>CM037784.1:23143369-23193369 GCA_021229015.1 Solen grandis
TTAATGATGGCTTTACTTACCGTAGTCAGCTAGAATTCTGAATCTTGTAAAATTTGAGAATTTTTGTTTACTTCGACTGATCAAAACTGGTTCAACAACTCATTTTTTTCTGATAAACTGTTCTTCAAACAAAACACAACTTGCAGTTTCCTGGGATATGTGATTTGAAGCTCACGCAAACTGATACTAATTGTATAGTTAGAAAGATTTTCTTCTGATTGAAAAATTTCCTCACAGTCCAGGTTTTAGGTAAAAACATTGTTTTTATATTAAAATCAACAATGCTATATTCCATGTGAACTACATTGTAATCACAATTGTGTGACAGTGTCTTCCAATTTATTCATCTACTTCATTGTGCCATCCTGGTATGTGCTGTGGAACAGCTGGATTAATGAATATGAATAGAGAATTTCTTTACATGGAAAAATAAAATAGATGGTGAGGCAGCCAGGGAAATAGATTTCAGATACATCATTTTCCGCATATAATGAAATGACCTAGTGGACCAGCATAAAACAAGATCAGTCACTGATGAGATACATCAGTATAAAACCTGCCAGTAACTAGTTGTTGATGATTTTGTTGTGGATTTAAGGCGTAAAGACCTTCAGTAATAATTAACCTATAAAGACATAATGTGTTGTTCCTTAGGACTTTATTTATCTGATGGTGGTGATGTGGTCTAGAGCCTATATTTTGGGGTTTAAAAGCACCATTTTCTAAAGTATGGCATTGAAAATTCTGAGATAGATATCAATTAGGGGAAAACTGCATGAATTTTAAGAAATTTTCATCAGGGAAAGTCTCCTACAAATCTCCCCTGATAAAGTAGGAAGAAAAGCCCTGGCCTCATGTCTATCTGTTTACCATCTCCTAGTGTCTATCTGTTGTCCATCTCCCAGTGTCTATCTGTTGTCAATCTCCCAGTGTCTATCTGTTGTCCATCTCCTAGTGTCTATCTGTTGTCCATCTCCCAGTGTCTATCTGTTGTCCATCTCCTAGTGTCTATCTGTTGTCCATCTCCTAGTGTCTATCTGTTGTCCATCTCCTAGTGTCTATCTGTTGTCCATCTCCTAGTGTCTATCTGTTGTCCATCTCCTAGTGTCTATCTGTTGTCCATCTCCTAGTGTCTATCTGTTTACCATCTCCTAGTGTCTATCTGTTGTCCATCTCCTAGTGTCTATCTGTTTACCATCTCCTAGTGTCTATCTGTTGTCCATCTCCTAGTGTCTATCTGTTGTCCATCTCCCAGTGTCTATCTGTTTACCATCTCCTAGTGTCTTTCTGTTGTCCATCTCCTAGTGTCTTTCTGTTGTCCATCTCCTAGTGTCTTTCTGTTGTCCATCTCCTAGTGTCTTTCTGTTGTCCATCTCCTAGTGTCTTTCTGTTGTCCATCTCCTAGTGTCTATCTGTTGTCCATCTCCTAGTGTCTATCTGTTGTCCATCTCCTAGTGTCTTTCTGTTGTCCATCTCCTAGTGTCTTTCTGTTGTCCATCTCCTAGTGTCTATCTGTTTACCATCTCCTAGTGTCTATCTGTTGTCCATCTCCTAGTGTCTATCTGTTGTCCATCTCCTAGTGTCTATCTGTTGTCCATCTCCTAGTGTCTTTCTGTTGTCCATCTCCTAGTGTCTTTCTGTTGTCCATCTCCTAGTGTCTATCTGTTTACCATCTCCTAGTGTCTATCTGTTGTACCATCTCCTAGTGTCTTTCTGTTGTCCATCTCCTAGTGTCTATCTGTTTACCATCTCCTAGTGTCTATCTGTTGTCCATCTCCTAGTGTCTATCTGTTGTCCATCTCCTAGTGTCTATCTGTTGTCCATCTCCTAGTGTCTTTCTGTTGTCCATCTCCTAGTGTCTATCTGTTGTCCATCTCCTAGTGTCTATCTGTTGTCCATCTCCTAGTGTCTATCTGTTGTCCATCTCCTAGTGTCTTTCTGTTGTCCATCTCCTAGTGTCTTTCTGTTGTCCATCTCCTAGTGTCTTTCTGTTGTCCATCTCCTAGTGTCTTTCTGTTGTCCATCTCCTAGTGTCTATCTGTTTACCATCTCCTAGTGTCTATCTGTTGTCCATCTCCTAGTGTCTATCTGTTGTCCATCTCCTAGTGTCTATCTGTTGTCCATCTCCTAGTGTCTATCTGTTGTCCATCTCCTAGTGTCTATCTGTTGTCCATCTCCTAGTGTCTATCTGTTGTCCATCTCCTAGTGTCTATCTGTTGTCCATCTCCTAGTGTCTATCTGTTGTCCATCTCCTAGTGTCTATCTGTTGTCCATCTCCTAGTGTCTATCTGTTGTCCATCTCCTAGTGTTTATCTGTTGTCCATCTCCTAGTGTCTATCTGTTGTCCATCTCCTAGTGTCTATCTGTTGTCCATCTCCTAGTGTCTATCTGTTGTCCATCTCCTAGTGTCTATCTGTTTTCCATCTCCTAGTGTCTATCTGTTGTCCATCTCCTAGTGTCTATCTGTTTACCATCTCCTAGTGTCTATCTGTTGTCCATCTCCTAGTGTCTATCTGTTGTCCATCTCCTAGTGCTGGGATTTTCACCCACTGTAGTATTTTAAGAATGGTATATTAAGCTTGGGAAGTAATTGGTAGTTTGAGAACAACAAATCTTGATCTGTTCCTTTCTTCTGGAAGATATAAGATGTTCTTAACTCAAACTCAAGCATGGCCGTAAGATTTGAGTGATATTTGAGATTAAGCCTGAGATCATACTTGGGTATAATTTCGAGAACTGGGAGCCTGGTGACATATTTTATGCAATTTTATTAATATAACAGACCTCTAAACCATCCTGATTGGACCAGGACATAGAGACCAAGTACTGCCTTAAACCAAGTAGAATAGTATTCCTGTATAAAGTCATTAAAAAAATCATGTAGGAATATATCAGGGACACTAATTATCAGCATATAGGTAGGAATATATTAGGGACCCCAATTTCTCACAGGGTTAATAACTCTTTCTGGTTATGGAGTCTTGTCTGAAAGTTTCACAAGTTGATCAAACTTACGTGCAGACTGTTTATGGTGCAGCAAGTGATACACAGGTTGGTCTAGTTTTATAGTGGTAGTGGTGGTACGGATCATTTCCTGGCAGTGACGGGTATGACTGGTGTGTCTGAGTGTGGTGGGGCTTGTGTTTCAGGTTGCGGGGCCAGGTGGATGAGGTGGTCGATGTGATGAAGGAGAACGTGGCACGGGTAGTGGAGCGGGGTGACCGGCTGGAGGACCTCCAGGACAAGTCTGGTGAGCTGCGGTCATCTGTTGGTCTGGACAGACTGGTCCTACTGGCACTGTGGTTAGAGCTTCAGCTTCCTAACTGGGAGGCTGTGGGTTCGGTCCCTGCTTGCAACATACTTAAGTCATTAAAAATGGTCATGAAATATCTCCCATGCCTGGTGCTGAGTTATATAAGGGTAGTTTTGATGTGAAGGGGCCTTCTCCAGGCCTGGAGATGAAGTTATTGGTGACTTTTTTTTTGGGGATATATTAAAATGTTTAGATGGATGTTATCTTCAATATGGTATTGAACCACTTGCCTATGTTGTGATTTTGCAGTAGAACAACATTGTATCTGACTCATGTAGACAATGTCCCAAATGAGTGAAATACTGTTGATGGCATGTTAAACCCAAACAAGTTAACAAAGAAGGTCTAGAGAATACATGAATTAATAGGAGTCTTCTTTTAATTGGATACTGACTTTGATAGAGGGATGTTACATAGAATCTATATGATTCACTTGCTAGGTATTTGTGCAAGGAAAGGCATGTATGTATCTTGCCTCCACTGGGGTTAAAACTACAACTTTGATCACAGGAGCAACATACTAAAGTTGCTTAGGTTGTAAAAAATATAACTGGTATATCTCCCTTGCTTGGTACTCAGTATTCAAGAGTACTTCCAGTACTGGTTGACCCAGTGGCTGGATAATTTGGCTGGGTGTGGTATTACCAAAGTAAACAAATAATTAGGTAAATCTACACCTTTTATATCTGGCATCTTGTATATTACCAGTGGACTATGGCATTCTAGTTAATGGTACATAGAATAAAGGGTAATATTTCAAGATTAGAAGCATATTCTATGAAATACGTAAAAGTATCCTTCACTCAGATTGTCTGTTATTGATGCCAAAATGTATATGTTCTGCATTTATATATCAAAATAAAACACTTATTTAATATGATTAAAGAAAATGTCTTTTAAGTCCCCATATAACTGAAATACTGTCGGTGAGACGTTAACTCAAACAAGCAAACAAACTGAATGAACTTTTGTAGCAATTACCAGACTGTTATATGCAGGTTTACATTATGTGTGTTTCTATTTCTTTACAGACAGTCTAGCGTCCAACTCTGACATGTTCAGAAGTAGAGCTAAAGCCTTACATAAAAACATGTGGTGGAAGAACTGCAGGGTGAGTTGGTCAAGTCTTACCTACAGGAGACAGAAACTTTACTAACCTCATCAAAATTCATTCATATGTGGATCTGCTGTATAGTCAATAGCCATGATTTGTTAAAATACACGTGCTTTGCAAAATGGAGTGGGGGCTTTCTAGGAACCATGCACATTGTCATGTTTTGTCCTCATCCCATTTTACAAAAAATTCAATATCTAGAGAAGCCTTTGAGAAATAATATTAAAACTGTGTGTACATATTTATTTGCAGAAGGTACATCGCAGCTAAAATACTTATGTCTCTATTGCCAAGGGAAACCGTGGCATGCACCAAATGATGTAAAGTTGGAGCTGCCCTTTTTTTTCCATGAGCCAATAAATTTAAGTAAAAAATGTAGGAAGAATGCAACATTTGCGATATAACAATTTATAATGTTGCAAGTTTTGATTTTCATCTGTCAAACAAATATGTATATTGTAAAACATAACAGTTACAAATACATATATAAATGGTGTAATACCCTAGTCGATTTATGATCATAATATCCTTAATTCTTCAATTTGTCACTGTAAATCACTGTGAAAACTGCTCAGTACTTCTTGACTGGTTTAACTTTGAGATACTCAGATGAAGAACACGCATACTAGACTTGTAATCAAATTTCTCAATCCACCACGTCTTCGTGTGAGTCAATCTGACAGCTTAGATTATCTATAAATTTAAAATCAGCTTCGGTAATTTACAGAGTTTTAAATCATTGGCGATGAACCAAGTGCCACTTTCAGTCAGAGCCATTGGCTTATTTGGTGCTCAGTCCAAAAAAAAAAAGTTCCGTTTCTGGTCTCCAGCATAAAAAAAAGGGCCAGTAGGTCAGAATTTTTTTTATTTATTTATTTTTACATGAAATGAAAAGTAAAAAAAAAAGGAATATTTTTTTAAAGGCGGAAAGGTAAAGAAACCTTTAGGGTCGATCGTTAAAAAGGAGGGTCAGTCAGGAGACCAGAAACTGAACTCTTTTTTTTTTTGGCCTCAGCTACCTGTGCCCTGGAAAATATTATATGCCTGTTTGTCTTTGTGAAGCAAGAGCTGTATAGGAAAAAAGCTCATTGTATCTTTTTGTGTCTTGTTTTTAAACACATTCAATAGTTTTAATATTGTTGAATCAAGCCGTAGCAGGGTTGCAGGGACAGTACATAATCAACCTCAATGATAGCTGTAGTGTGTGTACATTTGGGTTTATTCAATGTTTATGATTATTTGTGTATTTCTGTGTATTTCTGTGTTCAATTATTTGTATATTTCTGTGTGTAATTATTTGTGTATTTCTGCGTGTAATTATTTGTGTATTTCTGTGTGAAACTATTTGTGTATTTCTGTTTGTAATTATTTGTGTATTTCTGCGTGTAATTATTTGTGTATTTCTGTGTGAAACTATTTGTGTATTTCTGTGTGTGTATTTCTGTGTGTAATTATTTGTGTATTTTTGTGTACAATTATTTTTGTGTATTTCTGTGTGTGTATTTTTGTGTGCAATTATTTGTGTATTTTTGTTGCAATTATTTGTGTATTTTTGTGTGCAATTATTTGTGTATTTCTGTGTGTAACTATTTGTGTATTTCTGTGTTGCAGATGAGACTGATCATGGCGTTCGTGGTCCTCCTGATCCTGTCCATTATTATCAGTATGTAGCCTTTATTACTGTACATAGAGTCAAACCTGTCTTAACCGGTCAATCAAGGGAACAATAGAGAGTGACCGCTTAACAGGGGTGGCTGCTAAATGAAGGTTGACAATATACAAAATGATGGTTGTATTTTAATGCTCAATTTTTCTCACTAAATTGAACCCCTTTTTTTTTGCCGAATATTGGTATTCATAGGGAATGCCTGCATTCAGATTTGGAAAAAAGATTTACTTTTAATCATTGACAGTTTTGCTGAATACCAGTATTAAAAACAGCTTTAGAAGAAAATCTGCCATGTAGTTTGATTGTTTTCATTAAAGAAAAGCAAAGTTATGTACAAAACTTCTTATTGACTTGAATATAGTGTTTAAGTAGTTTTAATTTGGGGGGAAACCTGAAAATATCAGTACATGTATTATACCCATGTGTCAGAACAGGCGACCATATACTGTTTACACACAAAGAGGGACAGATTAAGAATCAGACTTGGGTTACATTGGAGAAAGTCATTGTGTTTACCACTACACTTTCCATACACCCACCTTGTGTGTTGATTCGATCCCCGGCCGCGACATACCAAAGTCATAAAAAATGGTACTGTTATAGCACCCTTGCTTGGCGCTCAGCATATAAGGGTAGTTGCCCGATGTCAGGATAATGTGTCTGGGTGTGGATCATGCCACATGTCTACGGCGTGATACTGCAGTGTGGCAGCACTATATCTGTCTCAAGTAGACATTGTCCCCAAATGACTGAAATACTGTAGGTGGTATGTTAAAACCAACAAACAAACAAAAAAGCAAGCCTTGTGTGTTGAAATAAAAAGTCACAAGTCTTGAGTGTTTTGTACTATTTAGACAGTAGTTTTTCGTTGATATAGAATATTTTGATTATGAATGAAGGACAGTTTCATGGGTTCATTTGTTGATGATTCAAGTCCTTGTAATTTGAGGTCAACAACAAGAACAGTTTTCCTGGAGGTTAATGTCCATGGATACAAAGTTTTCCTGGAGGTTAATGTCCGTGGATACAACTACTGTATCTTGAAATCCATGAAAAATGTCCCTCCATGATTACCTCATGAATATTCATGTACAAATTTTTGACTAGATGAATATTAATGAATTGAACTTAAAGTATTTGAAACAATGGATTTTCCCTTAACATGCAGACTGTGTAGAATCTGAGCTGCAATATTGCATGAACAAACAGAGGAGACCCAGATCAGACTGCTGCTTCCAGGATCTGGGTCTCTCCAGTATCTCTCGGTTCACCACTGTCCCAGAATGTGTCTGTACGGGTACAGGATTCATGATTATACAGACTTGTGATACAGTGGGAGATGTAGTTCAGGCCTATTTTGAGTGACTTAATAGTCACTTAAAGAAAATGTCATTTTGTCATTCTTCTCATTTATTTTATTACATTTGATTGGTTGATTATTTCTGTGTCTTGCGTTTGATTGGTTGATTAATTCTGTTTCTTGCATTTGATTGGTTGTTTAATTCTGTTTCAGTTCCTATTATAATAAGCCAGGTTAACAAAAACAAGAACAACTGAGAAGTGGGAACAATTGAAAGATGACAAGTTTATGGAAGAAAAAATATGTATTTATTTATATACAGTTGTCGTTAATTTGCACTATTTTTGTAAATTGTTTAAGAGCTATATATTGTTAACTGTTTGCTATCTTTTGTGTTTTTAAACTTTTTGAGCATTGTCATTTATTTGACATAGCTTGTGGAACAAGCTTTAACAATCTGTATCATTTCTTGACTTTTCCAGGCTCTAAAAATAAGAATTCAAACTTCAGTCCTTGCTTTCATTAAAAAGACAAAAATGTCTGTGTATAAGTCATGTCATTCACCATAGGAGATAAGATGTGGTCATTGTCATGCTGATAGAAGTGTTTTATATGCCTATTTTAACCCTTGACCTCATGAATATTCATGTACAAATTAATTGATGACTTTATGATGTTAATTTAACTTTTAATGGTCATTGAAATGGATGATTTTTGTTTGATATGCAGACTGTGTAGAATCTGAGCTCAGCAATATTGTATGTGCAAACAGAGGAGACTCTTTCAGGTTCTGTCTGATCTGGGTCTACTCTGTTTGCCTCAAAACGATTCTGTATGAAGTATTGGGTTTATGTAATGTTGCATAAGTGAGGCTGAGTTAAAATGAAAGTTAATGTTGAGTTATCAATTAACATGATGTAATCTTGTAACATAGATGCTCTCTATGGGAAATATAAAAGGCACAAGAGAAAAGATGTTAAACAAAAATATGATTTTGATGGAATCACACATAATAAAAAGAATATTAATAATGTAATTGCAAGATTATATATAATTCCATTTGTGTTCATTATGTTCAATTTTCTCACTTGTGGCTTCACACCTCTGTAACAATTTTTTAATACTGAAATTCATTCTTACAATACAATAAACAAACATCCCTATGCCATGACACGTTCTGGGTTTTACTACATAGTTTCTTTCATTCATATTTACAATCATTTTCATCAATCATGATATCATGATATTGATTGCTTATAAGCGGGGTAAGTTGGGTTATTGCCTGTGTATGGATGGGTTTAGTTCATTTAAAGATATAGATAAATATTTGCCTGGTTATCTACCATTCCTACTTACCTGTTTGTGTTGTGACGGGTCCAACAGACTGACAGAGTAAATTTCAAGTCCAAGCAGAATCAGCATATCTTTATTGTCAGGTAATTAAACAAAAATCTAAGCTACATGTATGAGTAACTCTTGACCAGAGTAGAGCAGATTTCTGTAAAATATTCTGTTTCATACTCATACATATATTTGTAGTATATACAACAAGAAATGATAGATAAATGTACCAATAATACTGCAAGTTATTTTTTGGTCTTCATATATTTGAATAATATATATATATTTTTGTATTGTTGCAGAATTAATGAGAAAATGGGTTTGAACGATTGTTTGTGTGCCTAGAAAAGATCAATCTTTTTCCAACTATGAAATCTGTAGTTATCTTACATGAATAAAATGAATAAATGATTCAATGAAAATTTGTAAAGTTATCCCGCACAAAATTTATTTTACTTTACAAATCCTCTTGTGGAATAATTAGGTGTAGGTCAACATGTCAATGATGTCATAAAATTACGTTCAGTTACTGTAAATTCATTTATTTTCGTGGGTATTAAATGTCGTGGAATCTAATAGAGTCAATTTCGTTTGTGCATATATTCGTGGAATCATGGTCTAGAAAAATTAACAGATTTCGTGGTAATAAATATTTCTGGATAAAGTCCTCCCCCATGAATAGTTCTGCTTCTACAGTAAATGGAGATAAAGGAATACTTACTGAAGTCATTCATTTGCATGGATATATCACAGTTGGTATTCTTCACGAAGATTTCTCCCTCCGATTACCTTTTTGTTTTTGAATTGACTAATATATTGATCTTTAAAATATTTGAAACGATTCTGACCATTTTTCAGTTTTGTTACATTGATTGAATACTATTTACATGTATTCTCATATGGAAATGGTTAATTACTTTTGAATTGTTTTCATGTGTACATGTTTTTTGAAAAGATAAATAAGTTTTACATAGTATTTTGTTTTTATTGGTTGAGCTTTATAATCAGTTTTTGTGTTTTTTGTGTCCACCTACAAAATTTCAACAACGTACATATTATATGCTGTGTCTTTACTTACATGTAATTCAATGATGTGATGTTGAACACGTGCTGTGACTCACAAAGCTGTCTTTATTTGACTGGACTTCAAGTGACCAGTGTAGGATCAGAGGGAGATTAGAGGAAGAAGTGCACGTGCACGATGTGTTCACTGCGTTCACTTTGTAGGGTTTTTTCAGAGTGGGCTAAGTGGGAATACTAACAAGGTGTTCATCCCGTCACGTGCACAACCAGCTAGGGTTAAGATCCAATACGTACACACATAGAAAAGAACATTACACCATGTTTGTCAGATATTGTTAACTATCAGCAGTTAATTAATTTGTGTATATAACCAGTAAATGATCCTGTCATCCTCATCTGTGAGGAATCAGTCCGTCACTGCTGTCATTATCAGTGTGAACAACTTGTCAACTTTTTTTCATATTTTGTATTATAAACAGTAATAACTGGACTATTGAGAAAGCAGGGTTGTATTGTTACTTTATTGGAAAGTACTGAAGCTTGTGTCTGGACTAGGACTATATCATAATAGGCTTGGTGTTTGGATTTAGGTTCATGGAATATCGTAGTTATATGTAAATTTTGCATAATTATCTATTTATATGTTTAAACGTTTTTATTGCAATTGTACATCATACTTTGTAGGTGTATGTTTTCAATGTTTTCATCGCTATTTGGTGTTGATTTTGTTTTTTTAAGCACTAATGATTTTGTTTGTAGGGTACTTCTGTAGACATGGAAACCAAAGTGTGTAAAAAATATGAGGTTTTATTTATATAAAACATTATTTTCATTTCTTGGGAATTTTTGGGAACATGAAACAGAACATGAGAAATACAGTGTTGCTTTGCTGATATAATTATGTTCTCGCTTTATAGTGGTAGGGTCTGTCTAGGAATCCCGTCCCGTCATGTCACATCCCTTCTATACTACATACATTATATGAAGACAAGGTAGGATTGGGGGGTGTTTATCACATTCAGTGATGGTTATGATTTCCATTGTGTTATTATTCTAAATAGTTTGCCTTTCAAATCCAGCATTTTGGTGTAAATATTTCTGTGTACGTATATTTATATACGTTAATTTATTCCTGGAGAAGGTTTGTTTGTCGTTATATATTGTATATATCGCCTATTTAGAAAGTCTGTTTGAAAAAAACAGAGGCAATGTTATGAATAAATAAATCATCTTGGTCATTATAAAGTTGTTATCTTTTGTGTTTATCCTTCTCTCCTTTACACAACATAGACATATAAACACATAAGTAGTAGATCTGGGCACACAATAATTGACTTTGAGCAGGAGCATGGTACGCTTAAGGATGGACTGCGGAACAATGCAGGGGGAAAACTTCCGTATCTGTATGGTTACATTGTATCTCATGGTTGGGCTTAACCATAACTTTGTATTATCTCGATCATTTAAGCAAATCTCGTACTAGAAGAATAACGTTTTTTTTTTTCGTATTTTTAATAACTTTTGATCGTGTGTGTTGAATGTGGACAGTAAACGGAAGAAAAAGAAGACTCTGTCTGTCTGTCTGTCTGTCTTTAATTGAGTTTAAGTTGTAATAAACCCCAACAGTTATCAAACTATGTACTGTCGTAGAACTGAGGACAACAAATTGATTTGTGTTCACGAAGTTCTGTTTTACTTATTTTTAAGGTCTGATAGTTTTCTTTCCAGTCTTTTACATCTAATTTTATTCCTCTTTTTTATTGTAATGGCTAGCAACCAATTCTGATTATAATGACCATATTTTAGACCCCGCG
The DNA here is from genome assembly GCA_021229015.1 of Solen grandis. NCBI lineage: Eukaryota > Metazoa > Mollusca > Bivalvia > Adapedonta > Solenidae > Solen > Solen grandis. The sequence continues at coordinate 23,154,944 of CM037784.1, forward strand.
GTTACCCACGTGTGGGTCCCGTTTTTACTAAAGAGACATCATCGGAAGAGATAGTGGTTGGACACAAGGCAGTCCGGGTGCGATAGCCTAGCTCATTTGCGAATAAACCGCTTGATTCTCTCTTACGTGCCCGGTGTATAGCACTGATACACGGGAGACAAGTTCCTGGGTAGAACCAGTACTGAGTACTCCTAGTTCCCATAGCAACCCCATTTTGCCGAATGCCAGGCAAAGGTGCATCTGGTTCCAATTTATACGTCTTTGGTGTGACGCGATACCAGAAAAAGTTTCCCGACTGGGATTCGAACCTTAGAGTTCCCGAACACAAAGTGGATACTCTACCACTGAGCAAATTCCCTATACATCATTGGACTTAACTTGCAAAATTAAAAAAATCGAAATGAAATATACTGGAAAGTTTAAAAACAAGATTGGCAATTATGTTTACTTAATAAATAATCGGCTCTGATGACCTTCAGAACGGCGGGATAGCGTGAGTCCGAACCCCGGTCTCGCCATATCAAAGTCGTTAAACATAGTGATGTAGCGCCCTTGATTGGTGCCATCATAATGATAAAAGTAGCATCAGGAGTGGTTATAATGTGACCTGGTGTATAGTCTCCTGTCAGTTATCGTTGGTCACCAGGTTCATCATCATCATCATCATCAGCAGCAGCAGCAGCACATGATCACCGTTATTATCTTCGTCGTAATATCATTCAATTTTGTTTGAATTAAGATGAGCAAAGGTTAAAATCCCCGGATTTCCGTTGTGTCGGCGCAGCTTCAATCAGACGGACCGGACATCCTGCAAACCAGTCAACAAGGCAGTTGTGCTAGACCACATTTGTAACAACCTTTTACAAGATCACATGAATAACATGTGTAACAAATGTATTACAAATGTCACATATATCCTACTTTTTGACACATTTGTTCGATGGCGATTTTTTATCACGTGATTACATTCGTATATACACACCACTTTAGTCGATGAACTCATATGTTTGTCTGAAATATCTAAAGCGCCTGTAGATTTTGGCTTACGAGCGTACCTGACAATATAAAGGTATTGCACAATATAAAATAAACGTTATTAAGACAAATACATCGAAATTTATTAAAACCGTCAGTTACTATATTCCGTAAACAATTTTGAAAATTATATTGCACGTTGAAATTTGATTGAGTTTTGAAACAAGTGTTGGTATTAATGTGAGCGACTAATTAAAAAAAAAAAAAAAAAAAAAAAAAAACCGTAAAGTACATCCGCGTGGTTCTAGTATTACTTATTACTACCGGTATATTTCATGAACATAATTTTGAAAGTCATTGAAATTCGCCCGTATCAGCGATGACCAGGTGCCCGGATAGCGTATAGTTGGTCTCGAACACATACAGGTTTCTCAAATTCACTGATACTGATTTGTCTGGCGTATTTTTGTCGCCCTGTAAGTCACGTGGGGTTTCGCCCGGTTCACCTGTTTTGCCTAAACCAAGGATCACAATCTTGAACGTCACCATTCATGCCAACGTAAAGACCTTTAAATGAAATATGAACTTATTTCATAATTTCACAATTTAGTAACGGTCCTCCCCCTTTAATATGACAAAGTATAACTTTGAAGTAAAAAGAGAGAACAACAATTGCATTTTTATACGGTACTTGCAAGAAATATATATATATATATATATATATATATATATATATATAATAGTAAATAATATTCCAAGTCGTTACAATTTTTTCCCCAATTCCCGCCATTACTACGAGTGTTATATACCATTGGAATACCACATTCTTTTGCTGTAGTATATTTATACGTGTGTATCAGACCGCCACGATGTCTTTGTGAAATAAATGAATTATGTCTCAGAATGACAGATGAAGAGAAAGACATCGACCTAACAACTGGTACATGTACTGTTTTACAAAATAACAACCAATATTATATAAATCGGTGTGATACCATTTTATTTACAGGTCAATGCTGCTGTAACACAGGTATATGTATACAATGTGTGTATTATATGTACAAATTTTATGTGTACAAACAAGTTGTAAACCAGTAATTACAATTGAATAATACATATAATTAATACGTCCTCAGTTGCTGTATCCCGAAAATACGTCCTCAGTTGCTGTATCCCGACAACTGGGTTTGTAAGATATTCAAGAAGGCGGCCAAGCGAGGAAGCGTATTTACAGTGTATTTAGATACCGCACATTCTTCCGTTTTCCAAACCGCCAATAAAAGAACCCGTCAAATTAAAGACAAACATGACTGTTTTGCGAAGATTCTCATTCTTTGTTTGTTTGTTTCTACTCATCCTCCTATGAAACTGTTATGTTGTTGTAGTGTCCTCCCGTGTCCAGACACAAGAAGGACCATCTACTAGTACACAAAACGCTCTCGACAGCGAATTATGAACAACTTGACTATTCTCACTTAATAAGTGTTAGTAATTCCTGTAATATTTATGTCTCATTCGGACTGGAGTCAATATCTGATTCGTTGCTACGGACGCGGGCGCTTCCCCCAGGCTTGTGTGTGGAGCTTCGTTGGTGGGCCCGGAGGCCCGCGAGCTGCGAGTAGGAACTTTTGCATCTCGAACACTTGTATGGTTTCTCCCCTATAATAGCAATAGAAAGATGTTCAATGGTTATTATTCTTCTGCAAGGAAGTCTGTTCGTAGAGTTTTAATATACATTAAAATATACACTTGTTTTAAAACTTCAAAATAAATTATGTTAGTTACAACTTTTACACGGACACACACACTAAAAGATAAACAAGAATACGAACAATATATGATCGTGAAAGCAATACATGATCAATGACTTATTTTGGAAAAGAAACTTGTACAAACTAATCCTACAGAGAGAGAGAGAGAGAGAGAGAGAGAGAGAATATTTTAAGCATGTTTATATAGACATAGTATGACAACACACCTGTGTGTAAACGAACGTGGTTCCGTAAAGTTGACGACTGACTGAACTTCCGTCCACAGAATTTGCACGTGAAAGGCTTCTCCAGAGTGTGTATGCGCATGTGCGAACGGAGATTACTGCGAGAGTTGAACCCTCTCTGACAAAGTACGCAGTTCCACTTTGTACTACTAAGCATGTCCGGTTTGTGTGACGCTTTTGGGGAATTTTGTCCTGAAATAAACATTGCAAACGATATACGTTTTTTCATAACATGCACACAATGTAGTCATGGTTCTTGTGCACTGCACTACGGGCAATTGCAAGAAAAAATACATATCAAGTCTCAAGTCATTCAAACTTATGGTGACAAAGGTATGCTCCGGACAAAAAAATGCTCAGAGAAAATATATCAAAGGGGAATAACTCAAAACGTGCACAAGGTAGAGTTATGCTTCTTGTGCACTGCACTCCGGGTTGTTGCAATAAACATACATACCAAGTCTCAAGTCATTCAAACTTATGGTGACAAAGTTATGCTCCGGACAAACAGATGGGGACGCCGCCGCCGCCAGAAGTAACCCCTCTATGTCGCCTGACTCTAGTCAGGCGACACAAAAAAGTATGATTGATAAGAAATGAAAATTATGAGAATACAAACCTTCCGAAAGTTTACCACAGCGCATGTTCAGCATTTCCGGATGTAAGTTTGCAGCATACGGCACACCCATGTACAGTGAGTAGGACTTTCCGTACCAGACGAGAAGTTCGTCCCCACGTCTGATTTCCTATTAATAAAAGAAATGGTCGTTAAAAATAAAGTATTTTTGTATGCAATACAACTTTTATATATGTATCAGAAGGCATTTCATCACACATAAGTTGGTTTTACATATACGACTCTTATTTCACGAATCCATTAGAATATACCTGTCACACATGATTAAAATATCTAAGTTATTGTGTGGTTTATTGTTTCCACACGCCTCTACTCTTTCTCCCCAACAAACAGGAATGCAAAAGGGAAGGGGTGAAACAATAAGAGGTCACAGTGTTTATTGGACTTGATAGACGTTTTCCACTGACATTTGACTCCACACAGCAAAATTATGCGGTGCAAGTGCTAGCGGCATGAACATCCTCCTCCAGAAAAAAAGTGTTTATGTTGATTAATAATAGCGATATTAGGAAACAAACTTTGAGATATTTTCATTTGAGAAACATCTCAGTTTTGTGGCCTAGCTTCGCAATTATAAATAAGTACATGGAAATGTCAGAAGCATAAAGCTACAGATGAAATTTCTATTATTAGTTTACTGACAAAAACTGAATACAAAGTGAAACTACGCAGGAGTATTATCAATATATAGTAGAATTTCGTTTAACAAAAGACATACATACACGGATTCGCAGTTTCGTTTTGCATTCATTATTCATATTTTATACTGAAAAATAATGGTCCCAGGAATTTTGGTTAAACAAGGTCCTACATATATGGTCAAACAAACGAAGGGCATTATACCTTGTATTTTTTTAAATTTTTTTTTTTGTAAAACAAGACGGACCTTTTCTTTCTCTTTATAATCTATAGGTGACGACTGTGGATACAGTATTCATGAGCCATAATTTGACAAGTACAAGGTAAATAAATGTCTCTTGATGACATTTATTGGGCCGCTATTTGATCTCTAACAAAGTAACCACTTTACTTTTATATATCTCTGGAAAATCCCTGATAACATAAGAGCAATCCGTACCTTGGTTGCCCTGTAGTATATCTGATTCCCAACTTGTGCCACCTCTAAGTTCTGCTCGTACTCGGTGCGCGCGCATTGCACGTGCGCCAACCAGCTGTGAGGCCGGATACCACCATCAATGTAAGCAATTATACTTCCGTCCTGGGTCAGGATCTTATGAAATAAAAATTAAACGATCTTATTTTTATTCATTTCCTTCTTATAATACCTCTCGAATCTTTATGCCTGTAATTGGTTTAGCTAATTATGGAGGTATTATTTGCCACTCGTAACAAAACGAATAAATAAGATAGACAGAAAGTTTTTGTCTGACTGTTGTATTATGTCAATTACAAGTATTAACTTGTAACATGTGCGTTTTTATATTTTTTTTTATTGTCGGGAAAGGTGCTAGAACGTTCCTCTCTCTTCCCCATTTCAATATTAAAAGAAATACAGTATTCAACTACCGCTTGCCAACATCTTTAGTCTTTGAAGACCTAACATTGTGTTCTTGGGTAAATCAGTACTAGGGACGAGGTATCTGCCTAATAGATCCCTTAAATCAGAAGTATGTTTGAGATATCACAACATTAACGGTCTCGAACCTGTGTTATTCATCTTGCACTGAGATTTTTTCAACTTAAAGGAATCAAATTCTGAATCGTAAAATTAATTTGATATTAAAGATCATAATTTATGGGCAAACTTTCTGTTCCGTGAAATTTTAGATCTTCAAACTTCAAAATTTTAAGTTGGAGAAAACGTAAAATTAGATTTACCTTGAGTTATTTATGTAATGGTGGTGGCACCGCCGCTTTTTCGAATTGCTTTTGATACTTTTTAATGACAAGTGCACCCAAGACCGTGCCTTTGCAAGTCATTAACTAAAGCTTGTACCTAAGGATATACGTTTAATGTGTTTAGATAGGTTTAATGTGTTTAGATAGGTTTAATTAGTGGACTTGACTTATTAGACATGATACACACCTCCCATGAATTGGTGGAGATGCCAAGCTTCATATCCGGGTATCTGGAGAGCAATCTGCCCGTGTACGGACCCATTTCTGTCCCCTGCTTGATAGTGCACGTGCTGAACACGCCCAGGTCTGCCCCGGGGATGGAGGAGGGTAGGATACACACGCCGCCTGGCAGCAGCCGGGTATTCATGTCTGCTGAAACATTTACAGTATCTTCAGATGTATTGAAACAATGAAACACTGCATTTAATCTACCTTAAAAAAAAAAACAAAAAAAAAAAACACTATCTCCATTTCTTTATTTGCATATTTCTGAAACTAATATACATGTAATTATGGCTATCATGTTTTGTTCACATTTCATATTCTGTTTTAATTCCTGTACAGTGAAACCTGAGTGCTTAGTACATGTACAGAGATTCAAATGATGTCAAAAAAATGTTGAACAATTAGGAAAAGAATGAACCGTCGTCTTCAATAGTTTGATTCAGTTAGAAATGGTTTTCTATGAATACGTATTGTGTTAACGAACGGCTAAAAGAAACAGAGAATTTGAAAGACAAGAAGAACGTTGCCATAGAAACATATCATATTTGAATCATCATATGCTGTTGCTCTTATTGGTTTGAGAAATCGTACAAATTATAAATCCTTTTCTTTTAGAAGGAATTAAGTGAATACATGGCTGTCAGAAATGTTCCCTTAAACAGCACATTAAGACATTTTCAAAGTTTCGTGACGGGAAACAATTTGCCGTGACCCGGGTCGCTCTATTTGACTAGGTCCCTATATATGGACGATTTTCTGCGGAAGACCATATGTCAGAGAAGCGCTTGATATGCGGGCACTTAGCGGCTGCGTGACGCGGACTTGGGTGTGCGGTAAACTCCTCCGTGCGTTCAGTTATTCATTAAATAGTGGCGGGTATTTACGGGGCTTAACAATATGCTCTAGATGGTGATAATGACATTCATTGAGCCGACGTTACAAGAATTTTCACTTTTTATCAGGACAGGATGCGGGCTATGAGTAAATTCCTGTCCTTGTCTTCCTATTTGATTCATGGTCTTCGCCAGCGTTTGGTTAAAATGCATTAATATCTAAATGACGGTTTGCAATTTGGTAATTGCGCATGAATACCCAACTCTTTCTTTCCCGACATTCCCCTTTCCACACACATGCGTGCACATACTATGTTTCTCCCTATTGTGATAATAAGGAAATAAAACGGAAATGTTAATAGCTAATATACATCTTGAAGGTCAAATTAAGCAGGATCTCTTAATGTAGCCTAAAAAAAGAAACTTTATCACTTATATGTACATGTAGTTTATAGAGACTTTAATTAAACACGTATACATCACATACGACTAACATTCTAAAAGCTATGAATGTCAGCACATAATAAATATAAAATTATGTTAACCCCAAAAGAGAACTTGAAAATTTCATTTTCTTATGCAACACGAAATGCATAAAGGAAATTTGATGATTTTTTTCTTTGGTAATCGTGTTATTTTCTTTTACGTGTGATCATATACAACGATATTAATGTAGTTTCTATGACCACTAGAACAGGAAAATACGCTCTTAAGAGAAACAAAAATATAATTTTAAAAATACATGCGGTGTTGACTGGAGATTAAAAGAATGAAGAATGGTTATATGGTGTACGAAATATTTTCTGTGGAGCTTTTCATTCGGGGAAGTCAAATTATGCATATATAAAAACGTCCTGCGGATTAAACATCATTTTGATTTGAACCGGCGCAATATCTCAGTGGTAGGGTGTCCGCTCTGCGTTCGGGAGATCTTTTGTTCGAATACCAGCCGGGGCACTTCCTCAAATGACTGCGTCAAACCAAAGACGTATAATTTAGATGGGTGCCAGATGCACCCTTGCCTGGCACTCGGCAAAATGGAGTTGCTATAGGATCTCGGAGTACTCAGTACTGGTTCTACCCAGGAACTTGTCTCCCGTGTATCAGTGCTATACACTGGGCACGTAAGAGAACCAAGGGGTTTATTCGCAAATGAGCCAGGCTATCGCACCACGACTGCCCCCAACCAATAACTCTTCCGATGCTGTCTCTTCAGCAAAAATCAGGACCTACACGTGGGTAATCCTTGACCGCGGGGTCTAAAATATGGCCATAACAGTCAGAAAATGATTGCTAGCCATTACAATAGAAGAAGAAGAAGAAGAAGAAGAAGAAGAAAAAGAAGAAACGCACTATACGAATCTTACGGTGAAAGAGATTATGATATATATTTTGTGCAGATATTAAAAACGTTCGACCCGAAACTTTTTTCCGTAAGCATAGAAATATCAATCAAGTGGATAGTCCAAAGGGAGGGTCCTATCTTTACTTATTTTTTTAGCCTGCATATAATTGTCAGCCTTTGTACAAATGAATGGAATAAATTTATTTAAAGAAATATATGTATTATTTCGAACTACAATATAGTAATATTTATTTGTTATATATTTGATATTAATTTACTGCAGCTTGTAATATTTCTTATTACGGAACAATATTTTGTTTTTCGAAATATTTTTTTTCTTTTATCACTAATGAATAAAAACTATCTCCTTTGTTAAAACTATTCCTTTAACGTTTATCAAACCCGCTACATATAAGATGGAAAACACAATCACACTGCTTTATTGAATGTTGAAAACAATTTTAGAAATTCTCAAAAAGATCAATGGGCGGGAAAATGTTATATGACTGTAGATGTCACTGTGTGCTAAATGGAGAGAGCGTCTGGTTGAACGAGACCCCCTCATTAGCCTAGGGTCATTTTACACTAAAAATATTAAGTGATTGTAAAATCGTAAGCACGGTGGTTTTTATATTATTATAAATAACATATCATTAACCAGGTTCATTGTATGATTAACAAAAACCCATCCTCAAGACGACCACTCTTATAAAAACATTTCTTTGTTTCTAATACCTGTGAAATAGATATATATGAAATTATTCAAATTAAATGATAAATGATAATATTGTATTATACGTTAATGTTAATACTTATTACTTCTTCTCTTTTTTTCTTCGAAATAGCTAGTCAAAACAACTACCATCCAAATATAGTCATGGGAAACTTTTATTGTGTATCACTGACATTGTATAATGCTATGTATATTTTTTTAGTGTTGACGATGTACATGTCTGAAAATAAAAGATGTTCTGTTCTGTTCTATCTAATTAATATCAATTAATTATCAATTAATTATCAATTAATTAATATCAACTCAAACTATAATCTAATATCACCTCTGAACACATTCTAGCGAATTAATTCGAAGCAGATAGGTTTATGAACAGAACAGAACAATCCTTTATTTCATCCCAGGTACAGTGGGTACAACATTGGGTAATATAAAGCATACTGGTAAGTACAAAGTGCAATGTTCCGGTTTTAAACAAAAATGAATGGATACTAGAACAGTATGTAGTACATAGCATTTTAGAGATTTTTTGACATATTGTAAATAGGTATATGTACTTCTGATTTTGACAAAACATGCGTGATAAAAAAAGTCTGGATCCCTAGTGTCCTGGATTGTTTGAGATGAAATACTCCGAGGTAAAATCTTTGTGATTTTTTTGAGAAAAAAAAATATATTCACATGTTATTTTTTTAATTTGAATGATAAACACTTTGGAAAAAAAAAAAAAAAAAAAAAAAAAAAAAAGAAAAACAAACAAACAACGTTAAAATATGAGCTCTTTAACCTTCGAAACGTAATTCATAGTCTTATCTTTTTTCAGAGGCATTCTTTCTATTCCTTATTATGTCAGTTATTAAACAAGATTTTTTTTTATAACCTACAATGATCATTCTCCCTGGTTCCAAGGACGGGCCAGTACTTTGCGCCTGGGAAGTTGGTGACAGAGTTGTGCCCTCGGTCGGGTTCTTACATTCCAGGGACCCTGGGCATTCGGACCCGCCGTTATTTACGCTGGACCATGACGTCACTATATATTTGTAACATCCGGTAATTAACGTCTTACAAAGGCTTTGTTTACTTTTTGTTTTGTATATAGAGGATAGTTGTATGTTTTGAGTGGATATGGAATATATCTCATCGAGAAGTCATACAAGTTCACATTTTCGCTCGCTATTTGCGCTCGTGAAAATTTTAAAATTGCATCACTTTTCGATGAGATATATTCCATATCTACTCAAAACAAACATTTACTTTTGTTTTATGTTAACTGCTCCTACATACACTTTATTAAGTAAAAATAAAAGTACTTCCACACATAGTTACATTTGGGAGTGTGACTTAAATGCAGACGCGATCTGTTTTGACAACCAATTTCAACTTGCAGTGAATAAGATTCATATACAGGTGACCAACAGTGGCGAAATTCATTCGTGTTTTATGTTAATACGCATTTAAACCCACTGATACATTTACTTTGATTTAAATATTTCACTGAAAACAATGTACTCAAAGTAGGTTTGAATTATTATTTATATTACTGCTACTAATGTTGCATTTTATTTTTCATTTTTGTTTTATTCATTCCGTTTTAAACATAATTATAAAAATGCATTATTCCTGATACAAAAAATTTCATATAGAAAACAAAGTAAAAACAGTGAAAATTTACTGGTAAAAACTTTTAGCATTTAAAAAAGAACAGACCATGTTAGTTCACGTTGATCATCAACATAAATACATATATGCATATGAACGAATTGGATCTACATGAATAGCAATTACCTTTTTTTACATCCAAATTTAAAACAAGTAACGAAACAAGAAAATCTTTCTGCATAGCTTCATCCTTATCCGTGTTATTTTCTTTTTGTCTATCACTATCACTAAATTGTCCAATTATGTCCAATTATAGGAAAGAATAAAAGTAAGGCTTATTTCCACTAGATATCGATTCAAATATCGGATTTCTTTGTTACCTTGTAAATGTAGTTTATAAAAGACTTTATTGTGTCACGAGTATTTAATCGAATATAACTGGAAGAAATAACATGGTATAAACAGTAACGTTGAACGGGTATCACTTTATTTTTTTCCTACGGATTTTTCTACACAACTTGATACGGAAAACTTTCACCTACATTCAGTGAAGAAAGCAGCCTGCCTTGTATATCAGGCAGACGGACAGCATGTAGTATTATAAATATTGTCTCTGTATTTTGAAACCTGTTTATATATCATATCAGTTGTAGCTATTCATATATTATATTTACTTGTACTTATCTTTCTCTGTCATCTCGAGCGAAATGTATGTATTACTGATGGTGATTCATGAATACAAAATTTAAATATGCAAAATTATCTTGACATGACGTCATAAATATAAAAAAAGAAATGGCAGAAAGAAAGGGAGGGAGGGAGGGGTAGCAGTATAACGGTTTAAGCAGTAGCAATGGAAGAATCATAAATGATAAATAATTTTGACCAGTTCAACAGCAATAGCTGCAACATTTAAACATGCCTCATTTTCAAAGTCTTACATAGTTTTTAGTTATACTCAAATACTTAAGAACACATCTTGTAGTTACGTTTTTCCGTAATTAAATACTTTTAAGTAATTCATATATAAAACATTCCACGGTATCTATATATTACTCCATTTAATAATTTACCTACATGAATGACTGCGATTAATGTCTAAATGATACAATTTACTTTTTTATTCTTCAGTCCTTGTGATGAGGATGTCACATTTATCACATTTCAACTTTTGATAAAAATATTTTAGAGTAAGACGATACATTTTCAGAAATGAATAATACAGTGTGTATAATTACTTTTTTTTTTTTTTTTGCGAATATGTATCGCAAATTTGAATAGAAACTGCGAAATATGTTTTACCTAAATTAGTTTAAACATTTTTTGACGTAATAATGCATCAGAGAACAGCCACTGGATTTTGACGAAAGTATAAATTGCCTATATAATCAATGTCGATCATACATAAAGTACATTGATATGCAATATACATATGTTAATTACATATATCACATACATTGAGATTTTAAGTACGTGTATAACTAGGTTGATTGAATTCAAGCCAGGAGTAAGATATACAATCAGTGAAGACGGTCACGAGATTCAATTTACCGTGCACTACAGCGCGCCGCCGCATAAACTCTTCAACGTTCCTCTCTAGCCGCCCGTATAGCACGAGACTGAGGATGTCCGCACTGATCTCCATGGTGACGCTCTGCCCACTTTATAACGTTTGCATCAGACGAATTGGTTAAATCCAAATATTTCTTTAAAGTGTCACTTTCTTAAAACAAATTATAATTTCAATGTTGGATCTATTTCTTGACTACAAATTTACCTAAAATAATTTTATTATTCTAATCAAAATATTAAGAAATAAAGCATAAACTTTAAATTTGCTTAACTTCTTGACTTGAGCATGCAGTGCAGAATGTTTAACACAAGAAACGCGACTGTCGGGTGTTTGCTCGTCAGAATCGTATTTATACGCCGGGGTTCCACGTGCGGGCAGTAAAGCCCACTTTTATGACATCCAATATCTGTCGAATAAAATGAAAAGCTTCGTTAATAAGATGCGGTCAAATGTGTTAACAGACTAATAATTGTCCATTATCATGCAACTAATTGCCTTATCGAGCCGACCCTGATACAAAATCACCAGAGTTTTTCCTCAAGATTTCTATTGAAGTAACTTACGAATCTTTCATAGTGAAAAGCGGTCCCTGTCCCAATAAAACTTATCAGGCGTAATTTTAAATCGTCATGAAAGATGAACAAACAATACTTCTCACACTTCAGGACGTGTTTACGGTCTGCTTTATAAGGGCGAATTAAAAGCGCCCGCATGTATCCGATCTGATCGGGCTCGCTAGGAGCTTGGCGATAATGGAAGGTTGAACACCAAATACAAATATGTTAATTTCGCATAACTCATTCCCGTGAGGGGTGTTGTTCCCTTTGTGCCAATGGAAAACTGCACGCTGTGGATGGAAAAATAGGATACCCTTGTAGAATAAAACAAAGGTCAAATAGTCAATTGTTTGAGTACCTCACACAATTCGCTTTATTTTTAACCCATGCATACATTTGCTGTTCTTTGTATCAGTGATATTTTAGAAAGTGTATATAAAATGAATTGTAAGATGAAGAACGAGTAAACATCATTTCCTAACACTTCTTAGGAATTCCCAACTGTAATATCTGACGAAAATATAGAGATATAGAGAAGACTTCATAACAGATTCCACGTTAGTGTAGCGCATGATTGGCATTGCAATAGGGTCATGAATATATATACCCCCCCCCCCCCCCCCCCCCAAAAAAAAATATATATATCAAATTAGCAAAATAACTTATTCTTATAATCAATGATCACTACCCCACCCCCACTACCCACAAGAGAGAGAGAGCATCAGGGCATTTCCTATTTTTCTTTTATTTATTAGAATTTAAAAGATTAGTATTTTACACTTTTACATAATTTTAGAATATTGGATAATGATATACAAAATTACGTGTCAAATTTTGTGTCTGAGCCCACGCTTCCATGTATTCATAACGTATACAAACATCGAACATTTTCAACAGTTAGACGAATATATAACATTCAGCGTGCGTGTGAGAGGAGAGAGAGAGAGAGAGAGAGAGAGAGAACGGAGTGGGCATAAAAAAAGATAAGATTAAATATGACCGAAGGATTGATAACCATTGTATAAATATATGGCTCTTTTGTATTATCCTCATCTGAAAAAGTGTTTACAGATACATATGTATGTTCAGCATTAACAGTGATAATAAGATAACCCACGTGGAAATGTTTGTGGGTAAGTTTTAGATAGTCGCTACTGAAAGAATATCTCTGATTTAAAGGGTATCATGATGATTATTTGGATCCCAGTAGTTACCATGTATCACTCATTTAATACAGGAGATATTCTATTAAGGCAACCCATCCATCATTAAAATTTATGTTTTTTTTTAAGCTTTAAAGAACCTCAAGATGCAAGCATCATATGACTTGGAGCTATGGACTCTTTTGCTCAAAGTCTATAAAGGCTTGCATTTACTGTAAAATCCCCACGGTCACTTGATGGAACATAATCACAATTTAATGATGAATGATTTCTTGATATAAAGGTCCTGCTTCATTATAGCACCATTTGAAATGCTTTGGTAAAAAAGGGCTTAAAAATAATTAAGAAGTATTTTTAAAAACCCCAAATCTTAGGTATCACGGGATATCAGTGACTATTTATATATTTTCTGTCGACTTATCGTGGAATATTATAATAAGTTGTTTTGCTATGCTACTTATCATTGGATGACAAATGAAAGATTAAATGCGTGGTAAGTCGAATATGACATTACAACAGGAACGCAGTTTGGCGATCATGGTACGGTTGACCTCGTATTGAAAAAACTTCACTTTTTCTAGCGTTGAAACCAGTACGTCAAGAGGAGGTACTGATTTCGCCGATTTGTTTCTCGCTTTTCCATGGCGACAATTTACAACATCTGTAGTACTGCATAAATGCTGGTCCGAGTAATGATGACATATCTATTTATTTATTTCTGTTAGCACGTTATGCAGTCATACAGTCAAAGACAAGGGGAAATTTACAAGAGTCAATGAATAATTTGCATTCACCTTTTTTTATATTTAAAATGGAATACCATTGTTAGTATAGATACAACTAAAAAGCAGTGTATGCTTAGGTACAATGGATTAATAGGGATTGAATGGTCAAAACTTAAATCAATAGAAGATGACAAGTTCAGAAATGAATGCAAGTACAGCATTTAGATCTATGCATTCCCTCGTGACATTATGTACAGGGATAAATATTCCTACTAAAATTTTATATATTTCACATGTTTTACTCTTTTTGCTTAATCTATCCTGAACTTCAAACCTGGGTTTAGGAATATATTCAGTAAGGTAAATCAACTGAAAGATTGTATAGAAAATATGTAATTAAAAATTCATAAATTGGAAAATTTAGTTCCCATTTTGGTTTCTGTTTGTATGCAGTGAACGTTTAACAGCATTCTCAATGCATCCCTAGCCGGAGAATGCGTACTTCAAAATAACAATGGAAAATATTCATAAATTAACTAAAATTGATACATGAAACAAAAAATCTGATTAATATTGAAAATGATATGCAAAGTGTTGTAAAGTCAATTAAAATATACGCAGATACTAAAATGACGGTTACATTAACCATAAATATATACCGGTAAAGTGGTTTTTGTATCCGTATTTGAAACAATTTGTTAATCCATTATAAGAGATTGAATTATTCAGCTAAGTAATTGAATGCTTAAAATGTTGTGTCCCATGTACATTGTGTATACATTATTAACTTATGTATTTATATTACGGGATGTTGCATTGGGTGACCATGCATCTGTAGATGGGTATCGATAATCGTATTTACACTCTAGATATTTCAATAAAATATTTTTAGTCAATGACAGTCTTTGAATGAGCTGCTTTAACAGCTACGAGTCATGTGCTCTGTTTAAGAATAAAAATGGATGGAAAAAATGGGTAGTACCCGTATTTGATCACGTATTAAGAGGGAACGGTATAG
The DNA here is from genome assembly GCA_021229015.1 of Solen grandis. Taxonomy (NCBI): domain Eukaryota; kingdom Metazoa; phylum Mollusca; class Bivalvia; order Adapedonta; family Solenidae; genus Solen; species Solen grandis. The sequence goes on from CM037784.1 coordinate 23,170,183, forward strand.
TCGCATTTGTCATGCGGAATGTACCCGTTGTAAGTCTGTTCACCGTATTTATTATGTGTATGACTTATGACTGCGTGTTAGAAATAGACCTTAGTATCTTTTATAAAGTTCTGTTGTTGCAACATTACAATTAGAATATATATATATATATATATATATATATATAGAGAGAGAGAGAGAGAGAGAGAGAGAGAACAAATAGTTTTACATGATAAACGCACTAGAAATGTATTAAAGCATTTTATGTTACAGTAAAAATAAGATAAGCATATTTCAATGACGTTGCAAAATTTGGTTTCTCGTGCGATCTTGCCCTTGTCAAAATCATTCGTCTGCTTTGTTTATAGCGAGCGCAGCTCGAGATGGGCAACATATATAATTATGTGTCAGTCATTGTGACATTTATGATTAAAAAACATGCATAAACCTCTAAGGTTCTTCTCAAAAATCTTTTTGGATCTAATCGTACCTATCAGTATATTTGCTTTATCATTATGATAAATCTTATGCATCTACATGTATTGTAGATTAGATCTCTCTCTCTCTCTCTCTCTCTCTCTCTCTCTCATAAATAAAGTAAATCAAGCTCCAAAAGATTTTCAAGAAGATTCTTATATTAAAGATGAAGTTTATCTTTTCATCTATGATCCAGTGTCACAGTAAGACCCGCATACTCTCTCTCTCTCTCTCTCTTCATTTCTTCCTTCTTTTTACATAGCAGACAAAATTCCACTCATAAAATTATACTTCAACCCTGAAATAATCATATGGTTATTTTGTATGTTGGTAACTTATATGCATGTGGTTGGTTCAAGTATTAAGATGTAGTTTTGGTCATGTTATTGGTAAAAGACGCAATTCCTTTGTATAAATTTGCATTTTTTCTTCTTTTTTTAATGCTTGATCATTCAGGTCTGAATAACATGCATCCTGTAAATATGCAATTGACTATATATAAGTTATTATTCAATCTAGTGACCATTTGTTTTATTATGTTTTTATCCCCAGTTACAAAAACACAATTTCTTTTTATTTATTACCTAGTCTTTTTGACTTGACTGTTTGAGTTTAACACATAAATAAAATTTACAATATCTGTAATACTGGTGGGTTTTCCGGTCCTCACAGAAAACGAACAGTAGGTCGTGGTTCAATTCTTTATATTGTATATATGGAACTGCATATACATGTATAATACATGGTAGAAGAGTTACCCTGAAATAACAATAATAACAGAGATTAACATCAGTCTTCTATATTTCCTCCAAATAAATGCAAACTGACACTTTCATAAAAATAACGTACAAGTTAACTTCATAAGACTTATATCATAGCTCAGTGGTTTAAAGGCTAAGTATATAAAAACACATATAATTCATATATGAACATTTTACATATACATGACATATTACAATTTATCTCTCACCTAATCTATGGGAATAAGGCCATTCTCTCCTGCCAATCTCACTTAGTGATGTGTGCTGGTCACTGTTAAGAATTAAACAAAAGGGATAAGTACATGCATGTTACATGTAGATAAAGACCAGGAAATACAGATTTCAAAGTAAGACCGCCATCTTACGTCATAAACAGCGAATAATATAAAACATTACAGAGCAGCAACTACAATGAAACAGCTTCAAATAGCGTTCTAGCAAGTCAAACAATTTACCTCTAAAAACGTCCAAGAATCCAATATCCCAGCTAAACTACTTCTTCCATAAGAAACAAGCGGGAGACAAGAAAAACAAATGTCCTTCCTCAAGGAAAACTTCGAACCGACTGCCTTGCTGACCAGTCTTGCCAGGCCATATATGTCAGTGTCAAACAAAGCAAGGTAGCCGCTCAAGCATAATCATGTGCAAAGCATGGGCATTGAGTGAACTAAAACTGAGTAAAAATCAAGAGGTATCAAGAGGGGTAATGGGGTAACAAACGGGAGAATGACATGTTTTCATGAAACTAATTAAATGGCCAAAACCTGACCCTACTACACACTTCCCCACTTTGTGAAATGGCGTCCCGTCATTTCTCGGGTACTGAAAACGGAATATCATATAAATGACTCTACTGGAGCACTTATAAAAATACATAAATACAAATTCCAGAAACAACATTTAGCAAATAGTATTCCAAGCATGTGCCTGAAAATAAAGAAAGCAGTTAAGGCATCTTGCTCTCTTATCTGAGACTAGAAAAACAAATATGGAAATAAATATGCAATATCTCCGGTAATCTGAAGTATACAACATATATATTAAATAAAAACATACAACTATATCTTCTACTATCAGTCTTCCTCCCCTCTAAAAAAAAATTGTTCCAACAATTGCTTTGTTAAAACTTTAATTTCAGCAAGCTTCGACAACTTGTACTAATCCCTCTTGATAGTTCCTTGATTGGATAAGTACTCTGAGCTTATAAAGCTTATGAAAAACAAAAAACTTGCCCCAACTGGACTCGAAATATAAAAATATATACAACATGTATTTACCAAAAAAAATTAGTAGTTTCCTCGAAATTAAACATAAATGCATATTCTCATCTTATTTATCACCTTCAATCTATCCAATTAAATTGAACAACAAAAATACGATTTCAGATAATAATATTGAACATTAATTAATCTAACCTAACTTTATTAGGAATTTTTAATATGAACAATCAATGTTTAAAAAATGAAATAAATACAACAATTTAAAAGAATCACTGGTGCATAACAGCTTGAATGATGTTATGTGCTACATCAGAATTTACAGTATTAAGCACCCCTGAAGCCATCAGTTTCTCCAAAGCTTTCAGCTTACTATCAATAGGTCTACTGGCTGCCTGATTGATATGAAAATCTCCAAACCAAACAGGTTTCTTCCGAGTCCTGGTTGACCTACGTAATACAGGTTCTGCTATAGAAGCATCTCGAGTTCCCTCTCTTGGACTATCATCACCTGAATCAGATTCATCACCCTCTCTGACATCCCTTACTATCTCCTTCCTTGTTGTCTCTTCACTTCTGCCAAATGAGCTGTCAGTTTGACGGTCCGTATCGAATGTCACCCTTTTATCTTGTTTATCTCTCTCATCCCTTTCTGAGGTCTTGTGCCTCTCTTTAGACACACTCCTTGTCTTATCTCTTTCAGGTCTCAGAGCGTCCCCTGTCGAATATGTTATAGCAACATATTCATCACCTGAACTGCATTCAGTGACGTCACTATCTTCTCTATCACCTGTTCTATCTCTGTAACACTTCTCTGTCTCAGCTGCAGCTGTACCTTTACCTTCTCCCTTTTTGTTAAAAGTGTGTTTCTTCTTAAAACTCAAAGGACATGGTTCTGGTATCAAATCTGTCTTGTCTTCATCTTTCATCTTATGCTGAGGTGATCGGTCATGAACTAATCCTACTGGCAATAGATGATTACGATGAAGCTTCTTTTCTCTTCCTGCGGGTGATCTGACTATATATACGGGGATGTCATGATTAGGTTGATCGATAACTTGGTAAATGTCTATCTCAAATTTGTCTGCAATTTTGTGTTTACCTTCATATAATAATATCTTGATAAGAACACTGTCTCCTACTTCCAATCTAGCTGCTTTGGCACGTCTGTCATAACCTTCTTTCTGTTTCTTCCTTGCCTCTGATGTTACCTTGTTAACAATGTGTAGTTTTTAGCCTATCCCAAGATCTTCAATAATGTTTTTGTTGTTTTGTTACAGGTTTCTAGTTCTGTTCCCGAAATAATGAATCAACTGCAATTTTGGTTCCCGTCCAAACATTAACTCAAATGGAGACATTTTTGTTGTTTCATGAATGGTACAATTATAGGCGTAAACAAGTGATGGAAGGTACTTTCGCCAATCTTTTTTCTGCACCGGATCCAAGGTTCCCAACATATCTAACAACGTGCGGTTATATCTTTCCGGGATAGCGTTCCCCATGGCGTGATATACAGTTGTTCTAGACTTTCTAATTCCCAAGATGTTGCATAGTTCACGAATTATGTCTGACTCGAAATTAGCACCCTGATCTGAATGGAGTCGAGTGGGAATGCCATAGTGCACAATGAAGTTATTATAGAGTGCGTCTGCTGTGGTTTTAGCTGTCTGGTTCTTGCAGGGTATTGCTAGGGCTAATTTAGTAAAATGATCAGTCACTACCAGGATGTTCTCTATTCCTCCTTTGGAAGCTTCAAGGGTTAGAAAATCCATGGCTACTAATTCGAGTGGATAAGTGGTAACAACGTTTACTAGAGGTGCTCTGATGTTGGTTGAGGATTTGCGCTTAAGGCATCTCTCACATGATGTGACCCACTTTTCGATGTCCGCTGTGATACAAGGCCAATAGAATCTAGCTCGTGCTAAAGCAATTGTTCGATCACGACCTGGGTGTCCTACATCATTATGAAGTCCCTCAAGTACTTGTCTATGGTAGACCGCTGGCAATACCAACTGTTGAATCTTTTTTTCACCTTCACTGATCTCTCTGTATAATATTCCTCTAATCATCTTTAGCTGTGGAAAGATCTTTTTCATGATATGGTCCTCTTTGGTAAATTTTATATTCCTATTAGGTAGCTTTTTATCGATGGTTGCTCTAACCCATTTTCCTAAGATGGCGTCATCTCTTTGACTTGCTCTCAACTCTCCCATTTCTACTTGGGCTAACGGCTGGCCAGGACAATCTGTTATATCAACTACATTGATAGATGCTGACAAAGTTTCGACATACGGAGGTATTTGGATGTTACTACAAATTGTTTTAACTGTACTGTCATCAATTCTTATAGTTGTTTCTTCATCTTGTGTAACTTTTTCAAAAGGATATCTGGACATTCCATCAGCGTCTGCATTTTTAAGTCCTGAACGATAAATAATGTCAAAATCAAAAGAACCAAGTGCTGAGACCCAACGCTGACCGGTGGCATCCAACTTTGCTGTTGACAAGATGTGTGTAAGCGGGTTGTTATCTGTATATACGCTAAATTTATTGTTCGTCAAGTGGTCTGAAAACTTTTCCGTGACTGCCAATTTCAATGCTAAAAACTCGAGCTTGTATGCTGGATAATTCTTTTCGGATTTTGATAAACTACGGCTTGCGTAAGCTATAACTCTCTTCTTATCATCATGCATCTGGTAGAGAATCGCACCTAATCCATTTATTGAGGCATCCGTGTGGAGAATGAAAAGCCGTTGAAAATCTGGATAAGCTAGTATAGGTGGAGAAGTTAATATTTGTTTCAGCTTGTCAAATGTCTGTTGTTGAATCTTATCCCAAACCCAAGGTTTCTGTTCTTTAGGTTTTTTGTTCTTCTTGGTAGATGTCGGAGGTAAAAGGTCTGAAAGTGGTTTTGTTATCTTGGAGAAATCCTTAACAAAACGACGATAATATCCGGAAAAGGCTAAGAATGATCGCAACTCATCAGGGTTGGAAGGTGTGGGCCAGTTTAAAACTTTGGCAATCTTGTCTGGATCAGTTTCAATGCCTTGGTCGCTTACAATGTGTCCTAAAAACTTAACTCGTTTCTGTAAAAAGAAACATTTTTTCCCCAGATAGTTTTAAATTGCAATGCTGAAGACGGGTAAGTATTAAATCCAATCTCTCGAGATGTTGTTCAAAGCTGTTCGAAAATACTATTAAGTCGTCTAAATAAATTATGCAAATCTTTAAATTGTAGTCCCCTAAGCACTCTTCCATAAGGCGTTGGTATGTTGCAGGCGAATTTGAAAGGCCAAAGGGCATTTTCACATATTCGTAAAAACCAAGTGGTCCCACTGTGAAGGCTGTCCTTTCCTTGTGCGAGTCTTCAAGTTCTACTTGATGGTAGCCAGACTTCATGTCGATAGTACTGAACCATTTTGCTCCATTTAAAACATCAAAAACTTCCTCTATTCTAGGCAGGGCGTATGCATCCTTGACTGATTTATTGTTAAGCATGCGGAAATCCACACACATACGTAATTTCCCATTCTTCTTACGGACTAACACGACATTAGATGCCCAAGGTGACTTTGATTTCTGGATAACACCACTGGCCAAAAGCTGTTCAATATGCTGTTCATCAACCATTCCCGGGGGAATTCTGCGATGTCTTTGCTTAAAAGGAACATCATCTACTGAATCAATACGGTGTCTAATTCTGTCGCAATGTCCAATGTCTGTTTCACTTTTCGAAAAGATGTCAATATGATGAAGTAAAAGTTCTCGAACTTGTTTATCTTGTTTATCACTTAGGTTGGAGTCTATGGTAACATCATTGAAAATTTTCTTAATGTTTGGTTCTCTTTCTACTTTATCATAAACACTCTCCTCAACGATAACTGGCTGAAGTTCACATATAATGGCTTTTGGTGAAATTGTAATAGTGTTCGTTGTCAAGTTTGAAACGTTTACTATGATGTCTCCATTATTTCCATAACTGTAGCGAGTAACTGCTGGTGTAATGTCCAAATACGATGGTAGAGACGATTCTTCCAACTCCTGAAGAATGGCACATGTTGGCTGATATTCAAGCTCTTTGTCTGTGTAACCCTTTATGTCCATTGTCTGATTCGGTCCTATAATGATCTTTGATTTCTCAGCAATGCGGATGATTGCTAGCTTATATTTGTTCTTCTTGAGTTCTTTCTCTCTAATACTCATGCATCTAAATGCTAAGTACCAAGGTGTCTTAAGTTTCGCTTTCTGTAAGTACTGATCACCATGGCTGTCTCTACAATTAAAAGCAAGTTCCTTCAATATATTTGTACCAAGCAGGACTGGTGTCTTGGAGTTGTATGGCGTACTAGGCACTATTAAGAATATACATAATTGGTTGTTCAATTCTGGGAGTCCATCAGCTGTTAATTCTGCCTCTATATAACCTAAATAAGGAAGTTGTCGTCCATCTGCACATTCAATCTGAAGAATATTCTTAACTGGTTTCAAATCACATGACTTTGATAGGTATTCTTTGTAGAATGGTTCTGATATTGTTGAAATACAAGAGCCGGTATCAAGTAATTCTGTAGTCTCAATACTGTGAATGCTGATACTACTTTCGTTGGAATTTCCTACAAATTTAGGACCCTGTATGTTCAAATGTTCTTTTGTGCCTCCTTGTGGTCCTGTCATGGAAGCACTCAGAAGTTTTCCGGACAATTTCGTGCTATGTGTCCTTCTTTACCACACTGGTAGCAGGTATATGTATGTCCTGTAGTGTTGTTACGTGTATATGGTCTAAATGTATTTGTGCCTGTAGGTCGTTGCTGTCTAAACTGTCCTCTCCCTCTATTCTGTAGACCTCCTCTATTTCCTCTTACTCTTCCATACCGTTGTCCTCTATTTGGAATGAACCCTATCGGTTGAAAGAATGGTTGCGGCATATGTTGCTGTAGCAATTCTGTTTGTTGTTGTAGCAATTGCTGTTGATGGGATTCCTTTTCTTTCTCTAATAGTTCTATTCTGTTGTCCATTTTTGTAAGGAGATCCTTTATTTGGTTGAATTCTGATTTAGTTTCATTGACCGCGTTGCACTTTGTTGCTGATGTTGTTGATGGTTTCATTTCACTTTCAATTTTCCGCACCTCTATTTTAAACTTGTCATAGTCATCTGTTGTTTCGTATTTCAAGTTGGCATGTTGTTTCAATGGTTGACTTATTCCTTGATATACAATTGTTTTCAATAATTTGCTATTAGATGGCTTGAGGACGCCATTATCCACTGCCTGAGCGAACAGCTCTTCTACTCTTGCTGCATACTTGGTAAAAGTCTCAGTTGATCCCATCTGGCACGCATAAAAATTCTTGAGAATTGTTTCTGGGTTTTCAATTTGCCCATAAGTGCTTTGAAATTTTTTAAGTATTTCCAGAACTGACGCTTTAGTTCCTAATCTTCTGAGAATATCGGCAGCTTCTCCACTTGCTGACCGTCTAATGGCTAAAAGTATAGAATCCTCAGAATAAGTCTTCTCCTCCAACAGGCATTGAATTTCATATCTCCAAGTTCTGTAACTTACATCTCCTTTTCCTTCCTCTCCAAAATAGGTTGAAATTCTAGGAGATTGGCGCTTTTCAGAAGCCGGTAATTTTGATTCATATGCTTTTAAGAAAGTCTCAAACACTGCCTTTGACCCAACTCCTGTTGGTTTGATGTCAAGAGTCCTTATAGCTCCCAAGAGCTTAAGCTCTTCTTCAGAAACGTATCCTTAGTTGCAGGAGTTGCCATTCTAGGTGTTAGTGTATCACACAATCAATCACTATTCAATACAATAAGTATTTCAAAGAAATGTTCTCAATGTCACTAGATCACTAAAAATTTCAAAGAAATTTTTCAATGTCACTTTCACTAAGAAATATTCTCAATGTCTACTATATAATGCAAATGTAGTATCCCATTCAATTTCCACTGTGCACATCCACCTTTAATCTGCTAGTCACCAAGTGATTCACCTTAACCGTAAGTTTTAACTTAATTCTAACTTAGTAACTAATATTTCTATTTAAGTATCAATTGAAATCAACTTAACTATCTTTAATCAGAACTCATGTTTATTTATCCCAAAATTTGTCAGACGTCTATTACAAAACTGTTTCAATTTTCATTCATATGAAAATTCAAATGAATTAAGATTCAATTCTTTTGTAAAAATAAATAAATAAATAAAGTAGTAAATTAACTTTGTTACAGAAATGTATAACAATAATAGCTTAAATTACAAACTATAATTTTAATCAAAATCAGATATGGCAAAACCCTTTAAATTTAAAGTCACATTAGGTAAAGCACCTTTAAAATTAAAGTTTAAATAGTAAACAACCTTTAAAGTTATTAAAGTGGCGAACCACCTTTAAAGCTCAATTAATATTTTGAACCACCTTAAATAATTCAAATTCAATATGATAAACAACATTTAATGTTAAAGTCAAATATCTTCATGTCTTGACTTGACTTAACTATTTGTGTTTACCGTCGCTTCGACAGTATTTCAGTCATATAGCGACGTCCAGCTAATTACAGGTGGAGGAAGACTCTGAATGCATGGAGGCATCCATATAGGTCCACCGACCTACCGCAAGCCAGCTGGAAGGCTTCTTCATATGAAAATCCGAATGAGCCTGTCGGGATTCGAACCCACGCGGTGAGGGGCTGAGTGAGTGTTAAAGTCAGCCTAGTCTTTTTCAATGAAATAAAGTCTTACATAATTTACAGAGAAGTCAATTGTTAACAAGTTTAGTTTATATGGCTTATCCTATCCAGGTTGTTGTATTCATATATCCATAAAGTGTGAGGATTAACTGAATTAATTCATTTATGTTCTGCAAATTGCAGGCCTTTTTTTGTTAGGGAATTGGGTCTTTAGGTTTGTCTATCCATCGATCCTATAACTTATCAGGGACCATATTTGTATTATCGAGCTATGTACATTAACGCAAAATTTCACATCGAGCGTGACGTAACTTGACAGGAAAACACCAAAAATTCGCAAAATTTATTGATCCTTGCTTCCAAACTGTTATTTTTTTCTTAAATGTAAATGTAAGGGAAAAAGATAAAAACATTCATTTAATAAAAAGGTACCAAATTAATACCATTTTCATTTATGTTTCTTTTATCTTTTTTTCCAAACCACCCATTAAATCTACCGATAACTCTCAGCTAGCGGACGATGACAGATTTATGTAAGCCAACAGCTGCCAAGCGTTCAGTGAAGGCGACCATTAGCAATTGAAATTTGGTACTTTGCTTACACTCTGCAATATAACAGGGGTGCAACCGCTCACGTTAACGATTATTGGATTCATTGAACAAAGAACAGTTCATAAAATTATGCATGTTTGATGCACTTCTCAACATTCCTATATACGGAAGTCATTTAGTTGTTGTTAAAGCAAAAATTACACTTGACAATTTCACAATACAGCATGCCCATATATTCCCTGTATTTTTTTTACCCCAAAATTGGCCATGTATCCACAAAATTGTAGGACTCTCTATATGAAGGCGAACAAAGCTCTGGAAAAACAATTGTATCCCCAGATGTATGACCTCTATGAGTATGATGTTCTTGTTCTCATTTGGATCACCTTAAATCTAACACACCAATATGTGCTGTTACGAAGAACAAATAATTTCATTACAACTTTTGTTTATTGATATTATCTTAATGTCCACCATACACGTGACAGACTTATTTTGAGTTCAGTAGTGACAACTGAAGACGTCATTTTAGAAATAGTTTGTCTGCTGTTGTTTTTGGACTTAAAAAAAAATCAATTAGCATTGGCAACTTATTACATTTGAAGGGAATATATTGATGCGTTAGGGAGTATATTATATATTTAATCTTAAAGGTGAGGATTGTAGTCTCGTCTTCTTATGGTGAACTCCATACTCTAGGAAAAGTCCAGTAGCACGTACTATCAAAAGAGACTTGAGGCAGTCATAAACCCATGCCAAATCAAGACAATATAATCTGCGCTCGCTTCGAGGCTTTGCCTTTTATATATTATAAAATTGTTTTTAATGTAGGAAACATATCTGGGCTATTAATACAACTGTGAATTTTATCAATATTTAGACTGTACGATTCATTTCGAATATAGATACTAGTTGTAAGTTTTTGAGTTTGTATATTTACACGTCTTGACCATATCTTTAAACTTTTGTAAATGTCCTAAGGCAACATGCCAATTTTGCAAATGAATTTGATTTAAAAAATGACCATATGTTACATAAGATATAACAAGCACACACCAAATGGGACCATACTGAAAACACATCAGCTGCGTATGGCTAGCAGAACCGTCAGTACGCACTTGCGTAACTTTCTATTGATATTTTGATATTATTTAGAAAAATCAAATATCCTGATGTTTTTCCCTCAAACAACGATTCGTTTAAGTATTTGTACATAAAAACTCCCTGGATATGGTTTGTATTTTTTATGGTTCATCGGTAATTAAGGCATCTACATCAAGTCAAGTCAATATAGACAAATTTTGGTTCAAGTTAGAACTGGCACTTTTATTTCTTTCTCCCTCATTTCTTTGTTCCTTTAGATTGATACAACATTTATGTAACTGCAGTACTGTAGTCAATAGTACGTTGTAGTATGCTATCCCATATGGTTGGACTTTAACCCTTTTACTTTGTCCAGGGTACTAAGAGACCCTGCTTTGTCTAATAAATATCTAAAATAGAATTAACACAATATGTTATAAATAGTTGCACTAATAGCCGCAGCAGTAGAAGTAGTATCAGACGTGAGGCGTTATAATTAAAGCTTTGGGTAAATCTTATCATGTTAATGGCCTATCATAAAAGTAAGTTTCTGTCGGAAATTGTTAATTATCATTCCATTAGTTATGTACGATTCCGGTAGTTTACTGTTATTTTGATCTCAGTTTCCTAGATGCATATAAGCATTATTTACATAGCAAGCGTTCATTTCACAGAGCAAATAAACATGTACAATCAACAGTGCTAAAAATATACTTTGAACTTTGAAATCTGGTGATAAAGACGGGAGATATACACATGACAACAAGCCTGACCGTGTTCAGCATTGCTAGGTCGGTCCGGACAGTCTGTCTTGAGGCTTGCAACATGCTGGCGTTGAAGCTTGTGGGATTTTTCTGCCTGGGAGTATTTCTCAGTTACTATTTGGAATTTTCATGCCTAGTGACAACTGCCCTGGTGTTTGTGGCGTACCTGGTCACAGGAGGATGGGCATACGTGAAAGTTTTCTGTCAGACTATATCAAGGGATTTGAGGTAAGAACCCTTATAGAGGGTAGACAGGTACTGTCCCTTACTGGCCCTTAATTACTTGCATTCACCAAAGGGTTATTGCCCCTGAAATAAAGCTTAATTATTATACTTTGTTAAAATATGATTTATCTATATCCTATTGAGTTTTAAAATGTCTTCATTAGGTTTTCGTGGACTGCAACGCAGCCACGAAAACCTACTGTTCTTTTTGTGTTTCTTTTTCCCTTTTTTTTTTTTTTTTTAATTTGTTTCCATTATTATTATTCTTTGCACTTTTTTTGTGGCCGCTGTTGCGGCATGATTAGAGGTGCTACAAATATGAAAATTTCCATGCATACTCACATGTATCTGAAGTTGTGCACCATTAAGTTTGTTTTTCATTTTAATACTAAGTTTTGCCGCCAGGTGGCGTTTAGCATCAAAACATATAATTGCCGATAACTCTGTCATTTGACATTTTATTTGTATGCAGTTTTTTGTATTCTGTTCTCTGTCAACTCCCCTTAGAAATCTGTAAATTAATGAGTGGCAATATCCATATCTTTGAAAATTTTGAGCTATAAGAGGTTGAATGTTTGAATCTTTGAAAAAATCTGGCAAATTATGGTGTGTCCACGAAAAACATGCCCATTTTTGTTAGAGATTAGATACGCTCATTCTGTTTTTTGAAATTGATTCCGAAGATCTTTGCGCACAAAATATATGGGATGGCGATTTCAGAAAATGCATAAAATGGCTTTCAATAAGCGGTCAAAGTGCACTAAAATATGGAGGAAACAAATTTTCGAGAATAGGCATTTTTTTAGTTTTTGGAGGATTCTGCCATTATTTTTGAAGCAATCTTTATGAAATTTTCACAGATTGTATTGTTTGTTGTTTCAAGGGACTTCACAGTTTCAAAATTTCAAAAAATGCAAAGGTCAAGGTCATATTGTGATTATTGGTTTTTTCTTTGACCTTAAATATCTCAAAATCTAAAAATATTTTAACGGAAAGAATTTGGGTAAAATCAAAAGCCTCTAAAAAGTACTTTTTGAAGAATATTAGTTTTTTCAGATCGGGATTGATTTGGTTGTTTGGTGGCAGTATGAAGTTTGGTCAAACTTTGAATTGATTTTAAAGCCTTTAAAGTTTAAATGTGTGATATATTTTGTCATCATTGGAAAAAAGAATGTCTTACCTCATCAACAAAAAAAGAATTTTGAAAATCTGTCAAGAATTGATGAATTTATAGAGAATTTAAATACATGACCCAGAATAAAAACAGAGAAAATTTGACAGAAGTTACCTATGTTCTATAATTAGAAGCAGGCTCTGCTAGCTGGCTTGCAACAGGTCAATGTACAGTGTATGTGTAACTATGAGAGCAATGTGTCAGCACTGGTCTGAATGACCTGTGTAAAAGCGCTCAAAGAATCATGGGTAAGAGAGAGAGAGAGAGGGAGAGAGAGAGGATGAATTGTGTCTATATTCTACATGTATTATTATTCCTCCCACACACTCACTATTGAATTGGATAGCAAAACAACTAAGTACATGTACAAACATCCACCTTTTAAACAAGTTTTAGCTTACCAAAAGTTCCTTCTAGTGCATTACTGAACTTTGAGGCACAGAGTGAAAGCTGATATATGTTTAACCAAATGGCTTGTTACGTTACCAAAATTTTTGATAACAAATTGTAAATCATTTATACTACTGAGAACTATTGTTCTCATAATAATAAGCAGGATTCCCAACTGTCTCACCTGATTTTTAACTGTTTAGTATAAAAAGTGGGACACTTTGGAAGACATTTTTGAGCGCACAGTGATGATCAACATTAATCAAATCGTTCAATGTGCCACACTTAGATCATATTGGCTCATTGCCAATATATGGATGCTTAAAGGCATCTCAAAACCCTTATATAAGTGACCCCCCCCCCATTTATTCAATTCAATTCAATTCAATTCAATTCAATTCAATAAAATTCAATTCAATTCAATTCAATAGTTTATTTCCAAGATTTACATAGTAAATAACATTGGGCAAAGCATATAGTAACAAAATGTATTGGTTATGGCGGTTGTTTTCAATTAATTATGGTATTGAGTATAATAATATATATCATCAAGCAAAAATTCACCCACCCGCCGTTGTGTGGGCATCTGTTTTTGATTAGGCAGGCTGCCACAGTCTGTCACAGGTATTGTTCAAGAGTGCATATGTTGCTACATGGGGTTGTATATAGTCATTCACAGTTTGTAAAAAAGTTGTGAACATACCAAATACCAGAAATGATCCTAAAAGTTCTCTATTATTCTTTTTTTTATTCGAGCAAATATAAATCTTCCTTTTTTTCTTTCTTTCTCTGTTGATTTATTTTGTCTACTTTATTTTGATCTTTCTTTCTTTCATTTTTTCATTTATTTTGTTCTTTCTTTCTTATTTTATTTTAGTTGTAAAATTATCATAAAAAGGGACATTAATTTTTGAAATAAGTTATGTATCACTCATTACTTTCATTCTCTCATTTCTTCCCTCAACACATGTTTATATGTCGGAAATCAACACAAATTTTATTACTTGTTTATTCAATAAGAGAAATTCTGTTGAATAAAATGTAACAAAATGTCTCTAGCAAAAGCAAATAAAAAACAAAAAGATCTTGCATTGTCAGAATTATGTCCTTCAGGCTCATTTTAATTACTACAAAAATGCGTATCTCTATACATGTATTTTCAATATCAAAACTTTAATTCTGAAATAAATGCCGTATGATCCTATAATCATGCAGTTACAAAATTGACTCCAAGTAATAAATGTAATCAAGAATAATTCTGTAAGGGATCATAAACTAAACAACCCACATATTATCACTATCATTCATTATATGTTTGGGGCCTCCGTGGACGAGAGGGTAAAGTCGCTGACTTTACCACTCACTCTGCCCCTCACCGCGTGGGTTTGAATCCCGACAGGGTCATTCGGATTTTCATGTGAGGAAGCCTTCCAGCTGGCTTGCGGTAGGTCGGTGGTTCTACCCGGATGTCTCCGTGCATTCGAGGTCTTCCTCCACCTGTAATTAGCTGGACGTCGCTATATGACTGGAATACTGTCGAAGCGACGGTAAACTCAAATAGTCAAGTCAAGTCATTATATGTTTATTGCTTTGTGTAAAACTAGCCTACTATCTCACTTCCATTGTAGCAGGTAATTTAGTTATGCATCAATCCATCAGAGGTTTTACCGTAAACATATAGGTACTATATTGGCTAAAGACTCCCTGCAGTGATGACCTGCAATTAGCAGGTCTGATCACAGCAGATGGGGGCCTGGCTCAGTGGGACATCACATTCCTTTCGAGATGCCTTTAAGTCTTGGTCACATATAAAGCATTTTGCATTTTGTTGTTTTTCTGGTATTTTAACTTGGCTGATCAGGTTTGAAACTGTTGATCATCACGAAAACCGTTGCATTTGCAGTATGCAAATCTAGTTTACACTGTTAATATAGTAATTAAGTCTTAGATATTTAAAATTTGACTTTTAAAAATTTAAGAAGTGTTACCTTTAAAGAAAGGAAAATTGCTTTGGCTAGAGAGAATACAAGCGGACTGAGGTTTGCTCTTTTGTGCATGCTTCAAGAATAAGGGTTGCCATTAATTTTCAGCATGTTGATTGTGGGCAGTAAACAGAAGAAATGTTTCAGTACTTGCTCTGTCTGGCAGCATTTGAAGGGGTGACGGTGTGAACTTTTTATTTCAGACAATGTCTGTGACCCAGCTAGCCTGAAATAGCTGGGCATTGCACTCAACTGTCCTTTTGCTGTTCCTTTTTTGTCGGCGACATGGCTCAAAATTAACACATTTCTGCAAAATGCGAGTAGAAAATGAAGATTGCGAGTTACATTTAAAACCACTAGCATTTTTAAATGCAAGATAATTTTTTTTTTTTTATACATTTTCCTTAACATGTCTAAATGAGATAAAATTTGCAAGTAAGACTAAATGCTGGGAATTTGCGAGTTGAAATTTAAGGCACTCGCTTTTTTTTGCAAGTAGGAAAAAAATTAAATTTTAGCCCTGGACGAAATAGCCATGTCTTTGTTGGTTATTGCCGCTTAATGTTATTCAACTGGTGTCCACTGGACACTGCAAAGTATTACCCTCAACTAAAAGAACAGATGTCTTCTGCCATTTAATTTATGTAGACAGGGTTTAATTAACTATTTATATGTAGTAAGAATGTGCTGTCCTTGTTGTAAACTGTTTTATGCACATGCTCGTTGTGTTCGTCTAAAACTTTAAAGTATAATATTCTGTTACTGTTAATCCTGTGTTGTACCTTGTTCAACTTGTGACCTGTCTCATATGAATATTTAGTATTTTTAAATGGAAATATTTCCTTATTTGGATGTGGCCTGAGAGTTGAGAGTAAGTGAAAATGTGTTCTGCACTAACCTCACTTTCTATCTGGTCGTCGGTATGGTCTCTTTATGTTCTTAACTTTCCAAAAGTTAATTTAATGAGTAAAATTAATTATGTACGGTATTTACTGAAACAGTAGAGACCACTGGATACCTATTCTGGTAAATATATATATTATTTCTATTTTCATTTGGTACTTTGCTCTCTGTTAATTACTTCCGGCTTAAATGTTATCCTGAAGGTTAAGGTTTCTATGACTAATTTTATTTATATCATGCCATTTTAGGTTTTTGTTCGTATGAACAAATATATTAAAATCAAAGAGTGAACCCGATGTGCATGTGGTTTTCCTTAACAATGCCCTGACTACAGTAATTATAATGAGATGTGCTGAAGAGTTATTATACATCTTATTTCCATATTATAATTTTCATGCTGTGATGTTGTTTTTCTCTCATTTTTTGTATTTTCTCCATTAATTTATTTTTATTTTATCCAGTCAAATTTCCAGATATGATTATATTTGAATGTCTTTCATATATATAAAAAAAACCTCTTTATAATGTCCTAGAATTGATATTAATTTTTAAGCAGAATTTAGAAACATTTTACCCATTGCTAAAAATATGTTAATCATGAAATGGATTATTAAAAACATACAATATGAACCCACAACCTCTGGATCTGCAGTCATAGATATGATATTAATCACTACCTCTGGATCTGCAGTCATAGATATGATATAAATCACTACCTCTGGATCTGCAGTCATAGATATGATATTAATCACAACCTCTGGATCTGCAGTCATAGATATGATATTAATCACTACCTCTGGATCTGCAGTCATAGATATGATATTAATCACTACCTCTGGATCTGCAGTCATAGATATGATATTAATCACTACCTCTGGATCTGCAGTCATAGATATGATATTATTCACTACCTCTGGATCTGCAGTCATAGATATGATATTAATCACTACCTCTTGATCTGCAGTCATAGATATGATATTAATCACTACCTCTGGATCTGCAGTCATAGATATGATATTAATCACAACCTCTGGATCTGCAGTCATAGATATGATATTAATCACTACCTCTGGATCTGCAGTCATAGATATGATATTAATCACTACCTCTGGATCTGCAGTCATAGATATGATATTAATCACAACCTCTTGATCTGCAGTCATAGATATGATATTAATCACAACCTCTGGATCTGCAGTCATAGATATGATATTAATCACTACCTCTGGATCTGCAGTCATAGATATGATATTAATCACTACCTCTGGATCTGCAGTCATAGATATGATATTAATCACTACCTCTGGATCTGCAGTCATAGATATGATATTAATCACTACCTCTGGATCTGCAGTCATAGATATGATATTAATCACTACCTCTTGATCTGCAGTCATAGATATGATATTAATCACTACCTCTTGATCTGCAGTCATAGATATGATATTAATCACTACCTCTGGATCTGCAGTCATAGATATGATATTAATCACTACCTCTGGATCTGCAGTCATAGATATGATATTAATCACTACCTCTGGATCTGCAGTCATAGATATGATATTAATCACTACCTCTGGATCTGCAGTCATAGATATGATATTAATCACTACCTCTGATTGTCATGTAGATTGATATACTGATTATATATTCATTCAGCATATTTTGATAAGCACTCATTAGATTCAGATTTTCCTTTGATAACTATTTTACCAGTTAATTTTTCACAATCTCTCTCACCTTTACAGAGCATTGAAGGTATTGTTGGCCATGAAATGGAATGTCCGCAAGTACACTCAAGATGGCAGCAGCGTTCCCAAGCTTTTCCAAGCCACTGTTGCCAAGTACCCCACTAAACCTTGCTTCATCTTTGAGAATAACCAGTGGACGTTCCAGGTAAGCCATCACAGATCAAGTATATAATATCAAGGGTTTGCATTTTGAATAGAAATATCTCTCCAGAGGGTTCATGCTTTTTGCTGGTACATGTATAAAGCATGCTCATTTACCCCATGCAGAGGGGTTTTTATCCAAAAATGGGCCATATACCCCAAGTTTTGTAGGGATTATCTATTTGAAGGTATAAAAAGTTACGGTAAAACAGCAATGGTAGCCCCATTTTCAAAACCATGTGGTAAAGAGGTGCTGCATCTGTTTTTTCTTTGCTCTCCTGAGCACATGTTCTCAGGATGAGCTATTTTAAATATTGATGAATGGCCAAGTATCTGTCATTCAGCTGTCATGCCCAATCCATAGTTTGATTGTTTACACCCTGGCATCAATCATTGTCAGATTTCAAGAGTCTTC
Organism: Solen grandis; assembly: GCA_021229015.1. Classification (NCBI taxonomy): domain Eukaryota; kingdom Metazoa; phylum Mollusca; class Bivalvia; order Adapedonta; family Solenidae; genus Solen; species Solen grandis. Next base: position 23,188,685 of record CM037784.1, read on the forward strand.
CTTTCCAGATGTTTAGGAATAGGAAGGGGCCATAATATCATATTTTGGGAAAAATACCACCATATTTTCAATGGTGAAAAAAAAATCCTGTTGTAAAGTGCAAATTTTGGGAAATCTGCATAAATTTTAAGAATTTTTCAAAGGGGAATGGCCCCTGATACAGAGGGGGCAAAAAAGCCCTGATTAGATAATGTCTATAGCATTACTGTCTATGTATTTTTTTCAGGTGAGCATCTTCAGGCCCATCTTGGCCCTCTTCAGGGGTTTCCTTAAGGATTTGACTTTCACTTGCCCAGGGGACAAGTTACTTTGAACATCTACTTTCCCCCAGTGAAAACAGCTTGTCCGATCTTTAAGTTAGTTTGTGTTTGTTAATGTTTAGAACTAAATATGTGTAATATTAAGATGAATTTTAATTAATATGTATCAAACATAATTTGCAAGCAATTAACCCCTGATATAATGTAGAAAATGAAATAAATATATAAAAAAACTGAAAAATTTCATTTATGAATTTAAACTTGCTCGTTGCCTTTGAAAAATCACTTGTCCCTAGTGATTTTAACCTGGCACGGGCAAGCGGGCATCCACTTAAGAAAACCCCTGCTCTTGTTTATATTACCTATGACTTTCATATTGGGAAAATTAGCAAAGGTAAAAAATTGTGAAAATATGGAATAATGAATTGTTTTAGATTAACTGTAAAATTATCCTACACTATTACAGGTGTGTACAGCTAGAAAGTTCTAGAAAGTTTCATATCATCATTTAAATGATGATTGGTAGTACCGGTATCACAAATTGCATTCAATTCCATAAATGATTGTTTGACAAGAATGTGGTGGACAGTTTTGGGCTAGGGGAAACAGCCTGTAAAGGTAGAAAATTCACCAAAATAAAATCACTGCCTAGTGTCTAATTGATTAACTCCCTTTAAGAGGGATTTTTACCAGTAATATTGGCCGTGTACTCCCAGAATTGTAGAGATCCACTATGTAAGGAGTACAAATTAAGGAAAAGCTGCAATTGTACACCCAGTATCAAAACTCTGTGTGTATATATGCATCCAATTCTGCAAACACATAATAGATATTTTTCCTTGCCTGTTTTATATATTTTGAGCTTGAGTCATTTTCTATATTTTTAACTACAATATGCTGGTATCTGTAACTCAGGCATTCATAATAGATATAGATATATGAGATTATAATACCAGAAATATGTTTATGTTTTTTTATGTTTTTTGTTTGTTTTTTCTTTTAGAATATAGGAGTAAATAATAAATTCACTTTGTCATATGACAAAATGATATTCTTAAGCTGTATTAGCCTGTATACACAATCATTATTTTAGCTTTGAAATTTCATATATCAGTAATAAAGATGATATGAAAGCCCCTGTTTCTCTCATAAAACAACTTAAATTGAAAAAATCCTTAGCTCAAATTTTGTTAGTTTATGACTCTTCTTATTTATTGCCCTAAAGAATGGCCATTTTGCATACATGTCATTATAAGGTAGACCTTTAACCCCTGACCTCATATTGACTTGACACTTTGGCAAACAAGGCGGGCCCATATGATACAGCTTCTACTGGGCTCTTTATCCTTCTTTATCATGGGCCATTCATAGTTGCCCTTACCCTTTGTAAAATTCTTTAAATTCATGCAATTTTCTCCAGATTTGCATCTTACTCTAGGATTTTTCTTTCCCACAATAAAAAAAAAATTGGCCATATTTCCCCCAAAATATGATATAAAGGCCCCTTCCCCAATATCTAAAATAAAGGCCTGTCATACAAGATTAAAGATTAGATTGTACTCAGTCTGAACAGCAAAGAAAAATTCCGTTGGTCAAGGGTTAAATTCGTCAAATTTGGCAAAATCTCAAGAGTTTGGTGTTACAAATCTTGAGATTAATGAAATTGAGAAAAATCTCAATCTGAGATGTTTTGTGAGACCTGAAAATAATAAACACATTGTGGTTACAGGAAGTTGACCAACTGACCAATGCTATAGCCAACTACTTCTACGAGTCTGGGGTGAGACAGGGGAACGTCGTGGCCATTGTGATGGAGAATCGTCCAGAGGTGGTTTTCCACTGGCTGGGCCTAGCCAAGATTGGAGCTATCGGAGCACTCATCAACTACAACCTGCGTGACAAGTCGCTGCTACATTGTATAGCTGCCTCTGAAGCCCAGGGCGTGGTCTTCTCAGCAGAACTGGCCCAGGGTACGTGGTTCTCAGTGTTGTTATAATGTTGGTCCATTATTGCACGCTGCATGATAATGATCATTCCAAAATAACATGGTTCATATTGTGGGTCCTGAGTTATTTATTTATTAATGTTGTCATGTTATTACAACACAAGTGTGGTGTAGCATCCCCTGGTGGCTGAGTGGTTAAAGTGACTGCCTAGGGAACAGAAGGGTGTGGGTTCAATCTCCAACTGCAAGATAACCAAATTCTTTAAAATTAGTACATGTACTGGTATACCTCCCATGCTTGGTGCTAAGCATATAAACAGGGTAGTTCTAGGACTGGTTGGCCCAGTGTCAAGTGTGGTATCATGTCAATTGTCTACGGCATGATATAGCATTGTGACAGCACTATTTCTATCTCAAGTAGACATAGCCTCCAAATGACTGCAATGCTGTTGGTGGGACGTTGAACCCATGGGGGAAACAATCAGTAGTATTGTGATATGGTTTGGATTCCCTTTAGTCAGTGATTTTTTTACCTCTATATCCTTGATGCAATGTTTTAATTTTAATGCACTGGATGCATAAATATACGAAAAATTCTACTGAAATTGAAGTAAGATGCATACTTTCTGTATTTGGGTATTTTCTTAGCATAGTGAGTCCCAGGACTCGTGATGCAAAAATTAAAATAAAAAAAAAAAACACCATTGCAGTTACCTCGTTAGATTTCTCAGGTACTTTGTTGACCATTTTGAGACACTGTTTGACACTTGGCCCCATGTTCTGAAAAAAAAACCCCACAAAAAATGCAATTTATCATGGTTTTAAAGCGCAAACTTTTCTTCCCTGGGAGGTATGGTAAATTGTTTGAAGTCTAAAGATCAGAAGATTTTAACAACTCCATATTCAGTTTTATCAAATATTTTTGTAAGGTTTTTTACATTACAAAAGTGAATATCATGCAGCATATTGGAGCCATTTTTGGTTAATTTGACATTAATGCATTTGGCATCCAACAACGTGAGTTGAGCATGTTATATGAGTTGTGGACCTTGATATTATGAAGATATTACCTGTCTGGATTTAGATAATATGTTTACATATATACAGTATAAGTTACTGTGAGATTTCATATGTTTTTAAGCTAGCACTTTTCAAAGCTACCGAGTTTGAAATTGCAAACTTCATTTATTATAAAATAGTAATATATTTATTTCTAGACAATAATTCACATTTTCTGTATCTTCGAAAGTGCCATCTGTTGGTGAAATGCAAAAAATTGTGTCTGTGAAATTAAATTGGTTTATTGTTTATGATTGGCTTCATTTGTTTAATGTAACATTCTAGCTGTGAACGACATTGCCTCAGACCTGGGGAAAGAGTGCAACCTGTACTATATTGGCCAGGGAAGCTGCCCCCTGGTAAATGCTATAATGCTGGATCCCCTCATAGAGAAGAGTCCCAAGTATCCACCTCCATCTCCAACAGCAAAATTCACAGGTACCATAGTTGTCCTGCTGTTTACATTTAGCACCGTAATGTACTGGTGTCTAACTGATTCAAGCACCAGGAATAAATTCTTCTGCATATTAAATCCTTTGTTAAAACTGACATTGTAATCTTATTTTTAAAATATAAATTTTGATTAATTTTTAAATGACTTCAAATATTTTGGTATTGAATTTGATAATTAATATTTGGCTCCATTTTTAGCTTGTCTGTTTTTCGAAGAAAAATACGAGCTATTGTCGTAACTCCCCAAGGAATAAATTCTTCTGCATATTAAATCCTTTGTTAAAACTGACATTGTATTGGTGTGTCGTCTGGGATCTTAATGTAGGCCATAACTTTTTACTATTCAATATACAACTTTCATTTTTGGTATGCATATTGATCTTGACAAGACCTATCCAGACCTATGCAAATATTTCACCTATTGACCCTGACCTTAGACCTTTTTTTTCTGTAGCTTTTGATAACTTTAAAATGCCTGTCATTTCAAAACTGTTGTCAACAGGGCACTGATATTTCACATGTGAATTCCTGTGGCAAGACCTTGCCATCAATGTTATACTTTTGATATTGAAAAAAAAAAAAAAAAAAAACTTTAACGCTGGCCATAACCTTTTTACTATTTGACATTCAACCTATATTTTTGGTATGCATACATGTATTCATCTTTGCAAGGGCTATTCAGATATACCTCAATATTTCATCTACCGACCTTGACTTTTGACCTATTCTGCTGTAACTTCTGAAAACTTTAAAATGCCTGTCATTTCAGAACTGTTACCAACAGGAAACTGATATTTCACATATGAATTCCTTGAAACAAAAAACTTTTATGTTGGCCATAACTTTTTACTGTTTGACATACATCTTTTATATTTGGTATGCATATTCATCTTGACAAGGGTTATTCAGATATACCTCAATATTTTATCTATCAACCTTGACCTTCAAACTTATTTTGCCATAACTCT
>CM037784.1:23193469-23230567 GCA_021229015.1 Solen grandis
AGAATATGACAACATTTTATGAAGGATGGCAAAGACTAGTGATGTGTTCATATCATGAGTCAAGATTGTCTTATGATATATCTGTATTCAAATTACTGGGTAAACCTGATCTTATTATGACCAAGATGTTACTTCAATCAATTTTCCAGGTGAGATTATGCTCGCTCACTCTTTCTATCATATTGTAAACCTTAGTGGCAGAGGATATATACATTTTTATTGACAAGCATGTGTTTATTTATTGGATAGCCACTTTTGTTTTAAACAGAATCTGACAACATTGTAATCAGACATACTTCCATTATAATTAATTAGAGCTACATCTCTTTGGTTACAAAAACAAATTACTTGCTTTGTCAGAATGGGAGAGGAGTTGACAACGCACAGCAGATAACAGACTTTCTGCTCAGGTGAGTTAAAAATAGGCTGAATTGAGTGTCACTGCTTAGTCTGGTTTGAAATGAATATAAGACTAAGGACAGATCAGCTTAATCAGTCAGGTGAATATTTACCTGTTTCTTCAACATAATATCCATAAAAATTGGAGAATTTAGCAAATATAACTTCATTTAATTTTTCAAAAAAATTGGAAAAAAATTTTGCTATATTTACTCATTTTCAAAAATCAGAGCGTTACTCAATTAAGATAGTTAGAAAATCCTCTAATGTGAATGGGACATATCCAATTTAAGTAGTAATGGTACCAGGAATCTATCAGGACAACGACAGTGATTTTAATACAAAGTTTACTGTATTTATTCAGTCCCTGAAATTACATGTGTTTTTATTATGCATCAATTTGAAACTAAATGGATATCTGTCCATTTTGATTGAGTAATTATGCAAATTCACCGCTTTTTATCATATTTAGTTCACAAAAAAGTTAAATCAAAATCAACTTTGTCATAGTAAGGATAAATATATAACTTATATTCTCAAATTAAAAAGTAGAAAAAAATTCTTCCGTATTTGTAACAGTTATCATGACCAGATTCTCCCCTAACTAATACAACCTCTTCATGTAAGTCATTCATGACACAACTTCCTGAGAGAAAGGACAGTGCATGATGAAGTCAGGGTATAAATATTTACCACCTTTCCTAAACAACCAAGCTTCATGCAAATTTACTAAAGAAGACAAGAGGGACATCTTCTATGTCGCTCACCTGAGTAAGATTGCTGAGATAGGCAGGATTACAAAAAATGTGGCATCTAAAGTGTTTGCACTCATCTTGGAGTTCATGTAGTCATCATTCTTATCAAGTTTAATGAAGACTGGGGCAAAAAAGTAGCCTCTAGAGTGTTCACAAGGTTTTTCTAAAATTTGCCCTGGTGACATACTTTTTGACCCCATGTGAGCCAGTTTTGAACTCATCCAAGATATCATGTAGACAAACATTCTGACCAAGTTACATGAAGGTTAGGCCAAAAATATGGCTTCTAGAGTGGTCATATGGTTTTACTAAGATGTATCCAGGTGACCTACTTTTGACCCATGTGACCCATTTTCGAACTCATCCGGAACTTCATGAAGACAAAATATTCTGACCAAATTTCATGAAGATTGGTCCAAAAATGTGGCCTCAAGCGTGTTCAAAAGTTTTTTTTATAGATTTGAGCTGGTGACCTAGTTTTTGAGCCCAAGTTACCCAATTTCAAACTCATCCAAGATATCATGTAGACAAACATCCTTACAAAATTATATGAAGATTGGGCTAAAACTTTGGCCTCTAGAGTGTTCACAAGGTTTTTTTAAGATTGGACCTGCTGACATCATGTAGACAAACACCCTTACCAAATTATGAATATTGCATGGGCTAAAACTGTGGCCTCTGGAGTGTTCACAATTTTTTTTTAAATTTTCTAAGATTTGACCTAGTGACCTAATTTTTGACCCCACTTGACCCAATTTTGAACTCATCCGAGATATCATATAGACAAACATCCTAACCAAATCTTTTGAAGATTGAGCTAAATCTATGACCTCTAGGGTGTTCACCAAGTTTTTTTTAATTTTCTAAGATTTTACCTAGTGACCTAGTTTTGATTCCACATGACCAAATTTCAAACTCATCCAAGATATCATGTAGACAAACATTCAGACCAATTTTCATGAAGATTGGGCCAAAACTGTGGCCTCTTGAGTGTTCACAAGCAATTGTTGACGACAAACAATGCACGATGGACGACGGACAAAAGGTGGTCACAAAAGCTCATCCTGAGCAAAAGTGCTCAGGTGAACTAAAAAAGACAATGAAGGCAAGTGTATTCGACAAGATGTCAAGATTGATCATGCAAAACCCCCATAAAATGATGTTACATCTGCCCTTTACAGATCTACATATATATCTCTACAGAGTTAATGAAACTTTAATGCTGTGACACTCCCTTCAGGAACTGAATGAAGGCCAAACAACAAGCATCAGAATAACAATAAATTAGTTTTGGCAACATCTGTTATGGCATTCTCTTCTGATTGAAGAATTGTTCTATACTTATTTTGCAAGATTGCTATATTTCGGTACAGAATTCGCTCACAAGTGTCAAGACCATGCCATCAGCATGGCACCTGGCTCCACATGTACAGTCACTACTGAAGCTGCATACTAACGCACTCAGATGTCTGTAATCAATATCTCCAAAATGTCAGCGGACACTGAGACACACAGACTGTGTTTTACAAATTACCTTCCACACTAGTAGCCGATATCTGCTTCTGGCAGAACATACTTTTCATCATAAGACAAAAGAAATTGTGATGACTCTCAAAACAAGTAACTGGTGTTGCAGGCAACACATGAATACCCTACCGGTGAGGTACATAAATTTCCCATTACCAAAGCAACCAGAATTTTGTTCAGAAGAAAAAGAGAAAAACATAAGAACACTGCATGTGGTGTTAATGTTTGTTGGTAGAGGGCAACCACTATCATTATAACTTTAAAGGGGGCATAACTTCTAAAAGTATCGCTTTAAATATAATGTCCCTTGTCTTATGAAGAAGTATGTCAGAGTGCATAATCTCCATACAGCCATCTATCCATATTTTAAGTTTCATAAAAAAAGTTTCAGTACTTTTTGTTTTATAACAATATATTGCTTTATTTGTAATATTTTAAGTCTATTTGTTGTCATAGCAACCAGATTTTTCAACCTAGGAAGATGGCCCTTAATCACTTACCTGAGAAAGATGATTGCTTAAGAAATAAAGATGCTAGAGTGCAAACAAAGTGAAATCTGCCCTTTTTTATAGTGAAAGGGGAATAACTCCTGAATTAACTTACCAATATCAGTTATAATTGAACCCAATTGCAAGATTATGGTCATAAACATTGTCTTAAAGTTTAAAAAATGATTGTTTAAAAAAATGATGGTGGTAGAGAGTAAACAAATTGAAATCTTGCATTCTGTATGTTAAAAGGGCCATAACTCCTGACCTTATTGACCAATCTCAGCCATAATCAAACTCAATCGAGACATTATCATCATAAACAATGCCATTAAGTCTGAAGATGATTGCTCAAAAAATGAAGATGCTAGAGTGTAAACAAAGTGAAATCTGGCATATTTTGATATTAAAAGGGGCATAACTCCTGACCTAATCAACAGATCTCAGGTTTAATCGAACTCAATCGAGACATTATGGTCATAAACATTGTCATAAAGTTTCAAGATTATTGCTTGAAAAATGAAGATGCTAGAGTGTAAACAAAATGAAATCTGGCATTTTCTTTATATCAAAAGGGGCTAAACTCCTGACTTAATAAACTGATCTTAGCCATATTCGAACTCAATCAAGACATTATGGTCATAAACATTGCCATAAAGTTTGAAGATTATTGCTCAAAAGATGAAAATGCTAGAGTGTAAACAAAGTGAAATCTGGCGTTTTTTTTAATATTAAAAGGCGCATAGCTCCTGACTTAATCATAATCAAACTCAATCAAGACATTATGGTCATAAACATTGTCTTAAAGTTTAAAGATGGTTGCTCAAAAGATGAATATGCTAGAGCGTAAACAAAGTGAAATCTGGCATTTTTTTTTATTAAAAGGGGCATAACTCCTGACCTAATTGACAGATCTCGGCCATAATCAAACCCAATCGAAACATAATAGTCATAAATATTGTCCTGAAGTTTAAAGATGATTGCTCAAAAGATGAAGATGCTAGAGTGTAAACAAAGTGAAATTGGACATTTTTTGTATTAAAAGGGGCATAACTTCTGACCTAATTGACTGATCTCAGCCATAATTGAACTCAATGGAGACATTATGGTCTTTAACAATGTCATGAAGTTTAAAGATGATTGCTCAAAAGATGAAGATGCTAACGCGTAAACAAAGTGAAATCTTGCATTTTTTTATATTAAATGGGGCTTAACTCCTGATCTGATTGACCAATCTCAGCCATACTTGAACTCAATTGAGACATTATGGTCATAAACATTGCCATAAAGTTTGAAGATGATTGTCAAAAGATGAAGATGATAGTGCGTAAACAAAGTGAAATCTGGCATTTTTTTAATATTAAAAGGGGCATTACTCCTGACCTAATTGACCAATCTCAGCCATATTCGAACTCAATCAAGACATTATGGTCATAAACATTGATTTAAAGTTTGAAGATGATTACTTAAGAAATGAAGGTGATAGAGTGTAAACACTAAACTGTTTACGACACATGACGCACACCGCACAGCAGACGACGGACACTCATTGGATCACAATAGCTCACCCTGAGCTTTGCTCAGGTGAGCTAAAAAAGACGTGCATAATCTCAATATAGCAATCTATCCATATTTCAAGTTTCATAATAATATATTCAGTACTTTTTGAGTTATCATGTGATCCAGTTTTTGTGAACGGACGTGCTGCCGGACGGACAGACGGAGGGCAAACTTATAGTCCCCTCTGGTTACACTGGTAGGGGACTAACAAAAGCTTGATGATGTTTATATCACACTACGTCTCTGTCTCTGAGGAAATATTAAATATACTAAAATCTAGCATTTAACCATTTTCTAATCTGAGGTGCATAGTCATATATGGCCTAGTTTTTAAACAGTAAAATATCAAGCAACCCATTTTCTTCTTCATTGTTTGTAAAACATCACAACAGTGTGTTTTTTTTGTAAACAAAGTTATTATAGGGAGGTAATCAAGAAATATTCTGTCACTATATAACATGTCATTTTGCTCTTGATATTTCCATTGTTTGACATATTGTTATTAGGGTACTAATACCTTAAGATACCATTTTTTATTCCCAAACTGTTGAGCCTTGAAATACAATTTTTATCGTAAACAGATGAGTGTTGTCCCATTGGCACTAACTAAACTGCAGTGCTATGCCTCAGATAACAATCACACTTTGTTACATTTAGTCAACATGCAAGTACCTTTAATTCCTTATTGGAGCATCAAAACATAATAGTGCAGATATTTTTTTATACTAAAATGCATGTTTTAAGTGCAAAATAACTGTAAAAGAAAACGTTAAACAATGTATAAAACATTAACAATGTTAATGGTTATGATTTGACCGTTTATAGAAATGATTAAAGTGTTTATGTAACATATTCCATTTGAATTTGATAGCACATACACACATTGCATGTTTGCACTACTGAGAGTTTAAAGTGTGCTGAAGCAATCTGAGGATGTTCCAGCTACTAAAGCTTACACTGGCAGTCTTAAACTGTCAAAATACATTAACATCATTTGTTGCTTCTTTGCTTCCCAATCACCAAAGACAGACTCCCTATGACCTTAGCCTGAAAGAACACTCCCTGATAACCAATGCTCCACTACTGATGGCAGTGGGAAGAAATGAGGTCTAGTCTAGGATTGTCATCCACTCATCCTTCAAGTTGTCTGCCTCAGGCACCACTGTCAACTTGAGTAAATAAATTATCTTTCACAGGTTAATCCATGACCGCATCAGAATTACCAATGACAAACAAGTAGTCAGGTCTTATACTCATCAAAAACTTTGAGTACGTAAGACCTACCATATAGCCTTGTTCTAAATTTAGTGCCCCCAACTGCCTCCCTGAATTTGAAGAGAAAAATCAGGTAGCAATTCCGGGTACTAATAAATCTTTAATCTTTGAGTGAAAAACACAATTCAAAACACAATTTCCAAACCAATTGTGGAAGAATTAATAATATAAGCTGTGATATGCTCTACAAATTTATGCAAATCACATTGATAGTAGTGAAATTATATCTTTATCCAAACCTGCAATATGGTTCCAGAAATAGGAAATACTGTGAATGTTGCAAAATTTGTTGACATGCGTTTTTAAAAATACAAAAACTTACTTTTTAAAAACTTCATGTTACTAAAATCTGTGAAAAAAAAAAATGAACTGCAACGAAGTGAAATGGAAATCATTATTCCATTTAGATATTTTACACTAGTGCTTCTCAATAAGATACAACCAATTTTCACTGCTTCCTATATCTAACAGACAACCTTCTATCATGTGTGATACAGTGTGTGACCTATTAATAAAGTAGAAATATTCAAAGATCGACCACTGGTCGGTCAAATACCCAATTCCTTGGCAAACAAGTGTGAACAATCAAGTAAAAATGCTAAAACATGTGAAGAAAACAAGAGCACCACATGCGGGTGCCAATGCTCGTCTGTTTTTGCCAACGTTACACATTTTTGTTAAACACTTAAAAAAGTTGACCTTGAAAATCACAACTAAAACTGTAAGCCTTTAAATGCAATGTTGAAGTACCATACCCTTTAAATTTGACCTTTGACCTTGAATGATGACCTTGACCTATGCATGGAATAGAATGTATACAACACAAAGATGAAAATATGAAAAAAAAAAAATAAATTGCTAATCCATTGATTTTTTAAAAAAACTGAAAATTTAAAATTTAAAAAAAAAAAATCTGCCTAAAGATCATGACCAAAATCACACCTGTACAGGTTCATATGATGACAAACCAGTATACAAAGTTTGTTAAAAAAAAATATTATGACAAAGAAATATCTATTAGAAAACTTGTCCAAAGTTATGGCAAAATAAGGTCATGGTCGATAGATAAAATATTAAGGTATATCTAAAAAAAAATTATACCAAATATAAAAGATGTATGTCAAAAAGTAAAAAGTTATGGCCAACGTTAAAGTTTTTTGTAAAACATTTCAAAAATAGGTCAAAGTCCGAAAGTGTAACATTGCTGAAAAGGTCTTGCCACAAGGAATTCACATGTGAAATATCAGTGCCCTGTTGGTAATGGTTCTGAAATGACAGGCATTTACAGCAAAAATAGCTCAAAGGTCAAGTTCAAAAGATGAAATATTGAGGTATATCTGAATAGCCCTTGCAAAGATGAATATGCATACCAAAAATAAAAGTTGTATGTCAAAAAGAAAAGAAATTACGACCAACTATAGTTTTCTGTTGAATATTACAAACATAGGTCAAAGATCAAAGGTCATGGTCAAAAGTCCAAAAATGTAATATTGCTGGAAAGGTCTTGCCACAAGGAATTCACATGTGAAAAATCAGTGCCCTGTTGGTAACAGTTCTGAAATGACAGGCATTTTAAAGTTTTCAAAAGTTACAGCAAAAATAGGTCAAAGGTCAAGGTCAAGGTCAATAGATGAAATGTTGAGTTATATCTGAGGAGCCCTTGCAAAGATGAATTTGCATACCAAAAATAAAAATTGTATGTCAAATAGTAAAGAAATTACCGCCAACGATAAAGTTTTTTGTTAGATATTTCAAGAATAGGTCAAAGGTCAAGGTCATAAGTCCAAAAGTTTAACATTGATGGAAAGGTCTTGCCACACAGAGTTCACATGTGAAATATCAGTGCCCTGTTGGTAATGGTTGTGAAATGCCAGGCATTTTAATGTTTAACAACAGTGCCAGTGATGCCACAATATACACTGTCACAAAATATAAAGACCAAGACGGGTCTTTTAATTATTGCTTTTAACATTTCTGTAAGCATAAGCTCATAATGAAGTCTGTAAGACCAATTAATTTAGCTGAACAGAGATAGAACCCTAAAAATGCTTCCAATATGACAGTAGGTCAAATAGCAGTATCAATATGAATCCTCTTTCTCCGCATAACTCTTGCACAAATCACTGTACCAGAAAATCCCTGCTTTATGCACTTTTACCTGTTTAGAAACTTGCGTTGTGTTTTAAAGAGACCAGAGGCATAACAATTAAACATCAAAATCCCTGCTTTGTGCATATCTACCCAGTATAGTAATGACATTGCCCAAGTTTTAAAAAGATTAGGTCAGAAACATACAAGAAATTGCATTCACAAAGCTGAAATATAAATCAGCTAAAGAGACTAAGTTTCAAGGGACCAAAATCTTGCAAAAAATAATGAACCGGAAAATTGCCACTTCATGCACATCTACCCATTATAGTAATGACATTGACCAAGTTTTGAAAAGATTCATTCAGAAACATAGGAGGAGTTGTGTTCACAAGGCTGCAATATCAATCAGCTACAGAGACTAAGTTTCAAAGGACACAAATCTTGTAAAAATCAATGGACCGGAAAATCGCCACTTCATGCACATCTACCCATTATAGTAATGACATTGACCAAGTTTTGAAAAGATTCATTCAGAAATGTAGGAGGAGTTGCATTCACAAGATATGGACGTACAGATGTACGGACGTACGTACCGTAATCGTTTGAATATTAGCCGCAGTTTCATGCTAAATTTCATCAATTTAAACTGTGCATGCGGCTTATATATGGTATTACAACATAGTTTACTTTTTTCCAAACATAAATCTACCGAGAATCGGTCTTTTACAAGCGCCGCCATTTTGTGTACTATTCTGCGGATTCGTATTAATTAAAGGTTACGGCGCATCACGTAAAATAAGGAACAATTTAATGACATATTTTACTTTTATAATTAAACGATTTATATGAAATAATAATTTTTTTTTATTTGAAATTTGGTGTTTTTGTGTTGTTTTTCTTGATTTTTTAGTGTAGTATTTTTAGGTAAAATGTGTGAAAAAATCCAGCCAATCACAGGCCGATATTCAATGAGGGAGGTCGAACAGGGATGGCGTCGGGTCGGATGGGGTGTCACTTTGACACTGTGTACCACAGGTTAATCAATACTAACCTGGCACTTACCTGACATATTTGAGAATGTATTGAGATGACACATTCAGCTACGATTCGCTTTATAAGCAGAATCATTTTGACCAAATTTCATTCTTGCTTTCGAGCTTGCCTAGCAAACTTCGATTGTAAAACAGATCTTTTCAGATCTTCCTTCACATTGTCAAACAGATCTTTTCAGATCTTCCTTCACATTGTCAAACAATAACTGTCTGTTATGGGCCGAACACGAGTAAGCTATTCGGCTACGTGTTATGGGTACGGGTTATGACTACTTTAAATTACGCAGCGTGTAAAAATTATGGGATACCAAAATGGCCGATCCCGACGATTTGTCCGCGGCTTTTATACTGTATTAGGCGTTTTTTAACCGATTTGGGGACAATTTTCGGGATGCGGCTTATCCACGAATGAGGCTAATATTCGAACGATGACGGTATATATGACCGCCTCTGGCGGCGTATAAAAAAAAACAACAGCAAAAATAGGTCAAAGGTCATTCAAGATCTATAGATGAAATGTTGAAGTATATCTGAATAGCCCTTGCAAAGATAATTATGCATACCAAAAATAAAAATTGTATGTCAAATAGTAAAGAAATTACGGCCAGCGTTAAAGTTTTTTGTTAAATATTTCAAAAATAGGTCAAAGATCAAGGTCATTAGTCCAAAAGTTTAACATTGATGGAAAGGTCTTGCCACAAGGAATTCACATGTAATATATCAGTGCCCTGTTGGTAACAGTTCTGAAATGACAAATTGAAATGATAAATTTTAAAGTTTTCAAAAAATACAGCAAAAATGAAATTTTTGAAGTAAAATTAATTTTAATTAGTAAATACTTACCTGTTATTACTTCAGGTATGTGTCTATTTGTGCACAGCTTCCAAAACAGAGTCCGCAAAATAAACCATTCCCTAAACCCCCTAGTTACCGGAAGTGTAACCCCCGTTCTCCAATTGTATATGAAGCCATCGAGGGATACAACCGCCAGCAAGCGGGGAGGGAGGTGGGACTCTGTAATAACAGGTAAGTATTTACTAATTAAAATTAATTTTACTTCAAAAATTTCATTTTAATAGCATAAATACGTTACCTGTTATTACTTCAGGTATGACTTCGTCGCTAAGGCGGGAGGTTGCTAACAAAGAACCTTGATTGCAGCGACACCCGAAGTAGGAAACGACCAAAGCCGCCGAGGCGTCAGACATGATGATTAAACTATTGTCTGAGCCACTACAAGTGGACCCAAATCCACAAGGTTTTGTGATTGGTTAGCCAGTGAGCGGAGATAAAAGGAAGAAAACGTAGTAGAAGACTTCCAAGAGGCCGCTTTGAGAATATCATCCATGGGAGATTTATTCAAGAAAGCCCAAGAAGCAGACAAAGCACGGAGCTCATGTGGTCTAATTCTTAAAAAGGATAGATCCCTGTCCGAAAGATCCGAATAGGCAAACTTGATAGTTGAGGCTACCCAACGAGATATTGATGCTGCCGAAACTTCGCCCCCCCCCTTTATTGGGGAGAAAGTCGAAGACGACGACCCCGTAAAGATTTAACCTTCTGGAGGTAAAACTTCAAGGCTCTAACCGGGCAAAGAAGCCGATCAGGATCTCCCCTGGCGCAAGACCTAGCAAGGCTCGGAATAACTACCGGAGGGGGACAGACCGAAGGGAGCTGGGTTTTCGCAAGGAAACCAGGTTGAAAGCTCAAAGATACAGAGCCATCAGATTTGTTAAAGCGTAAATAGCCTTCCTCAGTAGAAAAGGCATGAATTTCGCAACGGCGTTTAGAAGACGCCATTGCTATGAGAAAGACCGTCTTCCATGTTACGTGCAGGAGAGAAGCCTCAGAAAGAGGTTCAAAAGGTGCCTTAGTAAGAGCCAGTAAAACACAAGAAAGATCCCACTTTGGAGTTAACGAACAAGAAACTGGCCTAGACAGTTCAAACGAACGAATAATTTCCGAAAGATAAGGATCCAAACCAAGGGAAGAGGATCTGTGAAACTTAAGAGTGTTCGATAACATAGACCTATAACCCTTGATAGAACTGACCGCAAGTTTTTTCTCGTTAAAAAGAAAAACTAGAAAGTTAGCGATTTCTCTGACAGGAGCTTTGACCGGATTAATCTGCCGTGCGATACACCAATCACGGAAGACCTTCCACTTTGCCTGGTAGACAGATCGAGTAGATTGTCTCCTGGCTTTAGAGATAATAGAGGCAACTGTTGCCGAAAATTTCTTCTGTCTAACTCGCTGTTGGATAACATCCAAGCGTGAAGACGAAGAGCGCAAGGATTGTCGTGAAGGACCCTGTTCCGACCTTGTGACAGAAGGTCCGGAACCTGGGGAAGTTCTACAGGATCGTCTATCAGAAGATCCAGAAGATCCACGAACCAAGATCTCGTTGGCCAAAGTGGAGCTACAAGGAGGATCCGGCACTGAGATCGCAGGATTTTCCTTAGAGCTAAGGGAATCAGAGAAAACGGTGGAAACGCATAAGCAAATAGATGATCCCAGTTTACAGACAGAGCATCTATCGCCCAAGCCCGGTGATCCGATACCGGTGACACAAACAGCGGAAGCTGGTTGTTCAGCCTGGTAGCAAATAGATCGACAGACGGAGACCCGAAAATCGCAAACAGAGTTGTCGCGATCCGAGGAAGTAACTTCCATTCCGAGGGGAGAAGAGAATGTCTGCGGGACAGTTGGTCCGCTAGAACATTTAGACGACCCGGAAGATGTCTGACTTGAATGAGTACCGAAGACACCTGACACCAATGAAGAAGGTGCCATGCTTCCATGCACAGAGAAGGCGAGTGCGTCCCCCCTTGTCTGCGGATGTAAGAGACAACAGTCGTGTTGTCTGTAGATACTAGAACAGATTTGCCTCGAATGAGAGGAGAAAACTGTCGTAAGGCTAGTAGAACCGCTTTGAGTTCGAGGTTGTTGATATGAAGAGAACTGTCCTGAGGGGACCAAAGACCCGAGGTCGTGAGACCCAGAGGTTCCAGATGAGCACCCCAGCCTGACAGACTGGCATCCGAGAAGAGGAACAGTTCCGGTTGAGGAGGAGAAAGAGGAACACCCTCTCGGAGAAACGAGGGGGAATTTCCACTGAGATGATGAACCAATTCCGGAGAAACCGGAAGAATGGTCTGTAAATGGTCTCGACTGGGACGCCAGATCGAGAGTAGGATAAATTGAAGAGGTCGCATGTGAAGGCGGCCCAGCGGAACAAGATCCGCTGCTGCATTGAGTACTCCGAGAAGTGATAGGAATTCGCGGGCTGAGATCGATTGCCGACGCGAAAACCCCCGAACCAGAGTTAGAAGAGACATAATTCTGGGTTCCGGAATTCTGATCCTGTTTAGGTCGGTCAGAAACTGCATCCCGACAAACGTGAAGTTCTGGGATGGGATCAACTCCGATTTCTCGGAGTTGAGGATGAAGCCTAGCCGGAGAGCTAGGTCTGTCACCCATCGAAGTTCGTCGAGAAGAGCGACTGGGTCCATGTGAAGAAGAAGCCAGTCGTCGAAATACGCCAGAAGGCGTGAGCCGCGAAAATGAACCCTGGCGACCAGAACCGAAACTATTTTGGTGAAGATTCTGGGGGCCGAAGACAGGCCGAACGGAAGGGCCTTGAACTGGTAGACAGTTTGGCCATCCGTAAAACGAAGGTATTTCCTGGAATGAGGATGGATAGATACATGGAAGTAGGCATCCGATAAATCCAGGGAAACAGCCCAGTGACCGGGGAGGACGGCTGCCCTGATCGACGAAGTTGTTTCCATTTTGAAGTGTTCCTTCGGAATGAAGGAGTTTAGATGAGACAGGTCTATGACCGGTCGAAACCCGCCGTCCTTCTTGGGAACCAGAAAGAGACGGCTGTAAAACCCCGGAGAGGTTGGAATCGAGACCCTTTCTACCGCTCCTTTTTTCAGAAGATCTGAAATGGCGAGTCCCAGACGAGGATGATTGGAGGAGAGATGAATGGGAGAGCGTGATAGTGGAGGGGGACGACTGAACGGAACCCGATACCTGTGTCTCACGATAGACAGGACCCATTGGTCGTCGGTGATTGTCTCCCAATGATGAATGAAATGAGTGAGTCTGCCGCCTACCGGAAGGGGCAGAAACACTCTTCCTCCTAATCGAACGTCTGGAAGAGGAAGCGGAAGAAAGGACGTACCCCTAGGGCTTACTCCTACCCCTTTGACTGGTAGAGGTAGAAGAAGGGGTGGGGGGCGATGAAGGAGGAAATCGTAGTCGCTGCGGACCAGATTGGCGAGCGCCCCTGGAAGAGGGATTGCCTCTGAAAGGAGATTGAGGCTTGCCCTTTTCCGAGTCCTTCGGGGATTTACCGGTAGAAGCCGAAGGTTTCTTCGGTATCCGGAATTTAGGGGGAGCCGAAGTAGGAGTGCGGGGCTGGAAGGCCACCGTGCCCTGCATTTGCTCCTCCCTGGAGGCATCCGCTACTTCCTTGATTCGGCCCCCAAAGAGGGACGAAGAAGAAAGAGGGGCCGACCTAAGCTTTTCTCGAGAAGAAGAGAGAAGTAGCTTGTTGGGGCCGTCCAGGATGGCATCCCGCCTGCAGCGAGTCATCTCGGAAGAGAGAGAGAGAGATAGCAAAATCGAATGTTTTGCCGTCGCTGCTAAGGCCTCTAAAAGAAGCCTGACGGAAGCAGATAAGGCATCCTTTTGTTGTAGCTTGACCGAAAGAGCGGCCACGAAGGAGTCAGTATGCGACGAGATGCCGGAAAGAAAGTGGGAGCGTTGCTCCCAGCGATCCAGGACCTTCTGCTGAAGCGGTAAAGAGGAGGGGACCTTGAGCCGGAGCCGACTCGCATCTAGGTCCAGTTTAGGAGGGTGGATAGAAAAATCACCCTCCGGAAACTTGTAGGTCTTGGGGTTAAAACCCAAAGGCCGAAGGTCTGAAGTTGGAATAAACCAGCCCGGTCCTGGCTTAGAGGAGGATGAAGATTCGAAATCCTCCAGAGCCGAACGGACGACCGGAGAGAAAGGGAGCAACTCCGGTTCGACTGATTTGGATTCCTTAGGCTTACCGACGAGGTCAAGGTAACCTTCGCACCTCTTCCGGGAGGGAGGAGGGGCCGGTTTGCATACTGATGCAGGTAAGGTAGCAAAGACCTCCTGAACAGCCCTGTCCATGGAAAACCGACTGTCGTCTGACTCCTCGTCCTCGTCAGAGAGAGGATTGTCAGTACGAGGTTCGGAATGAGCGCTGGATCGGCGCGAGGTGGACGAAAGAGGCACGTCCTCAGCAAATAAGGAGTCCTCCTCCGGAGCATGAAGGGAGATTTCATCCTCCAATTGTCCGCTCAGAGCAGTCCCACTAGTAGGGGGATTGCGAGTAGAGGGAGGAGACCCAGCCTCAGGGCGAGATGGGGGAGCATCCTGAGGGGGAAAGCCCATAAAGGGAAATGGAGGGAAAAAGGGCCACATAGGGGGCTGTGCAGAAGAAGCGCCCTGTGGACCCGAGGAAGGAGGAGACTGAAGGAACAGTCTGTGATCAAGGGTCTCTGGTGGAAGAGAAACCCGATCCCTCCTAGAAGATGAAGGTTCACCCGGCATGACGGGGGGGAGGCAGAACTGAAATGCCTGGCGTATTCCCCCATCATGTGGGACCACCATGTGGAAGGGTCAAAGGTCTGAGGTTGCGCTGAAACATCCGCACCTTGAACCCTCGAAGACGTGGTGGAGCGTAAAGGGGACCGGTCCCGAGTAGCAGAGCTAGGGGACCGGTGACCGGAAAAACCCGGGGAACGGTTGTGGGACCGTTTCTTGGGCACCCTTGAACATGAAGGAGGAGGTGGCCGAAGCGGAGAAACCGCAGGGCTACCTGAGGAAAAACTCGAGTCCGAATTCTCAGACAAAATCGGCGAAGACCGGTGACCCACACGTCTAGAGTGATGAGCCGACCTGGCCGTTGATCGGTGGCGATCTCTTGCCGATGACCGGTGATGACCGGTCTTAGGTCTCTGAGACCGATCGCGAACAGCAGATGTTCGACTATGACCGGTGACCGGTGATTGATGACCGGTGCCCGGTGATTGATGACCGGTGACCGGTGCCTGTTGACCGGTGACCGGTGCCCGGTGACCGGTGAGTAGTGGTCGGTGACCGGTGCCTGGTGACCGGTGACCGGTGGTCGGTGACCGGTCCTGACCGGTGACCGGTCCCTGGCAGATATACCCGGTGACCGGTCCCGTGATGGTCGGTGACCGGTCTTGACCGGTGACCGGTGGCTAGACCTGACCGGTGACCGGTCGTGAGCTTTGCTATGACTACGATCACGTAATTGACCGGTCATGCCCGGTGACCGGTCGGAGTAGTCTCCTTGACTGCTCCCCTGGGGCTGACACAAGGAGAGCCGGGCAGGGAGCCAGGAGATGAAGGCGGCCTCTCCGGAGAGGGGCGGGAAGCCTTCTTCCTGGGAGGGGGAGAGGGACTCCGACCCCCAGCAGCGCTGAACCCAGAGAAGGAGGAGGAAGATGAGGCCTTCCTTTTCCGGGAAGAGTAAGACCGACGGGAGGAGGCTTTCTTCCATATCTCGTCTGTCCACGAATCACAAACGGTGCAGGTGTCGACCCTAGAGCACCCTGAACATGATAGGCAGGACTGATGGGAATCCCAGGACGCCTTGACATGTCCGCAGGAGCCCCGAGACTGCGACATAGTAAAAAGCAATACAAAAGAACAATGTATGCAAAATAAAAAACGGGAAGACCGAAGAAAACCCGTACAAAGAAAATCTCGAAACGAGACAACAGTATATACAAAATCAAAATAATAAAACCAGTGTCACGGGAGCCGAAGCACGGAAACCCGTGACACAAGGCAAAAGGTCCCGATACGGGACGGAGATTGGAAATTCTACACGAATATAGAATAAAACCAATAAGAACAATATAAACAACACAGCCGAGGCTATGAAAAGATAAGAAAAGGAGAGCTGTAGCGCACAGAAGCTATCAAGAAAGGGACACGCAAGGTAACCCACTGAAACTCGATGGCTTCCAAAACACAATTGGAGAACGGGGGTTACACTTCCGGTAACTAGGGGGTTTAGGGAATGGTTTATTTTGCGGACTCTGTTTTGGAAGCTGTGCACAAATAGACACATACCTGAAGTAATAACAGGTAACGTATTTATGCTATTAAAATAGGTCAAAGGTCAAGAGGTGAAAAATTTGCATATATCTGGATAGGCCTTGTCCAGATGAATATGCAGTTGTATATGGAATAGTAGAGAAGTTATGGCCAACATTAAGATTCCAGATGATGCCTAACGACGATGACGCAGACGCCGGAGTAGCTGTGTAGCGACAATAGCTGGTATTTATTTCTTCGAAAAACAGACGAGCTAATAAGCTATACTGACAATTCCTTAACTGTCTCTTGTCTTAAATGGGAGAAAAAAAATCAGTTCCCTTACTCTGATTGTTGGATGGAAAACAATATCCCCCACTTCTGGTTTGGCAGTGGAAAACTTAAAATATCATGGAACGTTTGTCTGAGGAAGTCTGACAAATATCCAAGGGGACAAATTCTTGACAGTTACATCCTTTCAGTGATAATATGTATCTAGTATACTGACAGTACATAGACCTATATTATACTTGAACTCTTTGGCCCATCTCATCATCATTGTTTCCCTTATACCATTCTTCTTAATCTATATCAAAACAAAATAATTGTAATGTAATCATAATAAGGGTTTTGAGGGGGATATCTTCTATTTCACATATTATGCTATTTGGTATGTCATTGTTTGTTTTAATCTTGAAATATTTGATATTTTCTTATATGTTTGTTGACAAATACATTATTTAAATTATGTGTTTTCATTTCTTAATTTTTTTGTTCTTGTGTTCAGAATGTTGTGTTATGATCATAATAATATAGATAAGTATGATGATAACATGGACCGGTGTGATGGTAATGATAATAAAGACAAGTATAATGATAACATGGACCTGTGTGATGGTGATGATAATATAGATAAGTATGATGATAACATGGACCTGTGTGATGGTAATGATAATATAGATAAGTATGATGATAACATGGACCGGTGTGATGGTAATGATAATATAGATAAGTATAATGATAACATGGACCTGTGTGATGGTGATGGTAATATAAATAAGTATGATGATAACATGGACCTGTGTGATGGTGATGGTAATATAGATAAGTATGATAACATGGACCTGTGTGATGGTGATGATAATATAGGTAAGTATGATGATAACATGGACCAGTGTGATGGTGATGGTAATATAGATAAGTATGATAACATGGACCTGTGTGATGGTGATGGTAATATAAATAAGTATAATGATAACATGGACCTGTGTGATGGTGATGGTAATATAGATAAGTATGATAACATGGACCTGTGTGATGGTGATGATAATATAGGTAAGTATGATGATAACATGGACCTGTGTGATGGTGATGGTAATATAGATAAGTATAATGATAACATGGACCTGTGTGATGGTGATGGTAATATAGATAAGTATGATGATAACATGGACCTGTGTGATGGTGATGGTAATATAGATAAGTATAATGATAACATGGACCTGTGTGATGGTGATGGTAATATAGATAAGTATGATGATAACATGGACCTGTGTGATGGTGATGATAATATAGGTAAGTATGATGATGATAACATGGACCAGTGTGATGGTGATGATAATATAGATAAGTATGATGATAACATGGACCAGTGTGATGGTGATGATAATATAGATAAGTATGATGATGATAACATGGACCAGTGTGATGGTGATGATACTATAGATAAGTATGATGATAACATGGACCTGTGTGATGGTGATGATAATATAGATAAGTATGATGATGATAACATGGACCAGTGTGATGGTGATGATAATATAGATTAATATGATGATAACATGGACCAGTGAGATAGTGATGGTAATATAGACTTATTAATAGTATGCTGATGAGGATGGCTAGAAGAGTTTTTAGCCCAATCCAGCCCTCCCTTACCAGCTGAGTAAGAGCTCAGTTTTATGTAGAAATGTAGCAGGATATACCTGGGGGTATCCCCCCACAGTTGGCAATACCAGTGCATTATCATCTGTCATCCACTAACATTCATGAGGGATCAATGCAAAAACAAGTGCACACTAAAACTTCTATCTAGATTACCCATTGTTCAGGGTCAAACATAAAAGAAACTGTTCCCTATATGGAAGCATTTTGGAGGACTGTAAAAAAACTTGGAACAAACAGATGCAGGGTATAACATTTAGCACTCCTGTCTGAGGTGACTCTTGAAGACGTTACATGGCTAATTATTTCTCTTGAATACTAGTATCTTTAAGATTTTCATAGAAGTAAAGAAAGAAAAATGTATGAATTAATTTACCAAGAACTTAAGGAACAAATTCTCCGACATATAATGAATAAGCATAAAACAATTTTACCCACCACTGCTACTTAAAAAGTAGCTATGTCAAAAAATTTCTTCAAAACTTTATGGGTAATATAAATTATAGTCCTTGCTTTTGTTACGGGGGCTAAAAGTGGGGGCATCTGTGTCCTATTGACATATTTCCACAGATTTTCTTGACTTGACTATTTGAGTTTTACCCCCACTTTGACAGTATTTCAGTCATATAGTGACGTCCAGCTTATTCCAGATGGAGGAAGACGCCGAATGCACGGAGGCATCCGGGTAGAACCATCAACCTACCGCAAGCCAGCTGGAAAGCTTCCTCACATGAAAATCTGAATGACCCTGCTGCGATTTGAACCCAAGCGGTGAGGGGCTATGTGAGTGTTAAAGTCAGCAATTTTACCCTCTCAGCCACAGAGGCCCCACAGATTTTCTCAATCACAGTATTCCATCTTTCTGGAACCTATCACAGATTTGGACAGGAATATTTTACAACTAGATTTTACAACTTTTTTTTCATAAGTAAGGTTGTAAAAAAATTTTAACAATACTAAATGTATATACTATCTACAATATTAAATACTATTTGACATTAATTCCCTTTAAGAATAATTAAAAAAAATACATGAACATAATATATGGAAAATACGAAATAATGACAAATGTATGTATGAAGCAGCTGTCATTTAGATTAATTCTAAAACCACATTCCGTCTCAGATAATGTTTTACACATGATGGACCATTTTCTTTCTATATATAAAAGTTGATTTAGAGAACTTCTCATAGCTAAAATGATGCCCATGTACAATAGCATCATGAACATTGGGTGTTTCATCTGTATTGATTACTTGTGGAGGAAGGAACCAATTAAACAGTACAGGAACTATTTCTGGTGTGGTTTAATCAGTCTATTTCTCATTCCTGGTGGTACATGGCAGATTTTAGGTGGTGTATTATAAAGCAAAATTGGTTAAGCTAAAGCAAGTTGATTAATTTTGTAGTTTGCAATTTATGATTTAATTTGTTAATTACAGTACAGTTTGTAACAAGACATTCAGTCAATTATCTCTTTAGTACCTTAGATTCAGTCAATTATTGACTTCTAGGATAAATTGCATATATATTTACAGATATTTACAGAGGGACTCTGCAAGAAGGTTTTTGATTTAAGATGGGCCATGCATTGCAGCCTTGGCCATTTACCAAAATATCTCTATTAAATATCAAAGCATTGAAAATGCTGGAGGCCACAAATCACACACACACAAACAAAAAAAAAAACAAACAAAAAAAAAAAAAACATAAGAGAAGAATTATAAAACACAATTTATTAACATCTCTATGCTGTTTAGTGATAAACGATACATCACATACAGCCTTTAGTTCAGTGCATGTTATTTTTTATTATGAGCAACTTGTAAAGCACAGATTTGCATTTGCAGTTTTATTTGTGAATGATTTAGCCCTATATTTTTGCTTTTATGGTCTTCTCTCTTAAACCAACAGGTTTCAACCAACTATTTTCTACATCACAACTACTTTTGCTAATAAACACATCCATGTTAAAAATGATAAGAAACAACCATTATTTGACTGAAGATGGTGCAAATACAGAATAAGTCCAGTTAGTCAGAAGTTATCTGTATCTTGGTTTAAGGGAATTGCTTACAATAAAAATAAATTGCAAGACATTGTTTTCTTCAGTTAAATAAATTGACACATTAACATAGAAGTTTGCAGTCTTTACAAGTTTCCATGGCCACAGCTTAAGGCTAGCCTACATATGATTCACAATTACCTTGCAAAATGAAACATTTGATGAACCTAATCACAACTTCATGGTGCTTAAAATATACATATCAGCAGATGTAGCATAAACTGAAAGTAATATTAAGATGTTCACTCATTTGTTAAAGCCATTTATGAAGTCTTCAATTTGTCTTCACAAAAACTGTCATGAGATGGAACTAATTGTCTCTCAGTCTTACAGAAGACACTGAGAGACATTTACTCACAAGGCTGGAGATACTGTTTATGTTGTCAAAGTAGATAGGATGTAGACAAATAAGATTACTAATAATGTCACAGTGTATTCAGTTTTTATTGCCTCAAAACAAGAATCTGGCCAGCATGATCTAAGGATCATCTGAGAAAGAACAAAACATTCCATTTCTTTTTCAACAAAATTATCTTTAGATTATATCCACCAAAATCAAATTCAGCAAACAAACTTTGAGAGGGTATATTGGGAGATACAAACTTTTTTCTATCATACTTCAAGTTCAAGCTTAAACTTGGTAACCGATTGGCATTAAAAGCTCAAACATAGATGCACACATTATTTGTGATAAGATGTGCCATGACTGTGACCCATTATTTACTGTAATTCCTTTCCAACCCATTCTTTGTGGTATTTCTCAAAATTGACTCAAAAGTCAAGGATATAAGGTCACGGTCACAGGGGTAGTAAATACAAACAAGAGGGCCATCATGGCCCTGGATTGCTCACCTGGTATCATTAGGCTATGTAAAATCAAGTGACCACTGGGGCAGGGCCAATTTTGACCCCAGGGTCATGATTTGAACAAACTTGGTAGTGATCTATTAGCCCAAGTTACATACCAAATATCTAAACTCCAGGTCTTGTGGTTTCTGAGAGATGAAGATTTTTCAAGTTTTTCAAGTATTAGCCTATGTTAAATCAAGTGACCCCTGGGGCGGGGCCAATTTTGACCCCAGGGTCATGATTTGAACAAACTTGGTAGTGATCCACTAGACATTGCTACACACCGAATATATAAGCTCTAGGTCTTGTGGTTTCAGAGAAGAAGACTTTTTAAGATTTCACTTTTAAAATCTATTTTTAGTTCCTGTGACCTCATTATGCAACAGACCAGAACCATTTGAACAATTTTTATAGGGGATCACTTTAGGAACATCCTTGCAAAGTTTGATCACTTTCCCATCAGTAGTTTCAGAGAAGAAGATTTTTAAGTAAATTGTTGACGACTGACGACTCACGACGCCGGACAAAAGCTGGCCCCAAAAGCTCACCTTTGCACTTCATGCCAGGTGAGCTAAAAATTTAGCCAGTCAATGATAATTAACAAAGTAACATTTGTAAAATAGAAGGGTTTGCTTATGATAAACAATATATCCTTATCCAGACTCCAGGCCATTTGAACTGTATGTTTGTGGTCCAGTGGTACCATACCTGTCTGCAGATCTGAGGGTTGTGGATTCAAACCCATTTGGGAAAGGATTATTGATGACCTTTCCAGGTGCAAAGCACTTGTCTTTCGGCAAGGATGTGGAAGGATCTTTAAAATTATTGGCACAAAGTCAACATGGCCACAGACACATTAAGTGCTTCCTTAGTTTCTTTTACATTTGAAGTTTGCTTATGACTAGAGAATGTGTCGAGACCTTGACCGAAGGTCATTTGCAAGTGATCTACAGTATTATTGACATTGCATAATTATGCTAAATTCTTTTCGTCATCATTACTCTCCTAACAATACAAAAGAGGATACTTGTTTGATTCAGTGGAATATTCATCATGTCAGGAGGAAAATAGTCCAATTAATGAACAGAAAGCAAGTGTGTAATCAACATTTCTTTCAGGATTTTTCTTTTATTTCAGTGTAGAAATCAATATTGATATGTCTTAAAAAAATCCAATATGTCTTTTAGTAGTCCCATCACAAAAAAGTGA
Source organism: Solen grandis (assembly GCA_021229015.1). Classification (NCBI taxonomy): domain Eukaryota; kingdom Metazoa; phylum Mollusca; class Bivalvia; order Adapedonta; family Solenidae; genus Solen; species Solen grandis. The sequence goes on from CM037784.1 coordinate 23,215,794, forward strand.
AAATTATAAAAATGGTAATATTCACTGTTTGAAACAGTGAAATTACCATTTTTTCCCCCATATTCAACTAAAAAGCATTAAATAAATTATTATATCTTACTAGACCTTAACATTGTAAGTGATACAAGCATTTCATAACCCAGATTCAAGGACCAAGGTCATATGCAAATCAACATTAGTTATTGCCAAAATGCATCGGTCATATCCTGATAGTTTAATGTTGTATAATAACAAATTTAATTCAGTGTTGTTTTTTTGGGTCAAAATATACCGAGAATATAGGCGGCATTCCCCCCTGCCTAGAATATATATTTTTCCCCCATTTTTTTTTTTATTTCCCCCTCCATAATTATAAGTTTACATATCATATTGTGTGCATGGACTCACTGTTGTGTTATATTCTTAATAAAATTGTGCAAGCATGTTGTATCATTGTTTTTAATTTATTATTCTTTTATGCAAATAAGAGTAAAAAACAACAAACAACAAAATGCCTACATTATACATATTAGAAAAATTCCCCTTTAGCTTGTTCTCGCATATTTTCCCCCCTCCTATGGGCCCGGACCCCTTTCCCCCCAAAGTGAAAAAAAACACTGTAAGTAGAATAATTTTTTAATAAACTTGAGTTTATATTTGAAACAAAAGCATATGTCTACCCCCTCCCCCCCACACACACATGCACCCACCTAGCTCACCATAAATATATAAGTTCCTTCCCATACATGAACTTGGATATATATGTATAGCACTGTCTGTATGAACATTAAATTAGTGGGAATTACACCATTCTGTTCTGTACTTGATGGACATCCTCAGATAAATGTGGTCAATGAGAGTTTGGTATGTTGTGGTAGACTTTGTAATTATTTGAAGATAATTTTTTGTACTCATTTCATTAATTAAAGTACTGTTCAATGACTGCCCAAGTCAACATTAGTGATCATGATCTTTGAGCTACGGACCTGGGTACTGTTTGTCACACATCGTCACCACTAAGTGGGAATGGCATCAGTTAACAGATAGTGATGGCATCTGTGACTGGTGGACACATTTCTATTTTTTTTTTTTTTTTTTGATTTCCCAACCATGCTGCCAGTATATTCTTTCTTGTTTATTCCAAATTAAATAAGAGAACACAGAGATTACTATGATTCACAAACAATCATTTTGACTGTAGGTTTTATATTTTTCTCTAAGTTTTGCTAATTCAGCATATTTTTTTTATTAGTTAGTTTTGAAAAACAATTATGACTATATCAAATAAAAGGAAGTCTTCAACAGTAAGGAATATCTAAGGAGTTTATATTTGTATCTCAGTCTATGTAGGGCAAGAATGATTTTTTTCTCCATAGAAAATTTTTTGTTAATATTTTTGTAACAAAACAGCAAACATATTTTAAAGGTGCACAACCTCACATGCTGTGGACATTCCTGTAAAATTTTGTGACTAACTCATTCACTTTTGAAGATATGCACGGCACAACTATTTAAAATAAACAACAATAAAAAATGCAAAAACACACAACATAAGGTGAAACAGCAAAGGAAACCTCAGGTGTCTAACTTATGTGTGATGTACACAGTGAAAACTATAATGACCTGTTCTCCAAAACTGCTGGCCAAATTTTAGAATTTTTTGGCACATGTGTTTCTTGGGTAACTCTCTACAAATGATGTTAAAATAAACTTGATCCATGCAGAACTTTGGTTGTCATGGCAACCAAATGAAAATCACAATTTTTTTATTTTTTTAATTTTTTTATCTAAATATGTTGGTAAGAATTTCATTTCATTTTACAAAAATGATCACATTTATTACCCTCTACCAAAACTGCTCAAATAAAGCTGATCCCTTGAAAATTCACCTTCCTAGGGATTATTTTGAGAGTAAACTTACATAAACCTGATGGTAATATTATCTTGCCAAGGCTGACTTGGTATTGGACCACTATCTCCAATTATGGCCCATTGAAATATAAAAAATGTCATATTTAACTTTGTTTACATTTTAGCATCCACATTTATAAAGCAGTCTTGATCAGATGTATATGTTAACAAGAGGGCCAAGATGGCCCTAAAGACGCTCACCTGAAAAAATTGCCTTCATTGCCTGTACAAGTTACTAAATTATAGCATAGTTGTACTGTCAGAATACATAATCTATGACATCATTTCAGTTCAATGAACAAAACAGTGCCTGTGGTTAAAATTTGAAGTCATACTTGACTGAGAGATAGTATGGCTTTAACATACAAATTTAAACATTAAAAGGGACATAACTCCTGAACTGTGGCCTTTAGTGTGTAAACAAAATTTTTCTAAGATTTGACCTATTGACCTACTTTTCGGTCTGGCCCGGCCCATTTTCGAACTGGTTCGAGATATCATCAAGACAAACATTCTGACCAAGTTTGAGGAAGATTGGATTAAAATTGTAGCCCCTAGTGTGTAAACAATTTTTTTTGACCTACTTTTTGATCCAACCTGACCCTTTTTCGAAAGGGTTCAAGATATCATCAAGACAAACATTCTGACCAAGTTTGAGGAAGATTGGATCAAAATTGTGGCCTCTAGTGTGTAAACATCAAAATTGTTGACGGCAGCGGACGACGCACGACGAACGACTGACGACCGACAATCAAATATCCCAAAAGCTCACCCTGAGCTATGCTCAGGTGAGCTAAAAAGCCAAGGATTATTATGTCTTGTATGGGAGTTATGGTCCATAATACTTAAGGTTGCTTTTAGAGCAGTGGTACTCAGGTGAGCAATATAAGGCCATCATGGCCCTCTTGTTTATTTATTTAAGAGCCATAACCTCAGGTGTCTGACAATGCATGCTTATGTTATGTGACTTGATCTGGCACATTAGATGTTGGAGATATGTGCAATACAGCTATTTTTTAAGTTAAACAAGGCCACAACTCTGCACATATTGGGCAAAACAGAAAAATAGAAACTCAGATGTCTTTGCATGATGGGGAACTCTCCTGCAACATTTTGTGACCCTGGCTCTTTCAGCATTTTAGATATACGTGTCATGGCTAATTTTCATAGTTATTCAATTATTGGCCATAAGTCTGCACATTGTGAGAGAACTACAATAAATACTTCATGTGTCTAACTTTGCATGCTGCTGAATATAAACAAGAGGGCCATAATTGCCCTAGAATGCTCACCAGAATACCATCACTTAATTAGACAATTAAGTTTAACCTTTATTAAAATTCCCTATAAAAAGAGTACATTTTCAAACCTTTTATACAGACTAAATAATAAGTACTAGCCAACCATCAGAAGGACATATTTTTTAGGGGATTGAAACCATATAATGACAGTAGATGACCAAGGGAAACTTAGTCAATTATTGCACAAATTACTTCAAGACATAATTTAGGCACTTCCGACACACAAAAGAGAAGTTTATAATCTTGAATGTACTGAGCAGTCTATTATATACTCTGTATAAATATCTGTATCTTTTGACCTTCTATTAAGTTAAAAAAAAAAGCCCACGGGGGCCTCATTTTTCAAGGGATCAACTGTATTTTAGCAAATATAGTATAGAACAAGAGCTGTCAAAGCGCTCAACTATTCTCAATGCTTTATAGTATAAAACAAGAGGGTCATTGAGGCCCTAGATTGCTCATCTGAGTATAGGGTTACCCAAGGAACATCATTGTGTACTAAAACATTTTGAAACCTGGCCAGTAGTTTTGAAGAAGATGATTTTTTAAAATTTTCATTATTCATTTCTTTCCATTGCCATTGCAACCAGAGTTCTACATGGATCATGTTTATTTGAGCAAATTTCGTGAAGGTTCACCCAAGGATCATCCCTGCCAAGTTTTATCAATCCAACGATTTCAGAGGAGATGTCGTTTAAAGTTTTCATTATATACATATACGGCAAATTAGCCCGTCCTTGGTGGCCATGTTTTTTTTACAAATCAGAATAATTTTAGCAATCTTGGTTGAGGATTACCCAAGGAATATCTGTACTAAAACATTTTGAAATCTGGCCAGTAGTTTTTAAGGAGATGCTTTTTAAAGTTTTCATATCTTTTTCTTTCTGTTGCCATGACAACCATAGTTCTAAATGGATCATGTTTTTTTTAGCAATTTTTGTGAAGGTTCACCCAAGGATCATCCCTGCCAAGTTTTATCAAATTCTGTCCAGCGGTTTCAGAGATGTCATTTTAAGCAAATTGTTGATGATGGACAACAACTGACAATGGACGCAGGGTGATCCTAATAGATCACCATGAGCACTTTGTGCTCAGGTGAGCTAAAAATAGCCATGCTGAATCTTTCAAGGGCCATATATCTGTCAAAATACATGATAGTGTCTGCTTTTTTCTACTCATTATTTATGTTCTGAACAAGTATACAAAGTATCAAAGCAATAAATATTTGAAAATTTATGGGTGTATTTTTATATGGTCACAAAGGGGAATAATTCCATTAAAATCCATGCTAGAGTTATGGGTCTTGGTCAGTGAGATACAATTATGACCTTAAATACATATGTAAGGTTTCAAGTGGTTGTAAAGATATAAGAAGATAGAAAAACTTACACGCAAAACCTTAACCTTGAGTATTACTCCGATGCTGACGCTGACGCCAACGCCAGGGTGAGTAGGATAGCTCTCACTATTCTTCGAATAGTCAAGCTAAGAATCAATCAATCAGCAATCAATCAATAAATCAATTCATAATGGAATATGCTGAAATAATTTATGCAAACCAATGAAAAGGGTGTTTTTCAGAACTCTGGTTGTTAACCAAGATTAGATTGGTCAATAAATAGGTTAAAGTCCATTTTATACAGCTCACAATGATTTAACTGTTTGTCAGACAAGTCAGCTGGAAGTAAGCAGAAAACCGATTGGGAAATGAAAGTAGAAACAAACATATGGTGAAGACCTACCAGTTGTCCTAGCTACCAACTGTCCCCACATAAATCCACCTTGTAACATACCATGTCCTGTATACCATATCAGGTTATGGTGTACATAGTGCCATGGCTTTTTTCTGTGACAAACTTTGTGTTATCTGAGAGTCATCATGGTCTGCCAGGTGGAAGAATCAATATCATATGTTATGTTCCACACAAACACACATGAATTATCCCATTGATACTGTCCATATGGCATTAGGCAGCATGATATTGGCAAAAACAGTCTCTCTTTCCCTCTCTCTCTCTTTGAGTTGACGGGAGCAATGGGTAATTAAAAAAATATCAAAGAAAAAATTCTACAATTCAATTAAATAAGGCTAAATTACTCCACTTGTCGTTATAGTTCTTAATATCATTCATTTTTTTTTCTTGTTCTTAGTACAGTGTAACGCCTCTATATGGTGTTCTTGGGGTCCAAGCCAAAATACAGCGTTCTATTGATCCGCGTAGTAGCCCTTACCAAATTGACTTAGATAGACATATATGTGAAGTATGGCTCAAGCAAACCCCCTAAAACCATCAGTCATATAAATGACATATAACTGACATAGATGATAATCTGAAATGAGAAAAACAAGTATGTCACTTATATGGCTCAAGCAAACTCCCCATATAAACCACATACATCAGTCATATAAATGACATATAACTGACATAGATGATAATCTGAAATGAGAAAAACAAGTATGTCACTTATATGGCTCAAGCAAACTCCCCATATAAAACATGATAATCTGAAATGAGAAAAACAAGTATGTCACTTTATGGCTCAAGCAAACTCCCCATATAAACCACATACATCAGTCATATAAATGACATATAACTGACATAGATGATAATCTGAAATGAGAAAAACAAGTATGTCACTTGTATGGATTAAGTTTTCCAGGCTATGGCTACATAGAAGTGAGAACTTAGTCATTTTCACAGCTTTGTACTTCAGCAGTTTAGTAAAAAAAAATCTTAGTCCACCAAACGTATTCAACATTGTAAAAATCAATATAATCACAACAAAAAATATCAACTCTAGCATAATGGGTATCAAAATACTCAGAATTTCATACATGTACTTACACTAACTAGTCCACTATATTTTTTTTTTTTTTTTTTTTTTTTTTTTTTAAATTAGCAAATTGTCTCAAAATCCTTGAGTAAGAATTTTACAAATTATTTAAAAGTATTGTAAGGCCAAAAAAAAAAAAGTTCCAACAACTTCATTAAGTCTGTATTTTAGCCATTGTCATTGCTGTAATGAAATGATACTGATTTATTTAACACTCTTTTTATTAATATTTCAGCAGAAACGGCCTTGCTGTACTAGCAACATATTCTACCATGTTTTCAACAAGGATGATACCTTTCCTGGTCAACTTTGTAAACAACGCAGATTTGGATCACGGTGATTTACAGCAGGTTAACACTCTTATTATAAATACATTTTGGAGAGAAAAAAAAAAGAATTTCTAAGGTACTTTGCAAATTCTTTTGCAGTTTTGAAATGATCTTTATAGTGTCATAGACATAAATGAAAAATCTTTGAAAACTAAAGTGTTACTTTTCAAAGAGCAACATGAGACATCCTCATTGCTAGCTACTAACTTAATCTATTCCATGGTACTGTTAATTGGTATATGCTATAAAAATATTGCAGCTTGTGTTTTTAATTGCAATTCATTCCTTTTTTTCTTATTATGTGCATACTTATGAATTGATTGCATATATCTATTTAGTTGAACATGTCCTAGTGGTCACCTGTATCAAGTGGCCAACCTGCATTTAACAGTCAGTTGCAAATTTACCAAACTAGAATTTTGTTATTTTGCAACCACCTCTGTTACACGGCCAATTTCACTTGCTCCCTTGACTAAGTGCTTAAGAAAAGGTTAGACTGTATATTCTTTCCTTTTTTCCACAGGATCATGGGTGATGCTGAAATCATGCTTTTGTGGTGTCGTGTTTCAAAATGAAGGGTTAATGGTGTCATCAGTGACCTATGTCGAGAAAGCCACTGGATCCCTGTTACAGAACACTAAAGGTTAAACTTTTAACAACAAAAAAAATTATGAAGTGCATGTTTTAAAAGTAAAAACGTCAATTCCAAATGATTTTTGGTCAATTATTAGACAGGCAGTTTTCCTTGCATACTGTTCCCAGTGGTAAGGGTGTTTAACTCGGGAATGGGAGGCCGTGGGTTTGATCCCTGGCTGTGGATTCAATCATTATTTTGCTTTTTCTGGTTTTTTCCCTTTTAGATATGTTTTTATGCCCTGCCAATTCCATTGTGGGGCATACAGATTTTCGGTCCGTCTGTCACATCTAGCTCCAGAAATCACTTGCCTGTGAATAATATACCAATATAACCTACCATGCTTTCCTGTTACATTCACACCAGCTAGTACTTACTTGATACTGGTGTGAGTATTAGTCAAGAAAACTGTGTAGGCATGCTATACTGCTGAAATGACCAATTATGTTATGACATGGTTCATTATCATACAGGCCATGAAAAGTCCTTGAAAATGGTATTAACCTTGAGAAATACTTGAATTAAGTGTTGCCTTGAAAAAAAGTAGAAATAGTACTGGAATTTCACTGAAAGTCCTTGAATGTCTGAAAACAACCTTGAATATTCAGAACTGCACATTAGCAATGGGTTTTTGAAACAAAAGTAGGTGTAAGAATGAAAGAAAAAAAGACAAAATTTTCATACAATAGAAACTACCGTGTGTTTATATATATATATATAAAATGCTCTTGAAACAAACTGAAACTGCCAGTAAGTATTGCATAGAACGTCGTCATTAGACATTGTGTAAATGGTATTTTTCTTGTTTGTTTACCATATTTTGAGACTTAATTTCAGTTGTTAAGTCATTCCAAAAGAGGCCATGAAACAAACAGTTTTAGCCTTGAATAGTCCTTGAAATGTCTTTGAATTTTGAAAAGAAAATCCTGTATGAACTATGTATGAAAGTGACCTTAACTTCAAACAAACAACCATGACTTGAACCAGTGACCTACAGATCAGGTGTTAGTGATACTACCGACAGAGCTATCTGGACAGGAACTTCTAAATATAGTACTGGTTATTAAGGAAACTGTGCAGTCAATAATGAAAAGAATTTTCTGTTTTATCATTTCAGAATTTGTTGAAGAGTTGGGCTGAAGTCTGTCAAGGCGAAAAATAATATCATAGACATATATTTTGTGTTTTTGATTTACTTGTTAAAGTTTTTCTTTTATTCAACTTTATTTTGTATGTAAATATTGATTTCTGTATTATTTGTCTTAATTTGATTAAGGTCAGTAAAGCAGTAAATTATATGTCAGTTATATGGGACTTATATATCACACGTAAGTGACTTATATGTCACATATAAGGGACTTATATATCACATGTGACTTATATGTCACATATAAGGGACTTATATGTACCTTGATCCATATATGTCAAATATATGGGACAAAGATCTCATTTGCATTTAAAATAAGAATATTTGGCATATATGTGAATGGACTATGTCACATATATGCCACATAGATCTTGCCATATATGTGACATATAAATCATTTTTGTAAAGGAGGTTCCAGAATGCTATGTGTCTTTGTTATAGTATTAAATTTTGAAATAACCTTAATATAAAGCAATAAACATTATTTTATTTATGGAGTTATTTAGTTATTTTAAATATTTCCATAATACTTCTGTGTTTTTTTGTTGTTTTTTTGGTCCTTTAATTGTCGATGATTTAGATTCAGAGAGTAGTGTGCACGGTATGGTGATGTGGTTACATAACTCTACAGCATATCTCATTATAATAAATTATATGGCGTCCATTGTTTATCAAAACAATGTTGGTGTGAAAATTGCCCTTCCATTACAATTTAACGCTGTTTGAAATTAAGCTGAGGTGTACTTACTATGATGTGCTGATAAGAGGAGCCTTATTAATGTTTAAATGAAACAAATAACCAGGTAAAGCTGATCTAATTATCATTATCTATTTTCCGGGACTTTAATATTAATCCACAGTAAGATTATGCACACTAGTTCTTTCTCTCATAATAAACAAAAATACCATTATTTAGGTTTATGCAGTAGATTTTAGACAATGTCAGTGTATTTTATCGAGTATCTGCTGTCCACACAAACTAAATGCTGATTACTGTGGTTGGATTTTTATACTAACAAACCTGCATTGTTGCCGATCATTAACACTCAATTGCGTAATCATCAACTGCCCCCAAACACAATAGCTTACCACCTGGGGTGTTTATTTGTTATCACTTCCGCATGTCAGTGCACTAGCATGTTAAGTTACTGACCGTGAAACTCTTTTAAAAATATATAGATACAGAAGGAGATAGATTAGTTTAGCAGTAAGCCTATGCAAATGACGCAATATATTTTTGGGGTCCATTGATCAACCGTGATACATTGGTCAACGCGAAATAGCAGTTCATGATATAGTGGCAGGTGTCAGTATGTCTCATCATATCAGTGGTGCTATAAAATGTTTTTTGTGAAGTGTTTTGAAATTGCAGTATCATTAATTGGCAAAAATGGACATTACCCTTCCTTATTTTTAAAGACACTGTATACTGAAGACATTATGTTTTTGTATTGCAAAGTCTGTATTCCTGAATATCACATGTGACCAAACTGCAGTCTTTTTATTTTCAGCATGGAGTAGGAACAGTGATTGACCTTATTGCTCTATCCTGAACAAAAGGGACATCAATATTTAAATATGGATTTAGTTCTATAAGAATGTAACTAAAATTGTTTCCACTGGATGTCCAAATGGAAAATGGATTCGTATTTACAATTTAAACATAATCAAAGTATCCTAAAAAATCATGAGGAGTATCCTACATTACTTTTCCGATATAGCAATGTAAGTTTATTGTCAATACCTTGTATAGTTTTGGAGTTATACTCCAGACAAAATTTCATTATAAAATGAAATCAAAGAAGATAATCAAAAATAGGACCAGAAAGAGTTATGGTTCTTGTTTGCTGCACTTCTCCTAATCACCATCTATGTATATTTAAAGTTTCAAGTCAATATCTTATATAGTTGTGGAGTTATGCATCGGACAAATTTTCATTATTAAGTTAAATTAAAGGATAATAATTCAAAAATGGAACAAAGTAGAGTTATGGTTCTTGGTCACTGCACTTCCTCATATTGACCTCTATCCATATACAAAGTTTCAAATTTATATCACATGTGGCAAGAAAGTTATGGCCCAGAGAAGACATTGTTCACAAGAAGGCAGATGCTGATGCTGATGCAAACACCAATCAATGAGTGACCTCAGTAGCTCAGACTATTCTATAAATAGTAGAGCCTAAAAAATAATAAATATAAAATGAGATAGTCCATGACACCCTTCGAATACATTTTAGTATCTTGAAAGACTTTTATAAAAGACTCTCAAACATTGTGAAGTACAGTGGAAAAATTCCTTGACATGTAGCCAAACATGTCTGTTGGCAGAAAAATCACAATCCATTCCCCCTTGTCTGGTAAAATAGCCAAGATAGTCATAGCTTATTTTTGCAATGCCACAAAACTGTCTCATTTTCATTGCCAACACAGCACAACACACTGTGGGCTGTAGTGTGACTGTAGCTGCATTTAATCTGGTTTTGTCTTGGCTTTGTGAAAGTATAAAGCATAATACAAAAAGATGTACTTTTCAAATTAAAATATTCCAATAATGTTCAGTTACTTTTCTTAATGGAACAAAGAGTTTGAATTTATAGTGTATGTACTGAGTGGACAGTCTAGAGAACAAGAAAAGTGGTTACATAACACAGGTGAAAGCTAAATAATATGTAATGTTATCATTTATCCTGTTTTAAGCCTTCAAATTGTCATTCATATGGCAGTTAACAACTGTTCAACTGTATCTTTTATTTAGAGAAAGATTGGACTAGCTCAGAATTTCCCCAGTTTCAATTATAACAAAGACTAAAACAAAATGATTTAATGGACGGCTTACAATAAGCATATTGTTTCCCTCTCTTTCTCTCTTCTACCATTTTGACCTTATAACCTAACCTGTTTTAATAGATCTATGATTTAAATCAAAAGGAGCAAATACAAATTTACAAACACAAAGTAATGGATGTATAAAAATATTATACTTTATAACTGTATTGTAATATAATATTATACCATTAATTTTACCCTAAAAAAATGAAAGAAGATTTGATCATATTAAAAGAGGGGAAGATGCCTATTGTGAGCCCCTAATAAGGATGGAAGAAAAAACTCCCTGGAATATGTCTAAACAAAGCGTATTGGTTTCAGCATCACCAACAGCAGTAGCCAGGTATAGATCACTATTTATTATGAAAACATTACTCATTGTTAAAATGTTTCTTTATCAACATAAACAAATTTATTCTGAGGGGACAATTACCCAGCATATTTGCAATAAAAAATCAATATCTCTTCATAATTGATAGATTTGTACAAAGTAATCCTCATTGTAAGAGCATTCAGTGTGTCAAACCATTTGCAATTCTTAGCATAGTCAGCTATGAAGCTGTCTTAGTGTCATAAACCATGATGTTAATGTGAACAGCATAGTATATGGCCTTCAGAAGCTGACTGCAAACAAACTGCTGGAAAAGGTTTATCACCTGGTGACTGAGCTGTTGGAGCATCCATAATCTGGAGGTCATGAGTCCCCAGTCGTGAAACCAAACTTATTTAAGACTGGGATTGCCACTTGGCTATGGCATATATGACAGTGAAGCAGCCATATTTCTCTCATTGAGACCATACCCCATATGACTGAATTTTCACCCATCATCCACAATTTCCATCTCTTTCACATAAAAGTATGCATTCAAGAAATCTCCCTGCTCAAGGCATTTAATACACTTTCTGCAAACTATTTTTGACTTCCATGTTTTTGCCTCTCACAGTCAATCAAATATAGGAGAGTTCAGTCTATAAAAAGGAACACAGACATGCAAAAATGTAGAGGTGTACAAACAGAAACAGTTTAAACTATACAAATGCATCTTTCATCAGAAGTTCATTCAAGTAGATTGTGTCAGATTCTGAGATTTGTACAAAGCAGTACTCTGCTTGTTTGTTATTTTCAGGACATTAACTAGGCAATGTTGTGTAAATATTCACTGAGGATATTCTGTCTAGACTGTCACTGTTAGATAAGAACATTTGCATGTCTACCTCACAGCAGGGTATTTCTCTACATTCAGGAAAATTCATTTTTCACAGATTTTCACAATGTTGCACACCATTGTGTGCTGCTGAGCCGAAACATTAAAAAGACAAAGAGCAAGCCCTAGAGAGACCTAGAGACAAAGAGCAAACTAGAAATGTGTCCAGAGGACACAGAAGCCCCCCAAGTCATGAGTGCAAGTCATGTCCTGAATAATATATCCATGAAATTTAAAGTCTGTAGCACAAATACCTTCAGAGTTACCTGTGTCACACTTTTGGGATGGACAGACAGACAAAGGCAAATCTATATGCCTCACTTTTTTGGTAGGGGGCATAAAAATACCCACGTACATATTTTTCAAAAACAAAGGCCCATAACTCTGTCAACTTGAATGGCAGTTTGATAAAAATACCCAGGTGCACAAGTTCATGTCTTGAATAATATATCCATGAAGTTTAAAGTCTATAGTACAAATACTTTCAGATTTAAGTGTGTCATAAGCATGAAATTACATATTTTTTTAAAACATAGGGCCATAACTCTGTCCACTTGCGAACTAAAATGAAAATACCTAAATATCTAAACTCCAGGCCTTGTGGTTTCTGATAAGAAGGTTTTTCTAGTTTTCCTAAATTAGTCTATGTAACATTAAGTGACCACTGGGGCAGGGCCAATTTTGACCCAAGGCCATGATTTGAACAAACTTGGTAGAGGTCTAATAGACCATGTTACACACCAAATAAGTAAAATCAAGACCTTGTGGTTTCTGACAAGGAGATTTATCTAGTTTTTCCTAAATTAGTCTATATAAAATCAAGTGACCCATGGGGCTGAGCCAATTTTGACCCCAGGGCCATGATTTGAACAAACTTGATTGAGGTCTGATAAGCCATGTTACACACCAAATATCTAAACTCCAGGCCTTGTGGTTTCTAACAAGAAGATTTTTCTAGTTTTTCTATATATAAGTCTATGTAAGACCAAGTGACCCCTGGGACTGGGCCAATTTTGACCCCAGGGCCATGATTTGAACAAACTTGATTGAGGTCTTCTAAGCCATGTTACACACCAAACATCAAAACTCCAGGCCTTACGGTTTCAGAGAGGATTTTTAAATCTATTTTTAGCTCCTGTGACCAAGATATGCAACAGACTGGAATCATTTGAAAAACTTTGGTAGAGCTTGAAAAAAAGGTGATCACAATAGCTTGACATGAGCTCATTGTGATCAGGTGAGCTAAAAAAAAATGAAAAGTAAAAATAATTACCCTTTTGGTACTTTTATTTTTTTGTGGACTGCTCACTTTTTTTATTTATGATTTTATTTTTATTGCCCCCCCCCCTGGTTCGCTTACCTGAAAACTAGGTATTAGTGGGAGGAAAAGAAACAGCAAATATCTTACGATATTGTGGAAAATGGGCTCTGCCTCCTTCCAGCTAAATCGAGTGAGTACTTTAGGACAAGAAAAATTTTCAAATTTGTACTATATACATATGAGGAAAATGGGCTTAGCCCCCTGGCTGCCATGTTTTTCAATGGGTCAAAATAATTTGAACAATCTTGGTAGAGAGTGACCTAATGAACATCTGTCCCAAATAACTTTGAAATTCAGCCAGTACTTTTGGAGAAGAAGATTTTTGAAGTTTTTATTATATACATATTAGGAAAACGGGCTCAGCCCCCTGGCAGCCATGTTTTTCAATGGATCAAAATAATTTGAACAATATAGGTAGAGAGCAAGGATCCTAAAAACCGATTTTTTACCGGTTTTGACCGATTTTGATCTCAATCGACCGGTTCAGATTTCAAAAAGTACCAAAAAAATGGTCGAAAAAAAATCCATAATCCTCGTCTAAAACTTTCAAAATCGGTCCAAACGGTTCATAATAGCCTCTCTTACACACCAATTGACCTACTTCTTGAATTTCCGGTGTGCCCTCGGGGCAGGTGTCAGTGGGGGACACCCGTCTAGGTCATTATTGGGCAGTTAAGATGAATGGATTGACGGTTTGTACTTAGCGGTTATTTGGACGGTGCCGTGTAATTATCTATGCCGTAATAATGGACCATTGCTTGTTTGCAAACTGTAACCGGTTGTAATCACAAATAAATAAAAGTTATTGACAAAAAAAAATATATAAACACAAAGGCACATAATAAACAACACCAAAACGACTGCTTCCAACAATTTATTGATTCGTTAGAGTCATATACAGACCGTCATATACATGCACTTCCGGTAAACAAACTTTCGATTTCGTAGAGGTAAATATTGCAGAAAAAATACCTTATTATGCCAACAGGATGCTGAAATATAATAAAAGATCTATTTTCACACTGCAGATGATTCAGGGTATGTTGATTGAAAATATCAATGTTATTTTTTTCTTTTTTTTCGGTTATGTTTTTTTTCGGGGGGGGGGGGGGGGGTACGGAACGGAATTGTTGTAAAGGGGGGGGGGGATTTTGCCGTCGACCGGTTGAGATTCCAAAATTTTAGGATCCCTGGTAGAGAGTGACCCAAGGTACATCTGGGCCAAATAACTTTGAAATCTTGCCAGTAGTATTGGAGGAGAAGATTTTCCAAATTTTCAAATG
>CM037784.1:23230667-23245647 GCA_021229015.1 Solen grandis
GACCTTTTATTTTTTGCTGAAACTTTTAAAAAATTTTAAAAAGCCTGTCTTTTCAAAACGTTCCAAAGGGGAAATGATTTTCACATGTGAAATCCTTGTGGCAAGACCTTTCCAGCAATATTAACATTTTTGGACTTTTGACCATGACCTTTGATCTTTGACCTATGTTTGTAATATTCAACAGAAAAACTATAGTTGGTCGTAATTCTTTCTTTTTGACATACAACTTTTATTTTTGGTATGCATATTCATCTTTGCAAAGGGCTATTCAGATATACCTCAATATTTCATCTTTTGAACTTGACCTTTGAGCTATTTTTGCTGTAAATGCCTGTCATTTCAGAACCATTACCAACAGGGCACTGATATTTCAC
This sequence comes from Solen grandis, assembly GCA_021229015.1. Classification (NCBI taxonomy): domain Eukaryota; kingdom Metazoa; phylum Mollusca; class Bivalvia; order Adapedonta; family Solenidae; genus Solen; species Solen grandis. The sequence goes on from CM037784.1 coordinate 23,231,042, forward strand.
ATGTGAATTCCTTGTGGCAAGAGACCTTTTCAGCAATGTTACACTTTCGGACTTTGACCTATTTTTGAAATGTTTTACAAAAACTTTAACGTTGGCCATATACTTTTTTACTTTTTGACATACATCTTTTATATTTGGTATGCATATTCATCTTGTCAAGTTTTTTTTTAGATATACCTTAATATTTTATCTATCGACCATGACCTTATTTTGCCATAACTTTGGACAAGTTTTCTAATAGATATTTCTTTGTCAAATATATTTTTTTTTAACAAACTTTGTATACTGGTTTGTCATCATATGAACCTGTACAGGTTGTGATTTTGGTCATGATCTTTAGGCAGATAAAAAAGATTTTTTTTTTAAAATGTTTCAAATTTTACAGCTTTGTGTTGATTATCAAAAACTCAATGGATTAGCAATTGTATTTTTTTTTGTTTACATATTTTACATCTTTGTGTTGTATACATTCTTTTCCATGCATAGGTCAAGGTCATCCATTCAAGGTCAAAGGTCAAATTTAAAGGGTATGGTACTTCAACATTGCATTTAAAGGCTTACAGTTTTAGTTGTGATTTTCAAGGTCAACTTTTTAAGTGTTTAACAAAAATGTGTAACGTTGCAAAAAACAGACGAGCAGTGGCCCGCATGTGGTGCTCTTGTTTTCTTCACATGTTTTAGCATTTTTACTTGATTGTTCACACTTGTTTGCCAAGGAATTGGGTATTTGACCGACCAGTGGTCGATCTTTGAATATTTCTACTTTATTAATAGGTCCACACTGTATCACACATGATAGAAGGTTGTCTGTTAGATATAGGAAGCAGTGAAAATTGGTTGTATCTTATTGAGAAGCACTAGTGTAAAATTATCTAAATGGAATAATGATTTCCATTTCACTTCGTTGCAGTTCATTTTTTTTTTCACAGATTTTAGTAACATGAAGTTTTTAAAAGTAAGTTTTTGTATTTTTAAAAACGCATGTCAACAAAATTTTGCAACATTCACAGTATTTCCTATTTCTGGAACCATATTGCAGGTTTGGATAAAGATATAATTTCACTACTATCAATGTGATTTGCATAAATTTGTAGAGCATATCACAGCTTATATTATTATTCTCCACAATTGGTTTGGAAATTGTGTTTTGAATTGTGTTTTTCACTCAAAGATTAAAGATTTTTTAGTACCGGAATTGCTACCTGATTTTTCTCTTTCAAATTCAGGGAGGCAGTTGGGGGCACTAAATTTAGTAACAAGGCTATATGGTAGGTCTTACGTACTCAAAGTTTTTGATGAGTATAAGACCTGACTACTTGTTTGTCATTGGTAATTCTGATGCGGTCATGGATTAACCTGTGAAAGATAATTTATTTACTCAAGTTGACAGTGGTGCCTGAGGCAGACAACTTGAAGGATGAGTGGATGACAATCCTAGACTAGACCTCATTTCATTCCACTGCCATCAGTAGTGGAGCATTGGTTATCAGGGAGTGTTCTTTCAGGCTAAGGTCATAGGGAGTCTGTCTTTGGTGATTGGGAAGCAAAGAAGCAACAAATGATGTTAATGTATTTTGACAGTTTAAGACTGCCAGTTGTAAGCTTTAGTAGCTGGAACATCCTCAGATTGCTTCAGCACACTTTAAACTCTCAGTAGTGCAAACATGCAATGTGTGTATGTGCTATCAAATTCAAATGGAATTATGTTACATAACACTTTAATCATTTCTATAAAACGGTCAAATCATAACCATTACATTGTTAATGTTTTATACATTGTTTAAGTTTTCTTTTACAGTTATTTTGCACTTAAAACATGCATTTTGTTAAAAAAAATATCTGCACTTTTTGTTTTGAGCTCCAAATTTAGGAATTAAAGGTACTTCTGTTGAAAAATGAAAACAAATTTGTGTTTGTTATCTGGGCATAGCATGCTTTATTGTGCCAATGGGACAACACTTTTTTTACGAAAAAAAATTGTTTTCAAGCTAAAACATTTGGGAAAAAAAAAAATGGTATTTTAAAGGTATTGTCCCCTAATACAAATGTCAAAAAAATGGAAATTAAAGGAAAAATGACTTTTAAATTTAGTACAGAATTTTTCTTGATTACCTCCCAAAAATAACTTTTTTACAAAAAAACACATTTTGTGATGTTTTACAAACAATGAAAAGGGAAAATGGTTGCTTGATATTTTACTTTTTTAAAAAAGGCCTATATGATAGCACCTAGATTAAAAAATGGTTAAATCTAGATTTTAGAAATTTTTAATTTTTTCCTCAAGCAGAACGTAGTGTGAAAAACATCATCAAGTTTTGTTAGCCCCCTACCATGTAACCAGAGGGGACTATAAGTTTGCCCTCCGTCTTCCGCCCGGCGCACGTCCGTTCACAAAAACTGGACAATGAAACTCAAAAAGTACGGGAATATATTTTATGAAACTTGAAATATTAGTTTGAAATTTTAGATTAGCACGTCTTTTTTAGCTCACCGAGAAAAAGCTAGGGGGAGTATTGTATCCAAGGGGTGTCCTCGTTGCTGTCGGTGGCTCATGTGTCGTAAACAGTTTAGGGTTTTCACTCATACCTTTTTCTTGTAATCATTTTAAATTTAAAAATAAATGTTTTGACCATAATGTTTTGATTGAGTTCGAATATGGCTGGTTGGTCAATTAGGTCAGGAGTAAGCCCCTTTTAATTTTAAAAAAAATGCCGATTTCACTTTGTTTAGCACTTTTCATCTATCTTTTGACAATCTCTTAAAACTTTTGGCAATTTTTTATGCCAAATGTTCAATTGAGTTAAAGTTGGCTGGTTTGGTCAATCAGATCGGGTTAACCCCCTTTTAATAAAAAAAAAAGCAAGATTTCACTTTGTTTCGCGTTAGAACTTAAATTTTGAGCATCTTTTTAAACTTCATGACTTGTTAAAGCCATAAGTCTCAATGAGTTCAAAATGACTGAGATCGGTCAATCATCAGGAAATTAGCTCCTTTATATTTTAAAAAATGTCTTTAATTTTAAATTTTATTTTTAATTTTTTTTTTTTTGTTTAAAAAAACATCTAGCATTCTTCATTCCTTTTTTGAGCATATCATCTTTTCAAACTTTATGGCAATGTTTTGACTATAATGTCTCGATTGAGTTTAATTAGGGCTGAGATTAGTCAAATGGTCAGGAGTTATGGTTCCTTTTAATATAAAAAAATGCCCAATTTCATTTTGTTTACACTCTAGCTGTCTTATCTTTTTAGAAAACATCTTCAAACTTTATGAAATTTTATGCTAAATGTCTCATTGAGTTCAAATATGGCTGAGACAGTCAATTAGGTCAAATTATGCCCCTTTTATACAAAAAAAATGTCCAATTTCCTTGTTGTTACACTCTAGCATCTTCATCTTTTGAGCAATCATCTTTAAACTTCAGGACAATATTTATGACTATTATGTTTCGATTGGGTTTGAATTTGGCCGAGATCTGTCATTTGGTCGGAGTTATGCCCATTTTAATAAAAAAAAATGCCAGATTTCACTTTGTTTATCTACACTTTCATTCTTTTGAGCAACCATCTTAAACTTTAAAAAAGGTTTATGACCATAATGTCTTGATTGAGTTTGGATTATGATTAAGTCAGGAGCTATGGCCTTTTTAATATTAAAAAAAAGCCAGATTTACTTTGTTTACACTCTAGCATTTCATCTTTTGAGCAATAATCTTCAAACTTTATGGCAATGTTTATGACCATAATGTCTTGATTGAGTTCGAATATGGCTAAGATCAGTTTATTAAGTCAGGAGTTTAGCCCCTTTTGATATAAAGAAAATGCCAGATTTCATTTTGTTTACACTCTGCATTTTCTTTTTCAAGCAATAATCTTGAAATTTTATGACAATGTTATGACCATTAATGTCTCGATTGAGTTCGATTAAACCTGAGATCTGTTGATTAGGTCAGGAGTTATGCCCCTTTTAATATCAAAATATGCCAGATTTCACTTTGTTTACACTCTAGCATCTTAAATTTTTTTGAGCAATCATCTTCGACTTAATGGCATTGTTTATGATGATAATGTCTCGATTGAGTTTGATTATGGCTGAGTTTGGTCAATAAGGTCAGGAGTTATGGCCCTTTTAACATACAAATGCAAGTTTTTCAATTTGTTTACTCTCTACCCCCATCATTTTTTTAAACAATCTTTTTTTTAAACTTTAAGACAATGTTTATGACCATAATCTTGCAATTGGGTTCAATTATAACTGATTTTGGTAAGTTAATTAGGAGTTATTCCCCTTCACTATAAAAAAGGCAGATTTCACTTTGTTTGCTCTATAGCATCTTAATTTTTAAGCAATCATCTTTTCTCAGGTAAGGATTAAGGCCATCTTCCTAGGTTTGAAAAAATCTGGTTGCTATGACACAAATAGACTTAAAATTTACAAATAAAGCAATATATTGTTATAAACAAAAGTACTGAAACTTTTTTATGAAATTTAAAAATATGGATAGATGGCTGTATGGAGATTATGCCTCTGACTTACTTCTTCATAAGACAAGGGACATTATATTTAAAGCGATACTTTTAGAATTTATGCCCCTTTAAAGTTATAATGATAGTGGTTGCCCTTCTACCAACAAACATTAACACCACATGCAGTGTTCTTATTTTTTCTCTTTTTCTTCTGAACAAAATTCTGGTTGCTTTGGTAATGGGAAATTTATGTTACCTCACCGGTAGGGTATTATGTGTTGCCTGCAACCCATTTACTTGTTTTGAGAGTCATCACAATTTCTTTGTCTTATGATGAAAAGTAGTTCTGCCAGAAGCAGAAAATCGGCTACTAGTGTGGAGGTAATTTGTAAAACACAGTCTGTGTGTCTCAGTGTCCGCTGACATTTTGGAGATATTGATTACAGACATTGAGTGCGTTAGTTGCAGCTTCAGTAGTGACTGTACATGTGGAGCGGTGCCATGCTGATGGCATGGTCTTGACACTTGGGGAGCGAATTCTGTACCGAAATATAGCAATTTTGCAAAATAAGTATAGAACAATTCTTCAATCAGAAGAGAATCCCATAACAGATGTTGCCAAAACTAATTTTGTTATTCTGATGCTTGTTGTTTGGCCTTCATTCAGTTCCTGAAGGGAGTGTCACAGCATTAAAGTTTCATTAACTCTGTAGAGATATATATGTAGATCTGTAAAGGGCAGATTTAACATCATTTTATGGGGTTTTGCATGATCAATCTTGACATCTTGTCGAATACACTTGCCTTCTTTGGTCTTTTTTAGTTCACCTGAGCATTTTGCTCAGGATGGCTTTTGTGACCCCCTTTTTGTCCGTCGCCCATCGTGCATTGTTTGTCGTCAACAATTGCTTGTGAAAAACCAAGAGGCCACAGTTTTTGGCCCAATCTTCATGAAAATTGGTCTGAATGTTTGTCTACATGATATCTTGGATGAGTTTGAAATTTGGTTTCATGTGGAATCAAAACTAGGTCACTAGGAAAATCTTAGAAAAAAATTAAAAAAAAAATTGTGAAAACCCTAGAGGCAAGAATAGCTCAATCTTCAAAAGATTTGGTTAGGATGTTTGTCTATATGTATCTCGGATGATTCAAAATTGGGGGAAGTGGGGTCAAAAATTAGGTCCAGGTCAAAAACTTAGAAAATTTAAAAAAAAATTGTGAACACTCCAGAAACCACCAGTTTTTAGCCCATGCAATATTCATAATTTGGTAAGGGTGTTTGGGCTACATGAGGTTTAGCAGGCCAATCTTAAAAAAAACTTGTGAACACTCTAGAGCCAAGTTTTAGCCCAATCTTCATATAATTTTGTAAGGATGTTTGTCTACATGATATCTTGGATGAGTTTGAAATTGGGTAACTTGGGCTCAAAAACTAGGTCACCAGCTCAAATCTATAAAAAAAACTTTTGAACACGCTTGAGGCCACATTTTTGGACCAATCTTCATGAAATTTGGTCAGAATATTTTGTCTTCATGAAGTTCCGGATGAGTTCGAAAATGGGTCACATGGGTCAAAAGTAGGTCACCTGGATACATCTTAGTAAAACCATATGACCACTCTAGAAGCCATATTTTTGGCCTAACCTTCATGTAACTTGGTCAGAATGTTTGTTTACATCATATCTTTGATGAGTTCAAAACTGGCTCACATGGGTCAAAAGTATGTCACCAGGGCAATTTTAGAAAAACCTTGTGAACACTCTAGAGGCTACTTTTTTTGCCCCAGTCTTCATTAAACTTGATAAAGAATGATGACTACATGAACTCCAAGATGAGTGCAAACACTTTTGATGCCAAAATTTTTTGTAAACTGCCTATCTCAGCAATTTACTCAGGTGAGCGACATAGAAGATGTCCCTCTTGTCTTCTTTTAGTAAATTTGCATGAAGCTTGGTTGTTTAGGAAAGGTGGTAAATATTTATTTCCCCGACTTCATCATGCACTGTCCTTTTCTCTCAGGAAATTGTGTCATGAATGACTTACATGAAGAGGTTGTATTAGTTAGGGAGAATCTGGTACTGATAACTGTTACAAATCGGAAGAATTTTTTTCTACTTTTAATTTGAGAATATAAGTTATATAAATTTTTCCTTACTATGACAAAGTTGATTTTTATTTAACTTTTTTTGTGAACTAAATATGATAAAAAGCGGTGAATTTGGCATAATTACTCAATCAAAATGGGAAAAGATATCCATTTAGTTTCAAATTGATGCATAAATAAAAACACATTTTAATTTCAGGGACTGAATAATACAGTAAACTTTGTATTAAAACACTGTCGTTGTCCTGATAGATTCCTGGTACCATTATACTTAAATTGGATATGTCCCATTCACATTAGAGGATTTTCTAACTATCTTAATTGAGTAACGCTCTGATTTTTGAAAATGAGTAAATATAGCAACTCACTCTGTCAAGATTTTAGTTTAGACACCATAACTTGTATGCTGATTACTCATTTGAAAATATATACACACACAATGAAAGGTTAATATTTGCTAAATTCTCCAATTTTTATGGATATTATTTTTGAAGAAACAGGTAAATATTCACCTGACTGATTAAGCTGATCTGTCCTTAGTCTTATATTCATTTCAAACCAGACTAAGCAGTGACACTCAATTCAGCCTATTTTTAACTCACCTGAGCAGAAAGTCTGTTATCTGCTGTGCGTTGTCAACTCCTCTCCCATTCTGACAAAGCAAGTAATTTGTTTTTGTAACCAAAGAGATGTAGCTCTAATTAATTATAATGGAAGTTTTGTCTGATTACAATGTTGTCAGATTCTGTTTATAAACCCAAAAATGGCTATCCAATAAATTAAACACATGTTGTCAATAAAAATGTATATATCCTCTGCCACTAAGGTTTACAATATGATAGAAAGAGTGAGCGAGCATAATCTCACCTTTGGAAAATTGATTGAAGTAAAATCTTGGTCATAATAAAATCAGGTTTACCCAGTAATTTGAATACAGATATATCATAAGACAATCTTGACTCATGATAGAACACATCACTAGTCTTTGCCATCCTTCATTCAATTTCTAATAAATTATCTCTCCTACATTGTTTGATCAACAGCTGCTGTTCCATATGCGATGTGCAGAAGAGTCCTTATGATGGAGGATCTAAGTAAATTTAAAATCAAGATCAGAACATTTTATTATTCTTGTTTGTGATCAACAAAAAAAAAACATCAACCAAAATATATTATTGTGAGAAAAAAATTTATAAGGTTTATAATGTTTGTGAAATGTGGGGTTTGTAGAAGACAAACTTCTGCATGTATTTGAAAAGTCGATTTGGGTTTAGTTGTCTCCCTTTGGACAGACTTTTTATATATATTTACACAAAATGATTTTTTTATGGAAATTGGTATGAAAAAATTGATTCTTTTATTGCAATGGCTATATATTTCCTTTATATTGCAATGCAATAATATAATTCCTTATATAATTTGAAGGATTCAAAGTACTTTTGTACTAATATAACAACACCCACTGTGCAAACATTAGCAAAATCTTGTGCATGAAAGTCCTTCCTCAGTTCAGCTTTCAGATAGGATCACAAGAAGAGCAGAATGATGTGTACAGTGGGGCTTGCGTTTTATTTTTGGGATATTTTGTGTATCGTGCGTTTCCCTTTCCCTGTATCGTTCGTGTATGGTGCGTGCGTTTATCGTGCACGATTCTAACGTGGGGTTTGTTTGTATCGTTGTAACGTGTATCGTGTAACGTGTTTGTTTATCGCATCGTTCCTTCCGTGTGAATCGTTCCGCACGATTATATTTTGAGTTCAACGCTTCCTTAAAAGCCAGCATTAGAATTTCGCTTTTCAAAATCAGTTAAGTGGTTACTCACCGCATGGCAACATTTAACTGTAGATTACTTACGTTGTCTGTTACAATTTAAGTCTTATATCGATTCATGTTTAATAAATATATGAGTTAACTACGTGAGTGGTCTCCCCTGTTATTGTGTACAAGGGAGATCACTTCACCTGCTGTAAGATAGCCAATTAAATGTATTTTGGGGTTTTCCCAAGAGCTTGGCGCGAATAAATAATTGTTCAAAGAAAGGGAGTTTGATCAAAAAATTCAATGTGAACAACAATTTTTTTGTATTTCGCACATTTAAAGAACATGTATTCTTATAGAACTTTTCGTTTTTTTCGTGTGTGTGTTGATGTTTATTTTAATGAGGTTTTATTTAAAATTTTTAAATTCCCTTTGTTCACTGGGCAAAAAAAAAAACAGAAAATGTTTAAAACCTCGTCCCGTGCCTATTGCATCGTTCTTTTTCGTGGGGGTCCTTTGTATCGGCATGTGTACGTGCATCAACTGTATATGTCGTTGTTTATCGTTGTTCGTTTTTATCGTTAACGGCGTGATCTTTTCGGTTTTTTGGGTTTATCGGCTGTTCGTGGGTTCTTTTCCCAAAACATGAACAAAGCCCCACTGTATGTGGCTTTTTTTGTCAATTGAGAAATTCTTTGCAAAGTAACTGGCCCTTAAATTTTAATGACCTTTCAATGTTGATTTGAGAGGAATTTTTCTTTATGTTTTGGGGGGAGCTAAAAAAAAACCGGGGTTTTAAATCCTTTTTTTATGTAAGTGTTAAATCAGAAAAAGCTCTTACAATTTATGCCAACCCCTCTTGTTTGAGGGTTTTTCTAAATTTGGGCCCAGTATTGGTGCCTGGAAGGTCAGGGAAACCCCTCCCCCAACGGGGTTCAACCCACAACCTTCACATCCACGCTGTACCTGACCATTGGACCACGGCCCCCCTTGAAACAGAGGTGAGGCATGGGGTTTTACAATTTTTATGTACAGCGTATTATGACCCTAAAACTTACAAAAAAATATTTAAACGGATGTCTTAAAAAATGTCTGAAAGTGTTGTTAAGTTCCTGATGGCTAAAAATGAATTTTGCCCGAATTCACTTTATATTTTTTTTATAATGTTTTTAAGGGTCAGGAATTTTTAAAAAGAAAGAAAATTTTTTTTTTTAAGAAACAGGCCTAGTTTTTAACGATTTGTATGGAATTTTAACTGGGGTGCAGATATATATTTTATGGTGAACATATCTCAATTATCCGTTTTTCCCCTTTTAAAAGAAAATTTTTTACTTTTTTCTAAAGGTTTAAGTGTAAAAATGTTCATAAAAAGCTTATGTTTATTTTTAAAAAATAGTTTTTGTTGGTTGTTGTTTGCATTTTACGCGCTGCGATAGTATTTCAACCATATAGCGACGTCCCTTAAATTTAAAGGGGAGGAAAACCCCAAGTTCACAAAGGGACCCCAGTAAACCACCCCACCCACACAGCCCGCTGGAAGGGTTCCCCCATAAAAATTTTAAAAAAATTACCCGATTTTCAAAAATTTTTTTTAGTATAAGAAAATTAAATAAAAATTTTTTTAGTGCTTTGTTTTCCCCCCGCATTTGTTCCTATATATTTTTTGTAGCAAATCATAATAAGCAATATTGCACAATTAAAAATGTCTTTGAAAATAACTTTCAGCTTTTCATTTGATACAGTTTGCCCAGCGTAGTCCAAGTGTTTTTTTTTACAAATAAAATAAAATTTTCATGCCTCCAAAAGATAAATTGGCATGATTTTTTTATTCTGTTGTCTGATGATAACCTTTGCCAATATACTTGAAAAAAGAAACAAAGGGTTTTGACTGAACAAAAAAAATACTTGTGACTGACCAAGAACCTCAAATCTGTGTGGTCTCATTTAATTATCTCCCATGATTTATTTATGTCTCCATCCATATTCACATGTGGGAAACATATTGTTTTTGTCAGAGTTGTCTGTCTGTCCATTTGTCTGTCCATCTGTCTGTCACACTTTTTTGTCAGAGCATAACTCAAAAGTATAAAAGCTATTAACTTGAAACTGCATAGGTCGATGGGTCTCATGGAGGACTCTGCACATTATATTTTTGGAGTTATTGCCCTTTCTTTATTTCATACTTAATTTTTGGTCCAGAGTTTTTCTCATGCACTATGAGACATAAACTTAAAACTTTATAGGTGGAAAGACCTCATGAAGAAACTCTGCACATCATATTTTGGAGTTATTACCCATTGTTTAATGACTGAAATACTGTCGGTGGAACGTTAAACCCATCAAACAAACAAACAAACAAACATTACCCTTTGTTTAATTGCATACCAATCCTGTGAGAAGCAAAGTTTGGGAACATAATCCATTCCAATTGTTTCTTTTTGGATTTATTCCCCTTTTACCACAATTTATGTCCTTAAGATAACTCCTGTTCTACTCATGCTATTGAAATGAAATTTTATTTAATTCTTTTCTATGTGAAAATTAAGAATTTATTCCTATTTCAAGTCACTGTTTGCTAAAGTGAGCTTAAGTTTAGTAAATGAAACATGTAGATCTACTATACCAATAGATTATTAGGACTAGGAGAAGTACAGACACTAAAAACCATAACACTACTAGTTTTTTTTTTTAATTATCTACCTTGATTTAATTTATAATGAAACCTTGTCCAGAGCATAACTCATTTACTATTTTGGATAAAGGCTGGATATTTGGTATACTACTCCACATTGAAAGCCCTTTCAATTGACATCAATTACGGTTGAGACTCGTTATGTCGACATTGCAAGTCTTAACATTTAGTATAGCTAACATACTTAGAAAGTCCCAACTTTTTTCTCTGTTAAAAAATATATAAAATCCATTCTTATGTCGACATTTTGTATCTCGACATTTTTCATATGTCAATGTATTAACTAAATCATATAAAGTGTGAACTGGTGATCTAACGTCAACGCTATTTTGTAGTATTAGCAAGTATGCCAAAAGAAACTTGCACCATCAACTTCAACAAAACTCATTTTAGCTATAAATATATAAGACAAGAGTTTATTAGGCATATATGGCCTTTATAGACAAATTGCGTCAAATACATGTGTATTTCGTGAATGTTTGTTTACATGGTTCCAGTACATGTAAATTCATATGTCAACATACTCATATCTCGACATAAAAATGATGATTTCCTAAATGTCGAGATAACAAGTTTCAACAGTATTTTGATTGAGCCCCATGGGGTAAGGTTTGGACACGGGTATTGTTTTTAATTAACCATCTTTTTGTCTTTATTTGTTAAAGAAGTGCTGTATTTATATACTGTATAGTTGAAAATATTTTTTCAGTCAACTATACGTCTGTGTACTTATAATTTAAATATATTTAATTAAAATTTTGGGGGGAAAAAAAAAAATCGGTATTAGATTTTATTTAGGTATAGGGGATGCTAAAAGCAAAAAAGAAATAATTTTCTGTTAAATCCATTTGTTTGCCCACAGCTTTTTTTTTTAAATTGTATTTTTTATTTTTTTCTGGAGCATTTGATAAGTCCCTGGCTTAACTGACAAGCCTTGATGCTCAGGTGCGCATTTCTTTAATTATTTCTTGTTTCCTTTATATATTAATGGATTGTTTAACTCATTTGGAAACCCTTTTTATTTGAAAAATTTTTTTGGGGATTTAAACGCACTTTAATAATAAAAAAAAACGCAATTTTTTCATGTAAAAGGGTATTTGGATATAACTGCGGTTTTCTCCCCCTATTATCAGCCGGGAAATGTTGCCTTGGATTGGATCAAAAGCTTAAGCTGCAACAATTCCTTTGATTGTATGCTGCTTGTGGTATAAATGCAAAAAATTTTGTTTGGCAACATAAAAAAGGGGTAGCCCATGGAGAGCAATAACAAATTTGGCATTTCTATATGCCATCTTTGGCTGTTTTATTTCATGATTAGAAACACTAGATAAACGGGAAACCAGATGTGGCAAAAGGGTCTTGTTTGCTGATCTTTTTTTAAGATCGGGAAAGAATTTTCCCTATGGCTAAAACCCAAATCATAGGAAATGATTTATTGATAAATAACGAAATAAAAAGGGGGAAACTCTTAGTTTTACATTTTTTTTGGTGAAAAGGTTATTCTTTGTCAGAAATTGGAAACCTAGTAAAGGGTTGAATAAGTAGCAGAAGCCATTCAGGTTCTCGCAGGAACCTATAAAAAGACTTTGGAGTCCTCAAATATATTCAGTAAAAAAAGTCATTTTTTCCTTTAAAATGGGTTTGGACTCCAAACTGGGAAAATTTTTTAGAACACTCCCCTTTCTTAACCCCCATGTTTTTTAAATTCATTTTGGGAGAAAAAATTAAGAAAAGCAATGAATTGTTACAGTTTTTGGGTCAGAAATGTAATTTAAAATTTATTCAAAAAGAGTAAGCAAAAATTTTAAATATTTTTTTTTTTTTTGCTATAATTTTTGAGTGAGGTAAGTTTTTTTAAAAATTACTACAAAAAAAAAAGACAGGGTTGTAATTTTTTTATAAAAGTAAATTTAATTATAAACAAATGAACCAATAAACCCCAAAGTTTTTAAAAAAGCTTTTAACCTTTGTGAAACGGCTGAACATTTTAAAAAAAAGAACACCTATTTTTTCATGGACTGCTTTCAAAAAACATATGCCTTTTACTCTCCTAATTCTCTTGCCACAGTTTTTAAAATTTTTATCAAATTGTATTAAAAAACTAAAACAACAAACTTGCATTATTAAATTCCGTAAGGTGTTGTTTTTTTTTCCCCTTTCTTTATTAACCCCTGCACTTAATAAAATAATACATGATAGTCAGTATAAAAAAATATATATTTGATATTGCAAAATATTCAAAAAGTTTCCCCGGAGAAATCGAACCCCCAAAACCCCCTTTTTAAGTCTGTTGTCAAACTCCAAACAATCTTTGAAAGGGGGGACAAATTTTACCAAAAAATTTGTTTCCAAAGGGGCCGGTAATTCCAGCCATGATGGTTTAAAATTTTTTCTGAAGATTTGCAATTTATTTGTTGATATTTACTTTTATGAAAGTTTTTTTAAATAATACCCTTTCTCCCGCATTGATTTTTAAAACATTTAATTCATTTTTTACTTCCATATTTCAATTGCATTGAAATAAACATGAAATTTGGAATTCATCTCTGTATATGTTAAAAGGAGGGAAATCTAATTATAGATTCTAGATATAGAAATTTTTTGAAACAGAGGCCATTATAATTGCACTTAACCTCTAGGTTAATCTCACTTAACTGGGAATATAGGGTTACAAACCCGTCCATGTGTGTGTTAGTGCGTCTTTGTATGCAAGCGATTGTGTTCTGGCTGTAACTTAGTTGTGTATTGTTGTATTTTGAAATTACTTGGCTCCAGTGATCCTTAGGGTAAGACGATGTGTTGCTAACAAGAACCAGATCTCTGGCTGTAAGGTCAAGGTCACAGCCTTCAGTTAACCTTATAATCTTGTCCCAGCTGTAACTTTGTTGTGAATGGTTGTGTTTTGAAATACCTTGGCACAGGTGATCCTTAAGACAATGTGACTCCAACAAGAACCAGGTTGCTAGCTTGGAGGTCAAGGTCACAGCACTTGGTTTATCTTCAAATTGTGACCTAGCTGTAACTTTGTTATGTTTGAACATGTTTGGAAATAACTTAACACAAACGATCCCTAGGACAAGATGTGTTGCCAACAAGAACCAAGTTGCTTGCTTCAAGGTCAAATTGACCTTAAAATTATGTTCGAGCTGTAACTTTGTTGTGAAAGGTTGTGTTTTGAAATTACCTGACACAAAGGATTCCAAGGACCAGACAATATGTAGCAAACAAGAACAAGTTACTTGCTTTAAGGTGAAGGTCACAGCAGTCATTTGACCCCTTTAAAAACATGTTCTGGTTGTAACATTGTTGTATATGGGTTTATTTCTCAAAATAATTTTGCACAAATTATCCAAGGACTTGGCAATTTATCACAAAACAAAATAGAAAGTTGCTAGCTTTCAAGGGCAGGGTCACAGCACTCAGTTGATCTTAAAATCTGTGTAAGAAGTTGTGTCTGGGATCATATAAATTTTTTCTTGTATGGTTTTTGTTTAGAAATAAAATGATCCTAGACAAGGGCAAAGTATTTCTTGTGAACAAAATCAAGGTCACTGCTTTGGGGGTCAAGGTAAAGCACTTTGTTCCT
>CM037784.1:23245747-23295747 GCA_021229015.1 Solen grandis
TTATATAGTTTAAGATAGAATAAGAAGTCATTTTGCAGAAAAACCTGAAGTTCAAGAAATTTCCTGAAAACTTTTACCAATGCAATGATGTGAGCATTTGTGACTGCCTTTGTGACTTTAATCTAGACCAAGATGTAAGATGCAAATCGGGGCAGTCGTATGATGATCTATGTAACTTTTTGCTTTAAAGTCAAAAAAATTTCAGCATGTGCAGGAGCCATGCATTAACGACAATTATTGGTACAGTCTTAAATGAAAAGGACAAGTTCAATTAAGAAATTTTGCATGGTAAGGGTTTCACCATAATGAACTCCACAACTGAATACAACACAGCTGTTGATTACTTCAATCTCAAACATTAATTCTTGCTGATTTCATCTACATTTCAGCAATGCTTTCTTTCCTTATAGGGCATTATTACTTAACAACCTACATATTGATTTTTACAGCAAAGTACCAACTTGTACCAACTTGTCTTGATTGATTAGATTTGGTGCAAAACTATTGTAACTGCTCCTTTATTTGTATGTAGTTACCATAGGTCTGCATCGAGCCCTTTTTTTGTTATGAGTACTTTAGAATTCATGAATTATCCCCACGGGCAACTCATGAATCATGAGTTCTTGAATTAGAAAACAAAACAACTGTATAGGAATATAAACAATGCATTTTGTGTTGTGTGCAAGAATAAAACAGACATACTCACCATGATCAATTGTTTATAACCATCCTTGGCTTCATTTAGAAATCATGACATCACAGCAATTATATTATGGCCCCTTACTTGGAAATGTATGGAATAGGGTCATTATTGTCCATTGAACACATCCATCTGGACTTCCTCTCACATATCAACAGCTACCAGTCCTCAAAATTAACCTAACCCTTTATTTTATATAGACTAATATAGCAGTGTCTCCTCTGTTTGCTCAAACTATATTAAATCTCAGATTTTATACAATCAGCATGGCAAAGAAAAATCCATTGTTTCATAATTATACAATTTAAAGTTCAGTTAATTATGTGTATTAGTTTCATATTTCCATTTACTCTTTAATATATCTATAAATTTTATGACAAAAACATGAAACCCAGCGTCGGAAAACCACAAGCACTTATTCCATTACTCCATACACCGCCTGTGGAATTATTAGTTAGTATTTGCTTGTTAACAATTATTTGAAAAGTTGCGCCACAAATAGGAAATGGGGATTTTTTTACCAATAGAAACCTTCGTACTTACAGCACTTAGACAAACCTTTACTGACTTACAGATTTTAGATCTCCAACTGAAGAGTACTCATTTGTGTAAGCAGTATTTTTATTAGTATACGTATCCTTATAATGATCAAGCACTAGCCAAGTATGCCACAGATGACAGATGTAATAGGCAGCCTGAAACCCTACCATGTTCATAAGTCATGAAGTGAAGAAACATATCAGCCAGTCAGAAATATTAGATCCTAATTTATCAATTATCATATATTTAAAGAAGAGGTGATTTTAATAACTTGATTTGGCAACATAAGATCTCAAAAATGACAGAAGAATTGTTATGGCAGGAGGCTATATTTTGGTACCATTTGTCCCATCAGACAGTCGTAGCATTTCCTGAAGTCACAGTAATAATTGATCCTTGTGTATTCAGTTATAATGGGGGAGAAAATCTCTTCTGTATTGTTATAGGCTTTTGACCTTACAAAAGGAGATCCAGGAATTGTTTTGTATGTAATGTGAGTCAACAAATTGTATTATCAGTCAATATAAAGATGGAAATTACGATGACCCAAGCCATTCATTATGACAAGGTTGGTCAACAGCTGGGGGAATTGAACATTCATGAGATTTCTCAATAAAGCATAGGTCCATCATGATAAGTTTTTTTTTTATGGGTGCTAGTATAAAAACTTTGTGATATTTATATGTATACCTCACAATATAGACTGTCAACTGAACTATTAACAAAATAAATATATGAAGTTACACTTGAACAGGGTTTTATTGATACTGCATGTCACATAGGAATCCATTTTGGCAAAGAAATTTACTACAAAAACACACATTTTTCCTTTCTTTTTTAAACTTTAAGTTCCATTCTGGATCAAACTGTTTTCTTAGATTTTCACCTCAGATTGCAAGAAAAACTCGAGCTATCACTAAAGGTGATGAATTCCAACCAGCATCTTGTCACAAATTGCTCTCCAAAAAGTGGCAGAATTTGATGCAGCTAATGAAAACTATAATGATTGACAATAACAGGTAGATATACAAAACAGAAACTTTGCAAAGAAACCTAAAATGTGCTCACATTCTACTCCCCTCATGGTGCACTCTGCTAACTATGATAACATTATGGAAAAGAGATGCTATTGCTCTTTCTAATGTCTTCATATATACATCATAACTTAAAACCATATTTTAATTGTGTAATTCCAAAATAGATGGTGGTCAAAAAATACTTTATAAGGACACTTAGAAATATCTTTGAAAGTGCTTTACACCTCCAATGATCACATTGTTAAAATAGCAACAACAGGTAATGAAAACTATGAGAATAACAAGTATATCTACATAACAGAAACTTTGCAAAGCAACCTAAAATGTCCTCTAATGGTACTCTGCTATTAATGATAACATTAGAGATGCTATTGCTCTATTGGACTATTTGTCTATCGGACAGGGATGCCACCACCATTTTGCTTTTCAGATTGATATTTTTGTCAGTGAATATGAAGAGAAACTGGAATTATAAAAGAGGAGGATTTTGAGACGAAATGAGTGCTGTGACCCTGATCCCCACCAACAGATGTGACCTTAACTTTCAAGCTAATAACCTTGTTCTTGTTTGTGACACAATGTTTTGTCCAAAGGATCCCTTGTGCCCAATTATTTCAAAATACGACTTCACAACCAAGTTACAGCCAGAACACAATTGCTTGCCCAGATTAACAACATACACTCAAGACATCATATGCCCATCACAATTTCATGGCAAGGGCATTAAAAAAGCATCTCTTGATGTATTGTCTTATTAAGGACTATTTCTGCCAAGTTATTTTAAAACACAACCATACACACCAAAGTAACAGTCAGGAGTAACAGCTTGTACATTTTAAGGTACTAAGTGCTTTAACCTTGACCCCCAAGCCAGTGACCTTGATTTTGTTCACAAGAAATACATTGTCTTGTCCTAGGGATCAGTTATTTCTAAACAAGACCATACAAGAAAAAATATATGATCCCAGACACAACTTCTTACACAGATTTTAAGATCAACTGAGTGCTGTGACCCTGACCTTGAAGCTAGCAACTTTCTATTTTGTTTGTGATAAATTGCCAAGTCCTTGGGATAATTTGTGCAAAATTATCTGAGAAATCAACCATATACAACAATGTTACAACCAGAACATGATTTTAAGGTCAAATGACTGCTGTGACCTTCACCTTGAAGCAAGTAACTTGTTCTTGTTTGCTACATATTGTCTGGTCCTTGGAATCCTTTGTGTCAGGTAATTTCAAAACACAACCATTCACAACAAAGTTACAGCTGGGACAAGATTATAAGGTTAACTGAAGGCTGTGACCTTGACCTTACAGCCAGAGATCTGGTTCTTGTTAGCAACACATCGTCTTACCCTAAGGATCACTGGAGCCAAGTAATTTCAAAATACAACAATACACAACTAAGTTACAGCCAGAACACAATCGCTTGCATACAAAGACGCACTAACACACACATGGACAGGTGTAACCCTATATTCCCAGTTAAGTGGGATTAACCCTAGAGGTTAAGTGCAATTATAATGGCCTCTGTTTCAATAATTTCTATATCTAGAATCTATAATTAGATTTCCCTCCTTTTAACTATACAGAGATGAAGTTCCAAATTTTCATGTTTATTTCAATGCAATTGCAATATGGAAGTCAAAAATGAATTAAAATGTGTTAATAATCAATGCTGGAGATAAGGTATTATTTAATAAACTTTCATAAAAATGTAAATATACAAGCAAATAAATTGCAAATCATTCAGATATATTTTCAACCATCATTGGCTGGAATTACCAGCGCCTGGTAACAAATATATTTGGTAAAATTTGTCTCTTCTCAAAAGATTGTTTGGATGTTTGACATACAGACTTTGAAAAGAGGGTTGTGGGTTCGATTTCTAGCCAGGGAACTTTTTGAATATTTTTGCAATATCAAATATATATTTCTATTATACTGACTATCATTGTATTACTTTTATTAAGTGCATGTGTATATAGAAAGAAATGGGGAAAAAAACAACACCTTACGTGAATTTAATAATGCAAGTTTGTTGTTTTAGATTTTAGATACACATATTGATATAAATCTTAAAAACTGTAGGCAAGAGAATTATGGAGAGTAAGAATGGCTATATGTTTATTGTAAGCAGTCCATTGAAACAAATAGCGTGTTCATCTTTCTAATGTTACAGCCGTGTTCACACAAGGTTAAAAGCATGTTTATAACATTGGGTTTATTGGTATCACTTTGTTTATAATTAAATTTACTTTTATAAAAAATAATTGACAGACTCCCTGTCTTTCTAGTAGTATGTAAGTTTTAAAAAAACTTACCTCACATCAACAAAGTTATAGCATAAAAACTAATTGAAATATTTGAAATTTGCTTGACTCTGTTTGAATAAACTTTAATACATTGTCTGAGCCAAAACTGTAACAACTTGACATTGCTTTTCTTAATTTCTGCCCAAACTGAATTATAAGAAAACATGGTGGTAGAGAAAGGGAGTGTTCTAAACATATTCCAGATTTGGAGTCCTGAACTCACAGTTTAAGGAAAAATGACTTTTTTCTACATGAATATATTTGAGGACTCCAACAAGACTTTGTATAGGATTCCTGCTGAGAACTCTGAATGGCTTCTGCTACTTATTCAACCTTCACTAGGTCTTCCAATTTCTGACAAAGATCAGTAACTCTTTTTCACCAGAAACAAATGTAACACTAAGAGTTCTCTCCCCTTTCATTGCAGTTATTTATCAGATAAATCTATTTCTCAATATGATTTGGTTTCAGCTCATATGGTACAAATTCTTCCTGATCAGTAAAACATGATCAGCAATCAAGACCCTTAGTGCCACATCTGAGTTTCCTTGTGTATCTAGTGTTGCTAATCATGAAATAGAAACAGCCAATGTCATGGCATATAGAAATGCCAAATCTTGTTATTGCTCATCCATGGACGTACCTTTATTATGTTGCCAAGACACTCATTTCTTGCTATTCATTACCACAAAGCAGCATACAATCAAAGGAATTGATTGCAGTCTTAAAGCTTCCTGGATCCCAATCCAAGGCCAACTATTCCAAGGCTGATAATAGGATGGGAGAAAACCAGCAGTTATATCCAAATACCATTTGATCATGAAATCATTGCTGTTGTTTTTTATTCACTAATGTGCGTTAAGTCCCCAAAATGATTTACTAGAATAAAGTGTTCCAAAATAGCAGTTAAATCAATCCATTAATATATAAAGGAATGCTGCTACACTGAGCATCATAGGCTTGTCAGTTAAGCCAGTGACTTATCAAATGTTACCATGATTATAGAAATAGAAACATACAATTTAAAAAAATGCTGATGGACAAACAAATGGATGAAGCAGAAACATTATTTCTTTTTTGCTTTTAAGCATCCAATATACACTAAATAACATCTTAATATCATGAATTTTTTTTCACCAACTATAATTAACTATATTTACAATTATATAGTACACAGACATGTATATGTTGACTGAAAAAATATATTCAACATATACATGTATATATATACGAGCACTTCTTGAACAAATAAAATGACAAAAAGATGTGTTAATTAAACACAATACCCTGTCCAAACCTTACCCTATGGGGCTCAGATGCAAAATACTGTTGAAACTTGTTATCTCGACATTTAGGAAATCATCATTTTTATGTCGAGATATGAGTATGTTGACATATGAATTTACATGTACCTGGAACCATGTAAACAAACATTCACGAAATACACATGTATTTGACGCAATTTGTCTATAAAGGCCATATATGCCTAATAAAACTCTTGTCTTATATGTTATAGCCTAAAATGAGTTTTGTTGAAGTTGATGGTGCAAGTTTCTTTTGGCATACTTGCTAATACTACAAAATAGCGTTGACGTTAGATCACCATTTCACACTATATATGATTTAGTTAATACATTGACATATGAAAAATGTCGAGATACAAAATGTCGACATAAGAATGGATTTTATATATTTTTTAACAGAGAAAAAAGTCCGGGACTTTCTAAGTATGTTAGCTATACTAAATGTCAAGACTTGCAATGTCGACATAACGAGTCTCAACCGTAATTGATGTCAATTGAAAGGGCTTTCAATGTGGAGTAGTATACCAAATATCCAGCCTTTATCCAAAATAGTAAATGAGTTATGCTCTGGACAAGGTTTCATTATAAATTAAATCAAGGTAGATAATTAAAAAAAATAACTAGTAGTGTTATGGTTTTTAGTGTCTGTACTTCTCCTAGTCCTAATAATCTATTGGTATAGTAGATCCACCATGTTTCATTTACTAAAACTTAAGCTCACTTTAGCAAACAGTGACTTGAAATAGGAATAAATTCTTAATTTTCACATAGAAAAGAAGTAAATAAAATTTCATTTCAATAGCATGAGTAGAACAGGAGTTATCTTAAGGACATAAATTGTGGTAAAAGGGGAATAAATCCAAAAAGAAACAATTGGAATGGATTATGTTCCCAAACTTTGCTTTCTCACAGGATTGGTATGCAATCAAACAAAGGGTAATGTTTGTTTGTTTGTTTGATGGGTTTAATGTTCCACCGACAGTATTTCAGTCATTAAACAATGGGTAATAACTCCAAAATATGATGTGCAGAGTTTCTTCATGAGGTCTTTCCACCTATAAAGTTTTAAGTTTATGTCTCATAGTGCATGAGAAAAACTCTGGACAAAAATTAAGTATGAAATTAAAGAAAGGGCAATAACTCCAAAAATATAATGTGCAGAGTCCTCCATGAGACCTATCGACCTATGCAGTTTCAAGTTAATAGCTTTTATACTTTTGAGTTATGCTCCTGATAAAAAGTGTGACAGACAGATGGACAGACAAATGGACAGACAGACAACTCTGACAAAAACAATATGTTTCCCACATGTGAATATGGATGGAGACATAAATAAATCATGGGAGATAATTAAATGAGACCACACAGAGTTGAGGTTCTTGGTCAGTCACTAAGTATATTTTAAGTGTCATGTCAACACCTTGTTTCGTTTTCAAGTTATATTGGCAAAGGTTATCATCAGACAACAGACATGACAAAAATCATGCCAATCTATCGATTGGAGGCATGAAAACTTTATTTTATTTGTAAGAACAAACACTTGGACTTACTGCTAGGCAAAACTGTATCAAACCTGATCAGTCTGAAAGTTATTTTCAAATGACATTTTTAATTGCTGTCAATATTGCTTTATTATGAGTCATTGCTACAACAATATATAGGAACAAATGCAGGGGGAAACAACAGCACTCATAATTTTTATGTAATATTCTTATACTAAAACAAATTTTGAAAATCTGGGTACTATTTCTTAAATTTTTCCTGTGAGGAAGCCTTCCAGCTGGCTTGCTGTAGGTCAGTGGTTCTACCCGGGTACCTCTGTGTACTTGGGGTCTTCCTCCACCTGTAATTAACTGGACGTCGCTATATGATTGAAATACTATCGCAGCGACGGTAAACTCCAATACAACAACTATTTCTTAACAATATACATACAGCTTTTGATGAACATGTATACACTTAAACCTTTAGAAAATGTAAAAAATATGTTCATGTTTAAAGGAAAAACGGATAATTGAGATACTGTTCACCATAAAATACTATATTCTGCACCCTCAGTTAAAATTCCATACAAGTCGTTCAAAAACTAAGGCTGTAGTACTTAAAACAAGAAATATCTTTAAAAAAGATATTCGGCGTAGGATGAAAGAAAAACGAGATTTTCATTCATGCATAAATATACTTTAATTAAGAAACTTATAAATGGAAACATATGCAAAACACATTTCAAAGACTCTAATGTTATGAAGGTTAAAAAGCATTGTTGTAAATAATTGTAAAAAACATGTCTAATTTTGGTAGTGAACAATGATGAATGGCAATGTTTTTAACAAGGTTTATTTTGCAAATAGGAAAATAGTCCACGAGATGTGTACAACAACAGGAATGTAGCAAAAAAAGTACAATTTTAAAATAATGTCTATATATATTCAAAACAAAATGTACAGTAAAGAATGTAGACTATTATACAAAAGACACGACTGACCATTATCGTAAACAGGCTTACCTGCACCATAAAAAAATTGTAAAATGATTAAAATCAGAATATGAAATGATTTGATATAACAAATATTTCAGAGTACCTCCAAATGTTCTTATTTAAAAGCAGTGTAATGTTATAAATTATCCTATGAACTATAAAATAATCTATGATAATCCGCTGCATAAAACCTAATTTAGTTCCAGGCTGATCATGTAATGAGCAGTTATCTGCTCGTTGTAGTTAGGACATACAATTTTTTTTCACCTTTATTTTATTTCTTACTGACAAAAGCTTGTTCAGGTCTGATTTTATCAGTTGTAAACTGTATCAAAATAGTTTATACAGGCATATACATTAATGATCAGCACCTTAAAGCATAGATTCATTGATAAAGGACTTCTAGAACATTCCGAGGAAAAGCGCGCGAAAGACCGACGCACAACAAATTTAGTACGCTCTAGAAATAGTTCAGTATTTTTTCTATGAAATATACTTATTTATAGACGGTAATACAAAAATTATATCTGTAAATAGGCTTGTTTGATATTTGTTAATATCATTATTGCATATGACAATTATGATATAAAAGCGTTATTAGTTGTTTTGGTTTTGGCGAATTAATTTTCAATGAGAGCATCTCGGCAGGCTGGAAGAATTCAATATACATAGTAATTAAGGGGTTTCATGTCATAACACGGTGGATTCTTTTTTGTTGTTTTAAATCATTTTCACAAAGTAGCATTCCTCAATTGATGGAAAAGGATTGTATTTAACTTACTGAAATCACTTTCATGTTTACATCAAAAAGAAAAGTAATAACACCAAGCTGAATGATATATACAAGCTGCACCCCTTATTTACAGTAATTTTATAGTCCATAACGATGCGTTAACCAATAACAGGAGTCCTTTTATTCAGCTTAGAATTATTTACCGCTGTTAGCGTACATTTGATTGGTTTAAGATGCGAGTTGAAATCGAAATTATACAGCTACGCCGAAAAACATTTATCTTTGCTTTAAAGTTCCTGACCTTAAATGACATTATAAACAATATAAAGTAGAATTCAGGACAAAATTCATGTTTCTAGCTCATCAGGAAGCTTAACAACACTTTCAGACATTTTGAAGACATCCGTTCAAATTTTTTTTTGTAAGTTTGAGGGTCAGTAATACTGCTGTGACATAAAAGTGTGTAAAACACCGCATGCTCATCACCTCTGTAGTTCAAGGGTGCCGTGGTCCAATGGTCAGGTACATGACTGTGGATGTGAAGGTTGTGGGTTTGAACCCAGTTGGGGGCAGGGATTTCCATGACCTTCCTAGGCACCAAGTACTGGACCAATTCAGAAACCATCAATCAAGAGGGATTGGCATAAATTGTAAGAGCTTGTTTCTGAATTAACACTTACATAAATAAAGGATGTAGAACCTCTGTAGTTTTATTAGCATCCCCACAAAACTATGAAAGAAATTCCATGCTCAAACTCAACATTGAAGGTCAGTTAATTTCAAGGGCCAGTTACTTTGCAAAGATTTACTCAACTGACGAAAAGAAAGCCACATACAGTGGGGCTTTCGTTCATGTTGGCAAACGAACCGCACGATACACGCACGATAAACGCAAACGAACCGCACGATACACGCACGTTACACGATAAACGAACGAACGAACGATGCATATACACGTTTGATGCACGATACACGATGCACGATACACGGACCGCACGAAACGAACGATTGCAGATAGGCACGGTAGCGAGGTTAATCGATTTACTCGTTTTTTTCGCCCAAGTGAACAAGGCAATTAATCAATTTATAAATAAAACCATCATTAAAACTAACACATACACACACACACGAAAAAAAACAACGAATGTTCTATAATAGGAAGTCACATGTTCTAAATCGTGTCGAAATTACAAATAATTGTTGTTACACATTGAATTTATTAGATCTATAACGATCCTATGCTTTGAACAATTATTTATTCGCGCCAAGCGTCATTGGTAACCGCATAATACGATTTAATTGGCTATCTTACAGCAGGTGAAGTGATCTCCCTTTGTACACAATACAGGGGAGACCACTCTACGTAGTTAACTCATTATTTTTATTAAACATGAATCGATATAATTAAATTTAACAACGTAAGTAATTACAGTTAAAGTTGCCATGCGGTGAGTAACCACTTAACTGATTTTGAAAAGCTGAAATTCTAATGCTGGCTTTTAAGGAAGCGTTGAACTCAAAATATATCGTGCGGAACGATTCACACGGAAGGAACGATGCGATAAACGAAACACGTTACACGAAACACGTTATACGATACACGAAACACGTTACACGAAACACGTTAGAATCGTGCACGATAAACGCACGCACCATACACGAAAGATACACGGAAACGGAACGCACGATACACGAAAAATATGCCAACATGAACGCAAGCCCCACTGTACACATCATTCTGCTCTTCTTTGTGATCCTATCTGAAAGCTAAACTGAGGAAGGACTTTCATGCACAAGATTTTGCTAATGTTTGCACAGTGGGTGTTGTAATATTAGTACAAAAGTACTTTGAATCCTTCAGAATATATAAGGAATTATTATTATTGCATTGCAATATAAATGGAAATATATAGCCATTGCAATAAAAGAATCAATTTATTCATACCAATTTCCATAAATAAAATCATATTGTGTAAATATATATAAAAAGTCTGTCCAAAGGGAGACAACTCAACCAATCGACTTTTCAAATACATGCAGAAGTTGTCTTCTACAAACCCCACATTTCTCAAACATTATAAACCTTATAACTTTTTTTCTCACAATAATATATTTTGGTTGATGTTTTTTTTTTGTTGATCACAAACAAGAATAATAAATGTTCTGATCTTGATTTTAAATTTACTTAGATCCTCCATCAGTATAGGACTCTTCTGCACATCGCATATGGAACAGCAGCTGTTGATCAAAACAATGTAGGAGAGATAATTTATTAGAAATTGAATGAAGGATGGCAAAGACTAGTGATGTGTTCATATCATGAGTCAAGATTGTCTTATGATATATCTGTATTCAAATTACTGGGTAAACCTGATCTTATTATGACCAAGATGTTACTTCAATCAATTTTCCAGGTGAGATTATGCTCGCTCACTCTTTCTATCATATTGTAAACCTTAGTGGCAGAGGATATATACATTTTTATTGACAAGCATGTGTTTATTTATTGGATAGCCACTTTTGTTTTAAACAGAATCTGACAACATTGTAATCAGACATACTTCCATTATAATTAATTAGAGCTACATCTCTTTGGTTACAAAAACAAATTACTTGCTTTGTCAGAATGGGAGAGGAGTTGACAACGCACAGCAGATAACAGACTTTCTGCTCAGGTGAGTTAAAAATAGGCTGAATTGAGTGTCACTGCTTAGTCTGGTTTGAAATGAATATAAGACTAAGGACAGATCAGCTTAATCAGTCAGGTGAATATTTACCTGTTTCTTCAACAATAATATCCATAAAAATTGGAGAATTTAGCAAATATTAACCTTTCATTGTGTGTGTATATATTTTCAAATGAGTAATCAGCATACAAGTTATGGTGTCTAAACTAAAATCTTGACAGAGTGAGTTGCTATATTTACTCATTTTCAAAAATCAGAGCGTTACTCAATTAAGATAGTTAGAAAATCCTCTAATGTGAATGGGACATATCCAATTTAAGTAGTAATGGTACCAGGAATCTATCAGGACAACGACAGTGATTTTAATACAAAGTTTACTGTATTTATTCAGTCCCTGAAATTACATGTGTTTTTATTATGCATCAATTTGAAACTAAATGGATATCTGTCCATTTTGATTGAGTAATTATGCAAATTCACCGCTTTTTATCATATTTAGTTCACAAAAAAGTTAAATCAAAATCAACTTTGTCATAGTAAGGATAAATATATAACTTATATTCTCAAATTAAAAAGTAGAAAAAAATTCTTCCGTATTTGTAACAGTTATCATGACCAGATTCTCCCCTAACTAATACAACCTCTTCATGTAAGTCATTCATGACACAACTTCCTGAGAGAAAGGACAGTGCATACCCCTTTAAAAAAATCAGCAAATTTACTAAAGAAGACAAGAGGGACATCTTCTATGTCGCTCACCTGAGTAAGATTGCTGAGTTAGGCAGGATTACAAAAAATGTGGCATCTAAAGTGTTTGCACTCATCTTGGATTTCATGTAGTCATCATTCTTATCAAGTTTAATGAAGACTGGGGCAAAAAAGTAGCCTCTAGAGTGTTCACAAGGTTTTTCTAAAATTTGCCCTGGTGACATACTTTTTGACCCCATGTGAGCCAGTTTTGAACTCATCCAAGATATGATGTAAACAAACATTCTGACCAAGTTACATGAAGGTTAGGCCAAAAATATGGCTTCTAGAGTGGTCATATGGTTTTACTAAGATGTATCCTGCTGACCTAGTTTTTGAGCCCAAGTTACCCAATTTTGAACTCAACCAAGATATCATGAAGACAAACACCCTTACCAAATTATGAATATTGCGTTCACAATTTTTTTTAAAATTTTCTAAGATTTTTTGACCCCACTTGACCCAATTTTCCAAACATCCTAACCAAATCTTTTGAAATTGAGCTAAATCTATGACCTCTAGGGTGTTCACAAGTTTTTTTTAATTTTCTAAGATTTTACCTAGTGACCTAGTTTTGATTCCACATGACCAAATTTCAAACTCATCCAAGATATCATGTAGACAAACATTCAGACCAATTTTCATGAAGATTGGGCCAAAACTGTGGCCTCTTGAGTGTTCACAAGCAATTGTTGACGACAAACAATGCACGATGGACGACGGACAAAAGGTGGTCACAAAAGCTCATCCTGAGCAAAAGTGCTCAGGTGAACTAAAAAAGACAATGAAGGCAAGTGTATTCGACAAGATGTCAAGATTGATCATGCAAAACCCCCATAAAATGATGTTACATCTGCCCTTTACAGATCTACATATATATCTCTACAGAGTTAATGAAACTTTAATGCTGTGACACTCCCTTCAGGAACTGAATGAAGGCCAAACAACAAGCATCAGAATAACAATAAATTAGTTTTGGCAACATCTGTTATGGCATTCTCTTCTGATTGAAGAATTGTTCTATACTTATTTTGCAAAATTGCTATATTTCGGTACAGAATTCGCTCACAAGTGTCAAGACCATGCCATCAGCATGGCACCTGGCTCCACATGTACAGTCACTACTGAAGCTGCATACTAACGCACTCAGATGTCTGTAATCAATATCTCCAAAATGTCAGCGGACACTGAGACACACAGACTGTATTTTACAAATTACCTTCCACACTAGTAGCCGATATCTGCTTCTGGCAGAACATACTTTTCATCATAAGACAAAAGAAATTGTGATGACTCTCAAAACAAGTAACTGGTGTTGCAGGCAACACATGAATACCCTACCGGTGAGGTACATAAATTTCCCATTACCAAAGCAACCAGAATTTTGTTCAGAAGAAAAAGAGAAAAAATAAGAACACTGCATGTGGTGTTAATGTTTGTTGGTAGAGGGCAACCACTATCATTATAACTTTAAAGGGGGCATAACTTCTAAAAGTATCGCTTTAAAGATAATGTCCCTTGTCTTATGAAGAAGTATGTCAGAGTGCATAATCTCCATACAGCCATCTATCCATATTTTAAGTTTCATAAAAAAAGTTTCAGTACTTTTTGTTTTATCACAATATATTGCTTTATTTGTAATATTTTAAGTCTATTTGTTGTCATAGCAACCAGATTTTTCAACCTAGGAAGATGGCCCTTAATCACTTACCTGAGAAAGATGATTGCTTAAGAAATAAAGATGCTAGAGTGCAAACAAAGTGAAATCTGCCATTTTTTATAGTGAAAGGGGAATAACTCCTGAATTAACTCACCAATATCAGTTATAATTGAACCCAATTGCAAGATTATGGTCATAAACATTGTCTTAAAGTTTAAAAAATGATTGTTTAAAAAAATGATGGTGGTAGAGAGTAAACAAAATGAAATCTTGCATTTTGTATGTTAAAAGGGCCATAACTCCTGACCTTATTGACCGATCTCAGCCATAATCAAACTCAATCGAGACATTATCATCATAAACAATGCCATTAAGTCTGAAGATGATTGCTCAAAAAATGAAGATGCTAGAGTGTAAACAAAGTGAAATCTGGCATATTTTGATATTAAAAGGGGCATAACTCCTGACCTAATCAACAGATCTCAGGTTTAATCGAACTCAATCGAGACATTATGGTCATAAACATTGTCATAAAGTTTCAAGATTATTGCTTGAAAAATGAAGGTGATAGAGTGTAAACACTAAACTGTTTACGACACATGACGCACACCGCACAGCAGACGACGGACACTCATTGGATCAGGGTGAGCTAAAAAAGACGTGCATAATCTCAATATAGCAATCTATCCATATTTCAAGTTTCATAATAATATATTCAGTACTTTTTGAGTTATCATGGGATCCAGTTTTTGTGAAAGGACGTGCTGCCGGACGGACAGACGGAGGGCAAACTTATAGTCCCCTCTGGTTTCACCGGTATGGGACTAACAAAAGCTTGATGATGTTTATATCACACTACGTCTCTGTCTCTGAGGAAATATTAAATATACTAAAATCTAGCATTTAACCATTTTCTAATCTGAGGTGCATGGTCATATATGGCCTAGTTTTTAAACAGTAAAATATCAAGCAACCCATTTTCTTCTTCATTGTTTGTAAAACATCACAACAGTGTGTTTTTTTTGTAAACAAAGTTATTATAGGGAGGTAATCAAGAAATATTCTGTCACTATATAACATGTCATTTTGCTCTTGATATTTCCATTGTTTGACATATTGTTATTAGGGTACTAATACCTTAAGATACCACTTTTTATTCCCAAACTGTTGAGCCTTGAAATACAATTTTTATCGTAAACAGATGAGTGTTGTCCCATTGGCACTAACTAAACTGCAGTGCTATGCCTCAGATAACAATCACACTTTGTTACATTTAGTCAACATGCAAGTACCTTTAATTCCTTATTGGAGCATCAAAACATAATAGTGCAGATATTTTTTTATACTAAAATGCATGTTTTAAGTGCAAAATAACTGTAAAAGAAAAACATTAAACAATGTATAAAACATTAACAATGTTAATGGTTATGATTTGACCGTTTATAGAAATGATTAAAGTGTTTATGTAACATATTCCATTTGAATTTGATAGCACATACACACATTGCATGTTTGCACTACTGAGAGTTTAAAGTGTGCTGAAGCAATCTGAGGATGTTCCAGCTACTAAAGCTTACACTGGCAGTCTTAAACTGTCAAAATACATTAACATCATTTGTTGCTTCTTTGCTTCCCAATCACCAAAGACAGACTCCCTATGACCTTAGCCTGAAAGAACACTCCCTGATAACCAATGCTCCACTACTGATGGCAGTGGGAAGAAATGAGGTCTAGTCTAGGATTGTCATCCACTCATCCTTCAAGTTGTCTGCCTCAGGCACCACTGTCAACTTGAGTAAATAAATTATCTTTCACAGGTTAATCCATGACCGCATCAGAATTACCAATGACAAACAAGTAGTCAGGTCTTATACTCATCAAAAACTTTGAGTACGTAAGACCTACCATATAGCCTTGTTCTAAATTTAGTGCCCCCAACTGCCTCCCTGAATTTAAAGAGAAAAATCAGGTAGCAATTCCGGGTACTAATAAATCTTTAATCTTTGAGTGAAAAACACAATTCAAAACACAATTTCCAAACCAATTGTGGAAGAATTAATAATATAAGCTGTGATATGCTCTACAAATTTATGCAAATCACATTGATAGTAGTGAAATTATATCTTTATCCAAACCTGCAATATGGTTCCAGAAATAGGAAATACTGTGAATGTTGCAAAATTTGTTGACATGCGTTTTTAAAAATACAAAAACTTACTTTTTAAAAACTTCATGTTACTAAAATCTGTGAAAAAAAAAAAAATGTACTGCAACGAAGTGAAATGGAAATCATTATTCCATTTAGATATTTTACACTAGTGCTTCTCAATAAGATACAACCAATTTTCACTGCTTCCTATATCTAACAGACAACCTTCTATCATGTGTGATACAGTGTGTGACCTATTAATAAAGTAGAAATATTCAAAGATCGAACACTGGTCGGTCAAATACCCAATTCCTTGGCAAACAAGTGTGAACAATCAAGTAAAAATGCTAAAACATGTGAATAAAACAAGAGCACTGCGTGCGGGTGCCAACGCTCGTCTGTTTTTGCCAACGTTACACATTTTTGTTAAACACTTAAAAAAGTTGACCTTGAAAATCACAACTAAAACTGTAAGCCTTTAAATGCAATGTTGAAGTACCATACCCTTTAAATTTGACCTTTGACCTTGAAGGATGACCTTGACCTATGCATGGAATAGAATGTATACAACACAAAGATGTAAAATATGTAAACAAAAAAAATTACAATTGCTAATCCATTGAGTTTTTGATAATCAACACAAAGCTGTAAAATTTGAAAACATTTAAAAAAAATAATCTTTTTTATCTGCCTAAAAACACACCTGCATTCATAGTGACAAACCAGTAAGATAATTAAGTTACTAAAAAAAAAACTTGACAAGATGAATATGCATATCAAAAACAAAAGTTGTATGTCAAAAAGTAAAGAAGTTATTGCCAACGTTAAAGATTTTTTGTAAAACATTTCAAAAATTGGTCAAAGATCAAAGGCCAAGGTCATAAGTCCAAAAGTTTAACATTGATGGAAAGGTCTTGCCACAAGGAATTCACATGTGAAATCAGTGCCCTATTGGAAACGGCTCTGAAATGACAGGCATTTTAAAGTTTTCAAAAGTTACAGCAAAAATAGGTCAAAGGTCAAGGTCGACAGATGAAATGTTGAGGTATATATCTGAATAGCCCTTGCAAAGATGAATATGCATACCAAAAATAAAAGTTGTATGTTAAAAAGAAAAGAAATTATGACCAACTATAGTGTTCTGTTAAATATTACAAAAATAGGTCAAAGATCAAAGGTCAAGGTCAAAAGTCCAAAAATGTAACATTGCTGGAAAGGTCTTGCCACAAGGAATTCACATGTGAAAAATCAGTGCCCTGTTGGTAACAGTTCTGAAATGACAGGCATTTTAAAGTTTTCAAAAGTTACAGCAAAAATAGGTCAAAGGTCAAGGTCAAGGTCAATAGATGAAATGTTGAGTTATATCTGAGGAGCCCTTGCAAAGATGAATATGCATACCAAAAATAAAAATTGTATGTCAAATAGTAAAGAAATTACGGCCAACGATAAAGTTTTTGTTAGATATTTCAAAAATAGGTCAAAGGTCAAGGTCATAAGTCCAAAAGTTTAACATTGATGGAAAGGTCTTGCCACACGGAGTTCACATGTGAAATATCAGTGCCCTGTTGGTAATGGTTCTGAAATGACAGGCATTTTAATGTTTTACAAGAGTGCCAGTGATGCCACAATATACGCTGCCACAAAATATAAAGACCAAGAGGGGTCTTTTAATTATTGCTTTTAACATTTCTGTAAGCATAAGCTCATAATGAAGTCTGTAAGACCAATTAATTTAGCTGAACAGAGATAGAACCCTAAAAATGCTTCCAATATGACAGTAGGTCAAATAGCAGTATCAATATGAATCCTTTTTTCTTTCTCCGCATAACTCTTGCACAAATCACTGTACCAGAAAATCCCTGCTTTATGCACTTTTACCTGTTTAGAAACTTGAGTTGTGTTTTAAAGAGACCAGAGGCATAACAATTGCAAATATTGATGAACATCAAAATCCCTGCTTTGTGCATATCTACCTAGTATAGTAATGACATTGCTTTTAATTGATTCACAAAGCTGAAATATCAATCAGCTAAAGAGACTAAGTTTCAAGGGACCAAAATCTTGCAAAAATTAATGAACCGGAAAATTGCCACTTCATGCACATCTACCCATTATAGTAATGACATTGACCAAGTTTTGAAAAGATTCATTCAGAAACATAGGAGGAGTTGCGTTCACAAGGCTGCAATATCAATCAGCTACAAAGACTAAGTTTCAAGGGACCAAAATAAATAATGGACCGGAAAATGCCACTTCATGCACATCTACCCATTATAGTAATGACATTGACCAAGTTTTGAAAAGATTCATTCAGAAATGTAGGAGGAGTTGCGTTCACAAGGCTGTAATATCAATCAGCTACAGAGACTAAGTTTCAAGGGACACAAATCTTGTAAAAACAATGGACCTGAAAATTGCCACTTCATGCACATCTACCTATTATAGTAATGACATTGACCAAGTTTTGAAAAGATTCATTCAGAAATGTAGGAGGAGTTGCGTTCACAAGGCTGTAATATCAATCAGCTACAGAGACTAAGTTTCAAGGGACACAAATCTTGTAAAAATCAATGGACCGCAAAATCGCCACTTCATGCACATCTTCCCATTATAGTAATGACATTGACCAAGTTTTGAAAAGATTCATTCAGAAATGTAGGAGGAGTTGTGTTCACAAGGCTGCAATATCAATCAGCTACAGAGACTAAGTTTCAAGGGACACAAATCTTGTAAAAATCAATGGACCGGAAAATCGCCACTTCATGCACATCTACCCATTATAGTGATGACATTGACCAAGTTTTGAAAAGATTCATTCAGAAATGTAGGAGGAGTTGCGTTCACAAGATATGGACGTATAGACGTACGGACGGACGTATATACGACCCCCTCCGGCGGCGTATAAAAAAAACAACAGCAAAAATAGGTCAAAGGTCATTCAAGATCGATAGATGAAATGTTGAAGTATATCTGAATATCCCTTGCAAAGATAATTATGCATACCAAAAATAAAAATTGTATGTCAAATAGTAAAGAAATTACGGCCAGCGTTAAAGTTTTTTGTTAAATATTTCAAAAATAGGTCAAAGACCAAAGACCAAGGTCATTAGTCCAAAAGTTTAACATTGATGGAAAGGTCTTGCCACAAGGAATTCACATGTAAAATATCAGTGCCCTGTTGGTAACAGTTCTGAAATGACAAATTGAAATGATAAATTTTAAAGTTTTAAAAAAATACAGCAAAAATAGGTCAAAGGTCAAGAGGTGAAAAATTTGCATATATCTGGATAGGCCTTGTCCAGATGAATATGCAGACCAAAAATGAAAGTTGTATATGGAATAGTAGAGAAGTTATGGCCAACGTTAAGATTCCAGATGACGCCTAATGACGACGCAGACGCCGGAGTTACAACAATAGCTGGTATTTATTTCTTCGAAAAACAGACGAGCTAATAAGCTATACTGACAATTCCTTAACTGTCTCTTGTCTTAAATGGGAGAAAAAAAATCAGTTCACTTACTCTGATTGTTGGATGGAAAACAATATCCCCCACTTCTGGTTTGGCAGTGGAAAACTTAAAATATCATGGAACGTTTGTCTGAGGAAGTCTGACAAATATCCAAGGAGACAAATTCTTGACAGTTACATCCTTTCAGTGATAATATGTATCTAGTATACTGACAGTACATAGACCTATATTATACTTGAACTCTTTGGCCCACCTCATCATCCTTGTTTCCCTTATACCATTCTTCTTAATCTATATCAAAACAAAATAATTGTAATGTAATCATAATTAGGGTTTTGAGGGGGATATCTTCTATTTCACATATTATGCTATTTGGTATGTCATTGTTTGTTTTAATCTTGAAATATTTGATATTTTCTTATATGTTTGTTGACAAATACATTATTTAAATTATGTGTTTTCATTTCTTAACTTATGACATTCAATATAATACTATTCTGCACTCAGCTTGTTTGTTCTTGTGTTCAGAATGTTGTGTTATGATCATAATAATATAGATAAGTATGATGATAACATGGACCGGTGTGATGGTAATGATAATATAGATAAGTATGATGATAACATGGACCGGTGTGATGGTAATGATAATATAGATAAGTATAATGATAACATGGACCGGTGTGATGGTAATGATAATATAGATAAGTATAATGATAACATGGACTGGTGTGATGGTGATGGTAATATAGATAAGTATGATGATAACATGGACCTGTGTGATGGTGATGATAATATAGGTAAGTATGATGATAACACAGACCAGTGTGATGGTGATGATAGTATAGATAAGTATGATGATGATAACATGGACCAGTGTGATGGTGATGATAATATAGATAAGTATGATGATAACATGGACCAGTGTGATGGTGATGATAATATAGATAAGTATGATGATAACATGGACCAGTGTGATGGTGATGATAATATAGATAAGTATGATGATAACATTGACCTGTGTGATGGTGATGATAATATAAATAAATATGATGATGATAACATGGACCAGTGTGATGGTGATGATAATATAGATAAGTATGATGATAACATGGGCCAGTGTGATGGTGATGATAATATAGATAAGTATGATGATGATAACATGGACCAGTGTGATGGTGATGATAATATAGATAAGTATGATGATGATAACATAGACCAGTGTGATGGTGATGATAATATAGATAAGTATGATGATAACATGGACCTGTGTGATGGTGATGATAATATAGATAAGTATGATGATGATAACATGGACCAGTGTGATGGTAATGATAATATAGATAAGTATGATGATGATAACATAGACCAGTGTGATGGTGATGATAATATAGATAAGTATGATGATAACATGGACCTGTGTGATGGTGATGATAATATAGATAAGTATGATGATAACATGGACCAGTGTGATGGTGATGATAATATAGATAAATATGATGATAACATGGACCAGTGAGATAGTGATGGTAATATAGACTTATTAATAGTATGCTGATGAGGATGGCTAGAAGAGTTTTTAGCCCAATCCAGCCCTCCCTTACCAGCTGAGTAAGAGCTCAGTTTTATGTAGAAATGTAGCAGGATATACCTGGGGGTATCCCCCCACAGTTGGCAATACCAGTGCATTATCATCTGTCATCCATCAACATTCATGAGGGATCAATGCAAAAACAAGTGCACACTAAAACTTCTATCTAGATTACCCATTGTTCAGGGTCAAACATAAAAGAAACTGTTCCCTATATGGAAGCATTTTGGAGGACTGTAAAAAAACTTGGAACAAACAGATGCAGGGTATAACATTTAGCACTCCTGTCTGAGGTGACTCTTGAAGAAGTTACATGGCTAATTATTTCTCTTGAATACTAGTATCTTTAAGATTTTCATAGAAGTAAAGAAAGAAAAATGTATGAATTAATTTACCAAGAACTTAAGGAACAAATTCTCCGACATATAATGAATAAGCATAAAACAATTTTACCCACCACTGCTACTTAAAAAGTAGCTATGTCAAAAAATTTCTTCAAAACTTTATGGGTAATATAAATTATAGTCCTTGCTTTTGTTACGGGGGCTAAAAGTGGGGGCATCTGTGTCCTATTGACATATTTCCACAGATTTTCTTGACTTGACTATTTGAGTTTTACCCCCACTTTGACAGTATTTCAGTCATATAGTGACGTCCAGCTTATTCCAGATGGATGAAGACGCCGAATGCACGGAGGCATCCGGGTAGAACCATCAACCTACCGCAAGCCAGCTGGAAAGCTTCCTCACATGAAAATCTGAATGACCCTGCTGCGATTTGAACCCAAGCGGTGAGGGGCTCTGTGAGTGTTAAAGTCAGCAATTTTACCCTCTCAGCCACAGAGGCCCCACAGATTTTCTCAATCACAGTATTCCATCTTTCTGGAGCCTATCACAGATTTGGACAGGAATATTTTACAACTAGATTTTACAACTTTTTTTTTCATGCAATTTGTAGATACCTATTCAAGGATTTTGCTTAACAATGATAGATCCTATTTAAAAATAAGGTTGTAAAAAGAATGTATTCTGTTAATACTAAATGTATATACTATCTACAATATTATATACTATTTGACATTAAGTTATCCCATTTAAGAATAATGTTAACAATAATGTATACTCTATACAGTATAGTTATAAAATACATGAACATAATATATGGAAAATACGAAATAAATGTATGTATGAAGCAGCTGTCATTTAGATTAATTAAAACCTTCCTTTTCAATAATATATATTATTTAGAGAACTTCTCATAGCTAAAATGATGCCCATGTACAATAGCATCATGAACATTGGGTGTTTCATCTGTATTGATTACTTGTGGAGGAAGGAACCAATTAAACAGTACAGGAACTATTTCTGGTGTGGTTTAATCAGTCTATTTCTCATTCCTGGTGGTACATGGCCCTGTGATAGTAGATTTTAGGTGGTGTATTATAAAGCAAAATTGGTTAAGCTAAAGCAAGTTGATTAATTTTGTAGTTTGCAATTCATGATTTAATTTGTTAATTACAGTACAGTTTGTAACAAGACATTCAGTCAATTATCTCTCTAGTACCTTAGATTCAGTCAATTATTGACTTCTAGGATAAATTGCATATATATTTACAGACATTTACAGAGGGACTCTGCAAGAAGGTTTTTGATTTAAGATGGGCCATGCATTGCAGCCTTGGCCATTTACCAAAATATCTCTATTAAATATCAAAGCATTGAAAATGCTGGAGGCCACAAATCACACACACACACACACACACACACACACACACACACACAAAAAAAAAAAAAAAAAAAAAAAAAAACAGGAGAGAAGAATTATAAAACACAATTTATTAACATCTCTATGCTGTTTAGTGATAAACGATACATCACATACAGCCTTTAGTTCAGTGCATGTTATTTTTTATTATGAGCAACTTGTAAAGCACAGATTTGCATTTGCAGTTTTATTTGTGAATGATTTAGCCCTATATTTTTGCTTTTATGGTCTTCTCTCTTAAACCAACAGGTTTCAACCAACTATTTTCTACCTCACAACTACTTTTG
The DNA here is from genome assembly GCA_021229015.1 of Solen grandis. Lineage (NCBI taxonomy): Eukaryota > Metazoa > Mollusca > Bivalvia > Adapedonta > Solenidae > Solen > Solen grandis. Next base: position 23,269,211 of record CM037784.1, read on the forward strand.
CTAATAAACACATCCATGTTAAAAATGATAAGAAACAACCATTATTTGACTGAAGATGGTGCAAATACAGAATAAGTCCAGTTAGTCAGAAGTTATCTGTATCTTGGTTTAAGGGAATTGCTTACAATAAAAATAAATTGCAAGACATTGTTTTCTTCAGTTAAATAAATTGACACATTAACATAGAAGTTTGCAGTCTTTACAAGTTTCCATGGCCACAGCTTAAGGCTAGCCTGCAGATGATTCACAATTACCTTGCAAAATGAAACATTTGATGAACCTAATCACAACTTCATGGTGCTTAAAATTTACATATCAGCAGATGTAGCATAAACTGAAAGTAATATTAAGATGTTCACTCATTTGTTAAAGCCATTTATGAAGTCTTCAATTTGTCTTCACAAAAACTGTCATGAGATGGAACTAATTGTCTCTCAGTCTTACAGAAGACACTGAGAGACATTTACTCACAAGGCTGGAGATACTGTTTATGTTGTCAAAGTAGATAGGATGTAGACAAATAAGATTACTAATAATGTCACAGTGTATTCAGTTTTTATTGCCTCAAAACAAGAATCTGGCCAGCATGATCTAAGGATCATCTGAGAAAGGAAAAAAATTCCATTTCTTTTTCAACAAAATTATCTTTAGATTATATCCACCAAAATCAAATTCAGCAAACAAAGTTTGAGAGGGTATATTGGGTGATACAAACTTTTTTCTATCATACTTCAAGTTCAAGCTTAAACTTGGTAACCGATTGGCATTAAAAGCTCAAACATAGATGCACACGTTATTTGTGATAAGATGTGCCACGACTGTGACCCATTATTTACTGTAATTCCTTTCCAACCCATTCTTTGTGGTATTGCTCAAAATTGATTCAAAAGTCAAGGATATAAGGTCACGGTCATGGCCCTGGATTGCTCACCTGGTATCATTAGCCTATGTAAAATCAGGTGACCCCTATGGCGGGGCCAAATTTGACTCCAGGGCCATGATTTGAACAAACTTGGTAGTGATCTACTAGACACAATGCTACACACCAAATATCTTAACTCCAGACCTTGTGGATTTTGAGAAGAAGATTTTTCAAGTTTTTCCTATATTAGCCTATGTTAAATCAAGTGACCCCTGGGGCAGGGCCAATTTTGACCCCAGGGTCATGATTTGAACAAACTTGGTAGAGATCCACTAGACAATGCTACACACCAAATATATAAGCTCTAGGTATTGTGGTTTCAGAGAAGAAGACTTTTTAAGATTTCACTTTTAAAATCTATTTTTAGTTCCTGTGACCTCATTATGCAACAGACCAGAACCATTTGAACATTTTTTATAGGGGATCACTTTAGGAACATCCTTGCAAAGTTTGATCACTTTCCCATCAGTAGTTTCAGAGAAGAAGATTTTTAAATAAATTGTTGACGACTCACGACGCCGGACAAAAGCTGGTCCCAAAAGCTCACCTTTGCACTTCATGCCAGGTGAGCTAAAAATTTAGCCAGTCAATGATAATTAACAAAGTAACATTTGTAAAATAGAAGTGTTTGCTTATGATAAACAATATATCCTTATCCAGACTCCAGGCCATTTGAACTGTATGTTTGTGGTCCAGTGGTACCATACCTGTCTGCAGATCTGAGGGTTGTGGATTCAAACCCATTTGGGAAAGGATTATTGATGACCTTTCCAGGTGCAAAGCACTTGTCCTTCGGCAAGGATGTGGAAGGATCTTTAAAATTATTGGCACAAAGTCAAGGCCACAGACACATTAAGTGCTTCCTTAGTTTCTTTTACATTTGAAGTTTGCTTATGACTAGAGAATGCGTCGAGACCTTGACCGAAGGTCATTTGCAAGTGATCTACAGTATTATTGACATTGCATAATTATGCTAAATTCTTTTCATCATCATTACTCTCCTAACAATACACAAAGAGGATACTTGTTTGATTCAGTGGAATATTCATCATGTCAGGAGGAAAATAGTCCAACTAATGAACAGAAAGCAAGTGTGTAATCAACATTTCTTTCAGAAATTTCTTTCAGGATTTTTCTTTTATTTCAGTGTAGAAATCAATATTGATATGTCTTAAAAAAATCCAATATGTCTTTTAGTAGTCCCATCACAAAACAGTGAAAATTATAAAAATGGTAATATTCACTGTTTGAAACAGTGAAATTACCATTTTTTTCCCCATATTCAACTAAAAAGCATTAAATAAATTATTATATCTTACTAGACCTTAACATTGTAAGTGATACAAGCATTTCATAACCCAGATTCAAGGACCAAGGTCATATGCAAATCAACATTAATTATTACCAAAATGCATCGGTCATATCCTGATAGTTTAATGTTGTATAATAACAAATTTAATTCAGTGTTGTTTTTTTTGGTCAAAATATACCGAGAATATAGGCGGCATTCCCCCCTGCCTAGAATATATATTTTCCCCCCATTTTTTTTTTTTATTTCCCCCTCCATAATTATAAGTTTACATATCATATTGTGTACATGGACTCACTGCTGTGTTATATTCTTAATAAAATTGTGCAAGCATGTTGTATCATTGTTTTTAATTTATTATTCTTTTATGCAAATAAGAGTAAAAAACAACAAACAACAAAATGCCTACATTATACATATTAGAAAAATTCCCCTTTAGCTTGTTCTCGCATATTTTCCCCCCTCCTATGGGCCCGGACCCCTTTCCCCCCAAAGTGAAAAAAAACACTGTAAGTAGAATAATTTTTTAATAGACTTGAGTTTATATTTGAAACAAAAGCATATGTCTACCCCCCGCCCACCCACACGCGCGCCCACCTAGCTCACCATAAATATATAAGTTCCTTCCCATACATGAACTTGGATATATATGTATAGCACTGTCTGTATGAACATTAAATTAGTGGGAATTACACCATTCTGTTCTGTACTTGATGGACATCCTCAGATAAATGTGGTCAATGAGAGTTTGGTATGTTGTGGTAGACTTTGTAATTATTTGAAGATAATTTTTTTGTATTCATTTCATTAATTAAATTACTGTTCAATGACTGCCCAAGTCAACATTAGTGATCATGATCTTTGAGCTACAGACCTGGGTACTGTTTGTCACACATCGTCACCACTAAGTGGGAATGGCATCAGTTAACAGATAGTGATGGCATCTGTGACTGGTGGACACATTTCTATATTTATTTTTTTTTGATTTCCCATCCACATTGCCACACCAGCAGATGGTAATAGTCCAACTTGGATAGCTCATTACAGCTGCCAGTATATTCTTTCTTGTTTATTTTTTTTTTAATTCCAAATTAAATAAGAGAACACAGAGATCACTATGATTCACAAACAATCATTTTGACTGTAGGTTTTATATTTTTCTCTAAGTTTTGCTAATTCAGTATATTTTTTTTATTAGTTAGTTTTGAAAAACAATTATGACTATATCAAATAAAAGGAAGTCTTCAACATTAAGGAATATCTAAGGAAATTCAAAAGATAAGAGTTTATATTTGTATCTCAGTCTATGTAGGGCAAGAATGATTTTTTTCTCCATAGAAAATTTTTTGTTAATATTTTTGTAACAAAACAGCCAACATATCTTAAAGGTGCACAACCTCACATGCTGTGGACATTCCTGTAAAATTTTGTGACTAACTCATTCACTTTTGAAGATATGCACGACACAACTATTTTTAAAAAAAAACAACAACAATAAAAAATGCAAAACACACAACATAAGGTGAAACAGCAAAGGAAACCTCAGTTGTCTAACTTATGTGTGATGTACACAGTGAAAACTATAATGACCTGTTCTCCAAAACTGCTGGCCAAATTTTAGAATTTTTTGGCACAATATATGTGTTTCTTGGGTAACTCTCTACAAATGATGTTAAAATAAACTTGATCCATGCAGAACTTTGGTTGTCATGGCAACCAAATGAAAATCACAATTTTTTTATTTTTTTAAATTTTTTATCTAAATATGTTGGTAAGAATTTAATTTCATTTTACAAAAATGATCACATTTATTACCCTCTACCAAAACTGCTCAAATAAAGCTGATCCCTTGAAAATTCACCTTCCTAGGGATTATTTTGAGAGTAAACTTACATAAACCTGATGGTAATATTATCTTGCCAAGGCTGACTTGGTATTGGACCACTATCTCCAATTATGGCCCATTGAAGTATAAAAAATGTCATATTTAACTTTGTTTACATTTTAGCATCCACATTTATAAAGCAGTCTAAAAACACATTTATAAAGCAGTCTTGATCAGATGTATATGTTAAAAAGCCATGCCTTTTATTATTTAAGAGCCATAACCTCTGAGGTGTCTGACAATGCATAGCTTATGTTATGTGACTTGATTTGGAAACAATTAAGATGTTGGAGATATGTGCAATACAGCTATTTTTTTAAGTTAAACAAGGCCACAACTCTGCACATATTGGGCAAAACAGAAAAATAGAAACTCAGATGTCTTTGCATGATGGGGAACTCTCCTGCAACATTTTGTGACCCTGGCTCTTTCAGCATTTTAGATATACGTGTCATGGCTAATTTTCATAGTTATTCAATTATTGGCCATAAGTCTGCACATTGTGAGAGAACTACAATAAATACTTCATGTGTCTAACTTTGCATGCTGCTGAATATTTCTGTAAAGTTTTGTTACTGTGGCTCATACAATTTTTTAGATTTTGTATGATATAGCTATTTTCAATTATTCAAGTGCCATAACTCTGCACATATTAAGAAAAAAAACAATAAACAAGAGGGCCATAATTGCCCTAGAATGCTCACCAGAGTACCATCACTTAATTAGACAATTAAGTTTAACCTTTATTAAAATTCCCTATAAAAAGAGTACATTTTCAAACCTTTTATACAGACTAAATAATAAGTACTAGCCAACCATCAGAAGGACATATTTTTTAGGGGATTGAAACCATATAATGACAGTAGAGGACCAAGGGAAACTTAGTCAATTATTGCACAAATTACTTCAAGACATAATTTAGGCACTTCCGACACACAAAAGAGAAGTTTATAATCTTGAATGTACTGAGCAGTCTATTATATACTCTGTATAAATATCTGTATCTTTTGACCTTCTATTAAGTTAAAAAAAAAAGCCCACGGGGGCCTCATTTTTCAAGGGATCAACTGTATTCTAGCAAATATAGTATAGAACAAGAGCTGTCAAAGCGCTCGACTATTCTCAATGCTTTATAGTATAAAACAAGAGGGTCATTGAGGCCCTAGATTGCTCATCTGAGTATAGGGTTACCCAAGGAACATCATTGTGTACTAAAACATTTTGAAACCTGGCCAGTAGTTTTGAAGAAGATGATTTTTTAAAATTTTCATTAGTCATTTCTTTCCATTGCCATTGCAACCAGAGTTCTACATGAATCATGTTTATTTGAGCAAATTTCGTGAAGGTTCACCCAAGGATCATCCCTGCCAAGTTTTATCAATCCAACGATTTCAGAGGAGATGTCGTTTAAAGTTTTCATTATATACATATACGGCAAATTAGCCCGTCCTTGGTGGCCATGTTTTTTTACAAATCAGAATAATTTTAGCAATCTTGGTTGAGGATTACCCAAGGAATATCTGTACTAAAACATTTTGAAATCTGGCCAGTAGTTTTTAAGGAGATGCTTTTTAAAGTTTTCATATCTTTTTGTTTCTGTTGCCATGACAACCATAGTTCTAAATGGATCATGTTTTTTTTAGCAATTTTTGTGAAGGTTCACCCAAGGATCATCCCTGCCAAGTTTTATCAAATTCTGTCCAGCGGTTTCAGAGATGTCATTTTAAGCAAATTGTTGATGATGGACAACAACTGACAATGGACGCAGGGTGATCCTAATAGATCACCATGAGCACTTTGTGCTCAGGTGAGCTAAAAATAGCCATGCTGAATCTTTCAAGGGCCATATATCTGTCAAAATACATGATAGTGTCTGCTATTTTTCTACTCATTGTATTTATGTTGCTGAACAAGTATACAAAGTATCAAAGCAATAACATGACTTTGAAACATTTATGGGTGTATTTTTATATGGTCACAAAGGAGAATAATTCCATTAAAATCCATGCTAGAGTTATGGGTCTTGGTCAGTGAGAAACAATTATGACCTTAAATACATATGTAAGGTTTCAAGTGGTTGTGAAGATATAAGAAGATAGAAAAACTTACACGCAAAACCTTAACCTTGAGTATTACTCCAATGCTAACGCTGACGCCAACGCCAGGGTGAGTAGGATAGCTCTCACTATTCTTCTAATAGTCGAGCTAATAATCAATCAATCAGCAATCAATCAATAAATCAATTCATAATGGAATATGCTGAAGTAATTTATGCAAACCAATGAAAAGGGTGTTTTTCAGAACTCTGGTTGTTAACCAAGATTAGATTGGTCAATAAATAGGTTAAAGTCCATTTTATACAGCTCACAATGATTTAACTGATTGTCAGACAAGTCAGCTGGAAGTAAGCAGAAAAGTTAACCGATTGGGAAATGAAAGTAGAAACAAACATATGGTGAAGACCTACCAGTTGTCCTAGCTACCAACTGTCCCCACATAAATCCACCTTGTAACATACCATGTTCTGTATACCATATCAGGTTATGGTGTACATAGTGCCATGGCTTTTTTCTGTGACAAACTTTGTTATCTGAGAGTCATCATGGTCTGCCAGGTGGAAAAATCAATATCATATGTTATGTTCCACACAAACACACATGAATTATCCCATTGATACTGTCCATATGGCATTAGGCAGCATGATATTGGCAAAAACAGTCTCTCTTTCTCTCTCTCTCTCTCTCTTTGAGTTGACGGGAGCAATGGATAATTAAAAAAATATCAAAGAAAAACTTCTACAATTCAATTTAATAAGGCTAAATTACTCCACTTGTCATTATAGTTTTCCAGGCTATGGCTACATAGAACAGAGAACTTAGTCATTTTCACAACTTTGTACTTCAGCAGTTTAGTAAAAAAAATTCTTAGTCCACCAAATGTATTCAACATTGTAAAAATCAATACATGTATAATCACAACAAAAAATAACAACTCTAGCATAATGGGTATCAAAATACTCAGAACTTCATACATGTACTTACACTCACTAGTCCACTATATTTTTTTTAAATTTTTATTTTCTTTTTTAAATTAGCAAATTGTCTCAAAATCCTTGAGTAAGAATTTTACAAATGATTTAAAAGTATTGTAAGGCCAAAAAAAAAAGTTCCAACAATTTCATTGAGTCTGTATTTTAGCCATTGTCATTGCTGTAATGAAATGATACTGATTTATTTAACACTTTTTTTTATTAATATTTCAGCAGAAACGGCCTTGCTGTACTAGGAACATATTCTACCATGTTTTCAACAAGGATGATGCCTTTCCTGGTCAACTTTGTAAACAACGCAGATTTGGATCACGGTGATTTACAGCAGGTTAACACTCTTATTATAAATACATTATTATAAATACATTTTGGAGAGAAAAAAAAATAAATTCTAAGGTACTTTGCAAATTCTTTTGCAGTTTTGAAATGATCTTTATAGTGGTGTCATAGAGATAAATGTAAAATCTTTGAAAACTAAAGTGTTACTTTTCAAAGAGCAACATGAGACATCCTCATTGCTAGCTACTACCTTAATTTATTCCATGGTACTGTTAATTGGTATATGCCATAAAAATATTGCAGCTTGTGTTTAATTGCAAATCATTCCTTTTTTTCTTATTATGTGCATACTTATGAATTGATTGCATATATTTATCCAGTTGAACATGTCCTAGTGGTCACCTGTATCAAGCAGCCAACCTGCATTTAACAGTCAGTTGCAAATTTACCAAACTAGAATTTTGTTATTTTGCAACCACCTCTGTTAAACGGCCAATTTCACTTGCTCCCTTGACTAAGTGCTTAAGAAAAGGTTAGACTGTATATTCTTTCCTTTTTTCCACAGGATCATGGGTGATGCTGAAATCATGCTTTTGTGGTGTCGTGTTTCAACATGAAGGGCTAATGGTGTCATCAGTGACCTATGTCGAGAAAGCCACTGGATCCCTGTTACAGAACACTAAAGGTTAAACTTTTAACAACAACAAAAAATTATGAAGTGCATGTTTTAAAAGTAAAAACGTCAATTCCAAATGATTTTTGGTCAATTATTAGACAGGCAGTTTTCCTTGCATACTGTTCCCAGTGATAAGGGTGTTTAACTCAGGAATGGGAGGCCGTGGGTTTGATCCCTGGCTGTGGATTCAATCATTATTTTGCTTTTTCTGGTTTTTCCCCTTTTAGATATGTTTTTATGCCCTGCCAATTCCATTGTGGGGCATACAGATTTTCGGTCCGTCTGTCACACCTAGCTCCAGAAATCACTTGCCTGTGAATAATATACCAATATAACCTACCATGCTTTCCTGTTACATTCGCACCAGCTAGTACTTACTTGATACTGGTGTGAGTATTAGTCAAGAAAACTGTGTAGGCATGCTATACTGCTGAAATGACCTATTATGTTATGACATGGTTCATTATCATACAGGCCATGAAAAGTCCTTGAAAATGGTATTAACCTTGAGAAATACTTGAATTAAGTGTTGCCTTGAAAAAAAGTAGAAATAGTACTGGAATTTCACTGAGTCCTTGAATGTCTGAAAACAACCTTGAATATTCAGAACTGCACATTAGCAATGGGTTTTTGAAACAAAAGTAGGTGTAAGAATGAAAGAAAAAAAGAAAAATTTTTCATACAATAGAAACTACTGTGTGTTTATATATATATATAAAATGCTCTTGAAACAAACTGAAACTGCCAGTAAGTATTGCATAGAACGTCGTCATTAGACATTGTGTAAATGGTATTTTTCTTGATTGTTTACCATATTTTGAGACTTAATTTCAGTTGTTAAGTCATTCCAAAAGAGGCCATGAAACAAACAGTTTTAGCCTTGAATAGTCCTTGAAATGTCTTTGAATTTTGAAAAGAAAATCCTGTATGAACTATGTATGAAAGTGACCTTAACTTCAAACAAACAACCATGACTTGAACTAGTGACCTACAGATCAGGTGTTAGTGATACTACCAACAGAGCTATCTGGACAGGAACTTCTAAATATAGTACTGGTTATTAAGGAAACTGTGCAGTCAATAATGAAAAGAATTTTCTGTTTTATCATTTCAGAATTTGTTGAAGAGTTGGGCTGAAGTCTGTCAAGGCGAAAAATAATATCATAGACATATATTTTGTGTTTTTGATTTACTTGTTAAAGTTTTTCTTTTATTCAACTTTATTTTGTATGTAAATATTGATTTCTGTATTATCTGTCTTAATTTGATTAAGGTCAGTAAAGCAGTAACTTATATGTCAGTTATATGGGACTTATATATCACACGTAAGTGACTTATATGTCACATATAAGGGACTTATATATCACATGTAAGTGACTTATATGTCACATATAAGGGACTTATATATCACATGTAAGTGACTTATATGTCACATATAAGGGACTTATATATCACATGTAAGTGACTTATATGTCACATATAAGGGACTTATATATCACATGTAAGTGACTTATATGTCACATATATGGGACTTATATATCACACGTAAATGACTTATATGTCACATATAAGGGACTTATATGTCACATGTAAGTGACTTATATGTCACATATAAGGGACTTATATATCACATGTAAGTGACTTATATGTCAGTTATATGGGACTTATATATCACATGTAAGTGATTTATATGTCACATATAAGGGACTTATATATCACATGTGACTTATATGTCACATATAAGGGACTTATGCTATATGTAATATATGTCTCATATATCAAAAATTCTCATTTGTAAATATTAATCATTTTTGTAAAGGAGGTTCCAGAATGCTATGTGTCTTTGTTATAGTTTTAAATTCTGAAATAACCTTAATATAAAGCAATAAACATTATTTTATTTATGGAGTTATTTAGTTATTTTAAATATTTCCATAATACTTCTGTGTTGTTGTTTTTTTTGTTGTTGTTGTTTTTTTTTTTTTTGTACTTTAATTGCCGATGATTTAGATTCAGAGAGTAGTGTGCACAGTATGGTGATGTGGTTACATAACTCTACAGCATATCTCATTATAATAAACAAGAGGGCCAAGATGGCCCTAGATCGCTCACCTGAGAAAAGTATCATTCATTGCCTGTACAAAACAGATTGCTTTAGAATTAAGATGATGAGGTGAAACAATGTTCAGGAATTTTCTGACCCCATCCACAAAAGATATCATCATGACAAACATTCTGCCAAAGTTTGAGGATGATTGGACCAAAAATGTTGCCTCTAGTGTGTAAACAAGATTTTTCTAAGATTTGACCTACTGACCTACTTTTTGATCCAACCTGACCCATTTCGAAAGGGTTCAAGATATCATCAAGACAAACATTCTGACCAAGTTTGAGGAAGATTGGATCAGAATTGTGGCCTCTAGTGTGTAAACAAGATTTTTCTAAGATTTGACCTACTGACCTACTTTTTGATCCAACCTGACCCATTTTCGAAAGGGTTCAAGAAATCATCAAGACAAACATTCTGACCAAGTTTGAGGAAGATTGGATCAAAATTGTGGCCTCTAATGTGTAAACATCAAAATTGTTGACGGACGACAAGATTTTTCTAAGATTTGACCTACTGACCTACTTTTTGATCCAACCTGACCCATTTTCGAAAGGGTTCAAGATATCATCAAGACAAACATTCTGACCAAGTTTGAGGAAGATTGGATCAAAATTGTGGCCTCTAGTGTGTAAACAAGATTTTTCTAAGATTTGACCTACTGACCTACTTTTTGATCCAACCTGACCCATTTTCGAAAGGGTTCAAGATATCATCAAGACAAACATTCTGACCAAGTTTGAGGAAGATTGGATCAAAATTGTGGCCTCTAGTGTGTAAACATCAAAATTGTTGACAGACGACGGCAGACAGACAATCAAGTATCCCAAAAGCTCACCCTGAGCTATGCTCAGGTGAGCTAATTATATGGCATCCATTGTTTATCAAAACAATGTTGGTGTGAAAATTGCCCTTCCATTACAATTTAAGGCTGTTTGAAATTAAGATGAGGTGTACTTACTATGATGTGCTGATAAGAGGAGCCTTATTAATGTTTAAATGAAACAAATAACCAGGTAACGCTGATCTAATTATCATTATCTATTTTCTGGGAATTTAATATTAATCCACAGTAAGATTATGCACACTAGTTCTTTCTCTCATAATAAACAAAAATACCATTATTTAGGTTTATGCAGTAGATTTTAGACAATGTTTGTGTATTTTATCGAGTATCTGCTGTCCACACCCACTAAATGCTGATTACTGTGGTTGGATTTTTATACTAACAAACCTGCATTGTTGCCGATCATTAACACTCAATTGTGTAATCATCAACTGCCCCCAAACACAATAGCTTACCACCTGGGGTGTTTATTTGTTATCACTTCCGCATGTCAGTGCACTAGCATGTTAAGTACTGACCGTGAAATTCTTTTAAAAATATATAGATACAGAAGGAGATAGATTAGTTTAGCAGTAAGCCTATGCAAATGACGCAATATATTTTTGGGGTCCATTGATCAACCGTGATACATTGGTCAACGCGAAATAGCAGTCCATGATAAAGTGGCAGGTGGCAGTATGTCTCATCATATCAGTGGTGCTATAAAATGTTTTTTGTGAAGTGTTTTGAAATTGCAGTATCATTAATTGGCAAAAATGGACATTACCCTTCCTTATTTTTAAAGACACTGTATACTGAAGACATTATGTTTTTGTATTGCAAAGTCTGCATTCCTGAATATCACATGTGACCAAACTGCAGTCTTTTTATTTTCAGCATGGAGTAGGAACAGTGATTGACCTTATTGCTCTATCCTGAACAAAAGGGACATCAATATTTAAATATGGATTTAGTTCTATAAGAATGTAACTAAAATCGTTTCCACTGGATGTCCAAATGGAAAATGGATTCGTATTTACAATTTAAACATAATCAAAGTATCCTAAAAAATCATGAGGAGTATCCTACATTACTTTTCCGATATAGCAATGTAAGTTTATTGTCAATACCTTGTATAGTTTTGGAGTTATGCTCCAGACAAAATTTCATTATAAAATGAAATCAAAGAAGATAATCAAAAATAGGACCAGAAAGAGTTATGGTTCTTGTTTGCTGCACTTCTCCTAATCACCATCTATGTATATTTAAAGTTTCAAGTCAATACCTTATATAGTTGTGGAGTTATGCATCGGACAAATTTTCATTATTAAGTTAAATTAAAGGATAATAATTCAAAAATGGAACAAAGTAGAGTTATGGTTCTTGGTCACTGCACTTCCTCTATTGACCTCTATCCATATACAAAGTTTCAAATTTATATCACATGTGGCAAGAAAGTTATGGCCCAGAGAAGACATTGTTCACAAGAAGGCAGATGCTGATGCTGATGCAAACACCAATCAATGAGTGACCTCAGTAGCTCAGACTATTCTATAAATAGTAGAGCCTAAAAAATAATAAATATAAAATGAGATAGTCCATGACACCCTTCGAATACATTTTAGTATCTTGAAAGACTTTTATAAAAGACTCTCAAACATTGTGAAGTACAGTGGAAAAATTCCTTGACATGTAGCCAAACATGTCTGTTGGCAGAAAAATCACAATCCATTCCCCCTTGTCTGGTAAAATAGCCAAGATAGTCATAGCTTATTTTTGCAATGCCACAAAACTGTCTCATTTTCATTGCCAACACAGCACAACACACTGTGGGCTGTAGTGTGACTGTAGCTGCATTTAATCTGGTTTTGTCTTGGCTTTGTGAAAGTATAAAGCATAATACAAAAAGATGTACTTTTCAAATTAAAATATTCCAATAATGTTCAGTTACTTTTCTTAATGGAACAAAGAGTTTGAATTTATAGTGTATGTACTGAGTGGACAGTCTAGAGAACAAGAAAAGTGGTTACATAACACAGGTGAAAGCTAAATAATATGTAATGTTATCATTTATCCTGTTTTAAGCCTTCAATTTGTCATTCATATGGCAGTTAACAACTGTTCAACTGTATCTTTTATTTAGAGAAAGATTGGACTAGCTCAGAATTTCCCCAGTTTCAATTATAACAAAGACTAAAACAAAATGATTTAATGGACGGCTTACAATAAGCATATTGTTCCCCTCTCTTTCTCTCTTCTACCATTTTGACCTTATAACCTAACCTGTTTTAATAGATCTATGATTTAAATCAAAAGGAGCAAATACAAATTTACAAACACAAAGTAATGGATGTATAAAAATATTATACTTTATAACTGTATTGTAATATAATATTATACCATTAATTTTACCCCAAAAAAATGAAAGAAGATTTGATCATATTAAAAGAGGGGAAGATGCCTATTGTGAGCCCCTTATAAGGATGGAAGAAAAAACTCCCTGGAATATGTCTAAACAAAGCGTATTGGTTTCAGCATCACCAACAGCAGTAGCCAGGTATAGATCACTATTTATTATGAAAACATTACTCATTGTTAAAATGTTTCTTTATCAACATAAACAAATTTATTCTGAGGGGACATACCCAGCATATTTGCAATAAAAAATCAATATCTCTTCATAATTGATAGATTTGTACAAAGTAATCCTCATTGTAAGAGCATTCAGTGTGTCAAACCATTTGCAATTCTTAGCATAGTCAGCTATGAAGCTGTCTTAGTGTCATAAACCATGATGTTAATGTGAACAGCATAGTATATGGCCTTCAGAAGCTGACTGCAAACAAACTGCTGGAAAAGGTTTATCACCTGGTGACTGAGCTGTTGGAGCATCCATAATCTGGAGGTCATGAGTCCCCAGTCGTGAAACCAAATTTATTTAAGACTGGGATTGCCACTTGGCTATGGCATATATGACAGTGAAGCAGCCATATTTCTCTCATTGAGACCAAACCCCATATGACTGAATTTTCACCCATCATCCACAATTTCCATCTCTTTCACATAAAAGTATGCATTCAAGAAATCTCCCTGCTCAAGGCATTTAATACACTTTCTGCAAACTATTTTTGACTTCCATGTTTTTGCCTCTCACAGTCAATCAAATATAGGAGAGTTCAGTCTATAAAAGGGAACACAGACATGCAAAAATGTAGAGGTGTACAAACAGAAACAGTTTAAACTATACAAATGCATCTTTCATCAGAAGTTCATTCAAGTAGATTGTGTCAGATTCTGAGATTTGTACAAAGCAGTACTCTGCTTGTTTGTTATTTTCAGGACATTAACTAGGCAATGTTGTGTAAATATTCACTGAGGATATTCTGTCTAGACTGTCACTGTTAGATAAGAACATTTGCATGTCTACCTCACAGCAGGGTATTTCTCTACATTCAGGAAAATTCATTTTTCACAGATTTTCACAATGTTGCACACCATTGTGTGCTGCTGAGCCGAAACATTAAAAAGACAAAGAGCAAGCCCTAGAAAGAGAGACCTAGAGACAAAGAGCAAACTAGAAATGTGTCCAGAGGACACAGAAGCCCCCAAGTCATGAGTGCAAGTCATGTCCTGAATAATATATCCATGAAATTTAAAGTCTGTAGCACAAATACCTTCAGAGTTACCTGTGTCACACTTTTGGGATGGACAGACAGACAAAGGCAAATCTATATGCCTCACTTTTTTGGTAGGGGGCATAAAAATACCCACGTACATATTTTTCAAAAACAAAGGCCCATAACTCTGTCAACTTGAATGGCAGTTTGATAAAAATACCCAGGTGCACAAGTTCATGTCTTGAATAATATATCCATGAAGTTTAAAGTCTATAGTACAAATACTTTCAGATTTAAGTGTGTCATAAGCATGAAATTACATATTTTTTTAAAACATAGGGCCATAACTCTGTCCACTTGCGAACTAAAATGAAAATACCTAAATATCTAAACTCCAGGCCTTGTGGTTTCTGATAAGAAGGTTTTTCTAGTTTTTCCTAAATTAGTCTATGTAACATTAAGTGACCACTGGGGCAGGGCCAATTTTGACCCAAGGCCATGATTTGAACAAACTTGGTAGAGGTCTAATAGACCATGTTACACACCAAATAAGTAAAATCAAGACCTTGTGGTTTCTGACAAGGAGATTTATCTAGTTTTTCCTAAATTAGTC
Organism: Solen grandis; assembly: GCA_021229015.1. NCBI lineage: Eukaryota > Metazoa > Mollusca > Bivalvia > Adapedonta > Solenidae > Solen > Solen grandis. The sequence goes on from CM037784.1 coordinate 23,284,494, forward strand.
TATATAAAATCAAGTGACCCATGGGGCTGAGCCAATTTTGACCCCAGGGCCATGATTTGAACAAACTTGATTGAGGTCTAATAAGCCATGTTACACACCAAATATCTAAACTCCAGGCCTTGTGGTTTCTAACAAGAAGATTTTTCTAGTTTTTCTATATATAAGTCTATGTAAGACCAAGTGACCCCTGGGACTGGGCCAATTTTGACCCCAGGGCCATGATTTGAACAAATTTGGTAGAGGTCTTCTAAGCCATGTTACACACCAACCATCAAAACTCCAGGCCTTACGGTTTCAGAGAGGATTTTTAAATCTATTTTTAGCTCCTGTGACCAAGATATGCAACAGACTGGAATCATTTGAAAAACTTTGGTAGAGCTTGAAAAAAAGGTGATCACAATAGCTTGACATGAGCTCATTGTGATCAGGTGAGCTAAAAAAAAATGAAAAGTAAAAATAATTACCCTTTTGGTACTTTTATTTTTTTGTGGACTGCTCACTTTTTTTATTTATGATTTTATTTTTATTGCCCCCCCCCTGGTTCGCTTACCTGAAAACTAGGTATTAGTGGGAGGAAAAGAAACAGCAAATATCTTACGATATTGTGGAAAATGGGCTCTGCCTCCTTCCAGCCATAAATCGAGTGAGTACTTTAGGACAAGAAAAATTTTCAAATTTGTACTATATACATATGAGGAAAATGGGCTTAGCCCCCTGGCTGACATGTTTTTCAACAGATCAAAATAATTTGAACAATCTTGGTAGAGAGTGACCCAAGGAACACCTATGCTAAATAACTTTGAAATCCAGCCAGTACTTTTGGAGAAGAAGATATTTAAAGTTTTTACTATATACATTTAAGGAAAACGGGCTCCGCCCCCTGGCAGCCATGTTTTTCAATGGATCAAAATAATTTGAACAATATAGGTAGAGAGCAAGGATCCTAAAAACCGATTTTTTACCGGTTTTGACCGATTTTGATCTCAATCGACCGGTTCAGATTTCAAAAAGTACCAAAAAAATGGTCGAAAAAAAATCCATAATCCTCGTCTAAAACTTTCAAAATCGGTCCAAACGGTTCATAATAGCCTCTCTTACACACCAATTGACCTACTTCTTGAATTTCCGGTGTGCCCTCGGGGCAGGTGTCAGTGGGGGTCAGGCAGGGACACCCGTCTAGGTCATTATTGGGCAGTTAAGATGAATGGATTGACGGTTTGTACTTAGCGGTTATTTGGACGGTGCCGTGTAATTATCTATGCCGTAATAATGGACCATTGCTTGTTTGCAAACTGTAACCGGTTGTAATCACAAATAAATAAAAGTTATTGACAAAAAAAAATATATAAACACAAAGGCACATAATAAACAACACCAAAACGACTGCTTCCAACAATTTATTGATTCGTTAGAGTCATATACAGACCGTCATATACATGCACTTCCGGTAAACAAACTTTCGATTTCGTAGAGGTAAATATTGCAGAAAAATACCTTATTATGCCAACAGGATGCTGAAATATAATAAAAGATCTATTTTCACACTGCAGATGATTCAGGGTATGTTGATTGAAAATATCAATGTTTTTTTTTCTTTTTTTTCCGGTTATGTTTTTTTTCGGGGGGGGGGGGGGGTACGGAACGGAATTGTTGTAAAGGGGGGGGGGGATTTTGCCGTCGACCGGTTGAGATTCCAAAATTTTAGGATCCCTGGTAGAGAGTGACCCAAGGTACATCTGGGCCAAATAACTTTGAAATCTTGCCAGTAGTATTGGAGGAGAAGATTTTCCAAATTTTCAAATGTTTTTTCTTTCCATTTCCATGGCAACCAGAGTTCTGCATGGAATCGAATTCTTTGAACAATTATGAAAGGGCTTTACCCAAGGAACATTCCTGTTAAGTTTTTTTTAAAATTGGCCCAGTGCTTTAGGAGGAGATGTCGTTTTAAGTTAAATGTTAATGACGGAAGCCGGACATTCATCGGTCACAAGAGCATGTTGTGCTCAGGTGAGCTAAAAATGATGGCCTGACTTGGATCATTTAAGACAGATTGGATAGTGCCACCAAACCTTTGCAGGTTTGCAATTTCCTTAAAATACAAAGGGTCCCAGTAGCACTGCTGAACATGTGACTTTAAAGGCTGTGCAAAAGGCAAACTATTATTAATATATTTAGAGCTGTCAATGAAACATTTCCTAAATCACAAATATACTGGAATCAATATCCAAGTAAGTTTTTAGTTGTTCACTCACACTGAATTGGGTTGGTAAATGTGCAGGTTTTGGTTATTTAGTGGTGTTCCGATACTAATCATAACTATCACATCAAGCTATGAGATACCTCAAGGGGTTATTTGTTGCTCTGTGGGATGGCAGAAACCTGTATATATCTGCTCTCAGAAGTATGGAGCCACCTATTTGCATCTATAAATAGAAACTGTGCCGTCAGCAGTACAATTCAAAGCTCTGATAGTGCTAAGAGAACAGTATTGTCACATTTCTTTTGTTTATCAAAGTAACTTTAATAAACGGGTGTCAAATTTTCGCACAATGCCAATAACCGTGCTTTAATGTTGCGTTAACATGGTTATTACAAGAAATTAAAGATGAATGCACCACTGTTAACAATAATGGCTACTCTTACTCTCCCTATTTCTATAGCCTACAGTGAGCAATCATTTATTATTTTGATATAAGTTTGATATTTGGCAAAACTAAGCTACACTGCATATCTGCAGCTCGTCAAACCCTCTTCCACTTGAGACACACACAACTTCAGTGCCTTCAGCGCTTTGATTGTTGTTATCATGGGTTTTTACTGCTTATACCTGTAGGCCAGAAATATGACACTATATTTCACTGGAAATTAACATTACACCAATGAACATGAAAGAAAAATATAATAAGAAGCATATATATATATATATATATATCTCAAAAGCAAAAGTAGGTCTTTAACATATCTGATGAAATGAATCGTGATCAGTCTGGAACCAAGCTGACCATCAAAGTGGTCACATTTATCCAAAATAGGAAAATTTTAGTCCTCAACAGGAAAATGGAATGAAATCATGCGACTACCAGACTAGCTCTCTAAATAGTCATAAAATGTGTCTTTATAAATACAAAATGACTGTAATCACATTGCTCTCATCTCACCACAGTTTAAACACAAGCAACATGGCTACGAGACTTACCAGACGGCTTGACTTGGGATTCTTTTTCTTTGGCGGGGCGTCTACACAGGGGAAGCCTCCACAGCTAGAAAAGCAGAGCAGCTTATTCAAGTAGAGGAAGAATATCACCAGCAGGACCAGGAACACGCCCACAGCTCCCAGGAATGCTACAGCCTCCGTAGGTACTGCAACCACACACATCACAGCATTCAATTATTGAGTATCCATTTTTATTCTTGCATTTTAAAATTATGGCAGAGCTGGAAATCATAAACATGCATTGCTGATTTACATATTTACTGTAGCTGATTTATCTATACTGCATCACTCCAATCAAAAACATATGGAATGTACTACTGAAGCAAGGTCATAACCTCATTAGGAAGGTAACTTATACATGAAATCAGGGTCATGACCCTTACTCTAGGTCATTATGACACAAATCAAAGCACTGATTGTTAAAGAGCTTATCATGAAACAAAGAGTTAGTTCACCTGACTTTTTTTGTGATAATAGTTGCAGAAAAACGTGGAGATTTGGGCTTCATATGACCTTCGCCATTATCAAGTTCAACCCTGCTAAAACCCTGGGTTCAAAATTGTGATCAATCTTTCTAATATTTAGCAATTAATATTTAACACACAAGAAATCAAGAAATATTTCAAGGTCACCTGGCAGGTGCATCAAGGTGCATGCACCTGTGAAGTTGGAAGGACGTCAAGGTTAAAGTTTTGTGACAACAGACAAACAAACAGAACAAAAACAATATGCCCTGATCTATCAATCTGATGGCATAAAATACAAGAGCAGTCAGAGGAGATCATGCTCTTCTATTTGTTGTTGTTGTATTGGGGTTTACCGTCACTGCGATAGTATTTCAATCATATAGCGACGTCCAGCTAATTACAGGTGGAGGAAGACCCCGAGTACACAGAGGTACCCGGGTAGAACCACCGACCTACCGCAAGCCAGCTGGAAGGCTTCCTCACATGAAAAATCCGAAGTCCCTACCGGGATTCGAACCCACAGCGGTGATAGGGGCTTAGAGATTTGTAGTCCATGACTGTAACTGCTCGGCAACGGTGGCCCCCGCTCTACTATTTGAAATACTTGTTGGTAAATCAAATGAAATCTATTTCAGTTCTTGCCTTTCACATACCCTGTATATAATAAGTCAATAATGAACTGCCTTGATGGTCTGATACCCCTGAATATGTTTATAAAGTCTAAAATCAATCCCATGCCTAGTTACTGAGACATACGCATAATAATACCATGCATGCAAAACTTTAACCAAAATATCTAAGTTAGAAATGGGCCATAATTTGTTTTAAATGTAGTTAAGAGTTACCCTTTGCATTATATTCAGTCAAAAACTGTTTCTATGGTATGGCCCCTTTTTAACGTAGAAATTTTGGTTTAAGTTTTGCATGCAAGGAAATTTCATGCTTATATCTCAGAAACCAGGCATAGGATTGAATTGAAACTTCTTTAATATGTTCAGTGGTATCAAATCCAACACTTTGAAACAAATCCTGTGATATTTCAACTACTACAAAAATAGCTTTAACAAAGGGATATAATCAACATTTTAAGTATAGAGTATTTAACAAAATTAGAAGACCCCCTGGGGGATTCTGACTATGAGGTGAACATTTGTGCAAAAGGAAATTAAAATCTGACCAATGGATTCAGGAGTGATTTTTTATTTTTTTTAAAAATAAAATGATGTTGATTGCCATGGCAAACATAGTTCTGCATGGATCAACTTCATTTTAGCAATATGGTAGACTAATATTAGGTGACCCTTTGTGCCAATAAAATATAATGGTTTCAAAGAATATCATTTTTTCAACTTTTTCTATAAAGTCAAAAGGGAAACTAAAATTATGTCCAAAGAACACAAATGCCTCTGCCATTTTGTTTATTCCATGATATTTTTGTTAGTAAATATAATGAGAAACTGGAAATATAATAGAAGATTTTAAAATCAAATGATCACTGTGACCCTGACCTCAACCAATGATGTGACACTGACCTTCAAGCTAGCAACCTGCTACTTGTTTGCAACACATTGTTTTGTCCTAAGTATATCCTTGTGCTAAGTTATTTAAAACATGACTATACATAACAAAGGTATAGCCCGGACAGGACTGCTTGCACAAATTTTAAACTCAACTAACTGCTGTGACCTTGACCTCAAAGCTATCCTTTCTTTTTTGTGATACAAGATCTTATCCAAGAAATCGTTTCAAAACATGTGCATTCACAACAAAGTTACAGCCAGTTCACGATTTTAAGGTCAACTGAGTGTTGTGACCTTGACCTTCAAGCTGGTGACCTGGTTCTTGTTTGCGACACATCATCTAGTCCTAAGAATCTCTTTTTCCAAGTAATTTCAAAACATACATTCACAACAAAGTAAAGCTGAGACATGATTTTAAGGTCAACTGAGTGCTGTGGATGACCACAAAAGCTAACCTTGAGCTAACATTGAGCATTAAAACAAGAACAATTTTGTCATGTAATCCTTTGTCATTATAGTACATTATATGAAACATTGTACTGCATCCATCTAATAAGCTGATTGCAGTCCAATACTAGCTGGCTCTCCAGTGTATACAATAAGACCCATGCAGAGTTCCATTTCCTCTTGTTTCTAGGGTATTGTCTAACAAATGAAATCAGGAATGATTCAAATTCCTCATGCTTCATGGGGTTTTCTTAAGTGGGAGCCCGCTTGCCTGTGCCGGATTAAAGTCTTTGTGGGCAAGTGATTTTTCAAAGATAGCCTGGCGGGCAAGTTGATTTTATAAATGAAATAACTTTTTTTTCGGAATAAGTTGCTTGCACATTGTGTTTGATACATTTTAACTTTAATTCATCTTAATATTACATTAATTATATTTAATTTTAAACACTAACAAATACCAATTTAGAGGTTTGGCAATCTGTTTTCATTAGGGGCGACTAGATGTTCAAAGTACATTCCCCCCCGGGCAAATGAAAGTCATATCCTTAAGTAAACCCTTGTGCTAAATATGTGATGTCAAATAGTATAACGAGAAAATGTTTGAAGTGTGAGAAAAGCCTCATACTATCCAATATTTCATATTCCATTCTATGCAATACTGGACAGTTTTCGGCCTTTCTCCTTTACTTATCTGAGTAGCTTATATCAGAGACTTATAAACAGAGGTTAGCAGCTTTCCAATATAACACGCTTTATTGCATGCCTTGAGAGTTACCGGGTACTGGACATTTCAGTGGGGCTTGGGGTTGTCTTACAAAACAACAATTACTTTAAAAACACTTCTAGTAAATCCACTGATTTGAGCTAAAGTGAGTGTAAAAGAAGGTAAGATGACGGATACATGATTGGAGTACCTTTTTTTAATTTTATTATAATAAAGAGAGAGAGAAAGAGAGAGAGAAAGAACTGGTCCGATATGACTAAACGCGGCATGAGAAAACATCGAGATATATGATAGGATTAACCGTTGATTTTTGCTGGTTAGGGTTTTCTTGTCCTATTGACTGGTGTAAGTAACACAAATTTTCTAAGGCAAACATGTAGAATGATAGCTTAATACTGATTGATTCCCTTTATTGTGTCTTTTCGTGTGGCCAATCAACCTCACTGACGTTTATGTCAAAACTAATGGAACAAATAATTGACTAAAAAAAAATAACCATATCAATACTATATTACAACAAGAAAATGTGTCTGTGAGACACAATGCCCTGCCAATAAGGACAGAACTAAATATTTACTTGTATTTTTAAAAGATTATAATAATGATGTACATTTGTACAAACTTTCATGATGATGTAAAGTTACCTTTAGAGAAAAAGAAGCTTAAACACAGAGGTAAACCTGGGGCAGAATAACCAATTTATCAAGTCATAGCCATAAAATCAAATAAATGCTACTGGTAAATAATCCATGTCATGATGTACATGAATGTCAAGTTTCATGCAGATGTAAAGTCATCTTCATAGAAATAAAAAGCTTAAACACAAATGCAAGACAACCAAATATACCAAGTTCATCCAACCGTAAAATATGGGTCACAGCTATAAATTTGCATAAATATTAAAATGTTCATATCATGATGTATAATATGCAAATATAGTTACATCAAGATATGAAATCATCTTCACAGAAAACTAGCTGAATCAGAAAGGTAAACCTAAGGCAGAAAAATCATTTTACTATGTTCATCCAACCATGAAATGTAGGTCACAGCCATAAATCTGCATAAATATTAAATAGATCATATCATGATGTACATGTGTACAGTGGGGCTTTCGTTCATGTTGGCAAACGAACCGCACGATACACGCATGATAAACGCAAACGAACCGCACGATACACGCACGTTACACGATAAACGAACGAACGAACGATAAACGAACGATGCATATACACGTTTGATGCACAATACACGATGCACGATACACGGACCGCACGAAACGAACGATTGCAGATAGGCACGGTAGCGAGGTTAATCGATTTACTCGGTTTTTTTCGCCCAAGTGAACAAGGCAATTAATCAATTTATAAATAAAACCATCATTAAAACTAACACATACACACAGACACGAAAAAAAACAACGAATGTTCTATAATAGGAAGTCACATGTTCTAAATCGTGTCGAAATTACAAATAATTGTTGTTACACATTGAATTTATTAGATCTATAACGATCCTATGCTTTGAACAATTATTTATTCGCGCCAAGCGTCATTGGTAACCGCATAATACGATTTAATTGGCTATCTTACAGCAGGTGAAGTGATCTCCCTTCGTACACAATACAGGGGAGACCACTCTACGTAGTTAACTCATTATTTTTATTAAACATGAATCAATATAAGACTTAAATTGTAACAGACAACGTAAGTAATCTACAGTTAAATGTTGCCATGCGGTGAGTAACCACTTAACTGATTTTGAAAAGCTGAAATTCTAATGCTGGCTTTTAAGGAAGCGTTGAACTCAAAATATATCGTGCGGAACGATTCACACGGAAGGAACGATGCGATAAACGAAACACGTTACACGATACACATTACACGATACACAAAACACGTTACACGATACACGAAACACGTTAGAATCGTGCACGATAAACGCACGCACCATACACGAACGATGCACGGAAACGGAACGCACGATACACACACGATACACGAAAAATATGCCAACATGAACGCAAGCCCCACTGTACCTAGTTTCATCAAAATGTGAAGTCATCTTCATAAAAAAAAACAAGAGGGCCAAGATGGCCCTGTGTCGCTCACCTGAGTAAGATTGCTGTGTTAGGCATGATGACAAAAAATGTGGCATCTAAAGTGTTTTTCTAATATTTGACTAACTGACCTAGTTTTTGATCCTACCTGAACTGGGAATTCATGCAGTCATCATTCTTATCAAGTCTAATAAAGACTGGCACAAAAATGTAGGCCCCTAGAGTGTTCACAAGATTTTTCTAAAATTTGCCCTGGTGACCTACTTTTTGACCCCATGTGGCCCAGTTTTTAATTCATCCAAGATTTGAGTTAAACAAACTTTCTAACCAAGTTACATTAAGGTTAGGCTGAAACTGTGGCATCTAGTGTTAATAAGGTTTTTCTAAGATTTGACCTGGTGACCTAGTTTTTGACCCCACATGACCCTTTTTCGAACTCATTCAAGATATTATGTAGACAAACGCCCTGACCAACTCTAATGAAGATTGGGCTCAAAATGTGGCCTCTAGAGTGTTCACAAGGTTTTCCTAAGATATGACCTGGTGACCTAGTTTCTGACCCCACGTGACCCATTTTCAAGCTCATCCAAGATATTATGAAGACAAACACCCTGACCATATCTAAGGAAGATTGGGCTAAAAATGTGGCCTCTAGAGTGTTCACAAGGTTTTTCTAAGATATGATCTGGTGACCTAGCTTTTGACCCCACATTACCCATTTTCGAACTCATCCAAGATATTATGAAGACAAACATCCTGACTAAATCTAAGGAAGATTGGGCTCAAAATGTGGCCTCTAGAGGGTTCACAAGGATTTTCTAAGATTGACCTGGTGACCTAGTTTTTGACCCCATGTAGCCCAGTTTTGAATTCATCCAAGATATCATGTAGTCAAACATCCTGACCAAATCTAATGAAGATTGGGCTAAAAATGTGGCCTCAAGAGTGTACACAAGGTTTTTTCAAAGATTTTACCTTGTGGCCTAATTATTGATCCCACGTGGCCCAATTTCGAACTCATCTAAGATATCATGTAGACAAACACCCTGACCAAATCCTACTGAAGTTTGGGCTAAAAATGTGGCCTCTAGAGTGTTCACAAGGATTTTCTAAAATTTGACCTGGTGACCTAGTTTTTTATCCCAAGTGACCCAATTTCGAACTCATTCAAGATATCATATAGACAAACACCCTGACCAAATCTAATGAAGATTGGGCCAAAACTGTGGCCTCTACAGTGTTCACAAGGTTTTACTAAGATTTGACCTGGTGACCTAGTTTTTGACCCCACATGACCCAATTTCAAACTCATCCGAGATATCATGTAGACGAACATCCTGACTAAGTTTTATGAAGATTGGGCCAAAACTATGGCCTCTAGAGTGTTCACAAGCAATTGTTGATGACGGACTACGCACGACAAACAAAAAGTGGTCACAAAAGCTCACCCTGAGCACAAATGCTAAGGTGAGCTAAAAAAGCTTTAACGTTAAGGTAAACCTGAGGCAGAACAACCAATTTTTCAATGTTCATCCAACCATGAAATATAAGTCACAGCCACAAACTTGCATAAATATTAGAAAGATTATATCATAATGTAAATGTGTACCTAGAAACATAAAGATGTAAAGTCATCTTCATAGAAAAAAAGCTTTAACGCAAACGTTAACCTGAGCCTAACCAACCAATTTGTTTAATATTCATCCAACAGTGAAATAAAGATCACAGCTATAACTTTGCATAAATATTACATAGATCATATCATGATGTAACTGTGTACCTAGTTTCATAAAGTTTTGAAGTGATCTTCATAGAAAAAAAGCTTAAACACAAAGTAAACCTGAGCCAGAACAATTTTTTTAATGTTCATCCAACCATAAAATAATGGCCACAGCTATAAATTTGCATAAATATTAAATAGACCATTTTATGATGTGCATGTGTACCTAGTTTCATAAAGATGTGAAGTCATCTTCTTAGGAAAAAAGCTTAAACACAAAGGTAAACCTGAGCCTGAACAACGAATTTTTCAATGTTTATCCAACCATGAAATATAGGTCACAGCCATTAATTTGCATAAATTTTTGAAAGATCACATCATGATGTATATGACATTTGTGTACTTAGTTTCATAAAGATGTGAAGTCATCTTCTTAGAAAAAAGTTTAAACGCAAATGTAAACCTGAGGTGTGACAGAAGGACAGACGCACAGACTGAAAATCTATATGCCCCCCAACGGAATTGTCGAGGCATAAAAATGTACTTTAAATATCTGGGTCACTTGATTTTATCAAATAGATCTCGTCCAGATCTTGCTGAAGTCTCGTTGGCTGCGCGACTTCAGAAAATCGATATGGACATAGAATAATCTGCCAATCTCTTGTTTATAAGTCTCTGGCCCCAGTGTTTAGTTACGCAAGTAGAGTTTCAGTTTCTTGTATTACATTGCTTTGACAAATGGAAGGCTAAATATTTCCTGAATTCCTCATGCTTATTTTCCAACACAAACAAAGCAATATACAAATTGTGAAAACAAAAAGCCTGTTAAAGGAAAGGAAATTAAATAAACAACCTAAAATCAAACAAAAAATTGTGCACTGAAAAAAGTGCAAAGAGAGATGCAGAAAAAAATAATTTCATATGCATAATTTTCTCTGCTGATGAAACTACTACCAATACAGTATGGACTTGCAAATTTCCAATACAGCTACAATCCTTGAACTAATTTTCCAGTAATCATTAATCAAAGTTGGCACATGGTTGCAGTAATCCAGTTGACTGATGTTTCAATTGAATTTAAAACAGTGAATGTATCAGGCAAT
>CM037784.1:23295847-23345847 GCA_021229015.1 Solen grandis
GTCATCAAACATTGTTGATGTTCATCGCATATGGCCGCCATTGTGATGATTATGCAATTTTAGCAGTAAAACAGTAGCCGGTAGAGAGCGTGAAAGATGTTAACCAACATTATGAACGATACTATTTGAGTATTCTGTGTCATTGCATAATTTGGAAGCATAAGAATGTGTGTTGATTGGATAATATTCAAAGACAAAGAATGACTCTGCCTTTTTATTGATTTTTTAATTACCCACAGCAAGTGCTTTCATTTAAGTAATATACACACACTGTAGAGCGATATGCGTTATTTACTTTCTCTTGTTTTCTTTTAAGTTAATGGATTGGAAAATCGTATTGTTAAGATAATTTTATTTCTCGGAGGTGAAAAATATCGTTTTTTTTTTTTTCTGAGGGGAAGCCACTGTTATAAAAGAAAAAACCTGGAAGTTAACAATACCGTACTGTACCGTGCAGACCTGGATGCATACCGTGAACCGTACCATAAAGAAAATACTGCGGTGTACCGTCGTACGGTATACCGTTACACCCTTACATGGGTGTCACAAACTCAAGTTGTGAAACTCTTATACACATTATGACCTTCATTTGCCTCATATCATTTCCTTATACATCTTATACATTTGCTACTCCCACCAGAATACTTGGGCATATATAGTTTTACCCAAGCCTGTCATTCCCTTATTCCCATGCGCTCAGGATGAGCTATTGGGATCATTGAATGTCCGTCGTCCGTCTGTTTAATTTGTTTACAGTCTAGTATCTTCATTATTTCAGCAGTTGCCTTCAAACTTCACGACAATGTGTATAGCTGTAATTTCTCAGCCATGTTGGATTATGACTGATATCAGCCAATTAGGTCAGGAGTTATGGATCTTTGTTTAGAATCTAGCATCTTTATTTTTGAAGACTTCATCTTCATACTTCATGACAATTTTACGGCCATTATCTCTCGGCCAATTTGACTATGGTTGTTATCAAGTACACGAGGGTGAGAGCAAAACCAGTCTGACTGCATATTAATATATATGCTTTTAGCCTAGTTTCGCCCTCACCTCTTGACAATGATTATGGATACCTCAGTGGAGTTTGATTAAGGCTGATATTTGATTGATAGCTCTACAGTTTAGGCCCTTGAAATATCAGAACATTGCACAGATTTTGCTGTTTTTAGACTTTAACATCTTAATTTCTGAAGCAGTGCAGGCAATGAAGGCAATATTTCTCAGGTGAGGAACTACAGAGCCATCTTGACCCTCTTTATTTTCTTTGGTATACTATAATAAGTTTTGCTCATTTTAAGCTTGTCTGTTTTTCGAAGAAAAAAATACAAGCTATTGTCGTAACTCTGGCATCCGTGTTGTCATCATCAGGTGTCGTCGTGGTCAGGAATATTAAGATTGGCCATAAGTTCTCTACTATTTCATTTTTGGTATGCAAATTCATCTTAATAAGACCTATCCAGACATATGCAAATATTTCACCTATTGACCTTGACCTTAGACCTTATTTTCTGAAACTTTTGAAAACTTTAAAATGCCTGTCATTTCAGAACCCCTGTCAACAGGGCACTGATATTTCACATTTGAATTCCTTGTAGCAAGACCTTTTCATCAATGTTTCACTTTTGGACTTTTGACCTTTGAACTTTGACCTTTTTTTTAAATGTGTAACAAAAAACTTTAACATTGGTCGTAATTTCTTACTATTTGACATATGACTTTTATTTTTGGTATGCATATTCACCCTTGAAGGGCTATTCAGATATACCTCAATATTTTATCTAATGACCTTGACCTTCAAACTTATTTTGCCATGAATCTGGACAAGTTTTAAAATAGATATTTCTATGTCATTTTTCAATGATTTTTTTTTTTAAACTTTGTATACTGGTGTGTCATCATATGAACCTGTGCAGGTGTGATTTTGGTCATGATCTTTAGGCAGATAAAAAAAAGCATTTTTAATTTTACGTTTGTGTTGATTATAAAAACTCAGTGGATTAGCAGTTGTGATTTTTTATTTACTATTTTACATCATTGTGTTGTATACATTCTATTCCATGCAAAGGTCAAGGTCATCCTCAAGGTCAGTTTTGATTATGATTTTCAAGGTCAATTTTTTTAAATGTTTAACAAAAATATGTAATGTTGGCAAAAACAGACGAGCGTTGGCACCCGAATGTGGTGCTCTTGTTGCTATTTTTAGCTCACCTGAGCACAAAGTGCTCAAGGTGAAGTTTTGTGATCGCCCTGCATCCATCATCCGTCGTCAGTCTTCCATCGTCAACAATTTACTTTAAATGACATCTTCTTTGAAACCGCTGGGCAGAATTTGATTAAATTTGGCAGGGATGTTCCTTGGTTGCAAAAGTTGCTAAAATAAACTTGATCCATTTGGAACTGTGATTACCATGGCAATGGAAAGGAAAAAATTATGAAAACTTTAAAAATCATCTCCTTCAAAACTATTGGCTAGATTTCAAAATATTTTGGTTCAGATGTTCCTTGGGTGACTCTCTACCAAGATTGCTAAAATTATTCCAATCGGGGGAAAAACATGGCTGCCTGGGGGCGGGGCAAATTTGCCTCATATGTATGTAGTGAAATCTTTAAACGACATCTCCTCTGAAACTGCAGGACAGAATTTGATTAAATTTGGCAGGGATGATCCTTGGTTGAAGCTTCACAAAAGTTGCTTAAATTATTTTGTTCCATAAAAAAAAACATGGCCAGCAGGGGTGGGGCTAATTTGCCTTATATGTATATAGTAAAATATTTTAACCACGTCTTCTCTAAAACCGCTGGACAGAATTTGATTATATTTGACAGGGATGATCATTGGGTGAAGCTTCACAAAAGTTGTTAAAATTATTCCGATCCATAAAAAAACATGGCTGCCAGAGGCGGGAGTAATTTGCCTAATATGTATGTAGAGAAATATTTAAAAGACATCTTCTCTGAAACCATTGGACAGAATTTGATTAAATTTGGCAGGGATCATCTCCTTCAAAACTACTGGCCAGATTTCAAAATCTTTTAATACAGACTGATGTTCCTTGGGTAACCCTATACTCAGGTGAGGGATCCAGGGCCATCATGGCCCTCTTGTATACAGAGTATACCTTGGGCTTTGAAAATTTCTTTATTACTTAGATTGTCCAGACTTTTTTTTTTCTTCATGCTAATAGACAGTAAGCTGATTTTAGTATCTTAAGGTGTTTTGTGACCAGCTGTAGGTTACAGTTTCCTCACCATCACCCATTTTGGTCTGGATTATTTCTTTAGAAATAAGAAAATTTTTGCGACAAAATTTCTTGCAGATGGGGGAATTTGTGCCTTACTGTCATATCTACTTCTAGCCTTGTTAGAGAATCTTTTAAGAACATATGCAGTCTTTGGCATATCTCTATTTTTTTCTGTCTTTTCTTTTTCAGCCATCAACCTAAACAGAATGCCAGTTCATGACGACCCTGATAGTATAGTCTCCATTTTGTATGACTGTTTTCTAGGTGAAAATACGAAAGAATGTCAATAACAACATATTTTTAGGCATTTTAATTTGATGTTTTTAAGATAGAAAATATTTCGCCTAATGAAGAAACACTGGTTTGAAAGAATTTCTTACCAGTGTCAGCCTTTGCTGGATTTTGAAAAGCTAAATGCTGTATACTTATAGAATTTAAAATTTTCGGAAAGTATGTATTCAATTTAATCACTCTTAAGTTTTTAATTGGTAATTTAAAACTTTTTTATTGTAAAAATGATTCTTTTTTTATTATTTTTTCTCTTCTTTTATTATTTCAATTTTTGGGGAAAGGAGTCTTTTGTAGATAAAATGTGCTATATTTCTGTATAGAGCATTTTATTTTTTTTTTTCTTTTAAATACATTTAATATGTTTTAATGTAATTTTTACCATATTGTACATTAAATATGATAAAATTCATCATATTTTGTTTTTATATATGTACATTGTACTTTTAAACGCCTCGCCTTGGATAAATGGATTATTATCCCCCACCGAAAGGCGGCGGGGGATATAGTAAAGTCTCTGTCTGTCAGTCCGTAACCTTTTCGTGTCCGCTCCATATCTCCTATACCGCTTGAAGGATTTTCATGAAACTTGCCTCAAATGTAAACCTAGTTGAGATGATGTGCAGAACACAGGTGGCAGCCATATAGGCTCAAGGTCAAGGTCACACTTGAGGGTCATGTGTTTGAACCTTCAATTTCCATTTCAATTTCGTGTCCGCTCCATATCTCCTATACTGCTTGAAGGATTTTCGTGAAACTTTACTCAAATGTAAACCTAGTTGAGACGATGTGCAGAACACAGGTGGCAGCCATGTAGGCTCAAGGTCAAGGTCACACTAGAAGGTTATGTGTTTGAACCTTCAATTTTGTGTCTGCTCCATATCTCCTATACCCCTTTTAGTTTTTTCATGAATCTTGCCTCAAATATATATCTGAAACGATGTGCAGAACATAGCTAAAGGTCAAGGTCACACTTGAGGGTCATGTGTTTGAACCTTCAATTTCCATTTCAATTTCGTGTCCACTCCATATCTCCTATACCGCTTGAAAGATTTTTGTGAAACTTAAGTCAAATGTAAACCTAGTTAAGACGATGTGCAGAACACAGGTGGCAGCCATGTAGGCTCAAGGTTAAGGTCACACTAGAAGGTTATGTGTTTGAACCTTCAATTCGTGTCCACTCCATATCTCTTATACCCCTTTTAGTTTTCCATGAATCTTTCCTCAAATATATATCTAATTGAGACGATGTGCGGAACACAGGTTGCAGCCATGTCGGCTCAAGGTCACACTTGAAGGTCTAGTGTTTGAACCTTCAATTTCAATTTACAATGTTGTGTCCGCTCCATATCTCCTATACTCCTCGAAAGATTTTAATGAAACTTGCCTCAATTATAAATCAAATTGAGACGATATGCAGAACACAGGTGACAGTCATGTTGGCACAAGTTCAAGGTCACATTTGATGGTTCATTGTTCATTCCTGGATATTTTTGTTTCCATGCTATATTTTCTGAACAACGGAAAGTTTTCATAAGTCAATACATCAAAATGTTGGCAGAAGCAGGGCAATTTCCATTAGAGGAAAAACATGTCTCCTCTGTCAGCGGTGGGGATATAGCTGTTCTTTGGACTGTCTTGTCACTCTTGTAACTAACAAAGTGAAAGGGGGAGGGGGGCGCTGTGGCCGAGTGGTTACAGTCGTGGACTACAAATCTCTCAGCCCCTCACCGCTGTGGATTCCAATCCTGGTAGGGACTTCGGATTTTTCATGTGTGGAAGCCTTTCAGCTGGCTTGTGGTAGGTTGGTGGTTCAACCCGGGTACCTCTGTGTACTCGGGGTCTTCCTCCACCTGTAATTAGCTGGACTTCGCTATATGATTGAAATACTATGGCAGTGACGGTAAACCCCAATACAACAACAAAGTGAAAGGTGGGGGCATCCGTGTCCTGTTGACGCATTTCTAGTTGTCATGAATTTGGATGTAAATATACATGAAGGAAAGGACAATCAGACAGCAGGAATCTAATGGAGGAATTTAAAAAAAACAACAGACGCATCTGTTAAAGTTAATTATGAATATGAAAACTGACAAATATAAATGACAGCTTAAAATCATAAAACATTTCAGTTGTTATATAATCTCAGGTACATGGAAAGTTCCCATAAAATGCTTGTCGGGTCTATTCATTTCACAGAGTGTAAGCCTGGAGTCCTGTCAAAATTTCTGGTAGTAAACATAATGTTAATGTTCATTATTACCCATGTCTTCAAAAATGACACTTTTGCATGGGTATTACTTAATCTTATATTATTATCTGAATGCAAATTAATTTAGAGTGCATATTTGTGTTGCCTGCATAGCATGGTAAACACGAGGGATCACTATGTCCATCATTGGCATTGGTGGCGACAGCATCAGAAGTTATCGTCTTGAGCATTATAACTTCAATACTACTGCATTAATTCACTCAAAACTTGGAATATAAAAAAAATTGTCCGGAGCAAAACTTCAATGCTATTGCATGGTTTCACATCAAGCTTGGAACATTGATACTTTATAATATATAGAAATAAAGTGGACAAGAGCCATAACTTTAGCTCATCTCATCCTTGAATTATCTCCCATAATTGATTTTTAGCTCACTTGAGCACATGTGCTAAAGAAGGGCTATTAGGATCGATGTATGTCCGTTGTACGTCCATTTGTCCGTCATCCACTATGAGATTATTTGCACTCTCTGGGCCATGATCCATTGTGGCTGATATAGAAAAATAAGGTGAGGAGTTAATGCCCCTTTAATATTAAAAATGCTGATTAAACTTTGTTTGCACTCAAGTATCTTCATTTCTTGAAAGTCATATTCAAACTTTATGACAAATTAATTTTTGATTTTAATTTAATCTCTCGCCAAGTATGATCCAGCATCTTCATTCGTAAAACTTTATGACAATGTTTATACCCATAATCTCTTGGCTAAGTTCAATTATGGCTGAGGACAGGAGTTATGGCCCTTCTAATAAAGAATATGCCAGGTTTCACTTGGCACCCTAGCAGCTCTATTTCTTAAGCAATCATCTTCAAATGTTTTTACCCATAATCTCTTATGCATGTTCAATGATGGCTTTTATCACCCAATAAGGTCATGACTTTATGTCCTTTTAATATAAAAATGTCAGATTTCACTTCGTTTTGTACTCTAGCAGCTTTATTTACTTCAACAATAATTTTCAAACTTTATGACAATGTTTATTGCCATAATATCTCAGCCAAGCTCGATTATGGCTGATATCGCCTAATTAGGTCAGGGGTTATGGTCCTTTTAGTTTTACTTAGGATTTTTATGCTACAACCTTCAAATTTTGACATGTACTGTTTGGTATGTGGAATTAAAATGATCCTGCTGTATTTCTGTATGACTAATATATTCAGTACAACTATGCTATAATATAGTAACTTGTGCAGGCAATCAAGTCAATACTTCTGGTCACCAAAGGTGAGCGTCTTCAGGGTCCTCATGGCCCTCATGTTTTTAAATGTCTTGAGCATAATTTCAATACTCTATGATGGATTCACGCCTAACTCGGAACCTTGATACTTAATAAGGTGTTGAAGAGCCATAATTGTATCTTTAGCTCATCTCAATCTTGAATTACCCCCCACCCCCACCCTCTAGATGATTTTGTTAAAAAGTATCCAGATCATAACTTCAACTCTATTGCATATGGATTCACTCTGAATTTAGAACATGATTACCTTATAAGGTGTAAAGGTACATTACAAAAGAACCATCACTGTAGATAGGTCTGTGGTTCTACCCAGATGCCTTCGTGCATTCGGGGTCTTCCTCCACCTGTAATTAGCTGTACGTCGCTATAAGACTGAAATACTGTCGAAGCGACGGTAAACTCAAATAGTCAGGACAAGTCAAGCCATCACTGTAGTTCATCCAACTTTTGTATTATCCTCCTTAGTTGATTTTGTTAAAAAAAATGTCTGGAACATAATTTCAATACTTTGTGATTGATTCACTTCAAACATAGAACATGGATACCTTATGAGGTCTAGAAATGCAGTGCTCACAAGCTGTAATTCTACCGCATGTAATTCTTGAACTATCCCCTATAGTTTATTTTGTAAAAAGAGTTTTGTCCGAGGCATAACTTCATACTTAGTATAATGTGGGTGAACTCCAAACTTTGAACACGGATACCTTATGAGATGCATAGACTTTCTAATATTGTTACAATAAAATACATAGGGGGCACTTTATACGTGGGTGTCGGTGTCAAATGATAGGACCTCCTTTTGTAGAAAGATAACTTGCCCGTTGGTATAACCAAAATTATTTTAATCATGTGATGCTCAACCTTCCTCTGATAACTGCTGGAATGTAGGTGATACAAGGAACATCCATACAGATATAATATCTGTGGAATTTTAGCTAAATATCAGAGCACTGCTCAGGATGAACTTTTCTGATCAGTCTAATTTGTGCTTTGTCAACTTGTGGCATTTGCTTTTTAGCTCACCTGAGCACATGTGCTCAGGATGAGCTATTGGGATCAATGAATGTCCATCGTCCGTCCGTCGTCCACAATTAGTTTGTTTGCACTCTAGCATCTTCATTTCTTAAGCAATCATCTTCAAACTTAATGACAATGATTATTACCATAATATCTCGGCCAAGTTTGATTATGGCTGATATTGACCATTAGGTCAAGAGTTATGCCCCTTTTAATATTAAAAAAAGCCGGATTTCAATTTGTTTGCACCCTAGCATCTTCATTTTTGAAGCAATCATCTTTAAACTTTATGTCAATTTTTATTACCATAATCCGCCAAGTTCATTGTGGCTGATATTGGCTTATTAGGTCAGGAGTTATTCCCCTTTCAATATTAAAAAAAGCCTATTTCATTGTTTGCACTCTAGCATCTTCATTTCTTAAGCAATCATCTTCAAACATTATGACATGTATATTACCATTATCTGTCGGCGAAGTTCGATTATGGCTGATATTGGCCTGTTAGGTCAGGAGTTATGCCCCTTTTAATATTATAAAATGCCAATATTCAGTTTGTTTGCACTCTAGCATCTTCATTTCTTAAGCAATCGTCTTCAAACTTAATGACAATGTTTATTACCATAAACTTTTGGCCATGTTCGATTATGATTGATATCGGTCCATAAGGGCGGGAGTAATGCCCCTTTAATGTTTAAATATGTGTTTAAAGCCATAATTTTTCAGTCAAGTTTTACTTCAAATTTCGACTAGAGGCACTGTTTAGATAGTGGAATCATAAATGATCTCATGGATTATGTATTCTATACAACTATGCTATAATTTAGTAACTTGCACAGGCAATGAAGGCAGTTTTTCTCAGGTGAGCGTCTTTAGGGCCATCTTGGTCCTCTTGTTTACTACATTTCACAAATCTTAGGCTTAATATCAAAACCTTGTATAGCCACTTTTAACAAATTTACAGGAGAGAATTTTTGTCTCACAATTTCAAATGACATGCTTCCTCAACATTTGTAAAACATAGTCTATATACCGTTATAAAATGTTCCATACCCTGTATTTTGTGTTACTGTAAGAGATATATCAGTAATTTCATTTACGACATTTTGATATGCATTTTTTAGAATTCAATGCGTATACGACTTTTTGCACTCTGGTACCCAATAAGGGTATAGACGTTTAATAATGTATAATATTGGATAAATATTAAAAAGGCAAGTTATGTATTGAAAAATAACACTTTTTTATTATATACATGTGCAATTATGCCAAGTTGAAACTTAGAAGTGTGTCCGCAGCTATGCCAGATTTCCCACATTAACCCTTTCCCTCATATAGACTCATTTTAACGCACTCAGTAGGTACCACATAAAGCCTGATCTGCAGAAAACCACAGTTAAACCTTACCAAATTTAATTATAAAGTCCTCATTTCCAGACCACTGAGGAGCAGCGAACAGCATAAAACCAGATCAGCCTGCGCATAGGTCTTTTCATGGTGTCCTCTATGAGTGAAAGGGTTAAGCCTTTCTAACAAAAGCAAAAGTCATATTACACAAGTTTTGAAGATGTATGCAACACAGCTACTTTTGAAGCTATTTGCACAATTTCTCATGCGGATGAATCTTCCTGTAAAAAAAATGTTACTTCTAGATATGTGCAATACAGCAATCATTTGAATAAATCAAGGGCAATAACCCTGCACATACAAGGCGAAACAGAAAAGACAATGAAAGAAAAATATACTGTAACTGTACTGTACTGTATGTAGGTGAATTGACCAAAATTATATAAAGAGCGACCTCGGCAAAGGAAGAAAAAAACAACAATATCGACATAGAGGAAAATATACATGTATACAAACCGGATGTACCATGAGTATTAGGGATAAAAACCAAATGTTAAATATCATACGTGAACAACATTCTTTTATCGTTCTACAGAAACAGATAAATACAGATGCACAAAACAGCGAGGCGAGAGTGTAAACATGTCAAAATATAAATGATTGTTATATTTGAATAAAATTATAATTTATACATTCAACATCGTCTCCTTAGCAGGGTGGTTTTTTTTTTTTGTTGTTGTTGTTTTTTGTCGCTGACTCAACAATCATTTGGCACTGCATGTCCCAATCCAGTCACTCGGATGTTTCACCTTCCAGCATCTAACTGGTGTT
The DNA here is from genome assembly GCA_021229015.1 of Solen grandis. Taxonomy (NCBI): domain Eukaryota; kingdom Metazoa; phylum Mollusca; class Bivalvia; order Adapedonta; family Solenidae; genus Solen; species Solen grandis. Next base: position 23,306,087 of record CM037784.1, read on the forward strand.
GTTTTGGACATAACTGTCCCTGCACCAGTATTTCTGTAATACGCTATATATATGGCCTATCATCTGATTTACAATTGTTGAAAGATCCCGGATACATACACCGCAGGTCATCATCGCTTGTTTTAAGTCCATTCTTCATGATTAAGAAGCTGTAAGGATGGGAGTGTGTCTATAACTGTATTCTAAATAGTTTCCTGTATAATTCTACACAGAAATCGTGCTTGCTGACTGTGTATGGCTATCTTCATGAATCAAATTAGGCCAAAAGAAAGCGATCACACTGGCTTGAAAAATAAGCAATACAGTAACTCACAATTAAGTTTCAGATTCAGATGTTTAACTTCCCATTATTTGATACTAAAAATTATAAAACCACAAATGTTGTCAACACTTTAAAGGCAGTAATAACAATGAACAACATTGTTTTCTGAGATACTAGAAAACGGCTTTACAGTAAGTAGAAAATGGAAATGGTGATCCAGAGCTTATATATGCGCTTATATATAAACATACCCCGAACAAAATATTGTTTTAATCAATCTGAGACAATGGAGCGATCCAATTAAAGCAGCTCGTTCACATGATCGGCAGAAATTTAAAAAAAATCTACTCCCTCGTCTTCTCGTTAATGTTGGTGAAGTCTTTCTTTCCTAACAAATAAACTCGTAAAGTTTAGGTCATCTTCCCATCTTCGACGAAGTCGGTGAAATTTAGAATGCGATATTCCCGAAGGACACGTTCCGCAACATGGCGTTTTCACCATTTCAGTGTTGCGATTTCGTAAGTTCATCCTATAAAGTTAACGCATGCGGGAAAAAGAGAATTAGCATAAATATAGGTTTTATCAGTCTAAATATAGTTTCAATTCCGTCTGTAACGGTATTGCCTGCGATGGGGAAACCACCCAATTATTAACGATCACGGATTGTTGAATTGGGTAGCATTGCGTCTGTAAATGGGCATTGATAGACGTTATTCAAACAAAAGTATAGTTTAAAATCAAATTCTTAGTCAATGACCATCTGTGAACAAGCTGCTTTAAGGTATTTCATATGCATGTACGGTAATATTCTAATAGATTTGCAGACAAAAATTCCGAAATAAGGAGCAAAAAGCAACAATAGTAAAGCCTGCACCACCTTTATTTCATTTTATTATGTTGCTTTTGTGCTCGTAAAAAAAAAGAAGATAAATATAGAATTAATTGTATTTCTAAGACAGCCACTCATATGAAAAATGGCAAATTATAAATGATAGCTTTAGAAATTTAGAAAAAATATTTTGTTTCAAATATTAGAGTTCGTTTAAAATAAAGATTTTTCGAGATAATATTGAGCTCTATGCTGAGATCATTTGTAGAGATTCGTTAGCTGAACGATACATGAATGAGGAACCACGAGTTGCTGCTGACAGTAGACGGAAATGCCGTTCTGACCTGCGTTTGCATGGTTGACTGCACTACAGACTGCATGATGGGACACTCAGCACGTGGAAAACAGTTCCTGCAAAGAAGCTGAGGTGGCCTAATCCCAGTATATCATTTTCTGAGTTGTTTTCAATGAAACAAGATTTACCAATAGAAATTTTCTGATATAGGGGGTGGGAGAGAACATAGGGGTGGGGAGAGAGAAGACAAAGTAATTTTAATACAATACTATAAAGTTGAAGGGATGTGGTCTGATATATGAACGTATGGTGATAATTAATATCCTTCCACGCGGGGTATTTAGCCATCAAAACCTTGAAATATGATAGGCATTTCCTCACCAAAGGTGGATAATTAGGCAATAATGGGTGTTATTTATATCAAGCTTTCAGTCGGGGTTAGATTTCAATTAGAATCGACACTGTTTCCTTGGTAACCGTCGTGACGTTTAAATACATGGTAAAATGGAGCAGTCACACTAATAACTGCTCTCTCTCTCTCTCTCTCTCTCTCTAAACATATAATAAATATCAAGATATGAAAAGGGGTATTTTGAAACTACTATACTTAATCTAAATAATTTAGATACAATATTCCAAACAACGAGGATGTCGAAATTATATTTCGTATAAACTACATGTATGTTTTCTCAAAATCATTATAAGCATAACATGCATGTTGCTTTATAATGCTTTTGTAAGTTTTTTATCTATAAATACAATTTATAATGCGTAATTTTCAAGTTTGCTGTCATCTGTTAGATTTGTTAAGGTAATCCATCGATCAGTAAATTATAAGCATGGTCCTTCAAATGCTTAGAAAGTTTTCAGTGCAGATCCAATTATCCATTGACTCGGACTTATAAGATCTTTTGCTCAAAGTTTGTAATGGCATTTACTTTAAATTTCACACACATTATGATTACCTTAATTTTGCTACATGTATTACACGTCCACGGGTATCTGTAAAAGTTAACTAAAATGAATTACATTTAACAAACTTATTCTTATTTTGCCAAGAACATTTTATTATACATCAGGGACCTATATTGGGCCGTGGCCGAAAGGGTAAAGTCTCTGACTTTTACACTGACTCAGCCCTTCACCACGTTCGAAGGGATCATTCGGATTTTCGTGTGAGGAAGCTTCCCAGCTGGCTTGCGGTAGGTCGGAGGTTCTACCCGGATGCCTCCGTGCATTCGGGGTCTTCCTCTACCTGTAATTAGCTGGACGTCGCTATATGACTGAAATACTGTCGAAGCGACGGTAAACTCATATAGTCAAGTAAAGTGAAGTCAGGGACCTATATGTAACAACATTCGAGCAACTTGTGCTGATACTGGAATTAAAATCAAAACGCTGAAATAGAAAGACACAATTGGTTCACATATGCCACTGAAGAAAAAGAACTTTTACGAAAATGCCTTATTACAATTCTGTCATATATATATAAGACTTTGTCTCAGTATGGAATGTTGAGAACAGTGTCTACGGATTTAAGTAAACAACATTTCTACTTAAAAATAGCCCAAAATATACTTATATAACTAATTGGCGGACAGCAGTTGTCATGAGTTCATCAATCTATATTTACCATGGACTTTAATGACATTTAATTTTTCTATATTTAAATTGAATATCAAATTCAGAAATGTTATTGCATGTAAAAGTACATATCTGTTTTTGATAAACATTTTGTAATTTAAATGACATCGAGGATGACTTTATTTAGTATGTTCTTTATATAGTAATATACTTCAGATATACACGTATATTCCTAGTTAAGCTACTTAACTCAGTAAAGATATCATTAAATACAAAGACATAAGTTTTAGAGCTGTAGTTAATATAATTGAATAAGTTTTATAGTAAAGCTCCTGATTTAAGAAAAATATAGATGATAATATGCGAAATCAAGATTTAGCAAAGTATATATTTAGTCCTTTGTAAGACATTTTCACGATATTGTAAACAATCGTCTATTGTTTTGTTGTATGAAAATATATTTATCTGTGTATATGGCGAAAGCTGTTTATGCTTAAATCAAAATCAAGTAAATCTCTTAAAAGCATGTATGGTTGTTCCTGTTGTTCTAAAATTACATTTAAACCCTATAAAATTATTAGTGATATTCTGTTTTCTTTTTCTTTCTTTTTTTTCTTTTTTTTTTCAGTTGATCTGTTTATAGCTTACAGTTAAAAGGGAAAATGCAGCTAATATTTCATTCAGTCTCTGTTAGCGCCTACCTAGGCTAACATACCACTTTCTCTTTGCCATACCAGTCGCTATATGCAGGTTTGACTGTAAATATCTGCAACTTACAAGTAACTCTGGTAAGTTAAGATTAAGGCAACGAAGCAGTGCTATGGAGAAAAAATGCCAACAACGAAGCCCTACTGCCCTAGTATTGGGGCCGAGATCGGGGCCAGTCTTCCGTTGTCTTATCATATTTATATAACAGATTTCGGCGCCATATTTGTATAGCGGTTTCAGGGTCAACACTTGTAAAACTGAAATCTGTGTCAATGTACAATCTTAAGTGATCCAAAACTTGACAGGGATCCTTTTTACACATGTTTAAAGGGTCTCCACTTAACAAGCCTTTCACGGGGACCATATCTATATGGATGCATCCTTTGCTCCTATGTAGGGCAAAACTGATGTAATTACAAGTAGTTTTCATTCTCGCAGGGCAGTATAAAATCTAATAATAGAATCTTAAGAACTATTCAAAACAAAATAGCATAAAGGTATCAGAAAGGAAATGGCCATCATCATCAATGCTCGACCGTCATTCTTTGAAATCGATGTCAGTGACCCTCGTTTCCAGAAGCCAGTTGGAACCCCTCGGTAGTGATTGTTACCCAAGTGCCAAGTGACCCTGTCACTGAGGCGGTCATGCAGACTGAAGTGGTGGAACACGTGCGTAGTTTAGAGGACACTCGTCGGTCAATATGATTATTGTTTTCGTGGTGAAATCTAATGATCTTTGAAGATGATCTATCAAATTTACATCGAAATTATCTGTCGAGCAATTAAAGCTTATTAATTGTTCCTTGCAATATACTATTTATAGATTTTGAATTTGCAGCTGAATCTATTCACCGAGACAGTAAATACTATGCTACTTAATATAATCAAGGGCCACTTTTCACAATACAGATTGTCCAGAAGGTATATAATGCGATCATTTAAAAACTAGTTTATAACATACATACTCGTACACGTATATGACAGTAAGATTAACTTTGAAGAATCAGATATTGATATTCTTTAAAAGTTTCAGATATTTTTAATGGCGATGTCACCAACTTATGCCTTCTAACTCCACGGCCGAGTGTTTGAGATCCAGCAGGTTCTCTCGTTTAATTTTTTTTTTCATCAAATGTACTAAACACTAAAGAACTATTTTCAACATACAAATATACTTTAGATATGTTTGTTATAATCAAAGTAGACTAAAAAGTTGTCATGCGCGTGTCTATATCTATTTATAATAAGAAAACAACAACAACAACAACAACATCAGTTTACTAATTGTTTTCTTCAGATGGCTTACGGTACGTGGGGAGAGAGGGGTTACAAGTTTTACAAGTTTATTTGCAAATATAATGTCATTAATGACACAATAATTACATGAAAGATTATAGTAACAGGGATGCAAATAATGTATATAGAAATGTTTAAAATGTTAATGGAAAATTAAAAAATTATAAAAAATTTAAAAATTAATTTAATTAAAGAATAAATCACCTAGTTTTTGGAATTTTTAAAAAAAAATTTATTTTAAAAAAAAAAAGTATTAAAATAAACTGAACCGGATGTTTCTCTAGATGATTTCATAATTATCTTTCTGATTTATTCCATGAAACTAACACAAATATAATAAGTGAAGCAGAGGAGTTTATCAACACGCATGATTTTAATGATAATGATCCCATATATGAGGAATTGGATGAGTTGATGAGGTTGTTGCGGCTATAAAGAACTTAAAAAGAAATAAAGCAGCATCATGCGATAGATTATTTAATGAATATTTTATAGCAACTTGCGATATTTTATCTAGTCATATAACTGATTTATTTAATATTATATTTAATACAGGTTGTTTTCCTGAAATGTGGTACAAAGGAGTTATTATCCCTTTACATAACAAAGGAGATACTAATGTAGTAAGTAATTACAGGGGAATACATTGATACAGTGTATGTGTAAACTTTTTACAAGTATTTTAAATACTCGGATTACGAATTGAAGCAATAAAAACAATATCATTTCCGATGCACAATTTGGTTTTAAGAAAGGTCAATCTACAATAGATGCTATTTTTATCCTACACAATATAATAGAAAAAAATGTTAAATAACAAGAAAAGATTATACTGTACATTTGTTGATTTAAAAAAAGCTTTTGATTCAGTGAATCGTAATGCTCTTTGGCTTAAATTATTCAGGAATGGTCTTAACGGAAAAATGTTAAAAATGGTAAAGTCTATGTATACATCAGTTAAAGCATGTGTGAAGGTTAAAGGGTCGTACTCTGATTTTATTGATATTCTAATTGGCTTGAAACAAGGGGATATCGTCTCCCCGATAATGTTTTCTCTGTTCATTGAAGACTTGGAGTTGTTTCTTTTAAACGATGTGAATAGTGGTTTAACAATTGAAGATTTGTCATTAATACTGTTATTATTTGAAGATGAGGTGGTTTTAATTGGGGATAGCATTCAAAATTTACAAGAAAGTTTAGATAAACTTAACGAATATTGTAATTACTGGGGACTAGAAGTAAATACTGAGAAGTCAAAAGTAATGGTTTTCAGGAGAAAAGGTAGAACTAAACCTCAAGAAGAGTTTTTTTTTGAATTATGGTAGTGTGTTATGGGGTTTTAGTAAATGCAAAGAATTGGAAAGAATTCATTTAAAATTTTGTAAATTGATATTGGGTGTAAAATCTTCCAGTAGTAATGCTGCAGTATATGGTGAGCTAGCTCGTTATCCATTGTATATTGTAAGGTACATTAATATTATTAAATATTGGTTTAAATTGTTCAAATCGGAAAATATTATTATTAAAACAGTATATAATATGCTTGTGAATGATTTAAATGAAGGTCAACATAACTGGCTTAAAAGAGTGAAAGAGATGCTAAATGAACACGGTTTTTCAAATGTTTGGAACGACCCACATTCAGTTGTTCCGACGCAATTTATTACAGTTTTCAAACAACGTTTAATTGATACTTTTATACAATCTTGGCATGCTGATTTATCAAATAATAGGGTACTTACTTTGTATAAAGAGCTCAAGCCTTTCTTTCAAATGGATATATATTTAGAAGTATTAAATTCAAAATTTTTAAGAAGAAACATTACAAGATTGAAAATTTCAGCACACTGACTGCAAGATACTCAAGAGATAGGATTGAAAGAAGTGAGAGACATTGCCAAATTTGTAATACAAGGGATAAAGAAGACGAATACCATTTTATTTTGATTTGTAATAAGTACTCAGATATAAGAAGACGATTTATTCCTAAATATTATATAAAAAATGAGTAAATAATAAGGCTAACGCATAGTAAAATTTTCTGAACGTTGAATAAATAAATATCAATATATAGATGTTTAAATGTATTATAAGAACTTTTTTTTACAGTAGAGATATATTTTTTTTCTTAAAATCAGGTTCTCTCTATCATAAATATAAAGAGGACCTGTTGAATTTAAGGCATCCTCAATTAATTTTTTTTCTCAATACTTTATAAGTACTGTTCTGTTCTGCACGTATGGGAGAGTGAATATTTTGTACATGTATTTGATATTATTAACATGTCACGTGTTCTGTTATATTAAATGTATACATTTTTGTAAGACGAAAAACTGTAAAGTTTAAGTCGAATTAAATATCTGAATATCTGTTACTCAAATGACTTTCAAAAGAAAACTTCTCTTTGAATAATATATATGTTACCCATTTCCTAGAGGCGTTAATTTCGCTAACCGTTCATTAACATTAGTTAATTTTATCCATCAAATAGATTTTTTTTCATTAAATTTGCTAAAAACATTAAATTACTGAGAACTATAGTACATACAGAGTTTATGTGTGTTTGGTAAAATCAAAGTAGACCAAAAAGTTATCATGCGCGTGTCTATATCTATTTCTAATGGTTTATCACATACTCCTAGCATTCACGTCCTTATAGTTATATTAGTATTTTCAATTGAAAAAAAAAGTTGTTTTTTTTGCAGGTCGATATTTAAAAAGAAGCTTTTGGCGTTTTTAAAAAGCAATATACGGCGCAAGTGACTTGTTGAGTAATATGTTTTTATTTATACATCTGTAGTTTCTAATTTCTAATTTCTAATTTTTATTCTGAACTCGTACTTTTTTCTGCTCTTATAGGAAGTAAAACTATTGGGGTTCCATTGTATTCAATGTTAGTTTCCATTGTCTGCAATTTGTATTCCATGACATTTCAAATCGTCGGATATTTCAGACATTAAAATAGTGTCGTTAGCGTAACATAGATCAAACAAACTTTCCATAAGTCTTTAATTATTTTCATGTTATTGTTAAAACTAATCGTGTAAATCATTCAAATACATAGAGAAAATTAAGGCTTTCCTCTTACCTCACGCCATTAGCACATAAAACAAAAATTAAGAATTTTGACCGTTAACACGGACGCAACTTTCAGCTCTATCATACATATCTTTTATAATTAACATTAAAGTTCCCTTGTATCTTAGTATTTAAGTTTTAACCTAAGAGGGACCAGGATGCTTCTGCACCTACTCCTACGCAACATGAATCTAATTCTAAACTTGTATTTAACACATCTTTAGAATAAAAAAAAATAGCTTCTAGGTGAGGTGAAACGGTCAGAGAATAAATCTTGTGTAAAAAAAAATAATGATAAAAAAAAAATCAAAAAAAAATCCAGATTTAAGGTAAAGTCCCTGTAATGGTTCAGCTACGTCTTGGACCTCTTAACCTCTACCAAGATAACCAAGGTACCCCAATGAAACATTAGGACACATTGGTTACCTCCGTGAAAGGCCATGAGGTCCGAAATGTAGCGGAACCATTACAGGGACTTTACCTTAACTCTTGACTATTCATATAGTTGCGCAGAAGGATTGGTTACATACATAAAAGTTCACATAAGTTCGACTTCCTATATTTATTCGATTGTTTAAGTTAAGACTTACTTAGCACATAAAGACAAACAGCGACGATATTTTATCAGTTTAGTAACAATACCTCTAAATTTCAAAGTGGTTTTCCTAGGAGTGTCATTGGGCATGACGAACTATTCAGTTTTCTTTTATCAAAATTGATATATCTGCAATGAATATTCACATAAATACGATTAAAAATAGTATTCTCTTATAATGTAAACAACAGAGTATATCCGTACGTAGTGATATATACCTGTCAATTGTCTCCAAACGTTGTCAAGTTTCTAGCCTAGGAATGGCGACCTTCCCTGAAGGGATAATTCAAATGACATGCCCTTATCAATCCCAGTTACAGATATAACAAACAAAACAGTTGAATTGATATCCCCCTCCGAATGAGGCAAATTCCATGAAAACATGTCGTAATAAAAGCAAGGACTATATTACTCATAAGGTTTTGGAGATATTCGCGACACAGTTACCTTTACCTTTTCAGTAATTCATAAAAAAGCAAACAATTTCTGAAGTTGCACAACCTCACGAACTGGAAAACATTCCCTTTAAATTTATTTGACTGGCTTATGCAGTTTTTGAGATATGCGAGACATAGCTATTTCTTAAAATAATAATTCAAGGGCCATAAGCCTGCACATATTAGGCGAAACAGGGGCCCGTTTCACTAAACTTCGCACGAACAAATTTGATCTTAGTCGTAAGTCTGTTGTTCTACATAAGTCTACTAATGTCTCATTTTCACAATAAAAGATGAAGAAAGATGGCCCAAATTATTGCATTATGCAAGCACAACACTTTTTTCAAAGAAAAATATTCAGGAAAAATACTATTTTACATCTGTGAATTTACGCGTACGAAGATATTTTTTCGTACGAAGTTTAGTGAAACGGGCCCCAGGTGTCTAATTTTATGTGATAAATCTTTTAATGTTTTGTGACTCTGACTCATACATATTTCAAAATATAGGCAGCTCATATATATTTCTTTTAAATTATTCAAGAGCCACAAGTCCGCATTTATTAAGCGAAACAGCAAGGGGAAAATAACTCGGGTAGATATTTTACTTTGCATGACCCTACTTATTTTGTAGATATATTCAACAAAGCTACTTTTATATTTTTAAAGTTATTAAAGGGTAATAACTCTGCACATATTGAGCGAAACATACACACACTACCGTGTCTAAGTTTGCATGCTGGTGAACATTCCTGTAAAGTGTTGTGACTAAGTTATTTAATTGCCTAACTCTGCACATGATGAACAGCCATTAAAACCCTAGGTTCCAAACCTTGCATGCTTAACACGTTCCTGTAAAGTTTTCTGGTTCATATATTGTTGAAATATGGTTACAGACGGGCAAAAAATGTGACTGAAGGATGGGAGGTCGCACGGACGGAAAACGCCAAAGCAATATCCCAATATATCGGCCGTAATTATTATTTGTGAGCCCTATAACATTTAAATGGGACTTTTCAATAATACATTGACGATCTCAATAAGCGGGCCAATAAAAATATTACTATCGGACCGGGGCCGACAGTGATATTATTTAATGGCCTCGCTTTTCTTGCAATTAGATTGACTAAAGCAGAGAATAATAGTTATATAATAAAATTGTCATTAAATATACACATGTAATACAATAGTGTTTCTGCGGTATCCGAGACTTGCGTATATCCGGGAATTTATACTTCCCATTCAGTACTCGAAAAAAAAATCTCTATTTACCTGTATTTATATTATCTGCATAGCTTCACCCAAATATGAAATATGAACCAGGTAGTATATATGTGTTTTGGGGGAAGGAGTGTATCTATCCATCCGGATTATTTTTAGTATTGTGTGTCGCAGGTGGCATTTGACGTATACATTACAAAACGTAAGTGATTCTGGGTAAAATAGGTACATAAGTACAAAAGACTTCCCATGAGTAACGCTCTCATGTTTTTGACCAGTTGTTATAAGCTGAATTTCTTCTATTTTACTACGTGTTTTATTGTTCGCAATAAACATAGATATTTTGTCTGTGCAATAAAGTACTGTTCGCTTTAAAGTGATTGCAGGATAGTGTATGTATAATATATTTACACCAGTTTATGTACAATAATAAGTGTCAAATACGAGTACATTATCGTGGTTTACGTTGACAAGCAGTCGCTATCAAAAGATATACATGTATTAAAGAATGATTTTGAAGCACTTTATCCTTTACTAATTTCCTACTTCTCACAGAAAACAAGCCTTTAGTTTCAGGTTACAAATACTTCCATAAGAAAAATAAGCTACTAGTAACTGGTTACTAGTCCTTCTAAGATGATTGCGTTAACTTCTGCTATAAAAGTAAGCTTCAAATAACTGGGTATATGTAAAAGCAAGCGTCTAGCAATTCTTAAGAAAAATCACTAGGGCTCGAAGTTGAATGGGGCACATCATATCGTACATAAATAACATTAAAAGGGGGAAGGGATGACACTGTTTTGAGACCAAACGTGAGAAATCGCATTTATACACAACTATGACATTGTAAATGAACCGAGTTGTGTTTAAAATGAAAATAAAGTTTTAATTTGACGACTGTCGGGACAGGCTATATCCAGTTTCATTCGCAGTGAATAAAATTTAAGTTTTTATTGGTCAGTCAGAATATAAACAAAACACATTTCCCCCCGGGAAAACGGAATCACAATACACTTGTTATCACAATCATAAATATCATAATCGGGCTCAAACACAAAGTTGAGCAGAAAGATCGTCCTTAAATATTCGAAAACACGGGGTCCGATCTCAAGAATTCAAAGGAATTCGTCAGCTAATAGTCGGTACCTCATGTTAAAGTAACATTATTATTCTTATGAGACGATACTCCTGATAAAATAAAAATAAAAAGAAATATAATTACACTGACAAGTTCCATGGTGGGTTAAGAATGATAATTTTTTTTTCATTCTTTATTTCATTAAAACACTTGGATTAGGAAAATAATTACTGAAAATAAGAAATATCAAGAAATTGAAAAAAATGTAGTACAGATTAAACCCACGCACAATAAAAAAAATAAAGGCCGGAGATAATATCAAATTTTGGCATATATGCAATTAATGATATTATTGACAATGAAGGATTTTTCGTTACTTTTGATTTTGATACGCCCGTTGAAGACACTCACCTGCGGTGGGCGGTCTTGCGGGTGGCGATGTTGTCCACTCTCTTACTCGAATAAACGTTAACCAATCTAAACCATACTTGGTCACAATGTATATGGGAACACTATTTCGGTTCCTTTCGATAACCAGTCACATTGCCCAAGACACTCCGGAGTTACGGCCGTTGAGTTGATGAAAAATGGTCAAATTAACAGTGTCCGTTCTCTTACTCAAACAAACATGAACCTATCTTTACCATACATGTCACAATATATATAGGCACACTATCTCGGTTCCTTTCAATAACCAGCCACATTGCCTCAGACACTCCGGAGTTATTGCCCTTGAATTGCTGAAAAATTGTCAAATTAACAGTGTCCTTTCTCTAACTCGAACAAACATGAACCTATCTTAACCATACTTGGTCACAAAATATATTGGCATTCTGTCTTGGTATCTTTCGATAACCAGCCACATCGCCCCAGACACTCTGCAGTTATGGCCCTTGATAAAAATGTTCAAATTAACAGTGTCCGCTCTCTAACTCAACCAAACATGAACTGATCTTAAACATACTAAGTCACAATGTATATAGGCACAATATCTCAATTCCTTGCGATAACCAGCCACATTACCTCAGACACTCCATCATTGCCTGGCAATACCTCGATTTTTTTTCTTTGAAAAACAGATGAGCTACAAAGGGCTGTAGAAGATTCTACGACAGGTTGATTAATACACAACTTTATCCCACTTCTATAGGAAAGTGGCACTTTGACATTGTATTTAGTAAAAAACAATATTTTAAAAGACTTCAAAGTCCCTTTTGTTTTACAGAGGACACATACTCCTAATAGTTACAATTATGTATTAATCAAATAATAATTGGCACAAATTACTGAATAGAAAAGAGAAATAGTAAGCTTTGCATCAGATGTGTTTACTGCAAACAAGAACCAGAATCAATTTTGTCCGCCTCGGAAGCGGGAGGTCGTGTGTTCGATCCCTGGCCGCGACATACCAAAGTCGTAAAAAGTGGTACTGGTATAGCTCCCTTGCTTGGCGCGCAGCATATAAGGTTAGTTCAAAGACTGGCTGGCCAAGCGTCAGGAAAATGTGACCGGGTGTGGTATCATGCCACATGTCTACGGCGTGATACTGCAGTCTGGCAGCACTTTATCTGTCTCAAGTAGACATCGTCTCCAAATGACTGAAATACTGTCAGTAGGACATTAAACCCAATAAACAAACAAACAAACAAACAAACAAACAAACAAACAAACAAGAAACCATTATAATACACACCTATTCTTTAATTGCCCTGTTATAAAATGTTTTTGGAAAGATTTTGATATCATGTTAAAAATCAATTTTTTATACATTTATTTTGAGTTATACTTTGGGGAATATATAATTTCATAAAAAAATTAAATACTTCGTTGATTATGGTAAAGTAGTATATTTTCAGAGGTAATGCAATTGGACATAAACAAAATCTGCTATCCTTTAAACATAAAATTATCAAACAATACAAATAGATGAACTTAACTCAATTTGAACATGGAATTAAGTCAAAGTGTACATCAAAGTCGTGGGCCCCTTTTATTAATCTTACCAATAACAGTAATCTTGATGTGAGTACATGTGCACTTTGCATGCTGAGCTGCAATCCATGCAATGTAAACAATTTATACATATTTGTGTTTAAAGCCTTGTTATGTAATTTAGAACTTTAAGATTAGTCTCAGAGATTTTTTTTGTTCATTTGTATGTTTATTACCATATTTTATGTGCATTTATTATGTGTATTGAAAAAAAAAAAAAAGTTAACATTTATCTTAATCTCATTTTTTCTTCTATTTTCTTTCTTTCTTAAATAGCGGCCTATATTAATTTAAAATAAAAATTGTATGGGTACTATCTGTTTGTTAATCTATACAAGAATTGTGTAAATTAACTTTAATAGATAATTCATTTTGTTCATAATAAATAAATAGTGTAAAACGATACCATATGTTTTTTCATGTTTTTGTTTATTCCCTAATGAATAGTGTTCTTTTAATGACAGTTTTGACGTAAAGCATGACGTGTGTACGTTCGTTGTTACTTGTCTGCAACTCTTTGAAATATGGTAGATTTTCACTTTTTCGGAACGTTCCGTGTTATTGTCATAAACATACCATATATTAGGTCAAAGTCAGGTGTTTATAAAAATATGTTTTTTCATGTTTTTGTTTATGCCCTAATGAATAGTGTTCTTTTAATGACAGTTTTGACGTAAAGCATGACGTGTGTACGTTCGTTGTTACTTGTCTGCAACTCTTTGAAATATGGTAGATTTTCACTTTTTCGGAACGTTCCGTGTAATTGTCATAAACATACCATATATTAGGTCTATTTGCTTATTGGACACAATTATTTGCGACATTTTATGGCACTGACTTAATTCCAGATATATTCGGTAGGCTTTACATTTTTACAACTGTACATACCAAGTTTGAGTAAAAGTAATTCGTACGAATTTTATGCATTTTGGTTTCCTTTTTTTGTAATTTTATGTAGGGACGAGAAAATATAAATGTGTACGTATTATCCCTTCTGTCACATAAGTCAAGCTAAAGCCTAAAGGACGGTCACGCGTGCACATAGGCACATAGTAAGATTAATGACCGGAGTGAACAATATCCGACAAGTACTATATTTACAATTTATCATGACGTTTATATAATCGTATGATTTATCTAAATGATGGACGGGAGATTTTACTATTGTGTAGTGATAATACATGTATACACTTTACATCGATCATACTTGCACATGATTCCATGTGAAGCTGATAAAGATAGCGACGTTTGTTTTCTTCACATTCTTAAATGCTATTTGTTTGCCATTCTGGCTGTGTAGAATCTATGCTAAAATATTTTATTAACAAACTGTGGAGACTTTGATCATACGACTTCTAGAATGAACAGATTGATCTAAAGCTGCCCTTTTTCCATGTGCTGTCTGATCAGGATCTCCCCTGTTAGTCAAAACATGTCTATATAAGCTTATTCTGGAAGAATAGAGGCTGCTTAAGCAAGATTTTTTTATTTTGCTTCAGCAGACAAGATCAGCAGTACTGTAATTGAAGTCAGAACAGGAAGGAAATGGTCAGTAAGACCCTGGCAGTGAAGCAGACGGGGAACAGTGTAAGGCATAAGGAAGTTGAGGATACAACAAACAGAGGCAGAGAAGGGTTTTGGATAAGGAGTCACCAGAGGTAAGGGGTTGGGGAGGACTCTTCAAGACAAGAATGATGAGGGAAATGATACAGCATGACTTTCAAAGAGCAGAAGAACAGGACGCCAGCTCAGGCCATAAGGGAACTGGAATTTGACTTACTACTCCAGTTGAGTTTCCTTCCACGTTTCGCATATATGACATGCTCCCTGCATCAGTCAAATCTGGCAAAAATCCCTCCTTTCTATAGGGATGTTGCAACTCATACTGTCAGAAGGTCCAGCCGCATTCGTTAAAGGTCGATACAGATGGCGAGGCAGAGTCCTTGGAGGACTGGCAGATATCCTGGAGAAAAAGAAAGATGGAAGACAGACAACACCAGAAGAGCTCCCAGTACATCAGCTTTGAAAGGGAAGGAGAGAAGAAACAAGTCCCATCTGTGGTGAAGTCAAGTATTCTGCTGGGACATAAGGATGGACCTGAAGAAAAGACGTCACTTCCCAGAGGAAGAGACCTGCACATCTATCCGCCCAGACATTGTTTGTTTGTTGGGTTTAACGTCCCATCGACAGTATTTCAGCCATTTGGAGACGATGTCCCAGACATTGTGATATGGCCCAAAGCAAGTCATAATGGTAGAACTAACGGTGCCATGGAGGGAGAAAGTTGGAGAGATATACAAACTGAAGATGTCCAGGTACCAAGTTCGCAGAAATAGAGGACAGAGGATGCATATCTTCCCGACTGAAGTAGGATGCCGAGGCTTTCCATCACGTTCAATGTAGAAAATGCCCATGATGGAAAGAGCCCGGATTCTACTGTCAGCCCAGCAGTTGAAAGAGGTCTACTTACACCGCCTTCTCGATGGTGTACGACAGATGGTCAGACTGCTGATAACCTCTACATGACCAGACAAACTGCATTATCAACCGTTAAAGGGCTTGAAGAACGGGATGATCCATATATTTCTCCCAATTAAAACAGTACATGCGTATTAGAATAGACCATTTCATTCCGAAACGAGACATAAATCTACTTAAATCCACGAACACTTCCCGAACACCTAATCTACATGCTGGTGTACAATTTCAAACATTGTTCAATGGGAAATAAACACACATTTGAGATTTTTCCCCAGTTACTGATTGGTCAGTTTAAATCAGCGAATTATGCCGGGTTATGTCGATCCCTTGAGAGTATCTTTACCATACATTCTGCTCATTAAGATGGAAAACGAGTACCATGTTACTGACATCTCGGAAAGCAATGATATATTTTGTACAAGAAAACGTAAAATTACTAGACAATACATTATATTAATAGTAATAAAAGAATTTTTAATACATATATAATTTACTTTAACTATTATACTATTATCTAGCCATTATCTAATATAATTCATGACACATTGACCTAGTCTTGCTTTTATAACTAAATAGTGTGTGTGTTACTCTGATTAGGGTTTAATGATTAAATTTAAACAAATTTATGGTTTTTAACCCTTTCCCACATATAGACTCATTTTGACGCACTCAATAGGTACCACATAAAGCCTGATCTGCAGAAAACCACAGTTAAACCTTACCAAATTTAATTACAAAATCCTCATTTCCAGACCACTGCATGAGGAGCAGCGAACAGCATAAAACCTGATCAGCCTGCGAGTTACTCGCAGGCTGATCTGGTTTTATGTTGTTCGCATAGGTCTTTTCATGGTTTCCTCTATGAGGGAAAGGGTTAAAATAACATTTACAAATACAAGTGCAGAGTACGTAGCAGTTGTCCTGTTTTGAAAATAACACTCACCCTATCGCACACCACTGTATAATGATTTACCTCTGGAGCAGTGAAAATGTAAACATGGCCGACCATGTTTAAAAATCAATTTGAATAAAGCGTTAAATAATTGAAAGGCCCTTAGATTCAGTTTAATTTAGAAGTCACATTCAACAAAGCGTGAGCTTAGCAAGAATTTATACATGAATATTGCAAACATCCCTGTACAAAATTTCGGAAATAGCAAATTGAATGCGAGTGATATCATTTTAGGAAAGGATTGTCATCAGCGGAAATATAAAGAGGGTAAAAGCTAATCATGTTCAACACAATCAGCGATATAGATGGTTGCTCCTTCTTCATTAACTTGCTGACTGCACCGCGCTTTTCATTTCTTTCTCCAGTCTCATAATTCCCTCGTATACAATATAATATAATAACACACCATACTAAGGCTAAACAAATTAACTGCATCAAATGACTATATATATTAAGCCCTGACAATGATAGCTGTGTTATGTGTAACATAGCTTCTCGCGTACGTTTAAACATGCATATATGCATACTTGTATATAGTTATTCTTTGAAAATGTTTGAAAATATTTATCATAATTGTATGCAAGGTATAGGAGAAGGCTTTTCAAACACGAACTCAGAAATACAATCATTTTTAATTCAGTTTAAGTATGTAAATACGCTTGCAAGAATAGCGCGTATGCAATTATCCATTACGTATATCTCAGTGACAACCGATCCAGGTCTAGATTTAGAAAACATAAAAACGCTTTGCTTGAGGTATTTGTCTACCTTTTATTAACCACCACTTTGTTTGCAGGCTATACTGTGTTTCGACGTACGAAATTTGAAGTACGCAATTACAGGGCCTATTTGCAGTAGCTCTCCCATTCAAAATAAAAGCAGGTGAAAATAATTACCTCATACTACCATGTGATCATATAGTCCAATGAAAATCCGCGCAGCGACCACATGACCGTTACGCAAATGAGCTACGTCAAGCGGTATGCGATATCTACTTTGCTTACTGCTAGGCATATTATAGTTGAACAGTATCTGTAGTAGTTTAACAGCGGCTGGTCCGCTAGTTTCTGTGAAATATTTTTGTTTTTGTGATATCAAATGTTCTAGATTTTACCAAATTATGGCACCAAGTCCTGTGGAAGAGCTGGCTCTCCTTGACTTAGAAAGGTAGGAGAGATTTTAATTGATTTTAAGAGGTTTATGTTGGTGGCGGTTTTCCTGTTATATATCTCCATTTAACAATGGTTTAGCTACTGTAGCAAAGCACAGCGAATACACATTTGGGCGTTGGCACACTGAAATATGTAAGATTGAGTCTTGTAATCTTTATTCTAGTTTGCCACTCACACACATGTTGATTTTGACTTGGTACTTTTTACCGTTCTTACTTTATGAAATCTTAAATTTCATGTAACGCTTTATATGATATGATTGTAACTGAAGAATTTCCCGTTTTCAGCTTTCAAATGAGTCAAAGTTATTTGTTTATTAATCATATCTATAATGTGTATATTTCACAACCCACCAGATTGTATCTGATATGAAATTTAATTAAAAGGAAGTTAAACAGTTCGAATATGGAAGTTTTTTTTATAATTCTTATCACGTTTCCCATAACTGAAGTAGAATGTCAACAATATGGCGGTCAATCTAGATGTGCGGTTAGTAGAAAGGAAGTGGGGATCAGAGTGGATAAACCGACACAACTTGTTGCGCACTTCGGCTTTATAATCCACATAATGATTAGAAATAACATGGGTTGATGTTATGGAAATTCCCATGATGTGAATACTTCGTTAATTATTGAGTTTTAATCGGGTAAAACTAGTTTTAGAAGATATATATCATGTTACTGGATGCATATATTCAATATACATACACGTTTAATTCTTACATGGATTAATAAGTTCACTAGAACTTCACGTTTCAGTCTTTTAGGGACTTTTGAGATAGATATATTGCTGCCTAAGTGCATTAACATTTCGTAGACAGGTGACATTATACCACACCCAGTTAAATTATCATGACAACAGAACGATCAGTTAACTGCTGAATACCAGTACATGTCCATACGCAAATATAGAATAATACAAACGGGTCAAGCCACAGTCAATATCTTTCCATTTGAACCCTTTACAACACACAGAAAACATAGCATATTATTATGTTATATGTTATCATGTAGGCAATAACATATAAAAAGTTAGACGAGTGTTATATTTTTGTGATATTCGTTAACATAATGTTGAGTGTTTGGTCAGTATGTTAATAGTTGCTGCTTGTTCAATTGCTTATTGTTTGTGAGTGTTTAATGTATGTTATTAGCCTATGTGTATTTTCTGTGTATTGTCACAGTTGGATATGAGTGAGCTACCTTGATTTAGCTGTACCAGCATATAAAGTATCTGTTATTGATTTCTAGTGTCCACATTGTTCTACAGGTGTGTAGAATCAGTGTAGAAATATATATCTGTCGTCACATATCTGAAGAGTAAAAAAAAAAAGAAAAAAAAAAAAAAAAGACGATCAGATTTTGTCTGTCAATAATTAACGTTTTACGTATGATATTGATCGAACATGTAATGATGTAATGTTATTTGGCATAAATAATAAACTAATGAACACATATCATGTTTAAAAGGAGAAGTTTTACATTACAAAAGCAACACAGATATTTTGGTAACAAGAAGAAATATGGATTTACCGGTATTAGGAGATATATCAGTGTGAATAATATTTGCAAGTACTTAGCTGGTGAGTGTAATAATATGTAATGAGGTCACCAGACAATGCTGACAAAGAAGGGGATACACAAACCATATTGTCATTGTGAATTCAACCTCGACACTTTCAATTAAGTCACCTGTCACCCTGGATGGGTTTTATTACACATAGCGGGCACCTGTCGGTTATGGGCAGTCGCTTGTCAAGACTAATTCAGTGGTAGGACGAGCCGCCATCTGTTTCCATCTCCTGTTTCACCTTCGATTTAAACATTTTTTTTTTTCTTATTAAATGATATTTACTTAAATGTATAGGCATACTTTTTTCTCATTAGGTTTATTTTCAAGACTTGCATTTCCAATCTCATTTGAATAATTAAGGAATATTTTCGGAATAAATAAAGAGGGTTCATCCAAATCCATCATACAGCATAGTTGGTCGGTGAATTATCAGTTATGATTGTTGTTGTTGTTGGTGGTGGTGGTGGTGGTGGTGGTTCGAATCCAGATGCTACCGATACTCCATATCGACCTTCCCTGGTGATAAGAATTAAACCAACAAAGGAACAGAACTGTGGGAAGGGAAAAGAGCTTAAAAGAAAACTTTAAAAATGAAATAAACGAGTAAATAAATGAAGAAATAAAAATGAAACTGATGGCAGTTTAGTTTCGTAAACTGAATTGTGTTTGAAAGGAAATATGAATTACTATGGCTTCCAACTGTACTAGTCCCGACTACATTTATAGTTAGAAAAAAAGCAACAACTTTTTTTAATTATATTTGTCTAACATTTATTCAATTTCATTGAAATCAGCTATACCTAACGAGCATCAGTTAGGATATGGATTTAATTAGAATGATATTTATTGAAATACATGTATTGAACTAGCAGAAATAAAGTGTTACATAAAATTGAGACGGCGAATGGAAATAGGTCAAGAACATATTGGAGATACAGGATTCGTCGGTTTATTTCTAGATAACTTTACTAATTGGTTCCCGCAGGCTTTCGCATGTGCTGACAAAGGGAACCAGCCGTTAGCATTGTTGTTTTATTTCAACGCATTAAGATAAGATGTTTGGGAAAGTTTTAGTGATCGACATATGCAGAAATACACTGACCTCAAATGACGGGACATAACGGACAGTATCGGCTCTTCTCGGAAAAATCCCGAGCACAATATTTGAATAAAAATAGATATACAAGTTCATAACATTTAAATGAAGTCTATATTTTGTAAAATGAAATTAAATAATTAAATAGATAATAAATCAGGCTTACTTAAAGACACAGTGTATCTAGCCTGTGATTTATAATTATAAATGATACAATTTAGTTATACTCAAAGTGTTCTGAATAAGTCATTGAGACTGCCGTGAAATTGAGTAAGCTTCTCTGACACACACACAACAAATTACATGTCCTACAGATCATATGCATTTACAATGTATTGCTTATATAACCGATATTCCACACATGGCGGTGGCAGTTCGATCACGTGACTAGACAGTTTTCTCACACAGCATGTCAGGCCACGTTGATGGTATCAACTTGGAGCTTAACGAGCATGCTGACATTTACAGCGCTCCTGTTTTTAACTCATTCCTCCACCCATTGCCGTTAAATATTTCATATAAAACCTAGCGCTTAGTCTACTCATGGAGGATTGCGATGGAAACAAGATGTGACCTCTTTTTGAAAGAATGAAAATATGATTGTGTTTACCGGAAACAAATTTTATTTGTCGGCATTGGTAAACAACTGTATTTTCTTCCTGTTATTCAAACGTCACATTCATAAAGATGTTTTGAAGCTTTATCATTTTTACTTAGACGGTTTTACCTAACAAAAATATGTTTTAACAATACAGCTTTTGGTGAACCAATTTGTTACAGTACCCTTGATCTCCGTGTTTCTTTCTTACCTCGAATATTTTTTCTTTCTTTTTCGTGGAAACTTATATCGTTCAGAATTGTTAAAGATAAAAAGGGCAGACAGCTTTTTAGAATATCCCCCAGCCTTATCTGACCAAGTGAACAAATTCTGTTTCAAGTTAAACCTGCTGATAAAGATAAGACCGCTGGATAACCACCTGCATGTAAAGCTAGTTTTCCCATGCGAGCCGCAACAGACGCTTAAATGACGTATAAAAATATCTTTGAACAAAGGGTGCATATTCTTAACTACAAAGCCTCTTAGCAATTTTTAATAATTTCATGAACTGAAACTCAATACAGATCCAGGATTATATAAGTCACCATATAATTATCGGGTCATATTCATAAAAATGTTATACAATTTATTTACATGCAGGTAGAATTTATGATCACTTTGACCTAACCCCTTTAGAGGCCGCGGAAATGTATTTTCACAACGATTTCACAAAACCAGTACACTGTTTATAATGCTAGATAAGTAAAAGCATAGCATAGGCCAACCGAGTACAACGTACATATAAAACAGGAGTTTGGAAAAGAATCAGCTGAATGCAAGAAAGTTCCCTTGTTTTGTGTACCTTATCACAACAGGTACACAAGACTGCCACTCCTGTGCGTTATTGCTTTCTCTGGCTTTTAATGGGAGTACTTACCTGTATCACTAATTGATGTTTGTTTCTTGTATACCACCGTCTTTAAGACAGTGCATAAAACAAGCAGAACATCGAGCCAAGAGATAACCTTGACAGTGACTAATGGGGGAATGGTAAGGAATAAAGTTAGAACGGGGGTAACAAAGTTGGCTCCAATCTCCCACCCAAGCAAATCACGCACATGTATCGTTTAAATATAATTTATTGCCGTATATATAATAGCTTTACAACAATGAACATATTTACCATTAGACAAAAAGGTCGCACATGAAAACCGTACTGAAAATTATATATTCATATATATTTGCATAAACGTTTATTTGTGCTTCCTTATGATTAAATGCTAACAAATTGGATGGAGTTGTAGTGAGGGAAAGAAATGAATATTCGCTTATCATAGAAAAGTGTAAATAAATCTATGTGTTGTCTCGTTTACCAATTCAAATAAAAAGTCTGTGTATATGAATGTGTTTCACCTTTGAGCCAACTGTATCCTGCCCGTGTGCATCAGGTTTCCATCATGCGCTATGACTCACAGCAGTTCCGTTCTGAAACTAGTTCGCACCGAGATCTCTCGACCTACAATGTACAGAACTGCAGAGCAGTTGGTGTGCATTTTCCACGGCACAGTTTTAATATCCGTGCGTGAAATGTGGTGTGGTTTTACAACATGATATTTGAATGTTTGACTGGTGAACTTATAGTTTCATAAGGTGGTGAAATTTAAAATGAAATTACACCGTTTTACTTAAATAAAAGCATGAGGTATGAATGTTCTGATAGCATAGCTGTTAACGCACTGGCTCTTTACCAATGCAGCCCGTGTTCGATCCCAGGTCAGGTCGATGTTGTATGTGAAATAGTGTTTTGTCACCCGCTCGGAATCGTGGGGTTTATTCGGTCATTCTGGCCTTCTTCCATCATCAAATCAAGAATCATCGATACAAAAAAATACTACTATCTTATCCTCGAAAAATAATCTTTAATAATTAGTTTACTACAATTAAAGTGACTAGATACCGGCATCTTGGTAGTTCGAAATGAAAATGGAGAGTCAAAAATTCTCGATAGGTCTTAGATTGAGTCATACACAGTTATAAATAGACAGAACAAAACAGCTTTTTGATGTAAAGGTCAATTAAAAAAAACTTTATATACATATCCTATTTACTTTTATTCTTTCATCATTTTGTCACGGCAGTCTGGATACAACTAGTTAATTCGGCTTTGATGTAATGTCTTTGAAATAAAGACTATAGATACTGGTATCTAGCGGTCCATCTCCATTATCTATTTGTTGTGGAGCAGTCGTGGTGAGCTTACAGATCGAGACGGTGTCTTTACCGAGAATGTTAGTTACTTTTAATGTTTATTATTTTTATTTTTATCTTCTGTTATTTTATTCCCTCGCTTACTCGCGTTTTGATTTGATGCAATGCATTTTTAAACAGTTTATTTATATCGACAGAAATAATTAAAAAAATCTTTAATCCTACATAGAATAAAACTGATTTAGATAGGATAGTAATATGCACTTGTATTACTTATTTCACCTTTATTCTCTTGGGAAAAATCCACATCTCTATGGTTTTGCTCCATAGGTCAGATTCATACAAGCATATATATATATATATATATATAGTTTATTTTTATTTTATATTGAAATTCACAAAAGGACTTTAAGAAATAATTTATGAATGTTGCAGTTAATACAAATGTGTTTTCTACTTGAAGGTCGAACAAAGGGGCCTCCAAACAACGGCGAGATCAGATCAATGGGGAAATCGGCACGATGAGGGACCTTCTGCCCCTCCAGGAGTCGGCACGTCAGCGGCTCTCCCAGTTGCAGATTATGTCCCTGTCGTGTGTCTACATCCGCAAGTGCAACGTCTTGCAGAAAAGTGAGTAGCGGACTCGAGTCTTTTCTAATTAGCTTTTCAAATATGTTCACACAATCTTATGTCATTATTATTATTAGTTGTAGTAGTATTACTGTTATTTTGATTTTTTTTTTATATTTCTGTTATTTTTGCTACATTAGTTAATTGTCTTAAATAATCTTCATGAGACTTAAGCTCCGTAAGTTGGTTTATCATGAATATACATAATTTTAATGGGTAAAACGATGTTCTTTAAAAAAAAATGAGATCTTAAAAATAATTAGTAAATCATTTTTTAGTTTACATTGTTAATATCATTTTTTTTTGTCAGTCAAACTGAGTAATTCGTTAAACAATACGGAAATTGAATTTTACTTTGCTTCAGAAGGGGCTGAGACCCAATACAAATAACTGACAACTCATCCATTGTGTCCATGCATGTATAAACACTTTCTTTAGAAGCGTTTTCCTGTTTTCATCTAAATTTTATGCAGATTGACGTAAAGGCTCTTCAAATCATTGTTCCCTTGAGTTTACTTTCCTGTGAACACTGCTTCTCACTGGTCTAGGGCAAATGTCCCTGATTTCGTACAAGTGGTAGATGTGCGCGCATGCATAAACGCTGGTCTTTAAAAGATGTTTCTATGAAATTTGTAAGCAAAGCATATTTAAATATGCACGTGAAAAATGAAAAAAAAAAAAAGAAGAAGAAAAAAATAAATATGTGCAGTATTTCTGTATGAACTATTATTTAATTTTGTTTCCTTATCATTTGCAGTGCTGCCCCCAAACCGATGTACAATTGATGTCCCCTGTGAATTCTCATCGGTAAGTTCCCTATGATTTACTTTGTAGCTATACTACTTGTATAACATAAATGTATTATAATAAATGATGGATTACATCTTTCTCTTAAATACATTGCCTTTTATCTGTCTGAATGTATTTTGCCCCGAAGACGCTTCAATTTGACCTTGTGGTGTAGTGGATACTTTAAACCATTAACATGCAGCTCTTCACTTTTTCCGGTTGGAGTCCGGTTGTCACTATTGTTGTCAGCAGACGACACCATAAAATGCCGGTTGTTATCATACTATCTATTTTCCTGTAACTGAAGTGACTGAGAGCTTCTAGGTATTAGAGGACACAAAGCCGAAAGACAATAAGAATAAAACACTTCACTTATGCTCAAGATCATTTCTACTGACACCCGGATGTTGATATTCCGCCATGTTTCCTTTCAAACACTTTTGCTGATTTAAAATCAGTTGTTCTTATCCACGGATGATTCAGCTTTTAAGTGTGTTTCCGTTTGTTTCGAATCATAAGAATGTATTTAAAGCCGGACATTTTCGATCGATTTACTAATAAACTTCGGTGGTGTTTTTGTCATCTACCACTAACACAAAATATGTGTCTTATACGTGAGCACCCTGTTCAGATCTCCTTGTTGTTTGATTGGTTCTATGATAAGAAAAATAATTGTGAACCAGTCATGTTAAATCTTTTGCACGTATCATGGAGGGAATTTAATGTATACAAATTATTTAAAGTAAAATATGTGAATGTTCAGATCATACGTCTCTGTCTGTTTTATTGGTTGATTCTTTAACGAGATTTAAAAAAAAAAGTGATATTAAATGAATGCTATATAAAATATAGAAGTGAGAAGGTATGATTCATCGATATATAAATACCAACAGTTTGTCGATGTTTTATGAGTTAAGCAGCTGTTCAAAATTCAACTGTCTTCAAGTATAAGGACATAAACTAACTAGTCGCAAAGGTTTATATAGCGAGCTATTTTAAGAGGTGTGACGTCAATCGTCTCGCAAGACTGGGTCAGATGAAAATCGCACCAGCTATACCCTGGGAAATATTTAACCCGCTTTACAGTGGAGACCCGTTTAAACATAGTTGCACATAGTATGAACTTATATATGCCCCCATTTTCTTGTTATGGCAGCGAGTGATGGTCGCTACGTAAACAGTATTTACACTAAAAAGAAATTCGTAGTTATACATTGTATGTGTAATTTGAATGAAAGAGCTTAATCGGCAAATGGGTATTGATCATACGATGAACTTTGTAAATGATATATACGTTGAAAAAGACTATTGACTCAGGGATCGATTTTATAAATAAAGCTATTGACTTATCACAGGTCCTTCAGGCACAAATTTATTCAGATTTGTAAATATAATACCCTGCCTATAACACTCGACCGAGGAGTTAGCAGTATTTAGAGAGATAGATATAATGATATAAACTAACGAATGCGAACAGTGTTATAATGTACCTATATAACTGTGCCTGCAAGTATGTGTAGGGATGGTGTGGCACGAGGTGGTGTCGTCAGGGAATACCTGTAGTTCACTGACGCATATTAAAACACGTCAATTCTGTTTTCTTTTTCTACTTATATTTGCACTTTATTTATTGAATATTACTACCTTGGGAGTAGATAATTATAACCCTTAACCACAAGAAAACCATTCGGTTAGGAAATATATATAGGATATTTGTTTGCTTTCAATTGATATGGATTATATTTCATCGAGTAGTGATACAAGTTTATATTTTCTCGAGAGCGTATATAGAGCGAGTGAAAATGTGAAAAATGTATCACTTCGAGATGAGATATAACCCTTATCTATCCAAAACAAACACTTTTTTATTTTATTCTAACTGCTGCTACATTTCCTTTATAAGTAAAAAAGTAGTCCCGGCAGATCTATATTATCACACTGTGGGATATGGATTTTATCTCACTAATAGAACACAATATTTCATCATGAAATAAAATTGTAGACACTGATAAATCAAACATCACATTGAAAATGTACATTTCTTGAGTTTGAGTCTAAAGTACAGACTTGACATGAATAATATTAGGACCCTTGATAAAAAAACAAACTGTACTTAATCAACGGGCATTAGGGTAAAATATATTTGGTCCTTTGTTGCAGGCCCTCACTGGTTTCATACTCGTCACCTCCAGGGACGGGAAACTGATCTACATCTCAGAAAATGTCACTGAATACCTTGGTCATTCAATGGTAAGAACAGAACGTCGGTGTTCTATTTTTCTTCCTCTTGGATGAGCTACTGATTTCTATTATCTTTTTTTAGCAAACTCACCAGGCGTATGAAGCTAATGATATCAAGGAATTTTTAAGAAGATAATTTATTTTAAGGTGTTTCTTAGTTGAGGAATAAGCATAAATTAAGCAAATTACACATTTTAAAGGTAGTTTATTTGTGTATACATGTAATACTGGACTAAATGTGTGGTCATCTGACGTCAGGTGGACATGAAGACCCAAGGTGACAGTCTGTTTGATATCGTCGACAAGCGTGACCATGGAACTGTGCAGGCACAGCTTTTACATGGCGTCGCGGCGCACGGCGAGGCTCAACCAGGCCGAAAGGTGTCCTTCTTTTGCCGGATGAACATGTCCAGAACGCTGAAAAGACAAGGAGGCTTTGGGGACGTCAAGGTAGGGGACTGTTTATGTACCCATATGCAGTTAAATTGTATTAAGTGGCCACTTGGAGTGGGCAGTCACACTGTTTTCAGTAGCCTGCCTTCAGATTTTATCCTACATTTGGAATCAGTTTTGCACCCACCGACGGTCTCTACGCAATTACTTTCTGCTTCTATAGACAGGTTTTTTCCTGCACGATCTTTATGTATTCTTCACATGCATTTGTCTAGCCACCTTTTCGTCAGTTTATATAGTAATATATAGTTTTTATTTAACCATCTATTATACTTTATTGTTCATATGCTGAAAGGAATGCATGATGACATATGTATGTTACCGCGTGTGCCAATGAGTGTATTTTATGCAAATAGCCTTTTACCCCATTTCTAAAAATAAAAAAAAAATAAAACAGGCCTAATTTATCATGTTGTATTTGGGATATAAAGATTGACATTGTGAACATTCTGAACCTATAGAAAGGTATTTCTCACCAGGTCTATTCACACCAGGACCTGTAAATCAGATCCGTTGCTCCCGGGAAGCATTTTAATGAGGTGTTTTCATGGGAACTACATGCAAATCACTAAACATCTGAGGCGAACGGTTCAAGCTCCTGCACATAATTGCTGATAATAAATGCTACTCAGCGAATGATATGATATACTCGTTCTATAGCTTAAAAGCCAAGGACCCGCGATTTTTTTTATTAAAAAAAACTTGACATATTTTCCACATGTTGCAGATTTAACCGGTGTGTGAAATCAATCCCACGTGGTATGTGTTAGATCAAGATCTGTGGTTTAGAACATAGATAAAGGAAAGTCATTTCTTAAGTTATAAAAGAGAAATATAGTACATATTTTTGTTACGAAACTCCCATTAGGTCGACATATATTAGCCCCTGGTAATATGGAATTGCTTTAAGAAGGATCTACGTTAAGTATGCCAAAATCCTGTGGGAATGTTTTTGAAACTGTTGTGTAAGTGAAATACACTTCAAAGACCAACTTTTTGAAATCAAAAGTAAAAAAAGACACCAAAAAGAACTACTTTCTTTGATTTTATCTGTCTGTTTTTAAAACCAAAGATTATAAAAATGACTGTGTACATGAAATGTCTTCTTCATCGCAAAACATAAATCGCCATTATTTTTCTAGGCTTTTAAATGTATAGCTTTTAATGAAGTTACCCGAACCCGCCGTAAATATCCGAAGGGCTCAAGCTACATATCAAATGATGCTGATGTTGAAGGCATAAAAACATCAACAACTTTTTATCCATTATCAAGTTGCAAAAACGATACTGTTATGTGGCACTTCGTATCCATGGGAACCGGTTTAGACGCATACATGTAGACAAGAACACGACAAGGTCTTAGTAGGAATTTACAGTTACTCTGTTGATAAGAATCAGAACAGGTTGTCATTGGAGGGCCTTGTTTTATCAGGTCCGTATATCAGTCATATAAATGAAAACCATCAGAATGTTTAACAGAGGGTTATTTGTAGAATTATAGCACTTGAAAATGCTGTAAAATAAAACGTGTAATTAATTGATCTATATAAACACGCGGTTTTTTTAAATTATCTAATTCTGATTATTTGTATTATATGTTAAACTGTGGTGGTTAAGAGATCCAACTTTTTTTTTCGCAGGTCATACTTCACCGAAAATGTAAGACTATCCCGTTATGATAGATTCTATCGCTGAGATAAAATTTAATGAAAAGAACATTATTTGAGGTAAAAAAAAACGATATTTGGGAAATAACCATTACGTCATAATCTTGTGCAAGAAGAAAGACCTCGTTGTCTTGATATATCCCCCACTTTCTCTAGTTGATATTAATAATATACACTGTAGACATAGGAGAGAGATCGGGTGACTCAGGGGTATTTCCGCAGATGTTCAGATAAATGCTCGTTTTTTTTCCGACAATGATCGGAAAATCACGACAGAGTACGGTAGCTGCGGACACTCTTGTCAGAATGCCAACAGATTGACGTCTTCAAAGTAGCAACTGTTGTAAATGCAGATTTGATATATTTCATGCATCTCGACTGTACACACAGCATATTGTGTGTATATATGCGCGCAGCTTACATCGGTTGATATCATGAGACTGTAGACAAGAGTACTTGGAAGTTCAAGTAAAAAGCTACACCATACTCGAGGGATGCTGATTAAGCTTGATTTCTGGGAATTATTTTTCACTGAATCATTTCCTTATGGTGTAAGCGATGCAAATGGCGATTTTTTTTTTTTTTTTTTTTTGTTTTTTTAAGCTTGTGTGAAGTTATGAACTTCATAAATCAGATGAAATGTCACTACCTTAACTTCATATTCTGCATAAGTTTGGAAAGACTACATATTATGTTCATTAAGCCCCCCCCCCTTTGTTTTTCGAAAGTGTGTATACGTTTAAGGATAATATATGTAATGGAGGATCATAAGCATTCCCTTTAATTTCCTTGTGTTGGGCGAATGCACAATACACAATAGCCGCCCGAGGCAAATCTTTCTGGCTTTCGGCTGACAGTTATTATGTATTTAGACCGATGTGTACATCTATGTACATTCATCAAATGACAATATGAGCACACAGACTAACTGCGGTGGTTATAATGAACGCGGAAAATAACAGAGAAAAGTGAATCATTCATTCGGTCACAATTTACGTTTTTCCTTGTTTAAGAAAGCTTTGTTCTAAATTGTATCTCAAACTTGATAGTTATTGGTAGTTTTCACGTGAAGTAGTGTTTAATCACAAATATTTAGTTTATTTATTTTTGTGTCACCTGCTGTATGTAGAGGTGACACATAGGGATCACTTTTCCGTCGTCTGTCTGTCCGTCACACGTTTTCCGTCGCGCTTCAGCAGGTGACACATGTTTTCCAGAGAACACTCTTATTTCATTATCATACAGATTAAAATGCTATAGACACCTTTATCCCTTCCCGTTCAAAGTAATATTATAAAAAGTTTTCAATAATAAGCATAGACAGAAGACGTCAAATATACTACGTTGGCAATGTCAAAGTAAATATGTCCACCGCACCTGTAGTATGACGTCATCATTGTATTACTTACATTGCTTTATCCATTATCTGATTGTATTTCAGACCTTTGGGAAATAATCTCTGTACCAGTTGGTCCCTTAGCAAACATGATGAACTATATCTGCAAGCAGCAAAACAAAATAAAAATCCTAAATAACAGCAGTGTTTGATTAATGAGAATGAAACAAATATAGGGGAAATCGTTGGAATTAATAGTGAATCATGAAAACCGCCATTATTTATCCTGAAGTCGCCATAAATTGCATCCTCCTACGAATCGGTAACATTTCAATGCATCGTTTTAATCTGTGATATTCTTCAATATTGTCAAGATATATATATTGCAACCGATTCTTTTGCAGTATTTTCCTTTGATGGTATTGGCTGAATGATTCATTTGTATTCTAATTTATTCCTCAGGTGATGCACGTGAAAGGCCACTTCATCCCAGTTTCTGGTAAGGAAGGCGGAAGTGGAGAACAACACGTGTTCATGGCGCTGTGTACGCCGCTGATTACACCGGATGTCAAAGAAAGCCTTATCCAGAACAACACAATGATCTTCAAGAGTGTCCATAAGTTGGACATGAACTTCATCGAGGTCACTGAAACGTATGTTTAGCAATGCTATATTTTGTCAACCACACCTTTTGAGTATCTATAGATTTATTACATAAATTTCAAACTTCCTAAGGATAGTATTGACATAATTAAACGAACCAGTGATTTACTGGTAATTGGAATAATGACTCATATCTGAATGAAATAGCGTTTTGATGTGACCTCTATTCGCCCTTTGAGTTTTATTTGTGATCTGATTATTTTGTTGACACTCCCCAATCAGTGGTTAACACTTGTACATTATTTACAGGGGCGAGTTCCACTTGGGACTGACAAATGAAGAAATACAAGGGAAATCCTGGTATTCCATGCTGCACCCAGAGGACTTGACCGAGGCAAGAGCCAAACACATTCAACGTAAGAATATAGCCTCTTTTTTATACCCATAATTTGTTTAATAATTGACATATTATCAACACAGAAACATACTTTCTTTGATTGCTGTGTGCTTTCTACAAAGAAAATAAAACATTTCAATTTCTCAATTTGTTAGAACAAGTTTTACACTAGAAATTATACTGGAGTTAGTTTTATCAAATACGTGAGTCTTATCAACCAAGTGACTAATAATGACATGAATGTAATTATCACACTACTATCACTGCATTTCATTAAGTGGCATGTTTATTACTTACAGTGATAAAATCGCGCCATGAAATGGGCTGCATGATGACAGTGCGCATGCTCACAAATGCAAATGAGATCATCTGGGTTAACATTGTGATGCATGTGAGACAGGCTTTGATGAACAACAGTGACGACCCCGTCATCGTCTGCATCAATCAAGTCGTAAGGTGAGCTACCGATAAATTACCCCATGTATATTAAATAAGTTTACCACACGTTAACACTTGTAGGAGGAAATAAGATAAATAATTTGTATTCAGATTAATAATCTATGTTTAAATACTTTTGAAAATGTACAGGTATGCGTATAAATTGAAAAGAAACGTTACTTGTTTTTACAGCGAGGAAGAGGCTAAGCAATTCAAGATCCAGGGGCAGCTTTTTGTCCTGTATGCAGCAAGAGCACCCGATATCTTTTTTAGTGGTCATCACTATCCCACAGTGCCTCAGCCAATTGATTCAGAAATGATGAACCGGTCACAGATGTTTATGCATCAGCAGCCATTTTTCGGCGAGCAGCAACGGTTCCAGTATGGACCACAACACTCATCCACACAGATGACCTACCCTCAACAGCCCAACCAGTATGGTGTATCTGGCCCTAACATAGACAACTTTGGACAGAGAGCACAGGGTCATACAAGCACAATCAAGGCACTGAAGAGAAAGCTGCAGGAAAATTTCATCTCATCATGCAAGCCTGCCAAACTCGCTCGAATTGGCCACACTGAGAATCAGGGTGGAGTCGCGGGCTCAGATTTCATTGCATCTGGAGATACCCAGTACATCATGAATGTGGATGTTTTCAGTAGCCCCAATGGTATGAACATATACAACACAGGACGTGATATTTCCAGTTTTAATGGAGGAACCATGCCTATGGTGCACCAGACAGCTAGAATCAACCCAGTTCAAGCAATTCATAATAAGAAAGCCTTGCTTGTGAATGCCATCGCTCCAGTAATGGGCACTCCAGACGTGGTCCAGAAACTTGCACCCTCATGTACACTTGAGCAAGTTGTGCCGGAGGTGTCGATTCCAGATTGCTATCTTACACCCGACCCATCGCCTGCCACTTCGCCAAAACCAAACTCCTCGGGTCAGGTTTGCACTCAACAATCACATGAGATAAAGCAGCTAACGACTTATGTTATGGAAAGACTTAATGAACTGAAACAAAATCAAATCAAGACAGAAACATCACCTGCAAAGGCAACAACAAATGAAGCTAAAAAGAAGAACTTGCCCGTCTTTGATGCAACATTTGTAGAATCCTTCTTTGATGACCTTGATCCTGCTCTCGACAAAGAAGTTGGCAAAATAGAAGTAAAGCTAGAGCCTCTGTCACCTCCACCTCGGGCATTGTCCCATGATCACAGCAGATCTGCATTACCAGAGTATGGTCTCATGACTTCTAAAACACCTTCACCCCCTCCATCGTACTTGCCAAAGCCGCCTTCATCAGATATCACCATCAAGGAGGAACTGACCTTTGAGGACTGTTCTGACCTTGAGGAACTCTTTGGTTTAGTTGGCACGGCTGGTCCGAATCAACTTACCATAGATTCATCACAAGAGCAATTCTCACCGGTTTCTTCCCCGAAATCGCAAAAAGAAACTTTCTCCGAACCATCGCCAATTTCATCATACACATCATCATTTGGGTCTCCTATTGGCACCGACCAGCCAGAAATGAGCCCCGGCTCATCTTCGCCTTGTTACGACGGCCGCGACGATATCATGGAACCAGACAACTGGTTGTTGGAGCCAATCAGTTTGTCACTGGACATATCCCTGGCTGATATCGACAGCGCACCATGCGAAGTAAAGGTGGAGACCAAAGATGACGATTTGTACCATCTGAAACAGCTATTACACCAGACATGGGCACCATGTGGTAAGTACACGTCTGTAGTATATTAACAGCAAGATATTTTCAGTTAAATATACCTGTGATATCACCATGGATATAGCCCTTCAGAACCTACTTTATCAGTTTGACAAAAGTAAATTGCTACATCATTTTTGCAACTACCTGGTTAATACATTTCATTTTTAAAAAAAAAAAAAGACACTAGTTCATTAGTACATTTATATGAAGAAGGTAAAAATAAATCCCATTGAATAGTATACGATTTTTTTTATTCACGTAAAACGTTTTCATGAACATAAACCCTCATTAGTATTCTTTCTATATTTTCAGGTTCCCAGGCTGCACACAAAAACACCCAGTAGGTTATTTTATGTAAGTGTTACTTACAGTCATCCTAATGTATGGCATATTGCCATGGTACACATCTATTTCACTGGTAGCGTTCCTGTTGACGCCTGCTGGTCAGGAGTACGTCACACGACAGCCGATGCGCCTAGTGAAGGTCAGATGTCGTCTGCTTCTGCGGGCGGAAGTAGAAACAACATCCCGTGCTGTTTTATACATACCGACATTACATTTTTCATTATTTGGCGGAAAATGTGTACAACCGGAAATAGTGCCTTGGTGGGCGACCACGCAGGTCCATGATCGTCAACCTGTTTATATTTCATTTCTTGGTGACTTTACACATATATTGACAATGAGGCAGAGTGATTAGCTGTATAAACAATATACCCGATATTCGATATATAGGGCAGATACGGAGGAAGAGGCGTTCATGATTTAAGTTAAAGCGTTTGCTTGCTTGCGTTTGGCTTTACTTTTATTGACATTTGCGACCAAGTTGGTAGAGGCGGAGGAAGAGTTGCATTATATTTTGTACAGTTTGATATTACTTTATGTAATTGTATTTGTACATGAGTCAGATTGATTTGATTCATAGATATATTCTACATAGACCTCCCTTGTGTAAGAACCTAAGGTATTGTGTTAGTCTATGTGTAGATGATTGGGTTCGTCTGTACTTTGTCATCTGTGTAACTTCATAACGAGGCGCTGGTCACCTCTTCAATACTGTCATTGCGCTTCATTTGTTTTACATGTACAGAATTTCGTAGGATAGTTTTTTTTTCTCATCATATTTCATGTTTTCAGCAGCTTTTGAAACGAGGGGGAAATGAGAGATTTGTGTTTTTGTCTTTGTCGAAACGTTTCTTATCTGCAGGATGGGCAGGAAACGTACTGTAACCATGAAAAAGGTATATTGTCACGCCTTTACTTGGTTCAAGTTTGGCCCTTTCAATTACCCAATGTGTGACCCGCTGGCTCGGGATGCACGATTTGTTTCTTTACCAAGGTTCAAAGTTACTTACATCATTGCATGTCTTATTATTGCTGTGCATATGTGTTACATATATGTGTATTTTATGTGTGTTTTTTTTTTCGAACGGAGAGACGGTTATCTTTGAATGGAACGGACGAAGTAAGTTCAGAATAGATCAGTAAAGGGGTATGCTTTCTTATAGTTAAGAGCGGCAAAGCTAACCGACGGACATACTGCAGGGGCTAAACTTTGTACAGACGTAAGTCATCTGCTGGTCAGAGCGATTCTGCCCATAGTTTTCCCCTGAACTTAGCAAAAATGTTTTTTTTTAATCTTCGGACATCTCTTAGGTTATCCTCTATACAGATGACTTTGAACAAAGGTGTCTCACCGCTGGTCGGGAGCACGTGTTCGAGACTCTGCCATGGGCGAGAACCACGGTCTTCCGAATATGTGTTGTTGCTTGATTCAGAAATTATTTTCTACAAAGTATTTTCGTCACAAAAATATTCCGCGGGTCGGACACTGTTGTAGAAAATTGCTTCCATGCATCAATGCGACACAAGTGGCGCTAGTACATCATCTGTTAACGACACGTTGCTGGTCAGTTTGTCGTCAGGTCCTGTAACAACGCCCAGATTCGAATCCACGGGTAGCGTTGTCCCTCAGAAAACTCAACTTACACAATATTCGTATGGAACTTTATCTAACACCTGGACTATAGGGTTCCATGAACAATCTCAAAGACTGGTCTTCACGTGAATACATGATTATGCGCTGGTCGACATAATTTGCATTCGAAGGCTAGTCTAAATGAGATTTTGTTGAATATTTTTGTTTCATTATCTGTTCCATTCAACCGTCTCTCCCCAGAACAAATAATTTCGCCGCGGTAGCTTTTTGCGTTCTGTTACCCAGGTAACCAGTGACGTATAAAATACCAATATCAGGATTAATTTGTCGGCTGCTGCTGAATGATACGACCATTGTGGCAACAAAGTTATTTAACTGCTCTTAGTTTGGCAAATATTTCCTTATGGAATATATGCCTGGAATCAAAGAACATTACGTTGATATACCATCAAGTACAATAAATATCAAAGTTCTGTATATACACATGATTCTGTGGAAATATTGATATACAAACATCATTTTATATCATTGTTATCTATGTGTTTACTTAAAAACTTTTTTCCAAAGCTTTTAAACTGTCAAAATATATTGGGCATACTATTATAAATACATAGTTTTGGCTTTTTTCCCTATGTTCAATTTCAAATGAAAATGTGTTGATCTTTGTTTCTGTCTTAACATGAATAAAGATATATACGTATTTGTTAGTTGTTTATATATTTAACAATGCTTTGAGAAGAAGGACAGACTGAAGTATTGATGAACGCTTAGATAGAACATGACTGACTCATACCATATGAAGGTCCTTGATTCCAAATCGTAGTTCTTTGAAACGCAAACATAAGCATTTCGTTTCCTTACGTAATAACCTATTGGTCTTATTTATTGCCAACTTTAAAGAGAAAATGTACAGGAAAAACACAGAGAGAGAGAGAGAGAGAGAGAGACTTAATCCCCTTGTTGACTTTTCTTCTTCATTATTGAAGATGCAGTTTTGTTAAAGCCATTTATTGAACACAGGGTATTACATAGCAACACGTAATTAAAAGATTATCAAATTATGCTACATATGATATTTACTCATATTTGTTCAATCATTTTATTGTATAAGTATAAAATCGTGCACTTTGGGTTAAAAGCATAAAACCTGGCAACCACATAAAACGTCCACTATTGAATATTTCTAGATATGAACCGAAGTCAGCAGCGCACCATTGGGAACATTGGCGGCCATTTTGAAAAATACCAATAAACAAACAAACATGGCCTTTAATATCGCCATTAATACATTTTCTAAGAATATATAAACAGCTGGATTAAAGCAATCAATAGAATAGTGAAATACTTTATGTTTATCTCTCAATATCATGTTTTTTTACTGCCGGGAAATGCGTATGAGCTCTTATAAATACTTGCTTGCTAAACGACGCATTAGATTAAGAAGTAATGGTAATGATTATTACGTTGATGGGGAAGATAACTAAGTAACCTGTGTTAGCAGACACCTCTACTTAAGAAAACCGCCAATCTTCCTTCCGTCGCTTAATTCAGGTTTGGACGTTTATCATATTTATATACAGTAAATTGAGAGAATCATTCGCAAAGCTCGGACAACCGAGAGTTATGTTCCTTTGAACAATATATGTCTCGGAATATACGGGGCGCTCGGGAAAACGTTCGTCGGCGACGTTAATTGTATAGTACTTTACGAACGTTGTATATCAGATTAGCATACATATTTGTTGCTGAAATCTCCGCAATAAATACGCTGTGTGTGTGTGTGTGTGTGTGTGTGTGTGCTTTTTTGTTTGCTAGCTGCAAATTACTGGCCGTTGGTGAAAACATTAAATATTATTTTAACAATATGTAAGAGAGCAGCTGAGAGCAGCTGGAAAAGTTTTTCTGGTCCCGTTCTCACGAAATCCAGCGACGTAAAAATTATTTCGGAAGGTGACACATACGACAAATTAGCATATCGAGGAAATTCAAACCTGGGTACAAGTTCTCATAAAATATTAAAAACAAGATATCAGATTCTGAGCATGAAATTCATTCTTTAGTACAGTTTTTGTTATTTTCGAGATCTAATTCCAAAGGGTCTATTCTTATCATTAAAGGACTTTACGACTTTCTCTTATATAGATAGGTAAGATGATAATCAAGTTTAGTATTAGGAAAGCACGAGAACACTGGATGATTTAAACAATGGAAAAAGGGGGAGTGGTAGAGATCATCTCAGCAGG
The DNA here is from genome assembly GCA_021229015.1 of Solen grandis. Taxonomy (NCBI): domain Eukaryota; kingdom Metazoa; phylum Mollusca; class Bivalvia; order Adapedonta; family Solenidae; genus Solen; species Solen grandis. Next base: position 23,343,958 of record CM037784.1, read on the forward strand.
ATATAAAGCAGTACAGCCGATCTTATGTCATTAGGAAAATTGGTGTTAGGGCATAAATTCCCATCGGGTATTTTGGTCTCCGTCTCCCCTGTCAAACTTAGTTGTTTTATCCTATGTTTTGAGAAAAACGGTCAGTTGATCAACGGAAATAAAACTTCAACCTATAATTTCATCCACGAAATAATATTTCATGGAAACCATCCACGTGACTGTGACACATTGGATTTCTCACAAATTTCCCCTACTCTAGCTGGTCCCCCTACTCTGGTCCTATATAAATCTCTCCACAGATTCTTCTACTGTAATTTATTCACCTTAAGCCGACTTATTATGAACACGTTATTCATTGCTCCTAAAAACACAATTTACAACAGTAGAAGTGGTTCGCGGTGACATGTGGATTTATGTGGAGGGCTTGCCGGTGGTCATATAAACAATGCCGCTCTAGGCTGATTAATGGCTTCAGTTTTCAGGGCTTGTCTAGGGAGGTTATTTTCCAGGGCCTGTGCAATTCTCTAAATTAATTTTTATTATGCACACGGGCAGCTTTCTTTTCAGGGCCTGTGCAATACTTAAATTAATATTTCATCATGGACAGCTTTCATAATCATCATAAAATTATTACGATATACACACGTATACCAATTTATAGGTAACTATGTTTTATAGAAGTATAGTAAAACTTCCGATGACAAATGGTGTAAAATGATGTCAGACCTAGATAACGGTGCGACTGTTTCTTCTAGAATAGACGATGTCTTCAAATGGCGCAGTGCCCCGCCAACATATTCAAAGTACATCACCTTTAACCCTTTCCCTCATATAGACTCATTTTGACGCACTCAGTAGGTACCACATAAAGTCTGATCTGCAGAAAGCCAAACTCAAACCTTACCAAATTTAATTGTAAAATCCTCATTACCAGACCACTGAGGAGCAGCGAACAGCATAAAACCTGATCAGCCTGCGAGTTACTCGCAGGCTGATCTGGTTTTATGCTGTTCGCATAGGTCTTTTCATGGTATCCTCTATGAGGGAAAGGGTTAACCAATGTCGTTCATGACGATCTCTGTTTAATAGAACACATATAAAGGAATACGAAAGACTCGTGCTCTCAACTCGGTTCCAAAAACGCGTTTCTCGGTTGCAAGAAATTGTTGGCCTCGTTCAGTTTAGTCGAAGTTCACAGTTTCAAGCGCGCATTTTTTTAATCACTCATTATGGAAGAAAAACAATGCTGTAAAAATTTAGAGTCTTGAGTATGAGTATAAAATATAGATACAGGAGGCTGGTGAGTCAAGGCCCTGGTAGTGCGGGATGATATACCATTAGTTCTGTGCGCCTGACTTAAGTCCGCTTACAAAGTTAGTTCCCTAAGTCTCTCATGACTGATCTGCAGCGACTTCAATCGTTGTTTTATCACTACATACTAACATTTTAACATCGGTCCTCATTTATGACGGCCATTTGTCTTAGACGCATGTTCCTATATGAGCCAGTTTTTATGTTGCAACATATTATCACTGCCAGTGGGAATTTTAATATCGAATATCCAAATTTAATGCCTTCAGGATTGAAAAATATACGTGCCCGTGTAGTTGCTCGTACCACCGTTATACAATAGATACTTATTCTTGCATGACGAGCTCCTGTTAAGCGTGTAACATTTTATTTTACATATCTTACATGAATAAATAGCACCCAAATCCTCTTTACATAGTTTATATAATTATTTTATTAGAAGCGAAAGCTTCTAAAGTCAGACAGTAGATTTTCTACTTATAATCATATTACCGCCACTTATCCATACATTCGCTTTGAAAAATAGTACCTCTGGTTGTCAACATTGCAGTTTTGATAAAAGTTAGATATATTGCAGGATTTTGAAAG
>CM037784.1:23345947-23365336 GCA_021229015.1 Solen grandis
AACTGCATCAATTTCGAATAAAAGATTATAAGTTATAAAGCATTCGAGCTTTTGAAATAAGCTATTTTCAAATCACAAAACTCTCTCTATCTCTCTCTCGTGTGTGTGTTTGTATGTGTATGTGTGTGCCTTATCATTCACTAGTATGTTTATATTATTAAAAAATAAATGAAAGGAAAGAAAAAAATGAGATAAGGTTGTTAAAATTCATGTTTTTTTTTGTTTTTTTTCTTTTTTTTTAGAAATTATACGTTACAAACATAATTTTAATCGTATTAAAAATTGTATACAAAACAAAACATATGAGCCCAACTGAATTTGCCGTCAAACCTGAAAATAGAGAAAATAAACTTTACTCCTCCTACATAAGGATGTGATATAAATCAATAACAAATGTTTATAATAAAAAACTGTAAATAACATTTTATTATACCCTTAGTATCATGAGGGATATACACAAGCTATTTCAAATCAATAGTAAGATTTTTTTTAACTTGTTTCTCAGTCGAAATTTGATTAAAGTAGGTAGATAAGGTATTCAATTCAAATCACATAGCAATTTAGGAGAGAAATGAAAGGAAAAAAATATTTTTGTGGCAAAATAACTGAAACGGTAACGTGGATCCATGGTTTAGGATTTCAACTGTCTTTGGCAATGATAAAATTTCGCGGTGTCGGTATAAAAAATGTCAATGTGTATAGTTTTATGTTGTTGTTTTTTAAATTTATTTTTCATTGTTATTACAAAGGCATATGAGTAATCAAGAAAATAAAATAGGTTCTTATGCATCAATGATCTTACCTTCCAAATCTAGCGCCTCTTGCAAACACATCAATGATATTGTTACAATCGTCATCTACATCATCAGACCATTCATCGTCATCATCAAAGCCACACTCCACTGACATTGGAGTTTCCAGAAACCTACTGTATTCTCCGTCCATCCCTCTGGCGACCAACTCCTCTAGTTTCTTTCTCACTTTGTAAATAACATGACCTCGGTCACAGAAAAGAATATCGTCTCTAGAGTTTACAAAGTCTCTGTTGCTACAACTAAATACGTCAGAAAAGCCATTGTGTTGGAAATAGTCAAAGCTGTTGATGCTGAACTTTTCATGGTCGGTATCGTCAGCGTGGTCTTCGTCCATAATAAATTCAAGACTATGGGCCCTAGTGACAGAGTTCTTGTAGGTTTTTGATACTGAAAAACCATGAACCGGGTCATCAGTGTGTTTGTCTTTTGTCTTTTCATTCTCTTCAAAGTCATCACTATTTATACTAGATTCAGAGTATCCGCTGATGTCAGAACGTGAACTACTAGATGAGCATTCATCACTGAATGGTGTGAGGACTTTTGTGAAGTTATTCTTATCATCATCTGTTTGAAGAAATTCACGGACAAACTTGTCTATTGGCTCAAATACATCATCATACTCATCGTGTTCTGGATATTCGTACTGTGGGTAATCTATGTCGCTCAGCAAATCTTCATCGTTATCAGCGAAGTCTATAGAACATTGACTTTTTTCTTGCCATTTCCCGTAGCTCTAATGTCATTTTCGAATTCATCACGGAAAATCAAAGCATTGGGGTTTGTTTTCTTGTAACATGCCATTCTTCAGCCTGAAAATCAAAATGATGCACCGGTAAATTATATAATTATTTTTCACTCTTTGAATAAATACATTAAAATCCTCACTTGGGCGGAAACCTATTTAAATAGTTATGGTGAATAATTCAGATTTTGTTTCAGATAAATGAATGGATGGATAAAAAAAAAAATAAAAATAGAAAAATGAAACGATTTATGTTGAATTTTTTTTTTATATACGAGCCATTGTAGTGTATTTTATACACCATTATTACATTTCAAACTAAATTGCTGATGCGATTTCTTTTAAATGCGTTCATAATAATACAACAGTTAAATGGTCTATGTCATAGTATATGTAAAAGACAAACACACAAATAAATAAATAAATAAATACATAAATAAATATTTCCCAATTAAACTAACTTAATAAATAAATAAATAAATAAATATTTCTGAACCTTTAATAATGATAACTAAGTAAAAGTAATCGTCATATAAATTTGAACTAATACAAACGCTGATATAATGTAACAACATGACAGAATAAAGATATTTACAATGTAGTTATATAAGAATTTCAGTTTAAATATTCATTCAAAATCAACCTTGTTAAAATGCATTCATTGATATCTATCTATCTATCTTCTGATACTGTCAACATCTATAAAAAATTTGAATTAATTTTTTAAAAATTATTTAATTGCAAAGACCGCATTCATTGTAGATTAGACGTTGTTGTCATGACGTCAATAACGTATATCCGCCAGGACGTCATTTTTAGGACCTAAATACCTTGTTCCAAGTGATATTGTTATCGTCTGGCAAAATGAACCCCCCCACCCGAGATAGAATTTATTGTATTTCTTAATTTTAAACTGTGTGCTAAATTTGATAAGCATCGCAACATTAAAATATGTCATCACCAAGAAGTCAAGTATTCATGGGGCATCCCTGACAACTGTTGTTGTTGTGTTGGAATTGCCCCTTACAAACATACGCACACATATACACGCATGCTCGTCCATTCCAAACGTTACTGTAAATATTCAGTCGAATGACATAACAAACGCAATAACAAGAAATTTTAGCCAATTCGCGTAGAATCAACTCGAAAGTAAAATGATTCGATCCATATCAGCAACAACAATATGATGTTGATTACAATGATAATTATAACACCAATAATTATAAAACTAAATATAACGATAATAATAAAAAAAAATAATAAGTGTAATGATAACTATAAATGCCATAATAATAATGATAAAAATATTAATAACTATAGCAAAAAAAAAATTTTAAAAAAAAAGGGTTCAAAAAGTATTGTTTAATAATCTTAATTGTTTCTGACAAATGTTACTTCTATCTACTACTTGTATCTATATTTCACGTCTTTGTCATTTTATTTTTACATAAATAAGGTAATTAACTTTAAAAGGGAGCAATGCCCTTATGGAAGTCACATTTCATATCTAACTTGCTGATCGTACACTTAATGTACATGACAAGATGTCAGTTAGCATGTATCATGCGTAAAACGTACTACATGTCTTACGTGATCACAAAGAAGAAGTACAGAGGAGCGCCAGTACACACAGACTGGTGTCATAATAGATTCCTAACTTTTAATTGTCAGTCACGTGGATCTTGTGTTAATTGCATTCCAAACACGCGAAGCACGCTCTGCACGTATAAAACACCATTACATGTCTCGTTCAAACAACAGAATTTAAGTTTAAATGGATAATATTCATTTCGTTCATTTTAAGATGTATGCTTTCGGAAATAAATCTCACTGTAGAGAAGGGAGTTGAGATGCGCTTTTTTGTGTGTAAATGATGAAGAATCGTGCTTGACATTATTATTTTTTTACATACGAGTATAAAAATTTAAACATGATACTGACGTCACCAAGAGCAGCTGGAGGATGACATTGATCACCTTTATCATATTATATATAAAACAAAAATTCATATATAAATTCTACTCCCTGTTGTTTTCCTTTGATAATCATTCATAGATTTCTTACTGTTACCAATTTTACTCCTCTATTAAAATTGTTGATGTTAGATAAAGTAATTGTGGAATGGGTGTGTGCTGAGGGGTTGTGGTTGTATATCACGTTATATGTTAGAAACGCTTATTTGAAAATACAAAATCAAAATAGATTACATTTGTTAATGCAAGAGACTGATTTTTCGCAAACATTATAAGTTTATTTAAGAATTGAGAGAATTTATTTAAAAAAAAAAGGATTTGTATAGAAGGTGTTTTGTCTTTTCATCCCTCCAGTTTTGATGAAAATGCATATATAGGTAAATACTAGAATTTGCTTCTAGAAAATATGCCCTTTAGTATATGAGGTAAACATGTTTTTTCTTTTTACATAAGTGAAAACAACACCAGAAGTCCGTTTCGCTAAATTAAGATGTGTTCTATATTGTGTATACGAATTTCCGATTGCCGAAATAATAAGTTAAGGGCAGTTAATTTCTGATTGCCGAAATAATAAGGTAAAGGCAGATAATCCATTTCAATGCATCGTATACAACTATCGTCGAATACTCACGGCCGATCGATAGGTCCTCTATAGGTCGTGGGATTTTACGTCTGAATTTTGTCGTTTTATGGTGTGTTAAAATTCGCTATTTCGACATACGACATGTGTCGTCTGCTGAAAGAAGCGTGAAACACGTACAGACAGACGACGTAGAAGTGATCCTTATGAGTCACCTCTGCTTGCAGCAGGTTATACAAAAAAGATCGCAGGTGTAATGCTGAAGATTTTTAGTAAAACCGGCTCAGGTGAGCGACAAAGCTTCGCATGCAGTGCACACGAGTTTAATTCATAATGGCGTAGGCCTACCAGGTTTTCTTTATACTGTCTTTAGGATAAGACCTAAGAGGATGTTCATGCGTTCTGTTACCATGTAGTGAAATGAATGAGAAGTGTTGTATCAGTATTTTGTAATTCCTCACGGATTAAAAGTGGTAAGTATTTTTCGAAATATAAAAAGTTACTCATTTAGAAAGTATAAAAAAGCTAATTTAGCTATGAAAAACGCACTTTTTTCCATTTACATTTTCTGATCCTTCTTCTTTAATGTACAAAAATATGTGTTAAGGTTCGAACTACATCAAGCATACTTATATCTTGTCAATGGATGGTAATATTTTATATGAAACTTCGTCACTTTGAAGACATCCAAAAACAAAATGTTTCACCGAGAATTGTTTCAAGTTTTATTACTTTTGGGGAAGATAATCTGTATGGCAAGTTAACCGTAGCCAAATGGAGTAAGTTACTTTTTAGTTTAGTTTACTTTCACGGGATTTAACTCTTAAAAATAATCAAGGGAAGGTAATGATGAAAATTCTGTCACATGCCATAACATGTCAATTTGCCCCTAAGATTTCCACTGTTTAACATTTTGTAAAACTTATATTGCAAATTTATATGCATGGCTTTGATGGAATTGATGGGTATTAGGCTGCGTAAACCTTAAAAACTTTTGGGCGAATTTAGCATCCTTGTTCTCAAATAAAAATGTATCAACATAATCATTTATATGTACACAGTCATTCACTTGAATACTTCCTAAAACGGTTATGTCGGGCTTCATCACTATCTAATTTTAGTACTAGTATTTAAGTATTACTTAGCGATAAGCATTGTTGTTGGAATTCTAGTTTTCACATAAACATGTATCAAGGATTTAACAATTTTATAATTATATGATACCTATTGATTTTCAATCTCATCAGCAACCCCAACAACAGAAACAAACTTAATGAGCTCAGGGGGTACGGGATAGATTTTCTTCTATGAACTAAATTTTCCTATTAACATATATCTTTTTTTTCAGTTTCTTTTTATGAACGTAATAATGATACAAATCATTCACTGAGAAAGAAGAGCAATAATTTTAGACCATTTCACTTCGATATTAGAAGAAAACCTACGAAAATCAAGGGGCAATCACCCGAACAACTTATCTATCTGTTGGTGTATAATTCCATTCATTGTTTATTAGGAAATAAAAATACGAAACTTTTCCCCAGGCACTGATTGGTCAATTTGAATAAGCGAATTATCCCGAGTATTGCCGAAGCCCTGATTAAATGGATTATTGAAAGGGAGAATAAAACCATCCTCCCTCTAAAGAATTACACTATGTCTACATGACACCTACATACAGAGCTCATATTTACATTGAGCCAAAAATAGATGGTGTGTGTTCATCATGTTATTGTTATTCTGTGTTTCTGATTTTTGCTGACAACTCAAAACTTAAGCAACAAACATGACGAGTTGCGGCATTACTTCGTCAAATATGACCGGACGTATAGACAGTGCAGAACAGAAACCGGTGGATCCAGCTATTCAGAAGCTTTCAAGAGAGGATCAAATCACAAAATATGGAGGAAATCATTCATTTGACAAGGTCCGTGATGCTGATAATGAAGCCAGTATTGAAGCAAATGACGACAATGCCGGGGCTCTAGATCGCGGCTGGGGCTGGGCAGTGGTGTTTAGCGCTTTTCTTGCAAACATCATTGTAGGTAAAGAAATAATTAAAATATAATGATAGCGTTTTACGAGCATTTCCATTAAAACATACACGAATCATTTGCAAGGGGCTATGATTATATTTTGTGATCTAAATTAAGTATTATATTTTAGATAAGTTGTGAAATATGTCGTGTTAAAGTGTTGGTGATAATAACTGCGAAAGTTTGTAAAATGACCTTCCCAGGCACAAAGTACTGGTCCAACCAAAATCGTTGATAATTGTTTGTGTGAGTTGTAAAAATGTACCATCCAATCGACGTTAAAAGGAATATGATTTACCTAATAATATTTTTTCTTACGGCTCGAGCCTAAGCCTTCATAGAGTAAACTTATTTTTAGGTGATATCTAAGAGGAAATCACACAACCTGATAATTAAAAAAATGTAATCTATTGTTTACCACTTAACGTAAGTTGTCAGAACAATAAAAACTACAGAAATGATAGCGAATTTCAAACACATATTCTAAATAAATGAAACAGTAATAAGTCGACTTATGATTCAAAATAAAATAATTTGATTCCATTTACAGGGGGACTGGACAAGTCTAATGGGATAATGTTCCTCCAGTTTCTGAAAACGTTCAAGCAGTCTGCAGCAGCCACCGCCTGGGTGATAGCACTGTTTGTTTGGTTTCGCCATCTGTTTGGTGAGCTGTGTATTTGAGCATTTTTATTCCACGAAACAACTCAAATGAAATTTTCCTTAACTCGAAATTAGGTTTCATTTCGGAATATCATCTTCAGCATCTTCAACCTTGTGGTGAAACAGCTCACGAATGTATACAATTCTTATTAGTCGTTTTGAAACATAATCTGAGAGTTTGGAGTTGCCAATTTTCAAGACGGTTTTGAAACCCATACGTAACGTTCTAACCAATACGCTTATTTCAAAATAAAATCTAAATCTCATATTGGAGATACTTTGCGAAATATAAGCCTGTTTGTAGATATTAGTTGTTGTTGTATTGGGGTTAACCGTCGCTGCGATAGTATTTCAATCATATAGCGACGTCCAGCTAATTACAGGTGGAGGAAGACCCCGAGAACACAGAGGTACCCGGGTAGAACCACCGACCTACCGCAAGCCAGCTGGAGTAGATATTAGTAACAACAACATCACAAAAACAAAACACTGTCGTCAAATCTTAAGTCAAAGAGGAAAATTTAAGAATTATGTAGAACTTAATCTCTGTCAATCTCTCGTGTAATCCAGAAAAAAAAAAAATTTAAAAAAAGGTTTCCAATACGCTTATTGCAAGATAAAAGCTAAACTTAAATTCCTAGTTGTATTGATAGAATTTTTTCCTCCAAATGTAAAAACGCAACCTTCCCAATTAATCTACATTGCTCGGTTTGAAATAATTCAAATAAACATACGCTCGAGATTTCCCCTCGTCACCGATTGGCCAGTTTAAATCAGCGATTTATATCGAGTATTGCCGAACATATTTTGAAAATTGGTCTAAAGTTTACTTCAACACTTGAGTGAAAGCGAGAGCCTCGTTTCATACCCCTGTGTATAAAGAGTTCCTATTTGAACCCTATTAAAAATTGACAATTTTCATTGCATGTACATGGTGATATTATAATAACATCACAATATCTAATTATGAATAAATATTGCATATAATGATAATACATTTTAAAAAACAAGTTTAGAATATTACGTAGGACTCTATGCAGTCCTATTTTAACACCATAGACTAAAAAGCACTTGTTATTATGTGGTGTATAGAATTTATACTGGACCCTTTGAATCGCATGTAGGTTATAAATCAAACAAATTACCGGTAATGAAAGTATGAACAAAACATTGTTTACCACACAGATGGATCATAGAATAAACAAACAACAACAGCAACAACAACAAAGCAACAACAACGAAAACAAAACAACAACAACAAAAAACAACATATAATCTATTTTACCCTTCAATAAATGGAGGACATGACATATGCACAATTGAAACATGCTTGGATAAACAAGATTTATTACAAAGACTGATACAGGAAGGAAAATTAACTAAATTTTTGACATATAAAAAAACATCGTCATAAACAATATCATAATCATGAAGACATATCATGATCATAATATCATTTACGACTCTTGTACAATCCATCGATTATAAAATACGAACCATTAAAAATGAGAATATATCAAATGCTTTTTCTTTGACATTTAACAAATGCACTTTAAAACAATAATCTGATATGACAGTAACGCTGCAGCCGCATACTCACTGATGAATTTGTAACCAGGAAGTCGGAAATTCGATCCCTGGTCGCGTCATTGTAAATTCATGACATGGTACTGGTAGTTATAACTCCGTTGCTTAAGGATAGATACAGAACTGATCTCCAACGTTTTAGGATATATAGCGCATCTGACCGATTGAAATACTGTCAGGGATGATCCTTGTAAACAGAAGTTCCAAAATGACCGATATACTAGCTGGCATAAGCAAACAAACTAGTTCTTGTTGGACAATGGATTTATAAAATAGTGTTTGTGATATATTCATACGTTCAGTTGATAGCTGTACTAAGCAGTGCTACCGCATCTATGACTTTCAAACAAGCATCGTTCATAATAATAAATATATCATAAATATTTTTAGAACATAAATATATTTTATTGAACAAATAATTTTTATACAATTTTGCAACACTCCACACGCCATAACTAATGCATCATTGTGATATCATTCTTAAACTGAATCATATTCAAAGCACTTAACTATAATCAATGAAAGATATCAAAAGCTAACTTTTCAGCCCCCCTGACGACGGCCATGTGTAACCAGTTTTCGTGTCGTCTGGTAGTTGTGCTGGGCGCCATCCCGTGTACAGTTGGTATGCTGTTGTCCGGCTTCATGACCGATCTCAACTTGATGTACATCACGTACGGCGTGATTGAAGGTTCACTCTTTCTCCTTGTCTTCTTTTTTCTCGACAAATATAAGATATCAGCACGAATCCACGTCAGTTCAATCAATGATTGCTGATCCTCGAATTAAGCTCTTCTTAGAAAATCAAATTTGGATCTGTCACTTCCAAATATGACGTTAAAATGGCGTCTCATTTTGCTAAGAAAATAAACCCCGATTAACCCAATTTAAAAAATAAATAAATAAATAAACTTTGTACGAAAATTTCTCCACATGTGAAAAATTTCACTGATGTCCTAATTTAACGTTGGTTAGTTTGCGTAATGTAATAGATTAATTCATCTGTCTTTTATCAAAAATAGAGTTACTATGCAGGAAAACATTCTTACGAGTAAGGTGACATTTGTTCGAAATTTAGTGTAATACATGTAGGTCCCTGTGCAGACTTTTACATCTTTTTCTTCGATCAAGAACATTAAAGCTATGACATTTATATGTTTTGACCAGGTCTTGGGATGTCCATGACGATCTTGCCGCCTCTGATCAGCGTCAACCATTTCTTTGACAAAAGACGAGGCTTAGCTGTTGGACTTTCCACTTTTGGTGCCAGCGCGGGTGCAGTTGTATTCCCTCCGTTTATCGAGATCATGTTCGAGACATTTGGTTTTGTTAGTACCTTCATGATGCTTGCGGGAGTTGCCAGTCATTTTCTGCTTTGTGGTATTCTTCTCCGTCCATTCGACCTACACCTTGCTTTATCTGCCAAATCTAAACCAAGGGTTGAACCAATTGCCATCATTGAAAAAGTTATTGGTGGAGACTTGAAATCAAATGATTTTCAAGGGAAACGTCTTAAGAAAAGAAACTTGTCTCAGTGGATATCAAAACCCGAGGGAAAGAAAAGTAAGATAATTAACTTTTCTTTACTTAAGGATGCAGTATTTGCTTGTTTTTGCATTCAGTCCTTCCTTTTCTTCATATCATTCAGTATTGTATACGGTTTCCTACCGGCCCTTGCAACAGAAAAAGGACTGAGTTCCTTGCAAAGTTCGTACCTGATCTCCGTCATCGGAGGTGTGGACAGCGTCAGCAGGATTGGCTTAACCGCAATGATGGACCACGAGAGAGTGAAACCTTACAGACTGTACGTGTACACTGTAGTTATATTCATCACAGGCATTGTCACCGTTATCATGCCTTCTTGCGAAGCCTTTTGGCAGTTTGCGGTTCTGGGTGCTCTTTACGGAATGGCGTCCGGGACGTACGTTGCTGAATCTGCTATTGCACTTGTTGAGATATACGGTGTAGAACAGTTTTCAAGCGCTCTTGGATTCGTAAACTTTGGAAACGGACTCAGCCAGTTCGTTTTCCACACAGTTGGAGGTAACAGTATTTTTGTTACCTTTTTTTTTCTTTTAATATCTTTGACAGTGGCCGAAGCATGTTGTTTTACGATTGTACATCTTTCCAAAGTACACCAGTTTACCGGACATTTCCTGTATACATGCTAGTAGAATACTGAGCTTGTTGTTAGTTTTATGTGTACCAAGAGTAGCAAATCGACTTTGCATTTCACTGACTTTGGCATATTTTTGACATAATTGTGGCCCTTGGACTTAATAGAAATTCTTTATACTTGAAATTTCCCTGCCAGTTCTGTTAATATTTTTGGATATATTGAGCTGTTTTGGAAAACATGTATAGTTACGAGTATAAACAATAAGTATCGGGTCGAGTTTATATTTTGCTGTATTTTGCAATATACGGAATGATGGCCCTTGGACTGAGAAAATGTGTTAAAATATGTATTGCAGTCGGGGACACAAGTGTTGCACCAACATATTTAGTTTTTGTGATAAAAGTCAATTTCAATTCATTTTGCGCTAATCTTCTATTAATTTTAGCATCTGCATCGCTTGTATACAAAACTAAGTTGGTCATAACCCTTTTCTCAATGACGAAATGTAGTGTGTCAAATTTTGATAAAATTGTGAAACTTTTCGGAAATAGATTTATGCAAGCGCTTGACCGTAACCGATTATATGTGTAAATACTTGAAATATTTATACATATATTTTAAGGCTGATAGTGGTGTAATTGTATAGTGTTCTACTGGTTATTAATTCATTTTCGAGATCTGTTTTACTGGTTTAAGTTACAAATGCATTAATTGCACCCCATCCCTACACACAAAATTGTTATGCCCATTTCCGGCAAATGTTTCATATGGTTTCAATAGCTACATGCATTTGATTTTAATACTTACATGTATTTCAAAACAGGCATGATTATGGAATTTAAGTTATTAGGTATGCGGAAGATTATATGGCCGTTGTGATATACACTAATTGTCAGCCAATGTATTTTGATAATCCATCAGTAAATAATGATCATATTCCATCAAGTGATCATGGAAACTTATAGTAAATGCAATACTTTATAGACTTTGAGCAAAAGAGCCTTTAACTCCAAAGCAACAGATGCTTGCATACACTGAATTCTTTTTAAGCATTTGAATGACCATTATTACAATGTAATGATGAATGGATTACCTTAGGTTTTTTATTACAGGAGCCATGAAGGACATGTTTGGCAATTACTGGACGGCGTTCTACATGGGGAGCTCGGGTCTGTTACTGAGTGGAATTACCATGGGTATTGGAAACATCTTGATCTACAGACGGAAATATTCCAAGCAACATCAGACTTGTGATCATGAATTGAAATAATGACAGCGTTGGTAGTACCAAATACTATATGTATATAGTGAGACTGTTTATAGGGCATTTTTTTTTGGGGGGGGGGGGGGGGGGGGGGAGTATTACAAAGCTGTTTAAACTATAACACTAATATGCAAACCATTAAATAATGTATGGTATTCATTTTGAATTTTTCATTCTATTTTAGATTTCAAAATAAACCCTTATACGTACCCTACCCTCTTCTTACCATTACTTATCGTTGTAAATGTGTAGGAACCAAATCAGCAAGAACTTTCATAACGGGTAACTTTCATAAAGTTATGCTGGTCCAATGTTTTTTTTTTTTTTTTTTTTTTAATATAATAAAGCCGCTTCTTTGAATTTGTCAGAATTACAGCGGATATAAAATTAAGATGTATATTAAAGGAGATGGTTTATTCGCCCTGTGTAAGTAACGACTTTGCTTGCACTTTTCGTTGTTTGTATAAATCGTGTAATGAGGCCAAGTGAGTGATCCTGTCAGGGCTTTGATATACGATGTGTGATAAAACAAGAGGGCCAAGATGGCCCTAGATCGCTCACCTGAGAAAAGTATCATTCATTGCCTGTACAAAATAGATTGCTTAAGAATAAAGATGATGAGGTGAAACAATGTTCAGGAATTTTCTGACCCCATCCACAAAAGATATCATCATGACAAACATTCTACCAAAGTTTGAGGATGTTTGGACCAAAAATGTTGCCCTCAGAGTATAAACAAGATTTTTCTAAGATTTGACCTACTGACCTACTTTTGGATCCAACCTGACCCATTTTCGAAAGGGTTCAAGATATTATCAAGACAAACATTCTGACCAAGTTTGAGGAAGATTGGATCAAAATTGTGGCCTCTAGTGTGTAAACATCAAAATTGTTGACGGACGACGGACAATCAAGTATCCCAAAAGCTCACCCTGAGCTATGCTCAGGTGAGCTAAAAAAGGTGGGCATCGTGTGTGTATGTGTATGTGTGTGTGTGTGTACAAACTTGGTGTCTAACCCCTTCTCAATCCCATTCTTTTGAAGAAAATGGTGAAATTTAATGATTTGAAAATCTCAGTCCAGGAAGGTAAAAGGACAAGACTTTGACAATATGATATTTTAATCGCAAACACAATGTCACATGAATATAACAACATAAATATCAAAATACTATTTTATTTTAAAAAAATTAAAAATACTCAAATGGATCAGAATATACTTACATTCTACAGAAATTAACTGTTTGAAATTTTAAATGAATGTATGATTTAGACTTTATTGAAATAAGACCATGTAAAGTTATCAGGATTCATAAGCTCTGTATTTAAAAAAAAAGATTCTATACATGATCACATTAATTAATTTAAAAAATATCTAAAATTTGGTCAAAAAGGTATGTAAAATTTTTTTGGTTTTTTAAAACCATTGACTAGGGTCACACTGGGCCTTTTTTATATCCTACAAACATTTCCGAGGTCTTTACAATCCAGTTGTGTTCATCATCATCTGAGGAAAAATAATAAATGGAGTGTCATCAGTTTCCATGTACAACAGCGTATAAGAAGCGCAGTTGTACAACAAAGGTATCCGGTACTTTGCTTTGACCGAAAAACTGCCGTATTAAAAAAAAATCAACAACCTTATATTATTATACATTTATAAGGTCTTGATTTTTTTAATGGGCAGGAACATACCGGGTACCTTTGAATTATATAAGGTCAGTAATTTTTTTATTGGCAGCAACATAACGGGTACCTTTATTGTACAAAAGCCTATTAATTGTATATAAGAAGTTTTTGATATACATTATCATGGTATACATGTAACTATACTTACTTGGTACTGGTATTAGTAAAACTGGAATTGCAAACAGTAGAACCATAACAGTAGTAAACAAGTTGTATTTTTTAATTTAAAGGCAGTTCAAGGCTTAAGGTTAACCCAACAGTTCCATCAAAACCATGCATATAACTTCACAAAATAAGCGTTTAAAATGTCAAACAAATTGGAAATCTTTGGGGGCAAATTGACATGGGTTTTGACATGTGGCAGAAGTTCTTTTATTAAGGTACCTCCCCTGTCATAAGCTATCTCTCATGAAAACTAAAAAAGTGACTTTCTCCATTTTTCTACGGTAAAGTTTAGATTTTTTTCATGAAATTTGAAACAGAATCATAAAATACATTCAAAGAAAATGTATATTTCCCATAGGCTTCAATGTTAACTTATATACATTGTACAGATAATCTCCCCAAAATTAGATAAAAAAACTCTTAATGAAATATTTTCTTTTTGAATGTCTTTAAAGTGTCAGAGTTTCATAGAAATATTGCCATCCAGTGGCAAGATATGGAATATGGCTATTAGGGTGCTTATACCTTAAATAATGAACACTGACACTGTATTCAAGGCTCACAAACATTTAATCATGTACATTAACATGCCAAAGTTTTATATTCATGTATGTTCACTGACATGCCAAATGTTGAATAAATGCACTGTAACATGTCAATGGCCTTAACTATGTACACTGACATGTCAAAGGGTTAAATTATATAAGACTGAGATGTCAAAGACCTTAATTATGTAACACTGACATGTCGTCAAAGGGCTTAATTATATACCACTGACATGTCAAGAGGCTTAATTATGTAACATCGACATGTCAAAGGGCTTAATTATGTAACTAACACTGACATGTCAAAGGGCTTAATTATGTAACATTGACATGTCAAAGGGCTTAATTATGTACATTGACATGTCAAAGGGCTTTATTATGTACAGTGACATGTCAAAGGGCTTTATTATGTACAGTGACATGTCAAAGGGCTTTATTATGTACAGTGACATGTCAAAGGGCTTAATTATGTACAGTGACATGTCAAAGGGCTTTATTATGTACAGTGACATGTCAAAGGGCTTTATTATGTACATTGACATGTCAAAGGGCTTTATTATGTACATTGACATGTCAAAGGGCTTTTTTACGGTATGTACATTGACATGTCAAAGGGCTTTATTATGTACATTGACATGTCAAAGGGCTTAACTTTGTACAGTACTATACACTGACATTTTAAAATATAATATGTTAAAGTGTGCACAACATGTCAACAAAATAACCATACACATTTATAATATATATAACTGAACATAAATTCAGGTTTAGATAAAGAAGACTCTCAGTGTAAATCTGACAATGATTTGAAATATTTACAAGTATTAAAATCAACAGTTTCAATACAAGGGCAAAATTCAAATATCTTGAAAATATGAGTGATTTCTTGTGTCTTTAATTTGAATACAGCATAATCGGTATAACATTCACACCACAACTTAAAAGGAACTACTTTTTATAGCGTAAAACAATTGGAATATTCCCATCTCCTTGTTCAAGCTAGAGTACTATTGTTACACTTTATCAAAAATGAAACTACTTTTCTTTTTTTTGCAACAGGAACAACTGGTGCAACACAATCTCCTGACTTAAACTAGAGTTATGCCCCTTTACCAAAACTGAAGTTTTCAGGCTGACCTTGAATTAGAAACAGACAAAAATCAATTGCTAGTTTTGTCTGGACCCCATGAGATGAGAAGGTAGACCTTTAAAACAGTCTGATGGCAAGTATCTGGTATTTCCATGCACTATGTACACTGGACCCTGGCATTTTTCTCATGCATTATTCATAAAGAAAGAATGTCTGCTGCAACTCAAGAAATGTACTTTCAGATGACCCCTGGGAGAAGAAATGACTAAGGATAAAGGTTAAAAGAAAAATTATTCTGAACATGCATTTTTGTCTTCTGAAGACGGATATTTGTTACAATCAAATGAATTGATATGTCTGCTGTTTGGAAGAATTTTCTGCTTCATACGTAAATTTTATAAATTTGTGTCTGCCTAATTACCAATATATAGACATACGTATTCAGTAAAACCCATAGCTAGCTGTCTATAGCAACCAGCCTGGGAACATGGGATATTGGTTGCTAAGTGTCAGTGATTGCTAAACAGAGCCTGGAGTATGTGGGAAAATGAAACCTGGATTCTGAAACCTCAAGTAACGCACCTATCAGTGCTTGGCTCCAGGGTGGGGGTGGTGAGCAAACGGAAGACCTTTCCCGACAGGTGGGAATTCGACAGACAAAATGGTTCCAGGTCTCGGACAATAGACTTTGGCAAGCGTATAATGTGGAGATTTTGATAAACTGCCAGTCCTAGGAAGGGGATTTAGACTTAAAGAAAATTCAATTTCCCCAAGGTCAGCCTACATTTTTCCTACAATGGGCAAAATATAACATTGATAGGTGCACAACTGATCACGCAGGCCAGGCTGGACATATTATTGAAAAGAAACCAAAAATATTTTTATTATTAATTGGAACAATCATTGGAAAGACTCAATAAATGCAGAATTGAGCAGTACCTACAGCAATGCACTGTAAAGTGGTAAATACGCTACACATCTCAATGAGGAACAACTTAGCATTGTCAGTGTGGTCAATGTCAATAAGACTTTGGCACGACAGTGTCTATATTCTGCAGGGAATCAATGCAACTGTCAGTTTGCAACACGAAGCGGTAACACTTACAATGTTAACCCTTTCCCTCATATAGACTCATTTTGAGGCAAACCAAAACCAAAACCTTTCCGGCTAAAATCAGAATACTAGGCTATCTGGTTTTATGCTGTTCGCATAGGTCTTTTCATGGTTTCCTCTATGAGGGAAAGAGTTATACTTATAAATAAACAAGTTCTTTTATTCCTTTTCATTATGTCCTTCTAGAGTTGGACCAGTACTTCACATTCTTATATATAAGGCATTAATGTGTCCATCTATGCAAAAGGTTATTAATTCTGTCAAGGTCAGAAAAAACTAGATCTATTACTTAAGGTGATAAATACCCCCACATCCGACCTTACCCATGAGAGTGTAGGACCATGGGATGTGAGGAGACAAACAGGACATCACAAGTGTGATCACTATCTGATTCCTACTGGAAGGGTCATTAAGATAAGTCTAAGTTGGTGAATTTACAATGAAAATATATATACTTAGTTAAAACAGCGGTGTTTGTTTCAGCGAATTTTGCTGTTTTAAAGAAATTGTCATTGTAAAGAATAGAGACACAAAAGGATTTAAAAGGATGTTGTTAAAATGAATGCTGTTAAAAAAGGTTTCACTTTATTTCTTTTTACTACAATCCTACAACTTATATTCAGCCTTCTCAGAAGTTTGTAGATCAAACCAGTATAGATGCAAAAAATTCTTCGACTCAATGGGGTTCAAACCTTTAACCTCAAGTCATAAATGTTACTATGGCAACCATGTACTTAACAGTTAATATAGCCATACTTAAATCTTATTAAGTCAAATACTAATTGACAGGTACACAGACATGTACACAAACTGAAGAAGTTCCCAATGGTTACAATGTACCTTTAAGTGTTTCAGAATATAACTACCATGATGAAGAATGATTGAACCAAACAATGCATTAGCCAGAATAGTTAAAGGATTTACCAGCAAACACTAAAATCACACTGAAAAAAGTAAAATCAAACTAAAGCAAATAAAAACTTATTACAGCTTAAATGCTTTGATTGTTACTTTAATTTTGCCAATCATTATGCAAATGTCCTTGGACCTATCTCCAATCGAAACCGGAGACAAGAATATTAACTTGAAACCCTACCACCCATTTCCATTTTCATGCAAATATGTGTATACTCAAGGGATATTGAGCTTTTTGGCTGTTTTCAATCAAGCAAATGATTTTGTTTCATTTCATGGTCTATGCATATCCCCAGTCAACCCATGAATGTCAGAACTAATCTGTTAGAGATAAACCTATCTATTTCCCAAAACTCCAGTTTGGAGATGCAATAAATATGCTTTAGACAAAAATATAAAAAATATGGTACTCTGAATATAGAAGTAGATTGCCTAACTTGACTCTCAAACTCTGTTGAACTGAATACCTAATAACTCCTTACTTACACTCATGTTCAACTCTTGGTACACGACCAAGGTAAGACTCGATGAAAGAACATTGTGGATTCTTCCGTTGTTTTTTTCCATGCTAGCATGATGCTACTGATACTCTTCTAGGCTAGAAATGGACATCCCATGAAAAACAGGATTTCTGGAAGTCATGATCAAAATTAATTACATTCAACACCCTGGACAAGATCTCATATTTGACTTTCAACCTCTTAATGTGACTTTGACCTTTTGACCTTGGAACTATGATTTTTCATTGGAAGACCTTGTTTAAAACATAAGTTTCTGTAGCTGAATACAGGTGTTTGAAAATAAACAGTGAGACAGACTTCACAGTAGCTTGCTCTGATGAAGAAGAATTCTTCCTTAAACTTTAATCTATATTCCCCATCCCTGCCTTAATCAATTTATCTACAAATTGATTATTACAGCTAATTTTAAAAAGCAATATTTTTGGTTAGTACCAATTTCTTGTGTATGAGATAATGTGATAATGATGATTATAATAGTAATGATAAGAGAGAGAGATGATGATGATGATGATGATGATGATAAGATGAGAGCAAGAGAGGGAGAGCTTATTGCCGTGTAAACACAATATAGTTTTCCGTATTGGTTAGAAACAAGAAACATGCAGGTGTGAGCATGCGCTAATCATTTACAGAATACGATAACAAAAATTATGCAACAATGTTCCTTATACTTGTGAAAATTTCAGAGATCATAAAATCAACATACACACCCTCCTTACAGCAAAGTGTCATTGTTGTGTTATGTTACCCTCCCCAATCCTGCCAACACTATGTTATGTTACCCTCCCTAATCCTGCCAACACTATGTAATGTTACCCTCCCTAATCCTGCCAACACTATGTAATGTTACCCTCCCTAATCCTGCTAACACTATGTTATGTTACCCTCCCTAATCCTGCCAACACTATGTAATGTTACCCTCCCTAATCCTGCCAACACTATGTTATGTTACCCTCCCTAATCCTGCCAACACTATGCACAGTGTTGAAATTTGGCCCTGGGATAATTTGATTGATAATCATCTATGCCTGGGATAATTGACTGATAATCATCTATGCCTGGGATAATTGATTGATAATCATCTATGCCTGGGATAATTGATTGATAATCATTGATAATCATCTATGCCTGGGATAATTGATTGATAATCATCTATGCCTGGGATAATTGATTGATAATCATCTATGCCTGGGATAATTGATTGATAATCATCTATGCCTGGGATAATTGATTGATAATCATCTATGCCTGGGATAATTGATTGATAATCATCTATGCCTGTGCGATAGGATATAATAAGATTCTCTTATGCAAAGCGTTTTGAACGTATATATATACTAGACGAAACTTATAAGTACTCTGACTAAAGTTTTGTCTATAGCATTTGTTGTATTAAAAAAAATATATTTTGGTTTTCTATAGCTTTCCATGAAAACTGGTCTCGTAGAGTTGATTATTTGTCAAAATTATTCAAGCAGACAACAGATTGAGCCAATGCACATTTTTAGCTCACCTGAGCATAGCTCAGGGTGAGCTTTTGGGATACTTGATTGTCCGTCTGCCGTTTTG
>CM037784.1:23365436-23410436 GCA_021229015.1 Solen grandis
CTCACCACAAATATTTAATAAAATATTTGCTGATATAACGAGGTTATGTTAGTTTTTAAAATTAAACCCTGTTGCTGTGCATTTTGCTGTGCTGGAGTTTGCAGTCGCGTCGACAGTATTTCAGCCATATGGTGGTATCCAACTTACCACTGGTAACGAATGACCCAGATTGTCACTGGGCTACCACCCAGCTTGTTTGACAGCAGAAAATAAATTTCAGCTTTTCAACTTTTATCCAAGTATAATCCCTAAATGCACATACATATGTGGGAAAAATAAGCAATACAAATATGAAAAAAATAAATAAATAAAAAGATAAAAAGTAAATACAGACATCAATTTACGCACACACACCGTAAACGGCCACACATCTTTAAGTCTTAAGGTAAAGTCCTTGTAATGGTTCCGCTACGTCTTGGACCACTTAACCTCTACCAAGATAACCAAGGTACCCTAATGAAACATGGAAAGGCTATGAGGTCCAAAATGTAGCGGAGCCATAACAGGAACTTTACCTTAAGGTATATATAGTTACTCATACCCTTTTGTTACATATTCAAAAACGACACCCGGCTCCTCACCCTGTTGGTTCGAGTCCCGGTTTCTGATTCATTCAGACCTATCATCTGATGGCTTATTGTAGTATGGTTGTCCCTTGTGTACTTAAATTATTTCGGGTACTTTATTTAGCTTGACGTACCCAAATACGATTGGAATGCTGTCACAAACTCCAAAAACTACAAATCGACAACATATTAAATCGAAATTGCAAGTCATCGTAATATTTGATTATTTACAAAGAAATAAAACATCGGGTTCTTTTTTTATCCATACAAATACCTTTAAGATCGAAACAGCGGGATTCTCAGCAGTAACGCTTGAGCAGACGAAAACAGGTTAACATGAAGTGGATATTTCATATACACTGTAAATGTATTGTTTTAACAAAACAACAAACATTTGCTAGAATTCAAGATAACTTGTACTGTGTAGGTACAATTGAAACCACACACACACACACACACACCAAAAAAAACACAACAAAAACAAACAAACAAAAACAAACAAACAGAAATTATGATTGTTCTGAGGCAAGTGAAATCTTGTTGTCAACCGGAACATCTCGGCGTTGAAGACTAAATCCTGAGTCGGAACTGCAACAACACATCGGAAAGTTCTTTTTCAACCATAAAAGGACCTAAAAGATCGAAACAGCTGTATTCTTTTTCTCAGCACTAACGCTTGAGCAGACGAAAATGGGTTAATGAAGGACAGTGATGTTTAATCTTTCTTTAGTCCGCACCTTTGATCAACATTCTCCGGGTAATTAATTAAAGTGAGTATAAAAAAATATTATCTAACATTCGATTACCGCATTAAAAAATGGTCTATTAAAAAGCTGTCTAAATAAGTTAGGAACCCAAGAGATGGTAATTAATTCTTCAGGGACAATACAAAATGCCCACACAAACACTGGAATATATTGGTTGCTCAGGGAGAGAGCAGTAAACAAAGATTCTATACGCGGCATGACCTTAGTATTCAAGAAAGACAATTGTACTTTGTGTAGAGGCAGGAATATAAACATTTCAAAGGATTTCAGATCAATAAAAATGCAGAGATCCTACGCAATCTCCCTGTCTAAAAGGATGAAAGAGGTTATGAGATAAGTTTTTATTAAAGAGTAAAGAACTCAGTGGTAGAGTGTCCACTTTGCGTTTGGGGAGTCTGGGTCACTTCTCCCGGTGACCGCGTCAAATCAAAGACGTATAAAATTGGCACCAAATGCAGCTTTGCCTGGCACTCGGCAAAATGGGGTTGCTAAGGGAACTCGGAGTACTCAGTACTAGTTCTACCTAGGAATTTGTCTTCCGTATATCGGTGGTATTCACCGGGCACGTAAAAGAACCAAAGGGGTCTATTCGCAAAATGAGCTAGGGTTTCGCACCCGGACTCCCTTGTATCCAACTACTGTCTCTTCCAATGTTGTCTCTTCAGCAAAAAAACAAGACCCACATGTGGGAAATCCTTGACCGTAAGGTCTAAAATATGGCCATACATATAAATAATCAGAACATGATTGCTAGCCATTACACTAAAAGAAGAAGAAAAGGATATAACAAAAATAAAACAAACAAAAAGCAACAACAAAAACCTTTCATAGATAATGATTTAACTTATTTTATTTTCAAAGATATTCTAAGTATTTTTTAATCATTTATTTATCTGCTTACTTGACAATAGTTTCCGTCAACTATCATAACAGCATGTTATATATTGACCCTTTTGTAGTCAAGTTTAAAAGATTTAAATTGGTGTCTACAAAGGATGCCATAGGGTTTTAAGTTTTAACAGTAAAAGAATTTAATGAAAAAAATAAATTTATGGTAACCAAATTTATTCATTTTCAAGCTTAATTGACACTAAAATATTAAATTTTAAATGAATTTTGCAATAAGAAAGAAATTGGTAAGACGATTTTTAAATCGTTTTTATCATAGGTTATTTCCGACAAAGAGTACTCAGGGGAGACAACTGGATTCGCGAACATTCTGTAAAATTGGATGGATGTTACTTCCCTTGATAGTTTATATCCATTTACACTTTTTGTAGGATATCCGTTTTAATTATCTAAATAAATAAAACAATACATTTCGACTTAATTTCCGATAGTTTATTTAATAAATGTAAATTTAACAGAGATACATAGTACCATTTATACAGATTTCATAGAACAATCTTTTTTTTTATGATATATGACAAAGAAATAATTACGGTTGATTAGGAAATACAAGCCCCCTGATCAACCCGTTCCAGTGGCGGATTCGGCGATTAATATCTTAGGAGAGGGACACAAATACATTATTATAGGGAGAAGGTTACTAAGCGACCTAAAGGTTAAATGCCTGATCCTAATCCTCCTTTCTATTGCTCTGTGAACACATGCTTGAAAGTAGCTCAATATATACATATGTTGATACACCACTGTTAACATTAAAATTAATAAATTTGTGCACAATAACTTCACTTGCCGACCATCAGGTAGCAACCCTAGGTGCCCCCCGGAAAATTCGCCACTGCGTACAATATATAAATTATATGGTGGAATATTTGTATAAAACTCCTCTTTCACACTTAACGAAACTTGCAAATACTCCTTTTTTAAACTTGAAGGAAACATCTGTCTTACGAAATATTTGCTCGTTCAATATTGAAATAGTTTATTGGCTCAATCTGTCGTCTGCTTAAATTATATCCAATAATGTGAAACCAAGTTTTAATCCTGCCACGAGATATGCACACATCATTATTCGGAGTATTTATAAGGTTAACCTTAAAACTCTGATATTTCACGTCATTTTATTCTAGCATGTTGACCCTCCTTTATATTGGATTTTCTTAAATAAGAAATAAAATAAAAGTAGGAATATAACATCAAAATATTGCTGAAATATGCCTCATTAAAGATCCAGTTAATCAAAGTTCGTTCGAAAAACACGAAATAAAAGTTTTGACATTTTTTCGAGATGATGCCTTTTTAAAGTCCTTGAGTATAGAAATTATGTATAGGAATGTATTTTATTGCGAAGTATATCAATGACAATTAATAAGTACATGTGTACTTATATATCATGGAATCCTAAGTTTGAGCTTTCCATAGACATAACGTGTTGAAGATATGTTTATATTTAACCGCAATCAACATATTAAGTAAAAATATAGTATTTAAGCCTATATTCCACGAGCGATTATCATTTCAATAATATTTTCCACTTCTTCTTAAAGAGGAAATAGGATGATACATGATTGTCTTTTTAGTTGAGGTTGAGGGAAATCTTAAACATGATAGACGAAGAAAGAATGCGTATACATTAATACATTCAAATGAAAAAAAAAAAAAACCGGAATGTAGAAAGTTAAAAGATTCAAATGACCTCCTTGATCAGATGCTAACAAATCACGTGGTCTTATTTTTGAGCAACGGCATTTCCCTGAAGAAATGATTATTTGTTGCCAAGAAAAGAAAACTTGGTTTATTTCTAAATTACAGACACAGCTTATACATTCTCATGCAACAAAATCTGATATACTTCAAATAAATATCATGTCAAAATTCCTGATATTCTTAAAGCATTATACGATCATCGGACGTTTAAAATAAAATAAACTTGATGAATGATTTACACCTCGCAACAGCTTTGTCCCTGTACACAACAGATACTCGTATACCTATCAAGTCCATCTTTCTATTTTTAGTATCAGTGACATTGACCTTGACCTTTATTTTCCAAATTCATTCCACAGCAACCATTCAGTGACGCTAAAGAACTGTTCTAAGTTTAACTGCATTGCGAGAAGTTGCATTGAAATATAAAAGATTAGAAGGACGCGACGCGACTTCAGTATGACTGAAACGTTAAAAGTGAAGCAAGAAGTAAAACTTGTCATATTTACAGGTATAACAATTAAATGCATACTAGTTAAATATAATAGGAATGTAATATTGCTGGAAAATGTAATGAATACACACATGTTAAAAATAAACCATGGTAAAGACCCCATGTCCATAAAATCAACATTAAAGCATAATTGTAATACATTGCACAATGCAGAAAAGAGAAAACGTTTTAAAATTGTCAAAATTAGCAATAACACCTTCCGAATAAAAAATTATATGCGAATAAGAAAGTGAAAAATGAAAAGCGGGACTATTTCTTGAGTGGAGCCACATTTTCAACAAAATGTCCAACGACGTTGCCGGCGGGCCTGTAGTTGGCAACCACGATTGCCTTTCCGCCGGAAGTGAGCGCCTTGCCGATGCCCATTTCTTTGCTTCCTTTCCAAACCATCTGGGTGAAGTGGCCTGTGAATATAAATCATCATCATCATCATCATTATCATCAACAACAGAATAAACAGCAGAAACAACGTATAAACAAGAG
Source organism: Solen grandis (assembly GCA_021229015.1). Taxonomy (NCBI): domain Eukaryota; kingdom Metazoa; phylum Mollusca; class Bivalvia; order Adapedonta; family Solenidae; genus Solen; species Solen grandis. Next base: position 23,370,380 of record CM037784.1, read on the forward strand.
GGCAAAGGTGGCCCTGAATCGCTCACCTGATTATAAATGAGTAACATATGTTGGATTTTTCATATTGACCTACTTTTTGACCCCACATGACCAACTTCAAACTTGACCAAGATTTTAAGGAAACAAACATTCCGACCAAGTTTCATGAAGATATGGCCTCTAGAGTGTTAACAAGGTTTTTCTAAGATTTGACCTCATGACCTACTTTTTGATCCCACAAGACCCAATTTTAAACTTGTCCAAGATTTTATTGAGACAAAAATTCTGACCACGTTTCATGAAGATTTGGCCAAAATGTGGCCTCTAGAGTGTTTACAAGGTTTTTATCAGATTTGACCTAGTGACCTATTTATTGACCAAACATGATCCAAATTCAAACTTATCCAAGATTTTATAGAGAAAAACATTCTGACCAAGTTTCATAAGAATTTGGCCATAAATTGGCCTCTAGCGTGTTAACAAGGTTTTTATAAGATTTGACCTCTTGACCTACTTTTTGACCCCACATGACCCAATTTCGTACTTGTCAAAGATTTTACAGAGGCAAACATTTTGACCAAGTTTCATGAAGATTGGCCTAAAAATATGGCCTCTAGAGTGTTAACAAGCCAAATTGTTGACAACGCACGACGGACGCCGGACGAAGGGCGACCACAAAAGCTCACCATGAGCACGTTGTGCTCAGGTGAGCTATAAATGTATAAATATGTACCCTGAAGACAATATCTTCAAGGCAAATTAATCTAATGGACATGGAATATCAATTGTTCCTTCCCATATTAGATTATACTTATCAAAATAATACCCTTTAAACACAACAAACTTATAAAAATACATGTTTACAGATCGATGATTCACGCTTTATTTCATATAGACGTGTTTTGACGTCTTGGAAAATAGGTCAACTCAAAATCAGACGGATCCTTACAGAAACTCATCTGCATGCGTACAAGCTTATGTAGCCCAGATTCTACACAGTCTGTACGGCAAATAGAATTCCATTGTTACATATACCATTTACAATTTAATGAATTGATATCCATCAAGTCAGAAATTTGTAATCGAATATTCATGAGGTAAAGGGTAGAACAAACTCGTGACTGCAGCAACCTTATCGTAGTGTAAAATCATCAAATTTCGTTGACATTAAATTACGTTGATCATGTACCTAGGGGAATTTCGTGGGTACATTTATTCGTGTATCTTTCTTCTAGAAAACGTGAGGGTATATAAGAGAAGTTTTTGTTGGGATTGATATTCCAAGAAATCGACGAAAATTAATGCCCTCGAAATTGAATGATTTATACTTGTATACCCTGTTTATATGACCGTGCCAGCTTTAATATGCTGAAATTTTGACATTGTTTATATTAGCTTATCCAGAGTAATATTTCCCTAGAATAGTTGAGGCCGCTAAAGATTAGTGTTAAATTGATCTGAGATTAAATTCCATGAGATTAAATCAAGTTCACTATTGTCGTCTTAATTTAATCTACAGGAATGAGTAACTACGGGAAGAATTTAGTGAGGGTCTTGATGTTTGGTTCTTGTCCCTTGCGAAACGTGCAAATATTCTATAAAATCAATTACGCATGATAAATTCTCTGAAGTTATATTTAAAGACATATATGAAAATTATAGATAAAAACAACGGACATATCCGACGCAAACTTTTAAGACTTAAATTTCACTTTAATACCTGGCCTGCGAATCACGAATCATCTGAAATTGATATTCTTTTTTCGTCCCGGTGACCGAGGGGTCAGAGCGTCACCCTCGGGAGCAGGGGGTCATGTGTTTGATCTCCGACCGCGACTTACCAAAGTCGTTAGACTAACACTTGTACCTTCTTGACTGACGCTAAGCATATAGACAAGGTAGTCGACACACATCTTTGAACACTGATGGTGATAGAACACAAGCGTTTACCTGACCCCAGGGATGATGGTGATAGAACACAAGCGTTTACCTGATCCCAGGGATGATGGTTCCCGGCTGAAGTCGTGTTTGCTGATCTCACTGTACCACTGCTCGCATGCTTCCCGGCCTTCAAGATACCATTTAATCATGTTATTACAAACGCAATACAATAAACATTTGCTCATATTTATTCATATATTAATGACTCATGTTTTGTTTACTATTTTCGACCAATATAAATTCATTTTTGTAACCAGACACCTGTACTGAGCGGCCAACTTGTCTCTAACGGTCATCTATTACTCTCACAAAACAGCCACTTCATTAAACAGTTTTGACCACCATTCAGAAACATCCTGCATTAAGCGGCCACTTTATCTCATTCCAATGACTAGCCGTTTAAGACAAGATCGTGAATAAAAATCATATTTTATTTTTAAAAAATGTCGGAAATGTGGGCCAATTGTACCCCTTGAAATACATCCTTAAACATTAAAATGACAGAAAGACATATTTATTAAGATATAGTCTAGGCAGTAATTACTTAATTGACTTGACTTGACCTGACTTGACTTGCCTTGACTTTTTGGGTTTACCGTCGCTTTGACAGTATTTCAGTCATATAGCAACGTCCAGCTAATTACAGGTGGAGGAAGACCCCGAATGCACGGAGGCATCTGGGTAGAACCACTGACCTACCGCAAGCCAGCTGGAAGGCTTCCTCACATGAAAATCCGAATGACCCTGCCGGGATTCGAACCCACGCGGTAATGGGCTAACATAACTGGTTAAAATAGATAGAATATTGGAAGTGAATACAGTATTTAAATGTTTTAGTTCTTTTTTCCACCAATTTTGAAATATTGTCGCAAAGATATAAAGTGACTTTTGAGGTATATATCACTGATTGTCTATTTTAGCAGTTTGGTATAGTAATATACAGGTTATATATGTACGACTTCTACCAAGGGAGGTAACTCCTTTATTTAAGACGGTAAGCTTGTATCCTTGGTTGTCTTTCATATTAAATGGCTCTACTCATTTCATGACAATGTTTCAAGAAAAAATAAACCCTTCTTCCTGCAAATTGGTACAATGTATATTTATAATTTTCATAATATATACTTATTTTTATCATAATCCAGGTAACTTTTTCACATGGACCGATCTACAACTTTAGCTAGCGGTCTATATACACACCTGTATAGTCGGCCCCAGCACTGGACCATTTGCAGCAGATGTTTTCCCCTAGTCTTTCTCCCTTGTGCATGCAGTCACTATGCTTGAAGAGATTCTGACTGGCCAGATGCTCCGCCCACTTCTGGGCGAACTCAGACAAGTCCTTTGCATGTTTTAACTTTCCAGTACCGTGCTTGGCTCTGTAATTTAAAAACGAAAATCCGAATGACCCTGTCGGGATTTGAACCCACGCGGTGAGGGGCTGAGTGAGTGTAATATACACTTCACTAATATGATTATGGTGAAATGATAGATACGTTTTTGAAAACAGAATATACGTATCTGAAAAATAATATAAAATATTAATAACATATGTAATATTCTATAGATATTTCTTGGACCCAAATTTAAACGACCAAAGTTTTGTTTCCCACTTAGTATTTCAATTGGGGAAATGGATTTTAAAATTACTGCATCTTTCTTGATAATGGATATATTTTCTTCGAAACTGGAAGCTATTATTTTCTCAGAACATTCCTTTTAAATCACAAGCATCCGGATGCCTGTGTCATTCTGTGAATTAGAGATAACGAAATACATCGGAATTACGAAATGCACTTCATATGCATAGCTATACATATTTATCCAGTATATTTTTCACACATTTGATTCAAATAATATATTATGTGTGTTTTTTTTGTGTGTTTTTAGTGTGTTTTTTTTATATTTTGTGGAATTTATTCTTTTGTGGCTTTTATTTTGGCAGTATCAATATGATTTCAATAGTTTTACTGTTGCATTCGGTAAGTATAGCTATACTGTACCCAAGATAAAGTAGAATATATGTGGCGAATATATCGAAACGATATATAGATATTGTTTAGTGCTAAACGAAACTGTGAAAATATTGGAGCTTTCTCTCTTAACTGACAGGTCTCAATATGAAATATGCGCATGCGTGCACGCAGTCTAAAAACGCAAACTATGTATCCTGTAAGAAGAGACTTCCAGTAAAAATTCAAGACCAAGACATTGTATTCTTTAAAAAGAGACTCTCGTAAAAAAATCGTCCAGGCATATATAGACAAGGAAAATGGAACTGACCTTAACTCGTTGTGAACTTTCACAGCATCGTCAATAAACTCCTTCAGCTTCTGTGGTTTCTTCTTGGACGTCTCGGGCGAGGAGTCGGACGAACTGCTGCTGTCCTTTCTCTTTGATTTCGAGCTTTTTCCCTGTAATAAACAATATAAAACAAAATAATTATAATAAATATAATAAACATAAGCATAATAATAAACATAAAAATAATGATAATAATGACAATAACGAATATAAAAATAAAAAAAAAAAATAAATTAAAAAAAAACATTATAAAAAAAACATCATAGGAAGAGGAATGATGAGGTGGATGATGGTGAAAATCAAAATGATATCAGTAATAAAAATCAGATTTGGAAGTAACATAAACAGGTTCTTCTACTTCAACAAGAGCTGTCCGAAAGACAGCATGCTCGACTATTCGGGTGTGTGATAGTGACGCAATACCATTGTATTAAAGCAGCATTAAAATAATTTATGTGACTCAATAATATTAATATATAATAGTTATTGTATTAAATAAAAAAAAGTTAATGCAATTTTTTAATTTTCTATAAATATTTAATAATTATTATTAATTTAATTAAATTTAATTAATTAAATTTATTAAAATTTTAGTTCTGCAGGTTTGGTTCATGTCTGGGACTTGTGTGAAGTATAAATCCAATACACCAAGGGGTTACAGAGTAATGACATTAATTTAGTTGCAAAAAACTTTAACCAAAAATGTTAACGCAAATTTCTAAGTCGAAAAAGGCCCGTGATTTAAGTAAAATTCTAGCAAGAGTTGTTCATCTTGGTTCTGCAGATCCATTTTATGTTTAGGAAGACTTGTATGAAGTGTAAATCCAATACACCAAGTGCTTACTGAATAATAATATTAACTTAGTTGCAGAAAAACTTTAACCAAAAATGTTAACGCAAATTTCTAAGTCGAAAAAGGCCCGTAATTTGAGTAAAATTCTAGCAAGAGTTGTTCATCTTGGTTCTGCAGGTCCATTTCATGTTTAGGAAGACTTGTGTGAAGTTAAAATCCAATACACCAAGTGCTTACTGAGTAATAATATTAACTTAGTTGCAGAAAAACTTTAACCAAAAATGTTAACGCAAATTTCTAAGTCGAAAAAGGCCCATAATTTGAGTAAAATTCTAGCATGTGTTGTTCATCTTGGTTTTGCAGGTCCATTTCATGCCTAGGAAGACTTGTGTGAAGTTAAAATCCAATACACCAAGGGGTTACTGAGTAATGACATTAATTTAGTTGCAAAAAACTTTAACCAAAAATGTTAACGCAAATTTATAAGTCGAAAAAGGCCCATAATTTGAGTAAAATTCTAGCAAGTGTTGTTCATCTTGGTTTTGCAGGTCCATTTCATGCCTAGGAAGACTTGTGTGAAGTTAAATTCCAATACACCAAGGGGTTACTGAGTAATGACATTAACTTAGTTGCAGAAAAACTTTAACCAAAAATGTTAACTCAAATTTCTAAGTCGAAAAAGGCCGATAATTTTAGTAAAATTCTAGCAAGTGTTGTTCATCTTGGTTTTGCAGGTCCATTTCATGCTTAGGAAGACTTTTGTAAAGTTTAAATCCAATACACCAAGTGGTTACAGAGTTATGATATTAACTTAGTTGCAGAAAAACTTTAACCAAAAATGTTAACGCAAATTTCTAAGTCGAAAAAGGCCCAAAATTTGAGTAAAATTCTAGCAAGAGTTGTCCATCTTGGTTCTGCAGGTTGGTTTCATGCTTAGGAAGACTTTTGTAAAGTTTAAATCCAATACACCAAGTGGTTACAGAGTTATGATATTAACTTAGTTGCAGAAAAACTTTAACCAAAAATGTTAACGCAAATTTCTAAGTTGAAAAAGGCCCATAATTTGAGTAAAATTCAATCAAGAGTTGTCCCTCTTGGTTCTCTAGGTTTGTTTTGTGCCTAGAAAGACTCGTGTGAAGATTGATTGCAATACACCTACTAGTTTCTTAGATATGACTGCCAACGCCGACGCTGACGCCGACGCTGACGCCGACGCCGGGGCGAGTAGAATAGCTTTCATATTCTCCGAATAGTCGAGCTAAAAATTAGGATATGATGAAAATAAAATTGATTAAGTCTTAAATTAAATGAAAAGGTATTTCGTTGCAGAGCAGAAAAGTGGATGCTTTTAAGTATGTGAAGATACATTTGATTTCCGGTGTATAAATGTAATACAGTCTGTGAGCGTGTAAATGTGACACAGTCTGTAATCGATTTTTTACCGGTGTCTTACTGTAATACAGTCTGTGAGCTCTTATTCGTTATGTGAATGCTTTTCAGTCTGGGAGAGTTTTTCAGACTGTGTACATGTGATATAGTCTGCGAGCGTTTTTTATTTTTTTTATTACAAGTTGTGAACTGTAATACAGACTCAGTATGTAAGCGCGTTTGAAGGATGAGGATCCAATTACCATATTGCCTGTGAAAGTATATTAAGTGTGGCGCATTATAGCAGTACACTAGGTTGTGTCAGGTATGAGAATACTGCGCATGTCAAAAACACGTGTCCGTTATGCGAAGGTGAAACATTCTGTGACAGAGAAACTATCTAAGTGCATATGTCCGGTAAGTGGAGGGGATTCTATCTGTAGGCGAGTGTCATGTATAAAAAGGGGTCGATATGTTACCTTGTCATCTCTAAGGCTTAGCTTCCCAATCCCTTCCGTCTCCTGTGAACAACATGCATCATACGTTGTCATGGTTACATGCACGGCTACTTGCAGGACATGCAGGGTCACAAGCTTTTATACTTCATGCAATATTAACATGCATATATCCTCTTACATTGCATTCGTTCTGCGTAATATATGCTAATGATGTGTATTTTGGGCCGGTGGCCTTTTTACGCATGATAACTACATTCTGTATTAACTTGGAAAAAATCATTCGTAAAATAGCAGATACAGATAAACATCTCGTTTATTTATTTATACACTAATGAGATTATATTATAAAGATACAAGTATATATATCTCAGCATATTTATAGGACTATATATATTGTTATCAGGAAACCTGTGCATACATGCATTAGACAGAAATACGTGATAAATACTCGTGTAATCTAAACGTTGTAGATGCTGCAGTGTTAAAGTAGTCTAAGGTAAACTTGTCATGACAACCAGTGGTCAAATGATATGATCCAATGGTTGTAAATACATCCGCTTTTGGGACTCTCGTGACCTTTCCCACGTGCAAAGTATTGGCTGAACTCAAGGACCGTCGAGAAAGAATAATATCTGCTATATAAATTGGTTTACCATTTGAAGTTTAAAAATCATAAATAAACATAATCTAATTTAAAAGCTTATCTGCCGATAGAAATGACACGGATTGTCTTTCATAACAAGTGACATATTTCAAGTGTTTACTTTTATTAGCCGACAGAACAGAGATAAACCACGAAAATCTCAAACAAAATCTCAATGAAATGAACTCGTAATGAAGCTATTCACTAAGAACAAGCTGACCCTAGACAGCATTATTGATTGTATGTCTGAATTCTATCTATCTAATCTATATATCACAAGTTTGTCTACCTATTTTGTCTATCTATTTCAGAACAAACATAATTATAACATACACGAAAGGACATCATAAACGCATGTATACACACATATAAACTACACACATACATGCATATATACATACATGTTTGTCTTTCGTCATTGCAATACCGATCCTATCATTGGCTTAAATATGTCATTTGAACACTAAATTCTTAACTCCTTGATTTCTGTACATTTCACTTTTACATTCATTTACTACAAAACTCACCACCTAGACTAAAACAATACACAAACATACTAAGTAACTTATGCTTTTTACCTACAAGTTTCAACACTACTTAATTATAACGCATTATGCCTATAATATAAGATATGCAGAACATGCACAAACACACACACATATATATCAAATCGGAATAAACAGGCAATAAACAAACAAACAACGTGAGTATTACTTTTACTGTTATGTCACATCTGCATTGCTTTTATGGATGAAAAATAACACAATAGGAATGAATACGGCAAAGATATAGTTTTCTTGCATAGCGGACAAGATATTCCCGCGGGCAAAGATAATTTGGATTGTTTATCTGGTATCCCCTGGCTCACGCGCTATACCATCATCATTTCCTGATTCACACTACTGTAGAATCATTTATTTTCGTGGAGGACTAATTTTTCGTCAAATTCGTTGATGGCGTTATCAAAAAATAATCCCCGCGAACGCTGTTTATCTAATAGAAATCACGCTTTCTAGAGCATGAATCTGCCAATATATGTATCAACGAAATAAACTTTACTACCGATTTCATGAAATTTTATGTCAACGAAAATAAATGATTTTACAGAATAAGAATCCTCTATTCTAAAACAATCGCTTAAATCTTTTCCTAAAAAATATACTATTATATGTTAGCCGAACAGAACATTGGGATGACATTTAATTCAAAAGTCGTAGATTAAAATTTGAAGGCACCAAACCAGCAGTCAGTTAAGGCATACCTTTTTCAAATATTCTTTTATCAGGTTTATGTCATCTTGATCAATTAAGGCGCTTTTTTGTATTAAGTTTAAATTTTATAATTTTACGTCGATTGGGAAACAAGTTATAACTTAAACGAATTCCATTTCAACAATTGCTGAGATCGACCAGTATTTTGCACCTGGGAATATCATGAAAGGGCACTTGTACATATTATTATAATATTATAAAAATATACATATATAATCTGTTGGAATTTCTTGTATGCACATATACATGATACTTATTATAATTAGAGATTCGTGAGTCCCTGTAATATATCAAGTTGACAAATCAAATGTATGTAACCTTTGAAAGGTCAGCTGAGGATGGACCCCCGACCTCAACTGCACTTATTACAGGGTAAAAAAAATGATTGAAATTTTAAGAGATTTTGCACGTTTAACAGATTTGAATGTATAATATTTCAAAAGACATATTGAAAAGATATCTCATCAAACTACTTTAATTACATTGTATTAAGATTAGAAAAACAAAGATACCCCCACCCCTCTCCACGGTCGTTGGCTCCACGGTCGTTAGCTTTGGAATAGCAAACTGCAAGACAGCTATACTTGAACAATATTGCTACACTTACATATGGAACCAGTCAAGAAGAATGGCCAAAAGATATATCGATATTTCAATCACTAGCCTGACTAGCAGAGAATGAGATTTGACCGAAGTTTGGAGACATGCTTGGTCAAACAGTTGGACATGAGACACAATGTTTCAGAGTACATGTAAGTACGCTCGAGATACCTGAGCGGGGATCAAGTCCTTACCTTGGAAGTATCACTGGCACCCCCTGTTGTCGTGGTTTCTTTCCTGCGCGTGACCTTTGACCCATCAGGTTTGATAATTGTTTCCTCCACAACGGTCTTGGTTACGTTACCTTGGGATGGGAGTAATAGGGTGTTTTTTGTTATAAGTATGACGTTATGCTAAATCGAAATAGATTCTTAGTAGGAATGAAACACGCGTTATATTTTATAAAACAAACGAAATCAATCATTATAAATCACATATCATTATAAATCATATATTTGAAATGTTGAGCAATTACACATTAACATAATTATAGTAACAATTTATAAAGTTTGTATATCAAATATTAAAATTGTTCAACAGATAATACTGGGTACCTTTTGTTGATGGTCAAATTTTTCAATATTGTCATAATCTCATTTTTAATGACCATACAATATTGCAGGAAAAATGTTAAAACCAAAGCACTATTTGGTACCTTTGGCATTAAAAGTCATTAAAGCTATATAGGAAATATACAAAAATATGTAAACTGACTGCGGCAGATCTAAATTATATACCAAAATACGTATACGCAACGCCTATAAACGCCAGTACCTTCTGTGGTTGTAAATGTCCGTGTTGTCTTGGTTTCTGTACCACCTTGGGCGCCGCCCGACCCTCCCCGGGCCTCGTCAAACCTCCCCGAGAACGACCCCGAACCCTTATCTGAAACAACATTTCATATAATTTATCAAAACATTAAAAAAGACATAAGCATTCCAACCTTATTTTTTTCTCTTTCTTCTCATCGATGACGAAAAGTCAATCCACTCCGTTTAGATCTCTCGATTTATCAGTAGACATTCCGTTCCTTCTAATTCATCGATGGTTAGTACTGCGGTTTCTGAGTTTTAAATTTAGCGTTCCTCGATTGGTCCAGAATCTTTATCAAATCATAAAGCGACCAATGAAATGGCTGCATTAAACAAAAATGTTAATCATGTAACACTGACAAACTGCAGTGTAATCAAACTTTCATTTCCACGGTATATTTAATGAACGAAAATCTGAATGCAAAGTTTCATCTCCAACAGAATATTGAACGAAATTCCAATTGCAATGTTTTACTCCGAGTGCACATATTGGTATCGGTACATTTTAATGAGTATAATCCCGAGTTTATAGCTGAAAAACAGTAGAAGTGACTGTGATGCTGGTGGTAGAACAAGCAGCAGTAGTAGATCTAATAAACTAAATAAATTAAATTTCAAAGATACAGATAAGTTGCATATTTGCGTAAATACACAATAAAATTATGATAATAAAAAATAAAACAAAAAAAAGAGGGCCATGATGGCCCTAAATCGCTCACCTGAGATAAATAGGTTGACCCAAGGAACTTCTGTACCAATTTATTTTAAAATCTGGCCAGTAGTTTTGAAGAAGATGATTTTTAAAGTTTTCATATTTTTTTCTTTTTGTTGCCATGACAACCAGAGTTCTTCATGGATCAAGTTTATTTTAGCAACTTTTGTGAAGGTTGACCCAAGGATCATCCCTGCCAAGTTTAATCAAATTCTGTCCAGTGGTTTCAGAGGAGATGTTGTTTAAAGGTTTCTCTATATACATATAAGGCAAATAAGCCCCGTCCCTGGCGGCCATGTTTTTTTATGGATCGGAATAATTTTAGCAACTTTGGTAGAGGTTGACCCAAGGAACATCTGTACCAATATATTTTAAAATCTGGCCAGTAGTTTTGAAGAAGATGATTTTTAAAGTTTTCATATTTTTTTCTTTTTGTTGCCATGGCAACCACAGTTCTACATTGAACAAGTTTATTTTAGCAACTTTTGTGAAGGATGACCCAAGGATCAGGATCATCCCTGCCAAGTTTAATCAAATTCTGTCCAGTGGTTTCAGAGGAGATGTTGTTTAAAGGTTTCTCTATATACATATAAGGCAAATAAGCCCCGCCCCTGGCGGCCATGTTTTTTTTACGGATCGGAATAATTTTAGCAACTTTGGTAGAGGTTGACCCAAGGAACATCTGTACCAAATTATTTTGAAATCTGGCCAGTAGTTTTGAAGGAGATGATTTTTAAAGTTTTCAAATTATTTTTCTTTTTGTAGCCATGGCAACCAGAGTTCTTCATGGATCAACTTTATTTTAGCAACTTTTATAGAGCCTCACCCAAGGAATATTCCTGGCAAGTTTCATTAAATTCTGTCCAGCGGTTTTAGGAGATGTCGTTTAAAGCAAATTGTTGACGACGGACGACGCACGACGACGGACGCCGGACGAAGGGCGATCACAAAAGCTCACCTTGAGCACTTTGTGCTCAGGTGAGCTAACAAAAAATATCTTTAAAAAAGATATTCGGCCGTGGTAACTAGCTTGATGATTAGTGTCTGGATGGTTTAACAACAACAAAACTTTCAAAATCTAGAGGACCAAAAAGCAAATAAACAAGAGCTGTCCGAAAGACAGCATGCTCGACTATTCGGGTATTTGATAGTGACGCAATACCATTGTATTAAAGCGGTATTAAAAATTTATGTGACTCAATTAGCAGCATGTTCCTTAATCTCAGTAAACCAGGTCATAATTCAAAAAAAAAAATTCAGGAAAAGTTCATCTTTGATATGTTGGTTGTCTGTTAAATTAAATATATTAAATTAATATATAATGTTATTGTATTAATAAAAAAGTTAATGCAATTTTTTTAATTTTCTATAAATATTTAATATTATTATTAACTTAATTAATAATTAATTAATTAAATTTATTAAATTTTGGTTCTGCAGGTTTGGTTATGTCTGGGATGACTTTTGTGAAGTTTAAATCCAAAACACCAAGGGTTACTGAGTAATGACATTATTTTAGTTGCAAAAACTTTAACCAAAATTTAACGCAATTTCTAATCGAAAAGGCCATGATTTAAGTAAATTCTAGCAAGAGTTTGTTCATCTGGTTCTACAGTCGATTTCATGTTTAGGAAGACTTGTGTGAAGTTTAAATCCAATACACCAAGTGCTTACTGAGTAATATATTAACTTAGTTGCAGAAAAACTTTAACCAAAAATGTTAACGCAAATTTCTAAGTCCAAAAAATGCCAATAATTTGAGTAAAATTCTAGCAAGTGTTGTTCATCTTGGTTCTGCAGGTCCATTTAATGCCTAGGAAGATTTGTGTGAAGTTTAAATCCAATACACCAAGGGGTTACTGAGTAATTGAATTAATTAGTTGCAAAAAATTTTAACCAAAAATGTTAACGCAAATTTCTAAGTCGAAAAAGGCCATATTTAAGTAAATTCTAGAGAGTGTCATTTGGGTTGCAGTTGGTTTAATGTTTGGAAGATTGTGTAAGTTTAATCAATACACCAAGTGGTTCGATTATGATATAACTAGTTCAGAAAACTTACCAAATGTTAACGCAAATTTCAAGTGAAAAGCCATATTTGAGTAAATTCAATCAAGATTTGTCCTCTATGGTTCTTAGGTTTTTGTGCCTAGAAAGACTTGTGTGAGATTGATTGCAATACACCTTGTTTCTTAGATATGATGCACGACGCCGACACCGACACCGACGCCGGGCGTAGTAAGCTCTATATTCTCCGAATAGTCGAGCTAAAAACTAGTTTACCCATTCTCTTAATAAATTCACCACGCACGTAAAACAACACCGTAAATTAAGTATTCTTTGCGTCAGAAAATATTTAACTGGCGTTGCACAACACCGCGTGCAATCGCTTCACGTACACACGCGACTACGCCAATTTAATAATGATTTCGTGAAAATACACTCTATTGAAGCTTAATTAGGCTTAAAAAGATATATTTAACACATTGTCAATAGAAATTTACAGACAAGGAAAAATTTCTATTTTAAAATAAAACGAGAAATGACAATACACAGAAATTGATAAGGAATGCCCTTATACGGTCATGAAACCCGCGATGATATTCAATTTCGAATGCTTTTAAGCAGTGATCTGACAAATATATTCCAATTTCGAAGAATAAAAAAAAAGTTTTCCTGTTCATAGAAAAAGTATTTCGTGGAAATCTCTATGCGATGATATCAAATTTTAAATGCAACTAAACAGAATTCGACATAAATATAATCCAATTTCGAAGAATAAAAAAAAATGTTCAGTTAATATAAATGGTCTGATTATTTAAATATATTCAGCTGGGAAATAAGGCAATATATTCAGGTAATGTCATTTGACAAATATAGCTGTATGTTATACCCGTTTAAATGGTCTTGAATGAACAAATGTATGCATTTATTACATTCTATATTCCCCACAGCATTTGGTTTGACATGAATTAAACAGCCAAATAGGCTCTCTCAAATATTTATAAAATACAAGGTGTAAAAGCTATACTTGTGAAACAGACATTAGAAATTTTACCCTCGCTTTGATATAAGATGCGACGTGCAGCCACTTTATAATAATTATGAATGATATGAGGCTTTAAGCGTATAAGGTACATCCAGGTAGAACCACCAACTCTCCGGAACCAAACAGGAAGGTTCCCTAACATAAAAATGCGAGACTCGAATCTACAGCAACTAGGACCCAAGTCATGAAAAGTACGCGCCCAACTCCCCCATACATGTAAATATTCTTTACGAAACTAAGAAAAATGAGTATGTCATTATTGGTGTAAGCTGACCTTTCTCCACCGGAAGTATGATCTTGCCATCCTTAGGTGGCAGCACGTTAGCACCAAATGAGCCGACGAGGTTTCCAGCGGGCCTGTAACTGGCCACCACGATAGTTTTTCCCTTCCCGTCCTGGGCCTTACCCACACCGATCTCTTTACTGCCTTTCCAAACCACCTGGGTAAAGTGACCTGAGGGAATAAAATAAGCTAGTTAGGAAAACATTTTTAAATGAAATACAACAAAAACAAGAACAACGAAAATCGGTTCAGACGAAAATGGACCAGAGCAATTATACATTTTTACCGATATTGAATAACAAGTTTTAAGATGTGAACAAATTGGCGCTATTCATAATATAAACGGCTGTGACGACAAAAATAAAATCCATAGTTCTGAAATACTGACCAAATATAAGTACTAACGCTAAGGAAGCGAATAATGGTGGGAAGCGACACGTTTAGTGGTTTTTGCTCTTTGAACGCTGTAAAAAATAAAATCATTAGCTACGAAGATTCGAGTGATAACTGACTATTTTAAGACGTAGTATAGTGGGAAATGGTGAACTGAACTGTCTGGGAATAGACAAATTGTCAAACCAATGTATTCCATTGAAAACGACATTTTTTTAAAAAAAAAATGTATTTACACTTAATTAACTTACACCATAATTAACTGAATTATTTTAAGCACTCCTGATTATCATGTCATCAGAAAAAACAAAAAAAAACACACAAAAAAAAACAGATCAACGGAAGCAGACAGTGAAAGAAAATTTGCCAACGACAAGCAGCTGCCTGGTACCTGATTTGAGTGAGGATGGTTCCCCGCCGAACACGTGTACCTTGACCTCGCTGTACCACTGGTCAGTGGCATCTTGGCCTAAAAATATCAATCAGTTAATATCATCAAAATAAGCTTAGTGACACCATATCGGAATAAATGCCACCTTGGTCTGACTGGGAGATAGCTCTAGATCCTAATGTTTGAGTACGCTAAGTTGAAGAGCTAAACACTGATTAAACACATTTATTTCTAGAACTACATTAAATTCAGACATGTGGATGGGTTTTACTGATTCAACATCAACATCTGTATGGTTCAAGACTACAAAGGTTGAATTCAGACATCCCTTCCAAGGCACAAAGTACTGGCCCCAAACTAATTCATGAATCTTTTGAATTCAATTTTTGAACCATATACAAAAAGTTTTCAAAGTAACCAAAGTCAAACCTTTCAATATTCAGAAAGTATTTATAAATGCATTTCCTAATGCTTGAAGTACCAGATATTACGTTTATTAACTTTAAAGATAATATTTGCTATTTAACATTATAGAAATCTGACTTTAAAATACATGTATATGTAGAAAATTGATTAAATTGATTTTCATTGTTTGTTTGTTTGTGGGGTTTAACGTCCCACCGAAAGTATTTCAGTCATTTGGGACGATGTCTACTTGAGACAGATATAGTGCTGCCACACTGCAGTATCACACCGTAGACATGTGGCATAATACCACACCCAGTCACATTATCCTGACACCGGGCCAACCAGTCCTGCAACTACCCTTATATGCTGAGCGCCAAGCAAGGGAGCTATAACAGTACCATTTTTTAACACCCCTTTTTTTATTGTAAACAGTGTGAACATCTTATTTTATCCCCTTGAAATCTCAAATTTATTTTGTAGTGATCTTATGACTTTGAGGTTGTATATAACATTCTCACAATACCATGTACTTTATAAGACAATGCAAGATAAGATGGTAAGTAATTATTTCAAGAGATAAAGTGACAAAAGGTATAGACAAGTATCGCGTGTGTGCAACACATTATAAAGACTAGAGGGCGTTGCATCTTCTAGTGTGATATCAGTTATCATAAAAATCTGCACATCTGATATAGTTGGTATACCACGCTGACGCCCACTTTAAATTGAAGAAAAAAAAGAAAGAGGACATTTGTAGGTGTCGATGTAAATTAGGGATTATTTCACGAGTGGCCGTTGGAAATATCCTTGCAATGACAAAACCAAGAGTGAAAATACCGATCCTTGTGATAAAACGCGGAGGTCGTGAGTTAGATTCCCGATTGCGACATACTAAATCCGTTAAAATGGTTCTGGTAGACAACTGCTTGGTTTTATTTTTATATTCCACTTTTTGCGTTTTGTTCTTCAGCCTTACAACTATACCAAGAACTGTTTGGCCCCGGTGTCAGTATAATTTGACTGGGTTTGGTAACATGCCACATGCCTACGGCGTGATACTGCAGTGTTGCAGCACTACAATTGCCTAAAGTAGACATAGTCCCCAAATCACTAAAATAGTGTCAATGGGTCGTTAAACCCAACAAACAAACAAATACATTCATTTTCATCTTTTCCTAATTAGAATCAAACATAAATATACATTCATTTGTATCATTTATATGGTAATGAACATGTAATCATATATGAAATATGGTAAAATGGTGCTAATTAGAAATATGATTTATAACGTAATAGAGTCATGTATAATGGAACAATTTTGTGAAAATGTTGAGAAATAGGCTGACATTGTATGAAAACATCACAAAAACAGAACACTTTTTAGATCGGAATAACATAAGCACATAGTCAAATACATCGTCACAATCCTAGTATAGGACAATAACTGTTACGGGATCAGTTGATCCATGTCACAATACCTTTATTGTGTTTAATTATCCTTTTAGGCTGTTTCCACATTTTTATTTTTCACGATAATTATTACACAAAAATAAGCTCTTCATTAAACGCGTTTTATCGATAAACGTGTAAACGGAAGGCCAAGCTCCATTACGGAATGTGTTATGTTAAGTGGATACAGGGACAAAAAATGGTACACCAAACTTGTTAGTGTGATGCTGAAGTGTTACTTGACCCACAAGGTCACCACGTTGTTTATTATGTTTAAAATAATCGGATGCTACTTTGGTACAAGGGACACAATGATTATATCTTTAGACAAGCAAATCCTGTAAAATCATTAATTTTCGTCGTGGAGTAACTTTCGTGGGGAATGGGGGTGTTGACATATTTTGGGATTACTAATTTTCGCGGGGTATGCGGGTATAGACTTATTTTTGGAAGATTTGTTTTCGCGGGGGACTATTTTCGTTGCTTTTTTTCACGAATATCAATTCAAAGACAAATGTTCATTTCATTGACCTCGCGTATTCTAAAATATGAATTAGCGAAAATATGAACCAACGAAATTGTCTATATCACAGATTCAGCTAAGTTAACTGTTACCACACCCAGTAACATTTTCCTGACACCGGGCCAACAAGACCTGACACGACCTTGTATATATGCTGAGTGCCAAGCAGGAAGTTACTAGTACAAACTGCTGATGTTTTTTTTGTTGTTGTTTTTTTCCAACCATTTCCATTTTGTACCATTGTGCGTTAAAGTTAATCCATTTATCATTACAGTGTGATCATAGGATTTTTTTATAGAAAATGCAAGTCTCTGGAGACTTGGAGCAAAATATAACTCCAAGTCAATGGGTGCTTGCATTTCACTGAACTCTTTTTTTAGCATTTGAAAGACCATGATTATGATTGAATGATGGATTGGTTACCTTAAAATGGTATAGCTAAACTAAAGGTATTTTCACTTTGGAATTGCCAGCGATCATGTAATTAACTTTTCGTTGCATCGAAACAACACCCCCGCTTTTGTGGTTGTTAAATTTACAGTTAATATGCCGGTAAGGAAAATAGCCACTTAGAACTGGTTCGCTTAATGTTGTTTTAAACAATGACTGTTTGAAATATTTAGGCCGTTCAGTAAAGGTGGTAGCAAGGGCTAAAACTGTATATCACTTATGATTAAAGGGATACAGTTGTTGATAAGTTACTTGTTCTTATTTCTTATGGTGGCATATTTCTGCAAGTCATTTTTCCACTTAGCTATGTCGAAACTTTTCTGAAAATTATCAAGTATTCAGTTAGTATCTATCAGTATGTAGTAGCAGTAGTGGGCACTAACAGATAAGTCTTGTTTTGTTATATAAGTGGATAACTTAAAAAAATATATTTGCCAGATAATAACTAAATATGTGACAATTTTTCAGAAAAGTTTCGACATAGCTAAGTGGATAAGTGGCTGGCAGAAATATGCCACCATATTTTCCTGCTTCGTGTGATTTAAATATATGCAACGCTGCATTTTATCAGTTTTCAAGTTATAAAATACACATAAATTGTTTAAACATTTTAATTGCGGAAGCTCAAGATAAAATTCTATCTTAACTTATTACATCGAACAAAATACGGAAGATTAATTTATTTTAATAATTGCAGTAATACCGAAAAACAGTCTTGTCTTTTCTTTTGCGTTATTTAAAACCTAGACTTTTGTCATGTAAAGCAAACATTTAATGTTGAATACTAGTAACATATATCTTAAATATGACAAACCAGTCGCTTGATAAGAAGTGTCGAGTGACAGTGTCAACTTTTATCTTCATTAGATAAAAGATTTATCTTGATGTAAACAAAATTTGATTTCATGATATATTTTTATTTTTAGCATCTCATGAATTTTACCAAGTATTCTATGTTATGAATAATCAAGCCCAAGTTATAATCGTGTTACTTCAGCTGTTTCCGGAATCCTCCGTAAAACAGTGATTTTCAGAGATAATCGATGATGACGTCAGAGTGACCCTTAGTGACGGCCCAATGAGATAACATTAAAGAATATTATTACTTTCAGATCATTATTTCTGTTGCGAGGCAACATGCACGTACGTGATTACAATTGGGAACTGTTTGTTTGTTTACTGGGTTAGGCGAAATTCAGTCATTTGTAGGATTTGTAAGTCTACTTGACAGATACAGTATTGCCACACTGCAGTATCACGCCGTCGACATGTGGTATGATACCACACCTGGTTACATTATCCTGCCATCGGGCAAATCAGTCCTGGAACTACCCTTATATGCTCAATGCCAAGCAAAGGAGCTATACTAGTACCATTTTTTACGGCTTTTGGTGTGACGCGGCCGGTGATCGAACTCGAGACATCCCGATTCCGGGAGGGGGTGGGGACGCTCTAACCACTCGGCCAAAGGGACCGGTCCCAAGAAATTTACAAAAGAAAAATAGAATAAAACAAATTACCTGTATAATTGTCGGGGCCCGAGGACCACTTCATGGCAATGTTCTCCCCGAGAGTGTCGCCTTTCAGTTTACAGTCGCTATGCTGGAAGCTGTCCGTGGCGACCAGATGGTCTGCCCACTTCTGGGCGAACTCCGTCAAGTCCTTGGCATGTTTCAAGGAATCCGCCTGTCAAATATACAAGTTACGGGCTCGTCCCTGGGCTCATATGGCTGTTATTTTCATAGTACGATTTATATAAACAGTCACACTTGTCTTAAGCGACCAATCGAGGGAAGAAAATCAAGTGGTCGCTTAGAGCAGGTGAATGCTAAACTGAGATTAAATTAATAATAAATTGTCATTTTCTATAACTATAAACATGTCAGTTCAAAACAGGATATAATGATTTACAGATGGCCACTTGTACTCGTTTTGAAGTGATTACGTTCTGCAATTGTTGAACGTTAAGGGTCAATACTTTGAAAACGGCCACGCCATCTCCGATATGTTGGCACCTTAGTGGTGCAATTGTTAAATTACTAAGCTAAAGAGCACATTGGGTGAAGTTAACAACTCGAGCTGGGATCGAACTCCCAGCCGTTGGGTTTATAGTCATGAACTTTACCACTTGACCACGGTTTCTAGGAATTCCTTAATACATTCTCCAACCAAGCGGGAATCGAACTTGTATCCATCGAGTCCGTAAGTTATGAGTTCCACTATCGGTCCACAGTGCCTATATTGAAAATTAATTAAATGCTCACTGACCTGATGTCTCTTCCGGTATTCATTATGGGCCTTGACCATGTCATCTATAAACTTCTTGTCGGAAGGCATCTTGGTCCCCTGAGAACGAGGAAAGACAAATCTCTTTCATCATACCACATAGACGTTGGAGAAATCAATGCAAAATAATTGTTTTCTTCTTCATTATATCAGACGACATTAAGGAGCTACCAATATCTGGGAAGTAACTTGTGAGTGAAACAATGTGAAAGAAAATGATAGTCAGTCTGTGTGTCTGCAAACACGCATGGCATGCTATTGCACGTTTGTGTGCACAAATGCATGGGAGGTATATAACACCGGCCGCAACATACCAAAGTCGTAAAAAAATGGTACTGTTATAGCTCCCTTACTTGGCGGTAGTTGCAGGACGGCATGATACTGCAGTTTGGCAGCACTATATCTGTCTTAAGTAGACTTCGTCTCTAAATGACTGAAATACGGTCGGTGGGACGTTAAACCCAACAAACAAACAAACAAGTACAGATATGAACAATGCAAAACCAACATTTAATGTTATGGAGAATTCTGTAATCTTTATAAACACAAATGTAGCCTATAGCAAACAACACAAATCCAGATTTTATCCCCTTTTGCGACAAATGACATAAGATTATTACGACAACGGGCTTGGTTTCCAAAAAGAGTATCACTTATCAATAACCTATTACATCTGTGTATTGTTTGCGTTTCGAACATATGGCATGTGCTATCGAACGGTACCTTCTGTTGGCAGCTTAGCATATTTGGTGGTAGTTTTCAATTTGCTAATACGTCTGCTTTTCTGGCTGTTGGTTCGTCTCCACTAAATTGCTGAATTTGGCTATGGTTCCTGTTTATTCTGATAATATCGATGAATTCCGAGTATAGCCTAATACAATAATCACGAACCTGCAACTACAAATTCTAACCGCGAGGTTTGGTAAACTTAATGTATTGACCTAAAGTTGAAAACGATCCGTTTTAATACTTCACATTATCTTGATAGGGAGTATTGACCTTCTATTTTGGTGATCAAAATGTTTTCATTGCTAACATAACATACGCTTGTGTAAAGTATTCCAGATTTGAGCAGATGGTCACATGGTCACCGAGTGCTAAAAATTCAGGCTAAATTTGGGGAAAAAACAACCCTTTGAATGTTTTTTATTATGTCCCCGCATCGATAGATCGGGGGCATATATTTTTTTATATGTTTTTTTTTTGTCTGTTTGTCAAAAACCTTAACCTTGACCATAACACGGAAGTCCTTCCACCTACAGCCTCCAAACTCCACAGGTGCATGCACTTTGATGAGTTCTACTTGCCAGGTGACCTTGACCCCTCAAGGTCTAAGCCCCCTCCCCACGAGCGTTTTTTTTATGTCATATCTATCTATGTTATTCAAGGAAAAGACTTGTCTAACTATCGTATTGAACTGCAATGTCAAGACATAATAATTCATCATCCGGAACGCGCACGTCTTCACGTCACCTCGTTTGACCATATGTCAGACAAAATTCAGTAGAGTTTCATAAACAAACATAATACATAATCCTAAGAAAGTAGATCACAAGATCATGTGATGAAACTGAGTGAAATGCATGTTTGTTTTTATATACATGAACAGCCAAACTAGTTAATGTCAAAGAAATCTCAAAGTTATACAAATACTGTAGAAGCGTTGCCTAAAGCGAATATGTATACTTTCATTGGACAAATGCTAAATAAGATCAACGTTTATCAAAATGTCAATATATATAATATTGTTGTCGGCAGGTAAACTCAGCAAGTAAATGTGCAAGGTTTTATTTGAGCTCGCCTTCTTGGAACGTAACCGATATGCATGCACTATCCTAAATTCAAGGAACATGCATGATCGTGCTTGTTGAACAATAGCTTTGAAGATATATCCGATAATTCCCCGAAAACTGTTGTTAGAAGTAGGGCGCTGTCGGAGACATTGAAAATCCTTGACTTTGTTTAGATGTGCGATACCTAGAATTGAAGTATATGTTTACATCTTAACAAGAAATACATGTTTGTTTTTTTTTCTTGTGGCAAAAGTGTCGATCAGAAATTAGGAATGAAGCATCTTGGCACCATGATTTGATTTCTTTAGATTTCGAAGATGACATTACAGTTACTAAAAACTCGGACTAGATCATTAAACAACTTTCATAAATCAAGAACAAATATTGCTTTAAAATCGATTAAACAAACATATAGCCAATGCTCCCTCGAAAAATGTGATTTTTTCATAACTCTTTCGCATTGCATGCAAGGGCATGGCTTGACCCAAAATGATGCACTGGCCCGGTTGAGGGATGTCCTGGGGTATGCTCCCCTGGGAAAAATCTAGTATGCCCGTAGGTGCGTTCTCCGGCAAATCTGGGGCCAAGATATTCAATAATATCGCACGTATAATTACATGCAGTGACATCTAAGTTTCATTTACATGCTTTACAAGAAAATCTTGTTCCAGTTTGGGGCCTCCGTGGCCGAGAAGGTTAAGTCGCTGACTTTAACACTCACTCAGCCCCTCACCGCGTGGGTTCGAATCCCGGCAGGGTCATTCGGATCTTCATGTGAGGAAGCCTTCCAGCTGGCTTGCGGTAGGTCGATGGTTCTATCCGGATGCCTCCGTGCATTTGGGGGTCTTCCTCCACCTGTAATTAGCTGGACGTCGCTATATGACTGAAATACTGTCGACGCGACGGTAAACTCAAATAGTCAAGTCAAGTCAATAGTCTAGTCCAATTATGAATGGTGGCAAATGTATTGTCTGTCGATCAGAAATACACTTTGAAAATCTGACCCTCACCCTCTCACTGCTTCGTTTTAAATGCATGTTTTGACCTTTCGAAAATACCATTTCGCGAAATAGTGTGCAGGCCCTCGCCCAATCAATGAGCCGCTCTCGGCGCGACACGTTATTTTTGGTATTGGTTGTCACACCCCTTTCGTAGGGGATAGCGCCAAAGTAGCGTAGAAAGTAGTACGCTATCACATACACAAGTGTGGACTAGTGCAGGCCCTTATAATATCAATATTCAGAAGGTTATTTTTTCATTGTTCTCACTATTCACGTTTGACTCTATATCGAATACCTTTAATTACGGTCAAAAACTACTTTCCGAACGTCTCTTTATGAAATATATAAACAAGCCTATGGTCAAAAACACGACAGTTGTAAAACTTCTGATATTGGCAGAGTTCAAATCAATATGTGAACCGTGAATTCCTTAAGTCTATTTAATTTGAACTTTATTTCCGTAGCTTTATATATATATATATATATATATATATATATATATAACACAGTAAGCAAAGAAAACAAAGAACTAGTTATTGTTATAGAAATCTCAAAGTTGTACAATTACTATATTATACGTCTTTACTTGAAAGCGTTTCCGATATAATATGTATATTGCTTACTAAGATCAATATGTTTATGTTTGTTTATCACAATGTCAATATATATAATATTGTTGTCGGCAGGTAAACTCAGCAAGTAAACGTGCAAGGTTTTATTTGAGCTCGCCTTCTTGGAACGTAACCGATATGTATGCACTATCCTAAATTCAAGGAACATGCATGATCGTGCTTGTAGGACAATAGCTTTGAAGATATATCCTATAATTCCCCGAAAACTGGTGTTAGAATTAGTGCACTGCCGGAGACATTGAAATCCTTGACTTTGTTTTGAGATGTGATACCTAGAAACGAAATATATATGTCGATCAGAAATCAGAAATGGAACTTCTTGGAACTATGATTTGATGATACTAAAATTCGGACTGGGTCATTTAACAAATGTTTATAAATCACAAACAAATATTACTGTAAAATCGATAAAACAAACATATAGCCTATGTTCACTCGAAAAATGTTATTTTTTTCAAAACCCCTTCTCTCTGCTTGCAAGGGCATAGCTTGGCCTAAAGTGATGCACAAGCCCGGGTGAGGGCATGCTCCCCTGGGAAAAATCTAGAATGCCCGTAGGTGCGTTCTCCGGCAAATCTGGGGCCGATATATTCAATAATGTCGCAGGTATAATGGCATGCAGGGACATCTAAGTTTCATTTACATGCTTTGCAAGAAAGTCTTGTTCCAATTTTGACTTGTGGCAAATGTACTGTCTGTCGATCAGAAATAAATTTTGAAAATCTATTCCTCACCCTTTCACCCCTTCGTTTTAAATGCATGTTCTGACTTTCGCGAAATGGTGTGCAGGCCCTAGTCCCATCAATGAGCCGCTAAGGCGCGACATGCTATTTTTGCACGGTATTGGTTGTTTCACACCTTTGTCGTAGGGGGTAGAGCCAAACCGAAAGTAGCACGCTATCACATCTACAATTGTGGACTAGTTCAGTGTCTGAAGGGAGTTACGCCAGTGGGCCATGCTATTTATGAAATCAATACTCAGAAAGTCATTTTATTTATTGTTAACAAACCTCAGTTTGACTCTATATCAAATGCCTTTAATTGTGATCAAAAACAACTTTCCAAACGTCTCTCTATCGATAGATAGATAGATGGACAGAATATACAAACAACTCTACACTCATTTTAATCAGTTTGCATGCGTGTACTAATAGATATCGTATTGTAAAACTGGTGAAATTTGCAGAGTCCAAATCAATATGTAAACCATATATACGTTGAGTCAATTGTATTTTAACTTTATTTCCGTAGCTATTTAACACGAATGGCCAAACAAAACGACATAGCAGTTAATGTTTATATAGAAATCTCAGAGTTGTACAATCACTGTATACGTCTATATTTAGAAGCGCTTCTGGTCTGGTATGAATACTTTCATTGGACAAATGCTTACTAAGATCAAATCGTCCAAAGGCCAGGACATTAGAAATAATAGTTCTGTCGGCGGGTGCTCAATTATGCAAGGTGTTATTTGATTATTCATTTGACTGCTCGCTTTCTCTGAACCTAACCGATATGTACCGATATGTACCGATATGTATGCACTAACCTTAATACTAGTAACATGAATGATCGTGCTTGCAGAACAATAGCTTTGAAGATATGTTATTCCACGAAAACTGGTGTTGAGAGTATTCCCCCACTACACCCGCGCTATCTCTCCACCCACTATGTATTATACATACATGTATATTGTTTTCTAATAGTCTTCTATTTATTTTACAAAATATATACATGCGCATGAGAATAAATTACATATATTTTTTTAAAAAGTTCAAAAATCGTTTTCACTCCATTTAATTGTTCTCACATATTTACAGGAAAAAACAACAACCATCTTTTCGTTGCATATCATTTAATCCTTCACCTCAACATTTTGTCTATCGACTTGACTTTACTATCAAATGTCGTTTATTAGATCCATACCCGAGTTTAACCTTTGACGCCGTGTCTATCAACGCTGACATATTTACATTTAAGTCACTTAGAACGGCAAACAAATGGCGAGAGGGGCAGTAAAACAATAAAAAGCTATAGAGGCCGGCGATCGAGTCTTTGATCAGGACCATTACTTTAACATGATGAATAATTTAGCTGAAAACACGAGGTGTATCCACCCGAGAATTGAGATCGCTACGAGTAAATTGAAATTAAGTGAAGATAGTTGGTGACCAGGCAGTTTCCCTGGATGGCCGTAGCTTACATATATATTCATTGTGTTCATGTAACATAATTAATCAATGGCCAGCCTTTACGCGCGTTATTTATTTATATATCGTTTTATTTTCAAATCCAACTTAGTCGTAATTAAACAAAAATACAAAATTAAATACATGCCTCTATCTCTTTCATTCTATTTTCTTTCTTTTTAGTTTCTTTTTAATTACTTTTTGCTATCTATCTATCTATCTATCTATCTATCTATCTATCTATCTATCTATCTATCCATCCATCCATCCATCCTATCTATGTGCGTGTACGTATCTGTTTGTACGTGTGTGCCTGCGGGTGCATTTATGTTTTTCCCCTTCAATTATATGCGACACAGAATTGAAAGGCTAGAGATAACATAAGGACACTTTTAAAAGGAAGGAGGTAGAAATGTTCAGACAAAAAAGGCGGAAGGAACATGCTACAATGTAAAGTCTCGATTTGAAGTTGTTAAAAGTGCCGTATATTCATGTGAATATAATGTGTAGTCTAACGAGCAATTAACACACACACACACACACACACACACACACATTGTCTTGGCGAGGTATCCCATGTATGACTCATACCTCACTGTTACGGTTTGTACCTCGATCTGTATGTACAATCTTATCATAGCGAGGTATATTTGTCCGAGGTTTACCTCGATATGAAATGCAACATTGAAACTAACCATTATTTCGGCCACAAAACCAAACCAAACACAAACACTACCCATAAACAGTCATCCTTACCCTAGCCCAACCGAAGCACTGAAATATATAAACCGAGGTATGATATTTCTGCCCCTCTAGGGAGATAATATGCTTTCTGGTCTTAAATTAACCAATATATTATCACACAAATATTTTGGAAACAAAATTCTATATTTCATTACATAAATACATTTTTTAAATTAAGATAAATTTCACAAAATTTGGCCTTTTGGAAAATATCAAACAACCTTTTAAGGGGTGAGGGCCACACCCCGGGGTCTGTGCAAAATACAGCAGGGCGTGGCCAGACCCTTATTAAACCTTAAATACTACTATTCTACCCTTCAAATAAACAGTTGCTCAGGGAATAGCTAACACTGAGCGTAGACGAAGAAATACTTTAATTAAACCTTCCGGATCGATTCGCTACAGTTAAAACGGTGATATACAAAATCACATGTATATTTCTATTCATGAAACAGTTGTCTTATGTGCAACAGATGTGTTTTAATGAAATCCTATACTTGCTAATCACAGAGCTACAAAGCACGAGATGTAATACAAATATAAAAGACAAAGCCACAAATGTCGTCGATACATAAGGTTTGTAAGTTTATATTTTGTAAACAAAAAAATAAAATAAAAATCGAAACATCTGATGCAGGTTTCCCAGTCATGGTGCATGATGAAAAGTTTGTATAAAGGCTTGTCAAATATGGTTCTGTAATAGGACACGTAATTGTCTGGGGTGAGGAGTCATTACGCGCTATATATCTGTTAAAAAAACAACACCAACGTAGTAATATACTGCATACAGTCCGATGTAAAATCCTGCCTAAGTTTACTGTATTCCCGAAATAATCGTACTTGGCATTTTTTTTCTCTCTGTCGTATTTTCATCCTCTCGGAAATAATAATAAAAAAAAATCATCATCATCGTTGTCGTTAAGCATTATAATAACTTTATACCCGGATGACATTTCTTTTTATCATCTTCTATCTATTCTTCTCGTTAAGAATAAGAATACACATCATTAACATCATCATCGTCATTATCACCCTCATCATCATCATCACCATCATCATCGCCATCATCATTATCGTCGTGATCTTAAAAATGTTCATATCAATTACTGAACATCTCTCTCTCTCTCTCTCTCTGTTTATACTTACAGTTTCAAATTATTATCCTTCACAAAACAATAATTATCACAGTCTATCAAGTTTATCCTTGGAGAGACAAACGCACAACAGTCAAGGGCGACTTGACCACAGCTTATATGTACTACCGCTTACTCAAAGAGAAACGTACTAGACAGTCAATAATCTTTGTCCAATACAACTTCGAACTTACAGCTGGCAGTTTAAAGCTGTCGCTCGCTACACATTCTCACGAGAGTTCACACTGCGAGATTTTTAAAGTTTACATACATTGTCAGTGGATGTTAAATCCATTGAAACTGAATAATGGCGGTTATTGGTATGTTATAAAATAGTGTATTATTTACACATTGCGTATAATCTATTCATCTATCGTTAATTAAGTTGACATTTCACAACTAAACATCTGACTAACGTGGTTTTAACGACATAGTGGACGAGTACACTAAAAGACTCCAGACTAAAAATGAACGAACGAAACTGTCATAATGTTCATTTGAGTGAATGGATTTTGCATGTACATGACATGTTTAAAAACAATTTTACGTTGTCGCGAACGGGACACCAAAGGTTGTTTTGCCCGTTAAATTTAATGTATTTCAAAATTATTATTTACATCCTTTAAATGAGTTTAGAATCTTGACCAAGCTTTAACAAAATAAAGTAGAATGATTAAATTACAACTGACTTGTACAGGTGAGATTTGTTATCATGACATCAATGAAATCATTTTTATTTGTCGAGATATAAATATGTCGACATACGAATTTACATGTACCTTGAAACGTCTTATCATATATAAAAAATCATTTACGATTGGCATAATTCGTCTATAGACGCCCTATAAACCTATTAAAAAGGCTTGTCTAATATTGTATATTGTAGTAGCTAATGTTAATCCAGAAAGAATTGTGAGAAAGGCGTTATATTTTTTTTTTATAACTTTTTGATTTAATCAATTTGGACTTTATAATTTTGACACTTATTGTTTTTAAAGCATTTGAAGAAAAAAAACCCAAGAAGATGAGGACTGTCAATCTAAAAGGAAATTCAGAGATGAAAGAATTAAATTAAGATGTCTAGACTGGTCTTGAAAACAAAACTGTACTCATATGCGTCAAGTGTAGAAACAATCTAATCTAAAACAATGACCACTTCACGATGTCTCTACCAAGCGCAGTTTATAAATCAAAATGTTTCCTTATTTAAAAACATACTTTGGATTTGACACTTAGACCAAAGTAGTTCACAGATGTAGTAAGCAGACGACCAGATTCAATCCGAGGCTGTTCAGTTATTAATTACCCATTTCCGTTAATATTCGTCCTCGTTAACTTTAGACTATGTTTACAATCACATATATACATGACTTGTATTTAGTTATAAACATGTATATAGTGCAATTATATCCGGAACCGTATTTTCCGAGAGTATCGCCTAATATTTATAGCATACGCAGTTACCTCCCCTTAGAAGTCAGATCTAACACCTCGTTTATGTATAATTCTTGTATAATTCTATTCTTTGATGACACACGTTAAACCCTTTCCCTCATAGAGGATACCATGAAAAGACCTATGCGAACAGCATAAAACCAGATCAGCCTGCGAGTAACTCGCAGGCTGATCAGGGTTTATGCTGTTCGCTGCTCCTCAGTGGTCTGGAAATGAGGATTTTGTAATTAAATTTGGTAAGGTTTAACTGTGGTTTTCTGCAGATCAGGCTTTATGTGGTACCTATTGAGTGCGTCAAAATGAGTCTATATGAGGGAAAGGGTTAAATGACATTATTACACCTCTGTTTGGTGCTCGCTGCTAAGCATATAATAATAGTTCAAAGACTGGGTGGCTCAGTGTCAAGATAATGCGACTGGGTGTGGTATCTTGCCTGATGTCTGCGGTATACAGACAGACACACATTTTAGTGTAGGGGCCATGCTCCAATGGATCTTCGAACCACTCTTGCAAACCACACCAGATATAGTTGGGCACAAAGTGCTGACACAACTCAAATATTGTTAACTGGTGTAAGTATAAGCTGTCAAAACGTATTTCCAAGTATACGTTAAAGAAATAACATTTAGCAAAACCTTGCACATCAAAGTGTCTTATTTATACAGCGAATTGCCACAAGCATAGCAAACACTGTCGCGAGATCAACGCAGGATTATAAGGAGAATTAGTTTTCCAATATTATTATGCAGTGGTTAACAGTGTAACCGTTTTCGTTCAATGTTTTTTTTTATTTCTAACAGGCCTTATCGCCCGGGTCAGATAAGTTAAAGAAGTCTTTGTACTTTAATATTGGCTAAAGTAGCGTCATCTTAATACGTTCAGTGATTATGCCTCACTGCGTGGGTTCGAATTCCGGCAGGGTCATTCGGATTTCCATGTGAGGAAGCCTTCCAGATGGCTTGCGGTAGGTCATTGGTTCTACCCGGATGCCTCCGTGTACTCGGGGTCTTCCTCCATCTGTAAATAGCTGGACGTCGCTATATGACTGAAATACTGTCGAAGCGACGGTAAACTCAAATAGTCAAGTCTGAATATACACATTTGTCTGGGCTTAAGTAGTTAATGAAACAATAAGGTCCTCTGTTTTTAATAATTATATTGCATAAACAGACTTGACAGAAATACATTACCAGTCCTATTATCTTAAGTGCAATAAAACCTCATACAAAGACAACCCAAATGTCAAGACCCCATTGCGGCCACTACAGTAAAACATCACATAAAGACAACTCAAATGTCAAGACCCCATTGCGGCCACTACAGTAAAACCTCATACAAAGACAACCCAAATGTCAAGACCCCATTGCGGCCACTACAGTAAAACCTCATACAAAGACAACCCAAATGTCAAGACCCCATTGCGGCCACTACAGTAAAACCTCATACAAAGACAACCCAAATGTCAAGACCCCATTGCGGCCGCTACAGTAAAACCTCATACAAAGACAACCCAAATGTCAAGACCCCATTGCGGCCGCTACAGTAAAACCTCATACAAAGACAACCCAAATGTCAAGACCCCATTGCGGCCACTACAGTAAAACCTCATACAAAGACAACCCAAATGTCAAGACCCCATTGCGGCCGCTACAGTAAAACCTCATACAAAGACAACCCAAATGTCAAGACCCCATTGCGGCCGCTACAGTAAAACCTCATACAAAGACAACCCAAATGTCAAGACCCCATTCCGGCCACTACAGTAAAACCTCATACAAAGACAACCCAAATGTCAAGACCCCACTGCGGCCACTACAGTAAAACATCACATAAAGACCAATTCAAATTCACCCGAAATACCTAACTCTAAGTAATGCTTAAAATATCAAACAAGACACGTCCCATCATTCTTGGTTTACTTAGTGTTTACGTAAATAACCAATTTGGCATAAATATTTCCTCACTCGCAAAAAATAAAATGTTACGAAATTGAATACATGTATTTGGCAATAGTTTGATCAGGCAACAAAATTGATACATTTTACTAAATATTTAAGTAGTGCTTGTTGCTAATAAAGACCAGAGGAATTTAAGCAAGGCGCTAATTTCACATTCTTTCTTAGCGCTCAGTAATATGGATGTATTTCAACTTTCATGTTTTCCCTGTAAAACGCCTGAATATTTTATTTACCCACACATTTGTTTGAAAGTAAGGTAACAATATATATTAACTTTATTATTCATTTATTCATTTAGCTATATTATGAAACAAGATTAATGTGCTATGTTTAAATCTATCAAAAAGTAAGTATTACTTAGCACTAAGTATTGTTAGTGAAGTTTAAGCCACGTCTCCTAGGTAAAATCACGTGAATCTTAATCAAATTGGCTTGCCTGTCTCAACTGTTATTAAACTTTTATTTCACATAAGTGTAGCTACACAGATATTTGTATGAAGGGGTTTTTTGATATACAATCAAAGTATTAATATGTTCTGGGCCATCAAACGACCGGGACATCAAACGCTGTTTATTAGTAATGGATCATTTGATATGCCATGGCTAAGAGATTCTGTCAACATAAACGACGAATTGTCAAATAATAAAGAAAAAACATTTGAGGACAGAAACGTTATTTGTAACCTTGGTCTTGTTATTCTAGAAGGCAACTGTTTGGAACTATGTGCATTTGAGCAGAGAACTTGGATGTCAGGGTGGTCGATATTGCTCTCGGTTCATAAACACCGTATTGTCTGAGTATGCATGAAATACATTTCTGCAAACGCATGTGTTCTGGATAGAAACTTATAACTTCCCCAACCTCGTTTCGAACATGTCAAACATTCATACCATGTCCCAGTTTCACCAATACTGCTTAGCGTAAAGTAATATTTTTATACGAAAACAAATAGTTTGATTTCCTTGTGTCCTTGAAAAATACATAAAAGAGCAATTTTATGTTCTGTATTAATTTGATTAAGGGTGAAAAACAAATACGTCTAAATGATTACAAAATCCCCTTTTCAGTAATAAAAAATGGATATTAAGTAGTGTGCAGATTTCTGTCTACGCCTTAAAATGGCGTCTTATCAAAGTAAAGTGAACAGCGGAACGACACAACATCTCGTATTATGTACTAATTGTAAAAAAAGAAATAGATTCTTAAATAGATTCAGTTCACACCACATCAAAATCATATAATTTTGTTTTGTTGTTCTAGGTTAAAATGCGAATTTAATCAAACAAAAAATACTTTTTGAGAATTAAGTTTTTCGGGTCATCTATGTGCCTTAAAATCATACACTAGGGTTTTATATGGAAGCGCGTATCAGCCAATATCTTGTCTCATTACGCCACTCCACCCTGATGTCCAGCTGTTATCTTGCCGGACACACACGGACTATAAACGACAATCATACTAACAAAACAAACACCCAGATATAGTTCGTCTAGCAAATATTTGTCCATAGTTGACTGCATTTAATGTATCCGGGACGGGAACCATCAAAAACGTATCGATTAATCCTTTACTCATCCAAACATCGGACATCAAGGTTTTGGTACCAGGACGGATTCACGAGTTGGGTGGAAACGGACACGACGAGATTAATAAAGCTAATAAATGTAGAGCAATGTTTATCTTTAATGTAACATATTCAAAGAATGGTAATAAAATAAATTAGGCTTGAAGATTTGAGTTTAGGAAAATTCAGGGAATTGCTCTGATAAGAGTGTAAGTGGGAAAATATACCATTGCAGTTGTCGATAATTGCATTTAAATTTACTAATACCTTGTGGCCTATGGGTTTCCGCTTATTTTATAACTTTAAAAGCTTTACCTTGTACAAAATGCGTTTATCTAAGTAAACAATCAAATTCACTCTTTTTCAATATTTCGGCAAAAACTTGCCCTTTTCAAGAAAAAAACAAGAAAAAAAAAACAAAAAAAAAACGTCCATCATGTACTTACTGATGATGAAATGATGAGAATATACAAAATTTAGGTGTTAATGCGTGACATCAAACATATCGTATCGACATGCATTTGTATCGATATGTATTTATCGCATGTTGATTGTATTGTATCGTCAGGACAACATGAAATTTGTCCAACTAATACTCCCACAAATATACATCCCTTTCAGGCGCAGTACACGGAAGATAAGCCATTTATGATATTCACTAACATTCATGGAAGAAAAATCGTGCACAATCAAACATAACTTAAAACGTCAGAGAAACAAGAAAAATAAAGTAAAAAAAGGTCGATTTGCACAGGTGGCTGCTAAAAGAAGGTTAAATATATAATGGAATGTACTATTTACGGAATTTTGAAGGAGGCTTCTAAAAGTATGTTATCTGTTTAGTTCAGGTGTAAACTGGCACAGGTTTTTCTATCTTGGCTTGAACTCCACCAAAATACTTAACGCTAAGTAATACTTTTATTCTTCAATTTGGTAGGTATGCATTACAATCTTCCTATTTTACGATTTTTTCAAGTACACGACTAAGCTAGCATGACTTATTACCTTAAAAGTTAAAGTATTTTAAAAAAAATGTTGTTGACATTCGAGCCTGTCCATACACGAGAGGTATTCAATATTTAAACCGTGCATTCAGGCTCGAATTCTACCATATTACTTAGCGCTATGTAATACTTAAATACTTTGGGGCGAAATCCTGCATTATTGTTTTTCTACTTAAATACCAAAACATTTCATTTTTTTAATAAAAATGTTAGCTTTAAAAGTAATGATTTATGTCAACAGGATCATGCACTTAAAAAGTTCGTTTAACAGGACTCATGGTATGCGTTTCTAGCTATTTTAAGATTTTATCTTTTACTTGGCGCTTTAGTATTGTTGACGGAATTCAAGCCAGAGGATTCAGATTAGTAATTGTATATGCATACCCGGGTTGTTTTTGATGAATTGAGAATATTTTAGATCCTTGTTCAGCTGTTAGCATGCAATATTGAAATCGATATACTGATAATGTCGGCTTGTACTTATACAAAGAAAATGCCGTCTTTAGCCGTCAAAATCGCAGCATAAATAGATTCTTAAATAGATTCAGATCACACCACATCAAAATCATATAATTAAACTTCAAAATAAAAATTATTTAGCGAAATGTTTGGGAAAAAAGGAGAGCTCCGCTAAATTCGGCAAATCTTAAAATAGAAAAAATAACCTTGAGAAAATCAAAAGATCTCTTACAATGAAGGCCTTACTATCGAAAGGAACTAAATGCAAGAAAACATTGTATAAGATATTTTAAAGATTTTTACAAATATGAATTAATATTCACATTACAGGCACAAAATAATGTTTGTTCGAAGATAACATACTGGCGATTTTTTTCAGTTCTGGCTTTACTTGATACTCCTTTCTCGGAGTACATCAAAACAATGCTCTTGAAGAAAATTAACAGGTGCTAGAATGCACTAAAATCTAATGTCTCTAATCACTAAGTATGGCGTCCCCATGATCACTCGTAACTTCCAATCAGCGAAGTGATAAACTGGAATTAAATTATTCCGTGTTTTGAATAGGACACCCTATCACATCCAGAGAAATTCAATGGAAAGTAACTGTTAAATAAATGTAACACGAAATTATCACACCATTATAACACACACATAAGAAAAAAAAAACAATTATAAAGTTATCATTTAACCATTTCATGCATGAATATATAATTTTATGAATATTAATAGACATGACATAATTCTTATACTGTCACATGAAACAATAGAAATTTTAGCTATGTAGGCACTATACCAGTCTGTCAATAAACACACACACTGTAGTACTACAGGAAATATTTCATCTGAGTCAGTCTAGCGTAAAAAGATATATACATTCATGGCGTATCTAATTATAATGAATTGACCTAATTCAACTGCACATACATGCTTGCTTCTATTGATGTTTCAGTATTAATGAAACATGCATCGTAGTTGAAAGTACCATTTATGCATAATTACCTCGTACTATGATTCGTTTCTTTATAAGAAAACGTTCGTAGTCCGTATGAAAGTAATACTAGCTCCTCAACAGTTTACATATAGCGAAGTTTCATCATCAGTTAAGGCTGGTCTAGAAACTAAGATTCTTAACACATTCTATTATAAAAGTTACAAAATATATGGAACCGAAAATAACATAAAACTTATGTTTTAACTTATGTGATTTGAACTCAGGTTTCTTTTTTAAATAGGAACAGAGTTGTTTGATATTATTTCATGTGCCGTTACTGTAAAACTTCTAAACCCATCTGCTCTGACAGTAAAGGAAACGTTAAGAGTGTTTTAGAAACAATAACTAGGTTGTTTTGATTTTTTATTATTTACTAAAACTTAAAATTTCTATGAGACGTCTTTTTCTATCAGTTCCAATCATTTCTGCAAAATGGAGTAGAAAATCTTCATTCTGGCGAGACTCTCTCTCTCTCTCTTTCTCTCTCTCTCTCTCTCTCCCCTCTCTCTCTCTATCTCTCACGTTCAAGATTTAGAAACATTAATTTTCTTGGTGAAGGTCAATAAAATACCTAATCTATGTATATTTATTCCCTGCCCTCGCGTGATTTGCTTCTAAAATTTTTCTTGAGCATTTAAACATTTATGGAGGGTGTACAAATTTAATGCC
Source organism: Solen grandis (assembly GCA_021229015.1). Lineage (NCBI taxonomy): Eukaryota > Metazoa > Mollusca > Bivalvia > Adapedonta > Solenidae > Solen > Solen grandis. The sequence continues at coordinate 23,406,086 of CM037784.1, forward strand.
ATGTCGTATTTCAATAGGATGGAACTTTACAAAATACGAACATTATATTATGCTATGGATCAGACTAGAATGTTTCCTATGCAGAACAACTATCAAGGGATGGCAAGATAAACATGCAATGAAATTATAGATTCCAGGTTGTGTTACGGGTAGTGGTATATAAAATGTCAAAGTGTGCCTACATAACAATACAGTTTTCCCGGTAACCTTCGCAACATATGTGACTCGGAATTGACCATAGAGGATATCTATTTCGGAGGAAAATAATATTACTTTTACGACAACATGTATTACTACTACTACTTCTTCTACTACTACTACTACTAAAATTATAAACAAGCTATCTTTATTACTTTTGTTTTTGAAAATTAAAAAAAATCGCTTCATTTCAGTAGTATGTATATGTTTAGTAAAAGAAAAAAAAAGACAAGAGAGAGAGAGAGGGTCACTTTTAATGCAAATGTTCGGAAAATTAAAGGATACCTTCAAAGCTATTGTGCTACATGCAGGACCGTGCATTTTTTCTGGAATTAAAGATCGTGCATACATATCAGTTCCATTCCAAGATGGCGTGCAGTCAAACGAATGACCAAATAATAACAACTTCTATTGTCCAATGAGAAGATCGCTATTTGCCCTATTTAGGCGACTTTTTAAAGTAAGACAGCTTTAAGATTTTTTTAACATGTTTGGCTGTCCATGTGTATACAACAAAGATAAATAGTTACGGTAATAAGGTTTTAAAGTACTATAGATTATAAGGTATTCAGCATTTTTATATTGATTTTGGACTTTACAAATTACACCGATTTTACAATACTGTCGATTAGTACTCGCATAAAAACTGATTGTATATATTGACTTGTTTGTGTATTGCATATAGAGGAAAGTAGTTTTTGATTGTAAGATCAAAGCATAAATCCGAACAATGACGAAAATGTTATCCTGAAAATTGATTTTAAATAGTACGCAAAGAGAGTAAGTAAAATATGGATAGATAAATTATAGATATTTACCCTGGTTAATGGCGTATATTAGACTAGCAGGTACTGTCCAAACCCGTAAAGGAATGACTTGCACTGTCAGTATTCTACAGCAATGGTCCATTATCTTAACCTATTTAATTATTCAGTAGATGAAGGAGTTGTTTTACTGGTCCACCCTATTTGGATTACTAATCTGTGAGTAAATTAGGGAGAGTGTGCATGTCTTGTTCCCACTCTTTAATTTAAGGTGTTGATTTAAGATAGATTGTTAATCCCTCACAAAAATACAAGCGGACAAACAACGGAAGTGACTGATATGTCTCGGGACATGGGTCCTCTTGGAGATAAACAACCACAAAATACAGCACTTACTTCTATATATATTGCTTGTCGGGTTTAACGTCCCACCGACAGTATTTTAGTCATTTGGAGACGATGTCTCCTTGAGACAGATATAGTGCTGCCACACTGCAGTATCACGCCATAGACATGTAGCATGATACCACACCCAGTCACATTATCCTGACACCGGACCAACCAGTCCTGCAACTACCCTTATATGCTGAGCGCCAAGCAAGGGAGCTATTCTAGTACTATCTTTAACGACTTTGATATATAGCGGCTGGTGATCGAACCCACGACCTCCCGATTCCGGGCCAGACGTTTTAACCACTTGGCCATCGGGAGCGGTAAGACAGACAGACAGACAGACGTGACTTGCACATTTTTTTCCGAGATAATGTATCACGTACATTTACTTTCACCTGACAGGATGGACTATGATCAAGATTTATAGGAAAACAAGTACATCACTGGTATTACGAGTACTCTCTACTTTTTGTATTTCACTTTTTATAACCCTGCCTTGCATTCATAAGTACTTGATAAGTTATTTCCCAAACAAGAAGAAAGGCTATAAAGGGTAAGCTAAATTGTTTGGGTTAACTGACTTAGATATATGCAATTTAATTATTTATCGCCGACGTTATGTCCACTCGTATATGCCGGTATCAAAACCTTTATCGTTATATTTTCAATATTTTTAATACGTATTTATTATATTTTTACTGATATTGCAATATGATTTAAATAGAAACTGTAAACAGTGGATCAGAAAAAAAGATGTGCGCCGACCAAATGACATCGTTCCGTTGTCATGAATACTGCTACATCATTTTGCATCTCATGTTTCTATGTGTTTTACTAGACTTAACAGACACGGTTCTTATATAACAGCTTTTACAAATATGAATGAAAGATGAAATGTATAAATGAAATATTTCATGTATGTCGATCGAGTTGCATGTATTATTTTTGTCTATATCATTTCATATGTTTATCATAGTACAATATGTTATTCATATTAAGCAATAGATAGATGAAAACAATAGATGCATTTATTTGGCTTCCTCGTTTTGGCTGATAGGGGATAGACCAAAAGAGGTCTTTGACTAGATCCTTAAAAATCATTTTATTACAAATTCAAAATTCAACTGATAAAAAATAATGCCTTGTCTCCAGGGATTATACTAAAAAACGGAGACATAAATAAATAAATAAATAAATAAATAATTGTTTACTCACTAGTCGATAAGCCTCGTACATCGCCTTTTTCTTACACCAGGTGGCGTGCGTCCTCGGACCGGAAGTTGTAATCATGTTGGGATCCAGCCGCCAGGGTGGGAGTTCCAATATGGCGGCAAGTGCCACACATTTCTCACACTTTTGGTCGTTTGTCGTCGTAACCGTCATTCTAAAATGAATAAAATGACTTCATCACACCTAAAACGCAATAAAAGTGATATAGTTAAAATATATTGTCTTATTTTACATATGAAATCTTCTATATTCCAGAATATTAATGATATTATTCCTTATATAGCTTATGTGTCGCCTGAATGATCGAATATTTATAAAAGATAGAGAAGAGGAAAAATGGCATTTAATATATTGACAAAAAATTGTTATTGATAAAAAAAACTTTATTCAGAGGCTTTTGTTTATTTAGCTGGTGATTTGAAAGCACGGGCAGCAAACCTGATGGATTTTATTCCTGATGAAATCATGAATAATATATTTCATACAGATGTTGATTATAATAACGATAATTTTATATGTCTAGAAATAACAAAGATTCTGAACGATATAATGTATTTGGTAAATCCCTTATTGATCTTTGTTGAACATACGGTATACATATTGTAAACGGAAGATTGTATGATGACTCTGTAGGTTATTTTACTTGTTAAACGTATAATGGTATGAGTGCAGACGACGATGCAAACTGCGCAGAAACAGCCATTGAATTACAATTACAATTAAATTCTCTTGCAGAATTTTGCCGTATTACAGGTATGACAATTAATCAGTCAAAAAGGGAGATAATCGTGTTTAGAAACGGGGGTCCATTACAAGCATATGAATGTTGGTCATATAACGGTTTACCAGTGCAGGTTACATCTTGTTATAAATATATGGGACTATTGTTCACACCGACACTCTCTTGGTCCAAAGCAAAAGAAAAGCTTGTCGCACAAGCCAGAAAATCGATTTTTGCAGTAAAACTTTTTCAAAGAACGTGTGGTAATTTTTCACACAACGACTATTTTAAGTTATTTGATTCGATACTTAAGCCTATTTGAGGGCGCCGTGGTCCAGTGGTAACGTATCTGATTGCGGATCCGAAGGTTGTGGGTTCGAACCCCGTTGGAAGCAAGAATTATTCATGACCTTCTCAGGCGCTTAGTACTGGGAACCCAGGATCCGTCGAGAGGGATTAGTATAAGTTGTAAGAACTTGTTTCCCAATCGACGTAAAATAAATAAGTTTAAACTAACTAACTAAGCCTATTCTCACATATGGCGCTGAAATATATGGTACAGAATACTCAGATATTTTGGAACAAGTTTAAGTTCAATACTGTAAAGATTTTCTTGGTGTAAATTCTAATGTGAATGATTGTGTAGCCTTGGGAGAATGCGGTAGACTACCATTATGTATCGAGCACCATATAATAAGGAATGGAGTGTTGGTACAAACTCTTATGTCCGAAAATAGATATCCGAGAAATTGTTATTAAAACAAAAAGAATGTTAAGGAAAGAATAACTGGGCATCGGCTATTAAGAATTTAATATTTAGATATGGTTTTGGATATGTATGGTTAAGTCAAGCTATTGGTGATATAGATGCATTTCTAAACAAAGACTGGTAGATTGCAAGTTTCAAAATTGGTGTTAACAGATCAACGATTCCCAGCGTTGTGATACATAAAAGCAATTTAAAACAATGTTAAATCCGGAGAGATATCTGTGTATAAACTTGAAGAAGATCGACTTTGTTGTCAACATTGTTTCACTAACTTTG
>CM037784.1:23415536-23442944 GCA_021229015.1 Solen grandis
AGTATCAAACCACTAATTTATTACGACATAATGTCAGAGTGAGGCAGCACTATATATATCTCTTATGTTGGCAAAAGTCCCCATTATAGTGAAATGTGCTATGATCGCAAGGACGTTCATCCCAAGCAAACAAACAACTACTACTTCTGCTACCAAAATAACAACTGTCTGGTCTCTGCTGTTGCAACTAATGTATATCTGTTACAGTAATGAACAAATGTATCTACTCGTAGCATTAAAACTCATAACAACACATGTCGCTTCTGAAACTACTATCTCTGTCATTCTCAATGAATTCAGCAGACAAGGATTTTTATATTAAATGTCACCGCGACCTTGACTTTTGATCGAATGACATCAAAATCAATAAAGGTCTTCAACTGACAATGGGCAATTTCCCTACCAATTTCAAAAATCTATGCTTATTCCTTCTCAATTTATTGTGCGGACAAGGACTTTACACTAAGTGTCAATGTGACCTTGACCTTTGACATAATGACCTCAAAATCAATATTGATAATCTACTATCCATGTCAACCTTTCATCTACGTATGAAGACAGCACACATATTAGTTATCAAGTTATTGAGTGGACATTGATATGGCTAACGGATGGACAAGCGCCTTATCAAAATAAGGGCGTATTACTAAACTTGGTTATGTAAGAAAGCTCTACGTGTTAATCCTGAAGAAAGCATAATTTTTTATTCAAAGTTCATGAAACTACAGCGTTTCAATTTCGTTAAAAGTACACTTTTCGCCTTTCTGCCATAACTCAACCAATTCAACCCCGATCTTCAAAAACTAATATCACCTGAAAGGACTTTCAAAGCACTACAGATTTTACCCACAGTGTCCAGGTAGAATTTTTTTCGATTTTGAGATACACCTTGCCGAATAAAAACACCAATAACTGACATATGACCTTGACCTTTACGATTTTCCGAAAACGGAAGTGACTAAGGTAAATGAGATGCTATGTTGCACATTCAGTGAAAATTTTATGCAAATCGGTCAAAAGTTAAGGCATGTAGGGCTAAAAAAACCTACATTTTGGATTAAAAAATTGTTAACGCGTCATGACGTCATTTTACGTCATACGACGTCAGTCTTTTGAGAGCTGTAAGAAATTGTAAAGACACATGTTCTTTCCAAATTTTAAGTTTCTAGCAATTCTGAAAGCTTCGTAATAAATAAATTTTCAGGTGCAAAGTTCGAAACTTGGTTCAGCCAAAGATCCTTGGTCTTTTTGAATGTTGCAAAATGTATATAATCCTGCACAACTAAGTCTAAATCCATACATTCTGTGAAAAAATCAATTCAATTGGTCAAGAAATGACGGCTGTAGAGCGCGTACAAGCTTTGGTAGTTTTTTTTCAACCTTGAGGTCACGTGACATCACATGAAGAAAAAAAAAATGCTGCAATCAAAAGTGCCAAAGTCACTGTGAATACTGTTAAAATTTCATGCTGCTGCCTTGTCGGTAACCTGTTTTAATTTGAACCTCAAAAGGAAGAAAAAAGTAGAATAATAATAACTAGACTTCTTTTGTTTTGAACAAAAGATAGGGCTTTTTGCACTGCAAACCATGACAAACCTGGTGTTTTTCGAATTTTGGCAAACCTATATAATCCTGCACAATGAAGTCGTAATATATAACTTCTGTGAAAATTCCATGCCAATCCGTCCATAAATGACGGCTGTGCAGCGCGGATGAACTTTGGTAGCTTTTTTAAGTTTTGATGTCATGTGACGTCATATGAAAATTTTACTCATTAAATCTTAATGTTCATGATTACCTACATAGGACATTAAATTTTCATTGTCTATGAACCTATGCAACATGAGTAAATTGACATTCAGGAATCGGAAATTATCTACAATTTGATGACGTCATATCAAAGGAAACACAGAGACGTATAAGCTCGCTAAATATCAAATTTCTATCTCATCTAGAAACGATTTTATACGTATTTAAAGTTTGACGTCCTTGGTTCGAATCTTGGATTCGTCAAAGAACCTTAGTTCTTTCGAATCTTGGCAAACCTATAGAATCCTGCACAATGAGGTCGTAATATAAAACTTCTGTGAAGATTCCATGCCAATCTATCAATAAATGACGGCTGTACAGAGCGGACAAACTTTGGTAGTTATTTATAGTTCTGACGTCATGTGACGTCATATGAAAATTTGAAACATTGAATCTAAATGTTCCTGATTAGGTACAAAGGAAATTTTATTTGCATTGTCTATGAAGTTTTGCAACATGAGGAAAATTGACATCAAGAAATCGAAAATTCTATACAACTTGATGACGTCATATGACGACATATGACGTTCATCTTTACAAAATGCAAAAGAAACACAGAGATATATAATCTCGCCAAATATCAACTTTCTATCTCATCTAGAAACGATTTTATACGTATTTGAAATTTGACGTCCTTGGTTCGAATCTTGGATTCGCCATAGAACCTTTGTTCTTTCGAATCTTGGCAAACCTATATAATCCTGCACAATGAGATCGTAATATATAACTTCTTTGAAAATTCCATGCAAATCCGTCCATAAATGACGGCTGTACAGCGCGTACAAACTTTGGTAGCTATTTTTAGTTCTGACGTCATGTGACGTCATATGAAAATTTTAAACATTGGATCAAAATTAACATGATCACCTACAAAGGACTTTCAATTTCCATTGTTTATGAACCCTTGCAACATGAGTAAATTGACATCAAGAAATCGGAAATTCTATACAACTTGATGACGTCAAATGACGTCATATGACATTCATCTTTACATAATGCAAAGGAAACACAGAGACGTATAATCTCGCCAAATATCAACGTTCTATCTCATCTAGAAACGTTTTTTATATGGATTTGAAATTTGACGTCCTTGGTTCGAATCTTTGATTCGCCATAGAACCTTAGTTCTTTCGAATCTTGGCAAACCTATATAATCCTGCACAATGAGGTCGTAATATATAACTTCTGTGAAAATTCCATGCTAATCCGTCCAAAAATGACGACTGTACATCGCGTACAAACTTTGGTAGCTATTTTTAGTTCTGACGTCATGTGACGTCATATGAAAATTTTAAACATTGAATCTAAATGTTCATGATTACCTACATAGGACATTAAATTTTCATTTTCTATGAGTCTTTGCAACATGAGTAAATTGACATCAAGAAATCGGAAATTCTATACAACTTGATGACGTCATATGACGTCATATGACGTTCATCTTTACAAAATGCAAAGGAAACACAGAGATATATAATCTCGCCAAATATCAACTTTCTATCTCATCTAGAAACGATTTTATACGTATTTGAAATTTGACGTCCTTGGTTCGAATCTTGGATTCACCATAGAACCTTAGTTCCTTCGAATCTTGGCAAACCTATATAATCCTGCACAATGAGGTCTTAATATATAACTTCTGTGAAAATTCCATGACAATCCGTCCATAAATGACGGCTGTACAGCGCGTACAAACTTTAGTAGCTATTTTTAGTTCTGACGTCATGTGACGTCATGTGAAGATAAAAATAATATATTCCAAAATGCCATTGCTTCAGGTGTCTGTTGATTGAATTTCTTTGTCCTAGACCTTCAGCAACTTAATGAAATAACAACATGAAAAGGTTGGAAAAAAAGAATAATAATAACTAGATTTCATTCGTTGATACGAATGATAGGACTTTCTGCTACATTTGTCAAACAATAAAATCGAAGAAAGTATAAGGATATCAAATTTCTACTTTTAACATGTTTTGGAGGGCCATAACTCCATAAACTTTGAAAAATAAACCGATTAACTTGGAGGGTATGGCAAAAGTAACTGATTTTTTTTTTTTTTTTTTTTTTTTTTTAGGTCTTCGGTTTTTCGGAATTTCGGTAAGCTGGAAGGATATGTACACCTTAGTTTCAAGGTGTACCAACTGTGAAAATTACAAGAAAATCCGACCATAAATGGCGGCAGTAGAGCGCGAACACCATTGTTCAATATTTTTAGCTCTGACGTCACATGACGTCATAGGGTGCTGAAGATGCTTTTGTTCAAAAGCGCATTCTTTACTGTCATAACTCTAAAATCTTCATTATTCTGAACAACTGGCATCATGTCGAAATCATTGCCCTAAAATGAAAATTAAGAAGTATACTTATGACGTAACATGACGACATTTGACGTCACGACTCAAAATATATTAAGAAATTCTGCAGAACTGCAAACTGTGTAAGTTTCAACTTTCTATCTCATCCTGAAGCTCTTTAATCCTAAAATGAAATTTTCGGTCCTATGTTCGAATCTTATTTCAGCCACAGAACTTCGGTCTTTCGGAATTTCAGTTAGCTGACAGGATATGCACACCTTAGTTTCAAGATGTACCATCTGTGAAAATTTGAAGAAAATCCGACCATAAATGGCGGCTGTAGAGCGTGAACACCATTTTTCACTATTTTTAGCGATGACGTCATATGACGTCATAGGGTACTGAAGATGCTTTTGTTTAAAAGCGCATACTTTACTGTCATAACTCTGAAATATTCATTATTCTGAACAACTGTCATCATGTCGAAATCATTGCCCTAAAATAAAAATTAAGAAGTATGCTTATGACGTCACATAACGTCATATGACGTCACGACTCAAAATATATGTAGAAATTCTGCAGAACTGCAAACTGTGTAAGTTTCAACTTTCTATCACATCCTGAAGCTCTTTAATCCTAAAATGAAATTTTCGGTCCTATGTTCGAATCTTATTTCAGCCAAAGAACTTCGGTCTTTCGGAATTTCGGTTAGCTGCCAGGATATGCACACCTTAGTTTCAAGATGTACCATCTGTGAAAATTTGAAGAAAATCCGACCATAAATGACGGCTGTAGAGCGCGAACACCTTTTTTCACTATTTTTAGCTGTGACGTCATGTGACGTCATAGGCTGCTGATAATCATTGAAATCAAAATTTCTTCACGTGACTAATAACCCATAAACATTTCATCGTCATAGGACTATTGCAACATTTTAAAATAAGCGTTTAGTTAGGAAGAAGAAAAGAATAATAATAATAAAAAATGACGTCACGTGACGTCATATGACGTTTATTTTCACATAATTGTTAGACACCCAAAGACCTACTAACTGACAAAATTTCAACTTTCTATCTCAAATAGGACAGTTTTTATAAGCATTTAAAAATTGACGTCCTTGGTTCGAATCTTGGATCCGCCATAGATGCTTGGACTTTTCGAATTTTGAAAAACGGACACCGGTATACACAATAAGAACGTAATATACACATTCTGTGAAAATTTGATAAAAATCGGCCCATTAATAATGGCTCTAGACCGTGTACAAACTTTCGTAGTCAATTTCAAATGTGACGTCATATGACGTCATAGGCTTCTGAAAATCATTGAAATCGAAATTTCAGCATCTGAATCATGTGGCATTAAATTTTCATTTCCCTTCGACAATTTCAACATATAGAAATACCCTTGTTAATATTAGAAATGCATTATCATATAATGACGTCACGTGACGTCATATGACGTTTATTTTCACAAAATCTTTATGACTCCCAGAGACCTATATACTGACCCAATATCATTTTTCTATCTCAAATAGGACCGATTTTATAAGCATTTAAAAATTTACGACCTTGGTTCGAATCTTGAATTCGCTATAGAACCATGGACTTTTCGAATTTTGAAAAACGGACACGGAGATTCACAACTAGAACTTAATATACACACTCTGTGAAAATTTGATGAAAATCGGTTCATAACCAATGGCTGTAGACCGCGTACAAACTTTTGTTGCATATTTCAAGTGTTACGTCATATACGTATAGGAAAAAAAAAAATTTGAAGCATGTGTCATTAAATTTTCATTGCCCTTCGACAATTTCAACATATAGAAATATTCTTGTTAATATTAGAAATACATTATCATATAATGACGTCACGTGACGTCATATGACATTTATTTTCACAAAATATTTAAAACTTCTAGAGACCTATATACTGCCTAAATATCAACTTTCTATCTTAAATAGGACAGATTTTATAAGTATTTAAAAATGTACGACCTTGGTTCGAATCTTGGATTCGCTATAGAACCATGGACTTTTCGAATTTTGAAAAACGGACACCAGGATGCACAACTAGAGCCTAACATACACATTCTGTTAAATTTTGATGAAAATCGGTCCAGAAATAATGGCTGTAGACCGCGTACAAACTTTTTCACCTGACGTCAAATCTGACGTTATATGACGTCGTATGAATATAAAATTCATTGCATCCGAAAGATCATTGTTTGAAATATATGCCATAAAATTTTTATTGTTCTGAGTCAATGGCAACACCTCGAAATTAACACAAATATAAGAGGAAGAAAAAAAGAATAAGAAGAAGAAGAATAATAAAAAAACAGTACAAACCCAATATGACTTTCTGCCTGTAGGCAGAAAGTCCTAATAAAAGACAGAACAAACCCAATAGGTCTTTCTGCGAAAAGCAGAAAGCCCTAATAAAAAACATAACAAACCCAATATGACTTTCTGCCGAAAGGGCAGAAAGTCCTAATAATAAAAAAACAGTACAAACCCAATATGACTTTCTGCCTGTAGGCAGAAAGTCCTAATAATAATAAGAAGAAGAAGAAGAATAAACAGTACAAACCCAATAGGACTTTCTGCTTTAGGCAGAAAGTCCTAATAAAAAAACATAACAAACCCAATAGGACTTTCTGCCGAAAGGGCAGAAAGTCCTAATAATAAAAAACATAACAAACCCAATATGACTTTCTGCCGAAAGGGCAGAAAGTCCTAATAATAAACTAGAAGTCGTTTGTTTAAGATACAAACGAAGCGGCTTTCCGTTTGCTTATTTCAAAGGTATTAAATATATAAGTTAATACAAAAAAATGGAATAATGATGCATAATAATGTATGATTTAATACGTAAATCATCATTATCTTAAATATATACTTACGATTATGTTCAAAAATAAGCTTTAAATCTTTTTTTTTTTTTTTTTTTCATTTACATCTTCTTAAGAAGATACTGAGAAAGCATAAATATGGATTTTATTTGATTATGCACCCGTTTTCTATCATTCAGAAAAACAAAAACAAAAAAAACAAACAAAAAAAAAAACAGGAAAATTTTAAGATAATAATATCCTCAAGAATTGTTTTCTTACGTTATTCAATCGATTTTTTTTTTCATTCTTTATTTAATATCATTTTCTTTGTAAGCATATGACTTAACATGTATTCATTGCATATTCAAAAACGTATCAAAATTCACAATTCAACGCAGGCATTCATTCCTGCAAAAGAACAATCGGATCTTGCTCGACCAACCCAATGACCACTTACATTTCTTTCTGCAAATTAATAGGGTTTCCACGAATTAGTCCTTTTACGAAAAACATGAATAAGTCATGTTTGATAACGTAATCACTTGAAATTTTCTGGACCTTTTGTGCTTGTTAAGGTACGGCATTATTACTTATTTAAGTTAATATATACAATCTTTTGATCTTTTTAATATATTTTGCTTACAAATCAATGTTGTCATAAACAAGTGACACAACATAAATTCTTTAAGTTATGCTTTAGATTGGCATCAATACTCATGACGCTGTTCAGCTAACGTTCTATTAATCAAGAAAAAAAAGTATCTTTGAGAATGCGAACAGGTTTGTTTACACATTTTCAAGAAGGCATTCCATCAAACATGAATAACTGCCATGTTTGATGACGTAATCACTTGAAATTTTCAAGACCTTATGAACGTACTAAGTTTCGAAATTTTTGAACAGTTTAAGTTCATTGGTCTAATTGGCGATTTTATATGATTTTTCAAAATAATTCTTGCTTAAGTATGCATGACGTCATAATCACGTGACATAACAAACATTTCTTGCAGTATGCATCACTTCAATTTTAACTCTATCAATTCTGAAGATATAATTAAGATTGACTTTAAATTCATGATACCAGAGCAAAAGAAATTTTTAAAAAGAATTTTTTTTGTCTTTTTGATGACGTCATAACCACGTGACTAAAGAGAAATTCATTCAGAAATTAGAACGTAAACTTCTATGCCGATATGCTGTCCAATTTTCATGCTTGTAACGCATCAGGGGGCTTTGTAACATTTAAATTTAATTTTTGACCAAAGTTCGAAACTCGGTATTGCCATAAAATCTTAATCTTTTCGAATTTGGCAATTTGAATGCCAAGGTGGACATCTACATCCTAAAATACATCTTTTGTAAAAATATCAAGATAATCGGACCTATATTGAAGGCTCTTGAGCGCGAACAAACTTTTGAAGCTGACGTCAAATCTGACGTCATATGACGCCAATGAAAATTGAAAATGATTGAATGTATAAAAAGATACTTTTTTATCGCTGCAATTTCAATTTCATTAAAATTGACTCAAAATGTATGATGCCAGAGCGAGAGAAATCTTTGAAAAAATAGGATTTTATCTATTAAATGACGTCATAACCACGTGACTTAAAAGGAAATCTTTCAGAGAAAAGAAAGCAGACCTCTGGGCCAATAAGCTGTCCAATTTTCATGCTTCTATCTCATCAGTAGCCTTTGTAACATTAAATAATAGTTTTAGGACCAAAGTTCGAAACTCGGTTTTGCCATAAATTCTTAAATTTTTCGAATTTAAAAATTTGAAAGATAAGGTGCGCATCTACATCATAACATACATCTTCTGTGAAAATATCAAGATAAAATATCAAAAACTAAAGGCTCTAAGAAAAATTTTAAAAACTGCAATTGACGTCATTGAAAATTAAAAATTTTTAAAAATTTTTGTCGAGGCAATTAATTTTCATGTTGCTTAGACACTGACAACTTACCGAAATTAACTCTTAGATTTGGTTGGAAAAAAAGGAATAATAATAATAATAATAATAATAACTAGATGTCATTCGTTTAAACGAATGATAGGACTTTCTGCAACATCTGCTTTATATAGTATATATAGAAGATGACATAATAGATAATCTGTCCAAATTGCAACTTTCTATCTCCTCTATTTCTATATAAATTAGAAAGAACACATTCTGTGAATTTTAATAAAAGTCCGCCCATATCTTGCACATGTAGTTTACATACAACATTTATACTATGTCATATGACATGAAAGAAAAATGAAACAGTGTTCAAATGTAAGTTTCTAACTTTCATCACACATAGAATTTCATCACTCCAGCTCAGTTGTAACCTTGTTTAATTTTAGCCTCAGTAAGAAGAAGTATTGAATATTTGTATAGTGCTATATCCTTTCGACACCTGTAACGTAGTAAATCGTATTTAGCGATTTTGGCGTGTTTGGGCTTCCGTAGTTTTGCCATAAATTCCTGGAATTTCGAACTATGGTGATATTTTGAAAGGTAACATCCCAGTCTACAAACTGATGCAATATGAATATCGTTAGCATAACAATGCAGTTTTTAGATGGTCTAAAATGTGGGGCTGCGTGTGAATTTTTCAAGGCTTGCAAACTGCTCGCTAGCTACATAGTGTTGCAAATACGGATTTTTGTCTTGTGCCGTTGTACATGTATTAACTTCAATGCTTAATTTGGAAACAGTCAACATTCGACAAAAAACAAAACAAAATCAAGATATAGCCCATCAATTGCAATTTGATATTTTTTTATTTATTTTTTTTAAGTCGTTGCGCAACTATTTAAGCTTGGTGACCCCTGCGCGTGACCTTTTCCATATTTTTATGATGCATGATTATGAAATATCTTATTTTCCATGTAACTTTCTTATATGAAGTCCAATTTCAATAAACTTGGTACCGTTAGAAAGCTCTTATAACATGCTACATTTTATATTCATAATGTATAAACTTATCTTCAGTCGTTTCTGAGATATTGACTGTTAAACCTCAAGAAAACAGCATATTATCAGCAAAATTAGCTTCATTTCATTTAGTTTGTTTGCTTATAACTTTGTATTGCGTAAACAAATTTTAATAAACTAAATATTTTTGGAAACGTCAATTATTCAGCTATAATTCTTATTCATACATATATTTACAAAAATCGATATTAATTGAGATATGGCTACATATATGCAGTAGGGGTGAAATCAAAATTTCCTCACGTGACTAATAACCCGTAAAAATTTCATCGTCCTAGGACTATTGCAACATATTAAAATAAGCGTTTAGTTAGGAAGAAGAAAAGAATAATAATAATAATAAAAAATGACGTCACGTGACGTCATATGACGTTTATTTTCACATAATTGTTAAGACTCCCAGAGACCTACTAACTGACAAAATTTCAACTTTCTATCTCAAATAGGACAGTTTTAATAAGCATTTAAAAATTGACGTCCTTAGTTCGAATCTTGGATCCGCCATAGATGCTTGGACTTTTCGAATTTTGAAAAAAAAGGACACCGGTATACACAATAAGAACGTAATATACACATTCTGTGAAAATTTGATGAAAATCGGCCTATTAATAATGGCTCTGGACCGTGTACAAACTTTCGTAGTCAATTTCAAATGTGACGTCATATGACGTCATAGGCTTCTGAAAATTATTGAAATCGAAATTTCAGTGTCTGAATCATGTGTCATTAAATTTTCATTGCCCTTCGACAATTTAAATATATAGAAATACTCTTGTTAATATTAGAAATACATTATCATATAATGACGTCACGTGACGTCATATGACATTTATTTTCACAAAATGTTTAAGACTCTTAGAGACCTATATACTGACCAAATATCAATTTTCTATCTCAAATAGGACCGATTTTATAAGCATTTAAAAATTTACGACCTTGGTTCGAATCTTGGAATCGCTATAGAACCATGGACTTTTCGCATTTTGAAAAACGGACAACGAGATGCAAACCTAGAACTTAATATACACATTCTGTGAAAATTTGATGAAAATCGGCCCATTAATAATGGCTCTGGACCGTGTACAAACTGTCGTAGTCAATTTCAAATGTGACGTCATATGACGTCATAGGCTTCTGAAAGTCTTTGAAATCGAAATTACAGTATCTGAAGCATGCGTCATTAATTTTTCATTGCCCTTCGAAAATTTCAAGATATAGAAATAATCTTGTTAGAATTAGAAATTCATTATCATATAATGACGTCACGCGACGTCATATGACATTTATTTTCACAAAATGTTTAAGACTCTCAGAGACCTATATACTGACCCAATATCATCTTTCTATCTTAAATAGGACCGATTTTATAAGAATTTGAAAATTTACGACCTTGGTTCGAATCTTGGAATCGCTATAGAACCTTGGACTTTTCGAATTTTGAAAAACGGACACCGGGATGCACAACTAGAACTTAATATATATATTCTGTGAAAATTTGATGAAAATCGGTTCATAAACAATGGCTGTAGACCGCGTACAATCTTTTGTTGCATATTAATCATTGTCATATGACGTCAAAACGTCACGTGACGTCATATGACATATATTTTCACAAAATGTTTAAAACTTCTAGAGACCTATATACTGACTAAATATCAACTTTCTTTCTTAAATAGGACAGATTTTATAAGCATTTAAAAATTTACGACCTTGGTTCGAATCTTGGATTCGCTATAGAACCTTGGACTTTTCGAATTTTGAAAAACGGACACCAGGATGCACAACTAGAACTTAATATACACAATCTGTGAAAATTTGATGAAAATCGGTTCACAAACAATGGCTGTAGACCGCGTACAAACTTTTGTAGCATATTTCAAATATGACGTCATATGACGTCATAGGCATATGAAAATCATAGAAATCAAAATTTCCTCACGTGGCTAATAAGTCATAAAAATTTCATCGTCCTAGGAGTATTGCAACATAGAAAAATAAGCGTTTAGTTAGGAAGAAAAAAAGAATAATAATAATAACTAAGATTCGTTTAAACGAATGATAGGACTTTCTGCAACATCTGCTTTATAGAGTATATATAGAAGATGACATAATAGATAATCTGTCCAAATTGCAACTTTCTATCTCCTCTATTTCTATATAAAATAGCACAAATAGAACACATTCTGTGAATTTTAATAAAAGTCCGCCCATATCTTGCACATGTAGTTTACATACAACATTTATACTATGTCATATGACATGAAAGAAAAATGAAACAGTGTTCAAATGTAAGTTTCTAACTTTCATCACACATAGAATTTCATCACTCCAGCTCAGTTGTAACCTTGTTTAATTTTAGCCTCATTAGGAAGAAGTATTGAATATTTGTATAGTGCTATATCCTTTCGACACCTGTAACGTAGTTAATCGTATTTAGCGATTTTGGCGTGTTTGGGCTTCCGTAGTTTTGCCATAAATTCCTGGAATTTCGAACTATGGTGATATTTTGAAAGGTAACATCCAGCCTACAAACTGATGCAATATGAATATCGTTAGCATAACAATGCAGTTTTTAGATGGTCTAAAATGTGGGGCTGCGTGTGAATTTTTCAAGGCTTGCAAACTGCTCGCTAGCTACATAGTGTTGCAAATACGGATTTTTGTCTTGTGCCGTTGTACATGTATTAACTTCAATGCTTATTTTGGAAACAGTCAACATTCGACAAAAAACAACAACAACAAAAAAAAAAAAAAAAAAATCAAGATATAGCCCATCAATTGCAATTTGATATTGCGCAAGTATTTAAGCTTGGTGACCCCTGCGCGTGACCTTTTCCTTTTTATGATTATGAAATATCTTATTTTCCATGTAACTTTCTTATATGAAGTCCAATTTCAATAAACTTGGTACCTATAGAAAGCTCTTAAAACATGCTACATTTTATACGCATAATGTATAAACTTATCTTCAGTCGTTTCTGAGATATTGACTGTTAAACCTCAAGAAAACAGCATATTATCAGCAAAATTAGCTTCATTTCATTTAGTTTTTTTGCTTATAACTTTGTATTGCGTAAACCAATTTTAATAAACTAAATATCTTTGGAAACGTCAATTATTCAGCTATAAATTTTATTCATACATATATTTACAAAAATCGATATTTATTGAGATATGGCTACATATATGCAGTAGGGGTGAAATCAAAATTTCCTCACGTGCCTAATAACCCATAAATATTTCATCGTCCTATGACTATTGCAACATATTAAAATATGCGTTTAGTTAGGAAGAAGAAAAGAATAATAATAATAAACAAATGACGTCACGTGACGTCATGTGACGTTTATTTTCACATAATTGTTAAGACACCCAGAGACCTACTAACTGACAAAATTTCAACTTTCTATCTCAAATAGGACAGTTTTTATAAGCATTTAAATATTGACGTCATTGGTTCGAATCTTGGATCTGCCATATATGCTTGGACTTTTCGAATTTTGAAAAACGGACACCGGCATACACAATAAGAACGTAATATACACACTCTGTGAAAATTTGATGAAAATCGGCCCATTAATAATGGCTCTGGACCGTGTACAAACTTTTGTAGTCAATTTCAAATGTGACGTCATATGACGTCATAGGCTTCTGACTATCATTGAAATCGAAATTTCAGCGTCTGAATCATTTGTCATTAAATTTTCATTGCCCTTCGACAATTTCAACATATAGAAATACTCTTGTTAATATTAAAAATACATTATCATATAATGACGTCACGTGACGTCATATGACGTTTCTTTTCACAAAATGTTAAAGACTCTTAGAGACCTATATACTGACCAAATATCACTTTTCTATCTTAAATAGGACCGATTTTATAAGCATTTAAATATTTACGACCTTGGTTCGAATCTTGAATTCGCTATAGAACCATGGACTTTTCGAATTTTGAAAAACGGACACCCAGATGCACAACTAGAACTTAATATACACATTCTCTGAAAATTTGATGAAAATCGGCCCATTAATAATGGCTCTGGACCGTGTACAATCTTTCGTAGTCAATTTCAAATGTGACGTCATATGACGTCATAGGCTTCTGAAAATCATTGAAATCGAAATATCAGCATCTGAAGCATGCGGCATTAAATTTTCATTGCCCTTCGAAAATTTCAACATATAGAAATAATCTTGTTAGAATTAGAAATTTATTATCATATAATGACGTCACGTGACGTCATATGACATTTATTTTCACAAAATGTTTAAGACTCCCAGAGACCTATATACTGACCCAATATCATTTTTCTATCTCAAATAGGACCGATTTTATAAGAATTTGAAAATTTACGACCTTGGTTCGAATCTTGGAATCGCTATAGAACCTTGGACTTTTCGAATTTTGAAAAACGGACACCGATATGCACAACTAGAACTTAATATACACATTCTGTGAAAATTTGATGAAAATCGGTTCATAAACAATGGCTCTGGACCGCGTACAAACTTTTGTTGCATATTTCAAGTGTGACGTCATATGACGTCATAGGCACATGAAAATCATAGAAATCAATTTTTTAGCAATTGAAGCATGTGTCATTAAATTTTCATTGCCCTTCGACAATTTCAACATATAGAAATACTCTTGTTAATATTAGAAATACAATATCATATAATGACGTCACGTGACGTCATATGACATTTATTTCCACAAAATCTTTAAAACTTCTAGAGACCTATATACTGACTAAATATCAACTTTTTATCTCAAATAGGACAGATTTTATAAGCATTTAAAAAATTTACGACCTTGGTTCGAATCTTGGATTCGCTATAGAACCATGGACTTTTCGAATTTTGAAAAACAGACACCGGGATGCACAACTAGAACTTAATATACACAATCTGTGAAAATTTGATGAAAATCGGTTCACAAACAATGGCTGTAGACCGCGTACAAACTTTTGTAGCATATTTCAAATGTGACGTCATTTGACGTCATAGGCATATGAAAATCATAGAAATCAAAATTTCATCGCATCAAGTATATGCCATTAAAATTTCATGGCCCTGGGACCATTGCAACATGCTTAAATTAACGCTCAGTTTGGAAGAAAAAAAGAATAAGAAGAATAAAAAAACATAACAAACCCAATAGGACTTTCTGCTTTAGGCAGAAAGTCCTAATAAGAATAAACATAACAAACCCTATACGTTTTCCGCAGGTTGCGGAAAGCCGTAAAAAACAGAACAAACCCAATAGGACTTTCTGCTTGAGGCAGAAAGCCCTAATAAGAGTGTTTGATTTAGACTGTAATTAACCAATAATTTAAATTATTCATATTATTTTTTTACAGTATACACATCACACAATTATAGATACTATTAATATCGGTATCCCCGGCCGCGACATACCAACGTCATAAAAAATGGTACTATATATAGCTCCTTTCCAGGACTGGTTTGCCCAGTGTCAGGATAATGTGACTGGGTGTGGTATTATGCCACATGTCTACGGCGTGATACTACAGTGTGGAAGCACTATATCTGGCTCAAGTAGACATCGTCTTCAAATGACAGAAACACTGTTGGTTGAACGTTAAACCAAACAAACAAACTAATATCGGTACCGGTATTCGATTACGGTAGCCGCAAAATGGCTCCTCGATATCTCAATGTCATATGGCGTTGTTTACTTTAGGTCCATTTTCCGACCAATTTTATACATCATTTCATCGAAGTGCTTAATGCATTTATTTTAAACTTACAGGTCTTCTAGATCACATATTCAATATTTTAAAGAATTATATATAAATAAACTTTATATAATGTTATAAAGCCTTTAAAAATGAAAGAGAAAAGCAAAGTACATAAAATTAAAAAAATAAACAAACGTATAATAGTTTTAAAGTTTTAAATGCAAGTTATTACAGACAAATAGCGAAACTAAAATAAAATCCGAAAACATCAATATCTGTCATATTTGATGACATACTCACAAGCAAGAGCTTGGCCCCTTGCAATTTTAGATTTCATTGTTAAATAAATCTAAATAACTAAAAGTTTCGAAATGTTGTTACTTTTGGAAATACAGTGTGCATGTAATTAATATTTTATTATCTCCATCATTATAATCATGTGGATTTATATGTATGTATGTACATTTTTAGCTATGATTCCTAAAAAAACATTACAGAGATGGCATAAACAGATTTGACATATAAAAATATTTTTATTTTAAGTAATCAAGCCGTCATTTGAGGAAAAAAAAAAATTCGCCATATTTGATTTCATCATATGTATCACATAGTATTTTCAATGAAAATAAAAACAATATTATATACACATGTAGTTATATTTTGTTTATAAGACTTGCAAGATGCATATATTATCAATTTTTTAAACGAAATATTTGCCAAGTTTAATGGATAAAAAAAAAAAAAAAAAAATTTTAAATGATGAACATTTTCATTTCATTGAACTTTAAAACGCATGGGTGTTAATACAGTTGAGAAACTCTAATGAAAACAATGAATATTGGAACGCACTCATTGTTACCGTGGACCTAATTCAACACAATTTATATCTGAACTTCAAACTTTCAAATATTGTTTTGATAAATTTATTTCCCTAAGACAAATTGCGTCATGAGTCATACTACTTCTACAATCGTATCTATTCATCAAATCCCCGGTAGATATTGTGAAATTTGATGGTGATTTTGTGATAAGCTTGAGGACGTTTCGAACAATGCACACTTGTTGAGATAATATCTTGTTTCAAGCAATAATTTCCATCGAAGAGTCATATGTTCTTGAAATATTTGCGTCGAATTAAAGAAATAAATTCAACAGTGTTTGCTGTTCACATATTTTTACAAATCATAGTTGTGATTTTTATTCGAATATTTTTGAGTATTTTATTCGAATTTGCTCTCTCTCTCTCTCTCTCTACAGTACCGTACATCTGTCTCTGTAAAGCAGTCAGTATAATATAAATGTACAATATTTACAAACAGAAATGGACTTTCATACAGATATAAGTGATAGGTACAGACTAGATAATAGTATATTTTTTAATAATTAATAATGATAAAATAAAAATATAAAGAAACCATGAAGCAGCGATAAATGTCCATGTTTCCTGTTTTAATTTCATAGAATCAGATAGGAATCTTGCAACGCTATAGATAGTCAAAATTTTACAACTTGATAATAAATTTGAAAACAATGATAAATTTGCTCAACTTGATTTAATATTATGTTTATTCTTCTTTTTATCATTATAAGCAGGACAAAACAGTAAAAAATGATATTCCGATTCTACATCATTTTGATTGCACATTTTAAATTTACGATTTTCCCTTTCTATCCCAAAATACCTACCAGTTTCAATCTCTAAAGAGTGCGAAGATAAACGGAATTGTAAATAATATTTATGTTGTTTATGATTCGGCACAAAGTCAATATATTTTCGTATTCAAATCTGACTTTAAACTGCTTAGAGTAATCTAATTTTGGTTGGTTGTTTACAGTTTCAACCCATTGTTGAGGATAGTGATCTCTAAGTCTTTGATTTAAAATTGGTATGCAATCAAAATCAATATTATCCAAATCATTAAAAAGAGAACTAAGCCCTAATGTATCCAGAGAACTTTTTATAGCTGTAGACTATAACTATATTAATATGCAGTTTTAAATGATTCATGAACATACGATTGTTTAGGAGAATGTATGTCAAAGGCTTGCATAAACAATGTACCTTAACAAAAAATCATTGCATGGAATTATGTCTGGGTTTGATGACAGTACACTTTCCAACTTTAACATTTTGCCTGTACCGAGATCCTCGGGCCAATTCAACTAAACTTTGAATTGTTCTAATATATTTTAGCCGTAAACATACATCCTATGTTTTATCATTGCACATGAAACATGTAAAACTATGATCAATTTCATTACATATACATGTAAAACTCAAAGGAATCCGAAAGAAGAAAAGCAAGGTAACACCGGAAATGCCAGTTTAGTTTCAGCGAACGATGTCAAACCTGTTTTGGTAACTCGCATCTGAAAAATAAAGAAACGGAAAAGAGTAAAGTATTACGAATAGATAATAAAAGAAATAAACCTCCACTAATGTTTTTTTTATAGAGTTTATACATTTTCTTGTCCCCGTCATTCGATTGCAGCAGGTCTGAAAGCCATCTTTCCGACGACCTTACAATCAGTATGTTTCAGTACATTCAAAATATATGAGATGTTGACAGGTCTACGTGATTTTAAAATGAAATATTGAATA
The DNA here is from genome assembly GCA_021229015.1 of Solen grandis. Lineage (NCBI taxonomy): Eukaryota > Metazoa > Mollusca > Bivalvia > Adapedonta > Solenidae > Solen > Solen grandis. Next base: position 23,433,770 of record CM037784.1, read on the forward strand.
TATTTTAATTACAGATCATTTAAACTATACAGTTTCATGTATACAAATCAAACGATAAGCCTCTACATACAGAAATAGAAAGAACATCATACACACACATGTAATTTTTCATTATATAATTATATAGTTCTACCATAAAGTTTACTTAAAAATAAATAAAACAGAAAGAAAAACGTATCAATAGAGTATCCTTGAATCAAAAACATTCTTTCAGAGAAAATATTAGGGCCACTTAAAACTGTACCAATGTCTAAACCGTCTGATTTTGATAATGAAAACATATGACCTGGACTATCCCATCAAAAGCCTCACATTTAAAGAGATATTTCTTGTTGCAACAGCTTTAATTATGAGCCACGGAGATTCCAGGTTCATTAAATAGAAAGACAGACAGACAGACAGACTGACTGAATAATTGATGGAATGATTGATTGCATAGTTTTGAATATCAAAATCCATGAAAAGGAAACTGTTATATTACAGCATTCAACAAGTCTTTCTGAATTATGTTAGCCTTATGAGTGAAGTTCATAAGTTATAACCACAATATCAAAATGAAAAGGAAAATGAATAAAAGATAAATATAGGTAGAAAGTTAAATGGTAAAATAACGTGGTCGTATAAGTTTGAAGAAAGGAGACGCAAGAAGAAAAAATAAAACATGCGATGCTCAAGCGTAAATGATTAGAATTTAAAACAGAAGTTTAGTATAAAACATGTTTAGCTATTTATTTACTTATTTATATTCACGTTATATGTTTGTAGTCAGAATATATAACATGGATTAGAATAAAGGAAACTAAATAAATAAATACGATAAAAGAAATAAGTTTAAACTAAACTAACATTACAGCTCTTGAGTTAATAATGAAATATATCAAAACAAGCGAAAAAATTATGATTTCGCCTCTGATTAATTAATGCTGTAAAATAAATTGATATATCGACAGGTAAATGAGAAATAAATAGCAAACAACATGGCTACTGTGTTGTACAAATGATTCAAAGAATTACCTTCATTTGTCTCCCTCCACGAGCTGGAAATTCTGCACGATGTCACTATTGTAATTGCTCAAGTACATCTGATCATTTTCTGGGCTGAGGGCGATGGCCATGGGACACAAAACATGTTCCCCACACAGGATCTGTGTGACCCGGTCACCTTTAGCGTTTGTCCGGTGGACGGTTCTATCCTCACAACAGACGAACACTTCTCCTGCCTTGTCTACCGTAACACCACGGGGCCCCACAAGTCCTTTCAACACCGGCGTAACTGACCCATCCCTTGTACAGACTCTAAACAACGTATTTTTCCTCCAGTCTGAAACGTATACCCACCCGGAACATGGACAAACCGCGAGGTACTGGGGATCATGAAATAGCTGGGTGTTGCTATGGTCTGTCTGAATTCTCCGGAGAACATTTCCGTCTATTGACAAAATCTCAACTTTTCCCGGGTCCCAAAAACTAACCGCAAGAGTCCGGTCCAATGTAACCCGAATACCCTGACACCAACCATCAACTGCGATGTCCTGATACATATCTGCGAGCTGGTTCTCGGTCACTCGGACAAAGTACAGTTTGCTTTCACGGGGCAGGGAAACGATGAGGTCATGCCCTGAAGATTCTCCGGGTACAAGCGCTGTGTCCCAGGGATCGGAGGGGAGGCGAATCTGAGATACGACTTTATTGTGTTCAGTGTCAATAAGTTTAACAGAACTGTTCCCACAGATACCGTCCTCAGTGGACCCATGGGTATTGAATTCACTGTCACATAGGCTACCCTGTTATGTGATATAACTGAGAGACCTGTGACATAACATTCTTTGTTGTCTAACTCACTTCTAACGTTGATATCCTGCACGTGGGTCGACTTAACCTTGTAGCACCGTAACTTGCCCAAAGAGGTCACTGACGATTGCATGCGCTGGAATTCAACGTCTGGCTCAAACCCATACTGTGTAATACAGTTTTTAGAATCAATTTTTCCTATCTCAACCTGAAACAAAACCATTTTCTTTTCTGCTTTTTTCATGGCGGTAAACAATTTATTGTTTTTGTTTCGGTTTAATCTATCGTCCAGTTCTGTCGAGATTTTCTGCAGGTCAATTTCCATGGCATCACAACTTTCCGAAATCTCTTCCATCCGTAATAGGTCCGTTTCTGCTATTTGATCGATTTCTCGATCCAAAGACATTTCCAGTTTATCAAAGAGTCTGACAAAGTCTTCCTTCAGGTGTCGAATCCGCGACTTTGTGTCCTCTTTAAGCATTTCAATGTCGGCCTTGTTTCCGACTATATTTTCTTTATTTTCTTTCACTCTCTCAATCAAACCCGATATGTTGTTACGGAGATTGGATAACTCCCGACTGTTGCCGACAGTTTCTGACACATCAGGAATGAAACGTATGCCACAATTTTTATGATATATGGTAACACACACATTACAAAGAATACTATTGTCTTTCTCACAGAAAAACTCTAACAAGTGACCGTGTTTCTCGCATATCTCGGATAAAGCGTCACGTGCTGTCACTATTTCTTTTGGCATTGCAGCTTTATCCAACATCACGTGGTCTCTGCACACCAAGGGGATACGGTGATTATTAAAACAATATAAACAAAGGTGTTCCTTGCACGTATCGCAAAATCCCTGTGCCGCCTTGGACTTTCCGTCGAGACTACACGGCCGGCAGACGAGGTGATCCAATTCCTCGGAACATTTAGAAACTGTACTCATTTTTGTTACGCGGAGAAGGGACTGTTTTAAAAAATCAATATTCAGTTTGGTAATCACGTCAGATCATCTGTAAGTGACAACGTAAATATCAATTAATCACTGTCGTAATAATCGGAATTTTAACCAAAAAAAAAAAAATAGTGGTCGTCCTATAACCAAGAGGAAAATGTTGCGGAAAGCCATTCTAAATCGATTAAGACAAGGAACACGAGCGAATAAAAGATAATCGTTTCTCAAAAAGGTAAAATCCATTGATTACTTTTTGAGTTGTATATTATCAAAAAAATGTTGCTTACACCAAAACCAAAATCGTAATAATAATCAAATATGCAAGAGAGAGAGAGAGAGAGAGAGAGAGAGAGAGAGAATTTACAAAAACAAACAAACTCTACTTTGCTACTTACCAGCATATCATAAAACATCAGTACATGTATTAACATCATAATCTAAATCTTAGGACAATCATCTAACTCAAAATTTCTTCGAATCTTAATTATTATTATTTTCATATATATTATTCTATTTCATCAAAACAGTTACAAACAGTTATATAAATGGACTATGTTAATGCTTCCTTCTTTAAATCCCATATTAACACTGAAATCATGCATATATCCAGGATAAAAGTTTCGTGCGCACATAATAATAGACGTAGAGAGTATGAGGCTGAAAATAGTTCGGAACCCAGTGACGTCATCCCACTGAGATCGTATCTACGAGAGGCTTTCATATTTGAATAAGAGTATTTCTGTCAAACATAACCTAGTGTGTGAAGGACGACATAATTCACATCATTATAGTATGTTGTTTTTTTTAAACGCTGTTATACATATATGTTTTACCAGATAACTCAAGAAGTAGAATGGCGACCCCCATTTTTCCCCATAAATTAGTTTCTAATGTAATTATCTATAATCATGCAAAGTTTTAGAAAATCATCATGACTTGTTTTAATTTTCCTAGTTTGTATATATAGATAATAACTGCATTGTGTACGTATGCCTTTAAAATATAATTTGCACGTGGTACAATGCAACTAAACTATAATATTTGGCTTAAAGCAGCTCGTTCAAAAAAAAAAACAAACAAAAAAACTTCCTTCTCTCCCTCGTTAATGTTGGTATAGTGTATATTTCCTGATAAATAACCTATGCCAGTGAAGGTCACGGAAAACCCTATTTCGTAAACGCAACTTCGGCGAAATCAGTTAAAGATAGAATACGGTATGCTCGAAGCGGTACCACGTGGCACGTTCCGCAACATGGCGTCTTCATCAGTTCAGTGAAGCGAGTTCGTATGTTCAGCCTATGAAGTTACCGCATGCGCGAAGAGTGAATGTGATCAGCAAAGTGACGGCAAATGAAAATAAAAAGTATAAATTTTAAGCATTATAATAATTTTATAGTTTCAATACCACCTGTGACGGGATTGTCTGTGATGGGGAAACCATCAATTTATTTGACAATTACGGATGACTGCATTGGGTGTCCACGCGTCTGTAGATAGTAATTGATAGACGTAATACACACATAAAATTCTTAGTCAATGATCGAGCTGCTTTAAACAGATCAACTATAAATATGAAAAGGATAGCATATGCTGTTATAATCGTTTGGTTTACATCAAAGGAAAATATACTCAAGTGAACTCCGTAAATTTCACTTAAGATTTGACTAATTACCGTACAGATCGTATCCCTTTTTTAATTTCCCTTTCTTTAAAATTAGATTGTTACCAAGCAATTCGTTTAATAGAAAGTGTTATCTTCCTGTCCGCGAACTTCAGATGACATTGCCTTGAGATAAATACATGTACATGTATATCACAAGATGGCCGGGAAAAAAGATCTACATGTAAGTACTAGTATTTTGTTAACTTTGAGACACCAGTAGTCGACGTGGCTCGATTCCACCAACAATACTTAGCGCTAAGCAATTCATAAATTCTTAACTAGATAGATACACATTCTACAATTGGTATTTTACAATAATTGTTAAGAATTTAATATTTGGTTATTTTACTGGAGAAACAGGACTACTGTAATCCTCCCTTAAGCAATTTAGTTTTACTTAGCACTAAGAATAATTGGTGGAATTTGACCCTGGATTTAACATCTGGCATAATCATTATTTCTTATATGCATTCCATTCCTTCTATATTGCTGCCACATGAAGTAACTAACCAAATATGCACTTACGCATAGACGGACTTCAAAAGCAAAACTCTTGACTGTATACATGTATGCTACGTCATTCTATTTAAAACTGGGTGCAGCACGACCGACAGTCAATTTTGATTAATGCTGCTTCGAATTACTCTTATCATTTAAGTTTCACATCACTATCATTAGGTATGTTCCAATGCATAATGTAGCCACATCTCACACTGCTCCAGGGGACAACACGTCGTCTGTCCTTACACAATTATCTCGTGCATATCCTGCTACTCTATCGCTTAGCTCTCGGTCAAATAATTATGATACGTATTTAAACTCATTATGTTTCTTTTTTAAAAAGACATGATTGAAAAACATTACCCTTTTTTGGCCATCATTTATTTGTTCTTTTTTAGTAAATCGTTTGTCTCTCGTGCTTCGGTGCTATAAACCGGACACGTAAAAGAACCAAGAGGTCTATACGCAACTGTAAATAAGTGATTGCACTTTCGAGGGTAATAGTCTATAAAAACACAAAAATAGCAACACCATCATTATGTCAGTGGGAGCTTTTTACTACAACATATATGAATATACGAAAAAAAAACATGTATATGAAAAATATTAATATAGCGCTGCCACACTGTAGTATCATGTCTTAGGCATGTGACATAACACCACGCCCATTTCTGACATCGGGCCAACCAGTCAAACTGTCATAGAAGAACCCTTATATTCCGATCGTCAAAAACAAGCGGATCTACCGGTTCCATCTCAAAGATTTTGTTATGTCGTGGCCGGAGACTAATCCCGCGACCTCGAGTGACCGATTGGTTAAAGTCGGTCGCTGACTGGCTATCAGTTACCCTTTAACTGTTCCGGGTTCGAGTCCAAGCAGTGTTACACGGATAATTCTGTCATGTTTGGAAGCCTAATAGCTTGCGACAGGTCCGTGGTTCTTCAAATGTACCTTTTGGCCTTCCTTCACCTGTAATTAGCTTGACGCTGCAATATTTAAAACTAAAATAATTTTGCAGTGACGGTAAATCATATAAAGAAATATATATATATATATATATATATATATATATATATATATATATACACACACAGAAAAAGGGTCGGGTACAAGTTCTACCAACTTAGATAATGCCCTTCCCTTATAACATGAACAACAAAGTTTGTACATAAAAGGTAATGGCATACAACATTACAATACTATAAGACATATTTAAATAAGTTGCTTGGTTATTTTTTGAACAAAGTATGTTTGGAAAGGAAATAAAACTAGAAAGAAGAGAGTAAACAAAAATAAATTGAGGTGGAAGGAAACAAAGAAAGAAAGGAAATGAAGAGTGAATATTGAGATTATGGAACAAGAAGATAGAGAGAGAGAGAGAGAGAGCCGCAGAAAATTAGGTGAAAAAAAAAAAACTGTAATTTAACAAAAAACAAAATCTTTTTGATTTGCTTATGAACTTGTGATCAGCTTTAAAATAATTTTGTTTTGATCATCAGTAAGATTATTGTCACCAAAAAGTAGTTTATGAATGTTTAAAGGATGGAATTCTCTAGTTTGATTAAATAGTTCATGGCGATATTCTTGATACTTTTCACATGTAAAAAAGTAGTGATTTGCATTTTCAATACCATCATTGCAAGAACAAAAGGGATTGTGTCTCAAGTGTTTGCTAAATAAATCTTCATTAAGATTACTACAATTATTTCTTATTCTAGTATGTAAAACACTTGCATATCTATTTCCTGTAAGATAATACCCTGGTAATTTCATAGAAATTGAATCTCTTTTAATAGCATTTTTAACACTGCAAAGTGATGGCAGTGTTCTGGTGTTTGTATCCACTGAATTCCATAACATAATAGAAGATAGTATACATGGTTTTTGAAAAAGTGAAGTCCTTGTATTAATCAATGAAATATTTCCATTGTCCCGTAAGTCATAATCAGATATCTCACCAACATAAGAAGGTACCAAATCATTATTATAAGAGGGGGTAAGATTATTAGTTACTATGTACATAAGACAAATTTTTTTATTTTCTCTTCTTTTTGCTAAAAGACATTCTTTGTATAATTTATCTAAAGAGACTGATCGCGTTAAACCAGTAACTATTCTTGCAGCTTCATGTTGAAGCTTTTCAAGAGAATCTACATTATTCAAACTTAACCCATCCCAGACAATTAAGGCATACTCTAAAATCGGCCTTACATATGAAAAATAAATTTGATTTAAAGCATTTCTAGAAAGTGTAAATTTGATTTTTTTTCATTATGTTAATTACTTTTGATGCAGATGACAGAATGTTTTCTAAATGAGTGTTCCATTGGCGGTTAGAACTTACCATAACACCTAGATAATTATGGTTTTCAACAAAGAGTATTTCAGTGTTATTAAACATAAGTTTTGGATGTAATTGATCTCTTTTCAAACTGAAAAGAATAGCTTCTGTTTTAAATCTACTAGCCATTGATCTGCCCATAGAGATATAACAATTAAATCATGATTTAACATACCATAACACAACAGAGAATTATCATCAGCATATAACCTGCATAAACTAAGTAAGGATTCTGAAATATCATTAACATAGATTAAAAATAAAAGAGGTCCAAGTACTGATCCCTGAGGAACACCAGCAGAGATTAACTTAAGATCAGATTCATAGGAATTAATTACCGTTTTTTGTTGTCTCTTGTTAAGATAATCTGGCATCCAATTTAACAATTTACCATCCACACCATTTTGTTTAAGTTTAAAAATAAACCCTGTCGAAAGCTTTTGAAATATCACAAACACATACAAGAAAATTGACCATGATCAATGGTTTGGCAAATATGATGATACATTTCAATTAACTGGTACACAGTTGAGTGATTTGGCAAAAATCCAGACTGATATTTGTAAATTAGATCATTATCCAGTAAGTAGTTATGTAGGTATTTAAAAACTATTCTCTCAAATAATTTACCACAACAACTAAGTAATGAAACCGGTCTATAGTTTGAAGGAGATGATTTGTCACCTTTTTTAAATATTGGTGTGACCTGTGCAACCTTCCATTTGTCAGGAAATATACCCTCATCAAGAGATCTACGAAGTAAAATAAACATAGGTTTAGATAAAGTATATACACATTCTTCTAACATTCTATGGCTAATATAATCTGGTCCGGAAGCTTTATTAATATTCAAAGTCTTTATAATATCTTCAATTTCTGAAATAGAGAACTGGATATCTGATAACCTACTTTCTGTTTTAAAACTTATATTTGGTAAACATATATTTTCATCATTTACAGTTAAAACTGATACAAAGTAATTATTAAGACAGTTTGCCTTTTCAAAATTTGAATTTAGAAAGAGTTTTTGACCTTCAGATGTTACACATAATGTAGAAATACTTGTAATAGAGTTGTTATTTTCCTTCACAAAGTGTCTTATAATTTTCCAAAAGCTTTTTATATCATTTGTTTTAAGTTCCATGAGGTTAGATTCAAGACTTGTGAAGAAATTGTCTTTGGCTTGTTGTTTTTTTAAATTATTTCTTATATTTAATCCAGTCATTTTTTTCCTTTTTCTCTTTTTCTAGAAAATCTTCTAATTAAAATATCATACCAGGGTTTATCATCAGGCCTAAACTGAACAATTTTACAAGGTATGCACAATTTAGCAAATTTTATAAAAGTATTAGTTGAGTACATGCTTCATTCAGTGTCCATTGTAAAGACATGACCAATTACGATTCAACATTTTATTATTAAGCTCAACAAAGTTTGCTCTTTTATAATTCAAATTTTCTCTATCAAATTCTTATACTATATCATATGGAAAAGGTAAATGTATAAAATTAGTACCTGATTCAAGATAATTCATATCAAAAGGTATAAGAATGGGATCTAATAATGCTAGCTGTCTAGTTGGAGAACAAATAACATCCTGCAAGGAGTTGGTAAGCATAACACTTCTAAGATTATTAAAAGTTGAATTTAGTAAATTCTTATTCATATCTTCTATTATTAATAACATATCAAATGCTCTTTCAAGATTTAAATTCCAATTATTAAAATAACACTGCATCAGTTGTTTTGGGGCTATAAAAAGTCCCAATTAAGTATGTTTCATTTTTAAGCATTATTTTTAATCAAATATATTCCTCTACAAATATTTCTAACTCAGGAACTTGAAAGTGAAGAAGTCCTTTACTATGATAAACTAGAATCCCCCCCATGATTAGTCCTATCTTTTCTATATGGAGTATC
>CM037784.1:23443044-23493044 GCA_021229015.1 Solen grandis
ATAAAGACTGATGTCTGTTGTGATGGTTGACTGTTCAAAATGCTTGTTGGTAAATCAAATGAAATCTGTTTCAATTCTTGCCCTTCACATATCCTGTATATAACAAGAGCCATGTTGACATGGTCATCCCCCGCCGAATGCTTGCTCTTTAGGAGATGTGTTGGAGAGTAAAAGATTTCATTATTAAAGATAATTTTTGGTAATGAAGACTGATGTTTGAAGTGATTATAGATATATAACCCATGTGAAGACCTACTAATTAACCTATTTTGAGGTCTACAGGTAAAATGTCAAGGTCACTTTGACAAAAATTAGGCCTTAAAAAACAACAACCCCAAAAACAAATGGCAGTAACTAATGGCAGTAACTGAAAAATCATGAAAGAGTTATCATCTTGTGCACTGCACTCCTTCTCAATGAGATCTATTCACCTATGAAGTTTCAACTTGATACCTCAAATACTTTTTTACTTTCCAAATAAGAAAGCCCCAGGTTGTAAAACAAGAGGGCCAAAATGGCTCTAAAGACACTCACCTGAGAAAAATTGCATTCACTGCCTTTACAAGTTACTAAATTATAACATAGTTGTACTGAATACATAATCCATGAGATCATTTATAATTCCACAAACTAAACAATGCCTGTGGTAATTTGAGGTCAAACTTGACTGAGAAATTATGGCTTTAAACACATAAATTTAAACATAAAAAGGGGCATAACTCCTGACTGAATTGGCCAACATCAGCCATAATCAAACTTGGCTGAAAGAATATGGCTATAAACATTGTTCTAATAAACATTGTTCTAATGTTTCAAGATGATTACTGCAGAAATGAAGATGCTAGAGTGCAGCTGAAGTGCAAATAAAGTGAAATTTGACATTTTTTTTTTATAATATCAAAAGGGGCATAACTCCTGACCTAATTGACGGAAATAAGCCATAATCAAACTTGGCCAAAAAAATATGGCTATAAACATTGTCATGGAGTTTGAAGATGATAGCTTAAGAAATGAAAATACTAGATTGCAAATAAACAAAAATCTGGCATTTTATTATATTAAAAGGGGCATTACTCCTGCCCTAACGGTAATGAAACTTGACCAAGAGATTATTGTAATATACATTGTTAAACAGTTTGAAGAAAATTGCTTAAGAAATGACAAGGCCAAGTCATCAAACATATATACAAATGCAACCTTGTGACCTTGACCTTTGAGGTATTGACACCAAAATTGATAGGGGTCATCTACTAATCATAAGCAACAACCACAGAAGTTTGAGACTTAAGGTCAAATAGAACTTCAAGTTATCACTCTGACAAGGTCTGGTATTATACATACACAACATGTGACCTTGTGAACTTGACCTTTGAGGTAATGACACCAAAATCGATAGGGGTCATCTACGAATCGTGAGCAACAACCACAAGAAGTTTGAGACTTAAAGGTCAAATAGAACTTAATTTATCACTCGGTCAAGGTCTGGTAGTATACATACACAACATGTGACCTTGACCTTTGAGGTAATGACACCAAAATCAATAGGGGTCATCTACTAATCATGAGCAACAACCACATGAAGTTTGAGACCTAAAGGTCAAATAGAACTTATGTTATCACTCGGACAAGGTCTGGTCTACCGACAGACCGACGGACCGACCTACGGACCGACCGACCGACATGAGCAAAGCAATATAGTGATATACCCCCTCTTCTTCAAAGAGGGGCATAAAAAATTATGAAAGGTAGAGTTATCATTCTTGTGCCCTGCACTCCTCCTCAATGAGATTTTTATGAAGTCTAAAGTCAATCCCATGCCTAGATACTAAGACATAAGCATAATAACATTGTGCATGCAAAACTTAAACCTATCGAGTATCTGCTTGGTATTGAATGTCCATACCAATTAAATGCTGATTACTGTGGTTCGATAATTATACCTACAAACCTGCATTGTTGCCGATCATTAACACTCGATTGTGTAATTATCAACTGCCCCCAAACACAATAGCTTACCACCTGGGGTGTTTAATTGTTATCACTTCCGCGTGTCAGTGCACTAGCATGTTAAATACTGACCGCGAAACTCTTTTAAATACACATAGATAAAGAAGGAGATAGATTAGTTTCACGGTAAGCCTATGCAAATAACGCGATACATTTTTTGGGTCCATAGATCGACCGCGATATATTGGTCAACGCGAAATGGCAGTCCGCAATAAAGCAAAGCTGTACTGTATCCAGGTTAGAAAAATATCATAATTTGTATAAAAATCAGTCAAAAATGTTCCTCCTTGGTTTTCTGATGCCCCTGAACATACTTATAAACTTTCAAGTCTATACCATAAATGATTATTGAGATATAAGGTTGATAGTTACTTGTATGCAAAACTTTTAACAAAAGCTGCAACGCCGACAAAAGGGCGACTACAATAGCTCTCATATTCTTCGAATAGTCGAGCTAATAAAGTATACTAACTGAATAACAGTTTTTTGATAATTTTTAAGTTATCAAAACACTTCTCTTTGATTGAAACTTGTTTCGGACTGAACATTATAAATACCTGCAGTATATTTTATGTTGGGTTTAACATTACACCAACAGTATTACAGTCATTCGGAGATTATTCCTACTTGAGACAGATATACAGTGCTGACACACTGCAGTATCACGCCATAGATATGTGACATGATACCACACAAAGTCACATTATCCTGACAACCAGTCCTGGAACTACCATTATATGCTGAGCGTCAAGCAAGGGAGCTATACCAGTACCGTTTAATACGACTTTGCTATGTCACGCTCCCGAGAAGAAGGCTCTAACTACTTGGCCAGCAGGGACGGTGAAGCATATTTTAGTCTGTTGCACCATCTCCGTATGACTGAAAGACAGTGCGCTATATTACAATGAATACTCCACCAGTTATAGTAGAGGGATACTTGAATACCAAGTTTTTGTCTGTTTGACTTCCTAGCATTACAGATAATAATTTGTACACATTATAATCACTCTACATTCTCCATATTTTTAATTCCCAACGATGCGATATATCTCCATTAAAAGATATTTCTTGTTTTAATTTGCAAAGGTTGTAGCCCGTATTGAATCAGGAACCTTCAAGTTACTAACCTGCCACTTTACCAGTTTTTGTTGTTGTTGTTGTATTGGGGTTTACCGTCGCTGCGATAGTATTTCAATCATATAGCGACGTCCAGCTAATTACAGGTGGAGGAAGACCCCGAGTACACAGAGGTACCCGGATAGAACCACTAACCTACTGCAAACCAGTTTTTGTAACATAAAACAGGGAGTGTTGCCTTTCTATATACATACTGATTGAAAAAGTAGAGCATACATTTTAACAAATTCATTGAACTGATATACAATACCAATGAATGGGACAAATAATATGTACATGCAAAAAGTAGTTAAAATTAGTTATAAAATATGCCTACCCAAACCTGTAATATGGCTCCAGAAAGATGGAATACTGTGAATTTGAACATTTGTGGACATGCATTATTCCATTGTCCATATTAACATGCAAAGGTAATTATAAAGTTTAGGTGATATATGCCACGAAGCTACTGACTCAAGGGCCACAACTCTGCACATATTGGGTATACAACGTATTCAACATTACATGCTGGTGAACATTCTTCTCTGGCTCATATAGGTTTTGAGATATGTGTGAATGATAGAAAGATGGAAGGACAGATGGACAAAGCCAAATCAATATTACCTGTGACTTCCAGAGAACAGTCGGTTATGTAAAAATAGAAATAGATCTGTTGCCATCATCACTGAAAATATCAAATATAGAATATTCACACTTAACTCATCACAAAAGATGTCCCACCCTCCCCTCAAAAAAAAATAAAAAAAATGAATACACAAATAAATGAATCGTTAGTATGATAATAAATGGTTACAATGTATAGTTAGATTTTCAGTATGACCTTGACCTGGAATTCATGACAGAAAACAATATTTTTAGACAAGTAGTAGCCCTTTTTACATAGAAGTAAATCAAAGACAGGCATTGTTGATTTGCAAAATCACCGCAGCTGTTTTCACTGTACTGTATCACTCCAACATCAGTAGCATATATGTGTCAATGCAATGTGATTGTGTACATCAGGTTCAATAATACTGAGGTAAAGTCATGACTTCCTTAGGGATACATTTTATGAATGGAACCTTACTGCTGATCATAATGAAACAAAAACAAAAAAATAGAATCTGAAGGTTGTTGGTTTGAATCCCAACTGGAGCAAGATTCTATCATGACCTTCCTAGGAATAATACTGGTCCAACAGAAGAACTGTCAAGAGGGACTTAGGATTTGTAGGTTGTTGGTTTGAATCCCAACTGGAGCAAGATTCTTTCATGACCTTCCTAGGAATAGTACTGGTCCAACAGAAGAAATGTCAAGAGGGACTTAGGATTTGAGGTTGTTGGTTTGAATCCCAGCTGGAGCAAGATTCTCTCATGACCTCCCAAGAAATAGTACTGGTCCAACAGAAGAACTATCAAGAGGGATTTATTATCTGAAGGTTGTTGGTTTGAATCCCAGCTGGAGCAAGATTCTCTCATGACCTTTCTAGGAATAGTACTGGTCCAACAGAAGAAATGTCAAGAGGGACTTAGGATCTGCAGGTTGTTGGTTTGAATCCCAGCTGGAGCAAGATTCTTTCATGAACTTCCCAGGAATAGAACTGGTCCAACAGAAGAACTGTCAAGAGGGACTTAGGATTTGCAGGTTGGTTTGAATCCCAGCTGGAGCAAGATTCTCTCATGACCTTTAAGTTCTATGTTCTATAAATTAAATCATAATATAACATTTTTTGTTTTAATAATATTTGGAATGTATCTGAAATAATAAACCATATTAATTAGATACACTTACTGTAAACGTAACACTGCACTGTTCACTTGAGGACTCCCATACCTGGCCTGTCCTGAATGGCTTTTCCGTATATACCCTTGTCCAAGATTTTCACATTTTCTTATGTTTTACATACAGGTATTATGATATTGTCAGTTTTAAATAATTTTGAACAAGAGCTGACTTACAATGAATAAATCATATTTTCATTAACACATATGTACAATTCAATATACAAGTTGTAAGACATTCCAAGTTCTAAGTCATCATCAATCACACAATCTATTAGTCAATTATTAAAACATTACATTAAACACATGTCATTTTACATATAATACATATAACTTGGACACACGAATTAAGACATGGAACAATATCTTTTTCTTCTTAAAAGCTCAAAAACTTCTATAACAACATTTCTAATCAAGGATTTGTAAACAAGACATGGTTTAACTGTTTAAGAAATTAATCTAAAGAATTACAGTTACAATATTACAATAAGAGCTATCACTGAAAATGATTACAATCCCTCCATGCCGCCTTGACTCATTAATATAAAACAATGTGAGCTTTTTGTAAAGCAAAACACACTGAGACAAAGTGAGCTTTTAGTAAAGCAGGACACACTGGAACAGGACATCAATAATATATATATAAATTAAAGTGAGCTTTTTGTAAAGCAAGACACACTGGAACAGGACATCAATAATATATAAATAAAAGTGAGCTTTTTGTAAAGCAAGACACACTGGAACAGGACATCAATAATATATAAAATAAAGTGGGCTTTTTGTAAAGCAAGACACACAATCATCATAGGGAAAGGGACATGTGGCCCGTGTTGTGGTGGGAATGTGACCAAATGTAGGACTGACTACAAAGTCGACTATATACATGTATAAGTCTGGATACAGCAGGATGTAACAATCTTTTTACAAACTAATTCTTAGATACTTACATGGAAGTCACGGATAAACTAACATATCTTTATACATTCTTAGATATTTACATGAAAGTCATAGATAAACTAACATACCTTTACACATTCTTAGATATTTACATATGCAACCGTACGCTTACAGTCAGCTATGAAACTGCCTCGGTATCATAACCATGACGACATATACCCATGTACAGCATAAGGAGCATGTGAACAGCATGCTATATGGTCCTAAGACAACACCATAGCTAACTGTAAGTGACTGGTTGCATACGGTTTGTCATACTGAATGCACAGCCTGTCTAGCCCCAGTTGATGACCAGTCCGGGTTTATCATGCTGTGCCACAACTGTGGTCACCTCGGTTTTTATCCTAAGCAACACATGGCCTAAATGTTACAAAGATTATATGGCCACAAGCTTTAGATTAACTTACACTTACTTCGATCTGATTAACATTCTATAAAAGTAAGTACTAAAAACGGATCTTAACATACTCTAAACGCCATGTCATTAACATATTATGACAAAAAACAGGCTGCATTCTTTTCAACTTAAATTTTAAAAAAGTCTTCAAATCAACATCCAAATTGTACAAGTAAATAAAAGAATTTTTTTTCTAACACACAAATCCACGAATTCTTGTCGCCACGAACATGTTTTTATTACGGAATCCACAAAATTTTATGCCCACGAAATAAA
Source organism: Solen grandis (assembly GCA_021229015.1). Lineage (NCBI taxonomy): Eukaryota > Metazoa > Mollusca > Bivalvia > Adapedonta > Solenidae > Solen > Solen grandis. The sequence goes on from CM037784.1 coordinate 23,449,579, forward strand.
ATGACTTCACAGTATTTTTCTTATGATCAAAATAGTGACAAGTGAATGTCTTGTTGTGTTGATCATTTAATGTTATCAGTCTTTTGTCAAAATAGTCTTTTGACTGTTAATGATTAGTCGGGCCTTTTCAATGAAACCACGGGCATGATACCACAGATATGACCTGTATCACCAGTATAAGCCCATATCAATCTACTGACTCTTCTAAATTCTGGCATGTTACCATGGACAACAACATGTACCACCAATATAAGGCTGGATCAGTCCTTTACTGACACTTCTGAATTCTGGCATGTTACCACGGACAACAACATGTACCACCAATATAATGCTGGATAAGCCCTTTACTGACTCTTCTAAATTCTGGCATGTTACCACAGACAACATGTACCACCAATATAATGCTGCATCAGTCCTTTACTGACTCTTCTAAATTCTGGCATGCTACCACAGACAACATGTACCACCAATATAATGCTGCATCAGTCCTTTACTGACTCTTCTAAATTCTGGCATGCTACCACGGACAACATGTACCACCAATATAATGCTGGATCAGTCCTTTACTGACTCTTCTAAATTCTGGCATGTTACCACAGACAACGACATGTACCACCAATATAATGCTGCATCAGTCCTTTACTGACTCTTCTAAATTCTGGCATGCTACCACGGACAACATGTACCACCAATATAATGCTGCATCAGTCCTTTACTGACTCTTCTAAATTCTGTGCATGCTACCACAGGACAAATGTACCACCAATTAATGCTGCATCAGTCCTTTACTGACTCTTCTAATTCTGCATGTTACCATGGACAACAACATGTACCACCAATAATAAGCTGGATCAGTCCTTTACTGACTCTTCTAAATCTGGCATGCTACCACGGAACAACAACTGTACCACCATATAGAGGTGATCAGTCCTTATGTATTTCTAAATTCTGCATGTTAAAGTTGTGACAACACATTACACCAATATAAGGCTGATCAGTCCATTTACTGATCTCTTCTAAATTTTGGCATGTACCATACAATGACATTAACACCAATTATATGCTGCATCTCCTTTATGACCTTTCTAAAACGCATGCTACAGAAACACATGTACCAAATTATAATTGCTGCAATCAGTCTTTACTGATACATCTAAATTCTGCATGCTAACACGACAAAACATGTACCACCATATATTAAGGCTGGATCAGTCCTTTACTGACTCTTCTAAATTCTGGCATGTTAACATGGACAACAACATGTACCACCAATATAAGGCTGGATCAGTCCTTTACTGACTCTTCTAAATTCTGGCATGTTACCACAGACAACATGTACCACCAATATAATGCTGGATCAGCCCTTTACTGACTCTTCTGAATTCTGTCATGTTACCACAGACAACATGCACCACCAATATAATGCTGGATCAGCCCTTTACTGACTCTTCTGAATTCTGGCATGTTACCACAGACAACATGTACCACCAATATAATGCTGGATCAGCCCTTTACTGATTCTTCTGAATTCTGGCATGTTACCACAGACAACATGTACCACCAATATAATGCTGGATCAGCCCTTTACTGATTCTTCTGAATTCTGGCATGTTACCACGGACAACATGTACCACCAATATAATGCTGGATCAGCCCTTTACTGACTCTTCTGAATTCTGGCATGTTACCACGGATACGACCTATACCAGCAGTATCAGATTGGGGGGGGGTAAGAAATAAACATGCCATTGTTGTATATCATGAAATGTAGTTTTTAGTTGTGTATCACGTCAGTCATTCACAACTATAATACCGCTTTCTGTAGATTTGATTCTCTACTTGAAAATCGAAGTACTTATCAATTTTGTAATAACACCTGAAGGGTTTATTTTTTGTTGTTGCTTTTTTCTCCTTGAATGATTGATCCCATTTCTAAAGCACAGATATGTTAAGAATAAGCAAAGTGTTAAAAGTCTTTTTTGTGTCAAATATAAATATTTACAGGATACAACAATTGTCTGTGACCTAAAAGCACAAAAGAACCACTTGTGCACTTTCACGCATATATATCCTTACACTGGGCTGTCCAGTCCTGGAACTACCCTTATATGCTGAGTGTTAAGAAAGGGAGGTATATCAGTACCATTTTTTACAACTTTGGTATGTCATGGCCAGGGATCAGACCCATGACCACCCAATTCAGGGCTGGACACTCTAACCACTCGGCCATTGGTGCACTTTCATTAATATTTACAACTTTGGTATGTCATGGCCAGGGATCAGACCCATGACCACCCAATTAGGGCCGGACACTCTAACCACTCAGCCACTGGTGCACTTTCATTAATATTTACAACTTTGGTATGTCATGGCCAGGGATCAGACCCATGACCACCCAATTCAGGGCCGGACACTCTAACCACTCAGCCACTGGTGCACTTTCATTAATATTTACAACTTTGGTATGTCATGGCCAGGGATCAGACCCATGACCACCCAATTCAGGGCCGGACACTCTAACCACTCAGCCACTGGTGCACTTTCATTAATATGTACAACTTTCACCTAAGTTTCACTCACATAAAATTTTAAATTATTTGCATTTCAAAAAATTACTTCCAAAATATTTTCTTTTTAATCCAATTAACAAATCAATTGTCACCTAAACTAGGTAACTGAGATGCATTTTTGTTTTTTTATTTAAAAGTCAATCTTTGCCCCCCCACCCCCCCAGTTCTTTTACTGTCTAACAGTATTCAGACATAACATGAGGTAGACAATTAACCAGACTTGCAACTATCCTTAAATGCTGACTGCCAAGCAAGGGATATATTCAAGTAACATTATAACAACTTCATATGTTGCAACCAGGGATAAAACCCAAGACCTTCAGGTTATGGGATTGACACTCTAACCAGTCAGCCACCAGGTTGCTATAAACACACACAGACATTGAATCCACAAGAATAATTATACTGGTATATCAACAAATATGTTTCATACTGAAAATTAATGAAACCAAATGAAGATGAAAATTTAATAATTTTTTCAACAGCTTACCATTTTCTCTGGGCATTATGGTTCTATTTCTATAAATGTTCATTTAAATTTTTAAATTTCTCCCTTAACTCTGAAACTCATTTGATTTTATATCTTAATTTAAAAGAATCAACAAATAAATCTAAATACTGATTATAATAACATCTTTGACATGAAAATGTTATAAGAATACCATGACACACACATGTCCACCCGTACACTTCTGAGGAACATGTCTCCATGGTTACATCATATTAAACATTTGCTCTATGAGTGGACTTCAAGTCTGGGGATAATCAGGAACTGCTGGCTGGCTGTGGAAGACTAGGAATAAACCTCTCTCTCTTCTCTCTGTCACCACAAACCTGGTGTTGATGTGTGCCTTAACTGCTTCATTAACCTCACCATCAATCTTACACTCCACTTTATGGTTAATGGTGAGAATAGAGTCAAGGAACTGGATTATTGCCCTATCTGTCATAGTAACCTTCCATAACTCCACTGTTTCTAGATGTGTTGCTTCAGAAGACAGACATACATCTCTATCACCAAAGTTTAAATCCTCCAGCTTCAGGTCAGATATCTGAGTCAGGTGAGGTAGGATAGTAGCAATATTCTCCAGAGAATGTGGATCTGTTATCCTCTGTAACTTCAGTGTCTGTATGGTGGTCCCAACATGTGGTTCTGGAACAAAGTATACAGGTGTATCATTGACCTCACAATATGTCAGTGATGTTGTGTTGATAGTAACCTTATTAACACTACACTCACTCAGAATAAGTTTCTGTAGCTGTGAACATTGAGACAGGTCCAGACATACATCTCTATCACCAAAGTCTAAATCCTCCAGCTTCAGGTCAGATAACTGAGTCAGGTGAGGTAGAATAGTAGCGATATTCTCCAGAGAATGTGGATCTGTTATCCTCCCTAACTTCAGAGTCTGTATGGTGGTCCCAACATGTGGTTCTGGAACAAAGTATACGGGTGCATCAGAGACAACACAATATGTGAGTGATGTTGTGTTGATAGTAACCTTATTAACACTACACTCCCCCAGAATAAGATTATGTAGCTGTGAACATTGAGACAGGTCCAGACATACATCTCTATCACCAAAGTTTAAATCCTCCAGCTTCAGGTCAGATATCTGAGTCAGGTGAGGTAGGATAGTAGCAATATTCTCCAGAGAATAGGGATCTGTTATCCTCTGTAACTTCAGTGCCTGTATGGTGGTCCCAACATGTGGTTCTGGAACAAAGTATACAGGTGTATCATTGACCTCACAATATATCAGTGATGTTGTGTTGATAGTAACCTTATTAACACTACACTCACTCAGAATAAGTCTCTGTAGCTGTGAACATTGAGACAGGTCCAGACATACATCTCTATCACCAAAGTTTAAATCCTCCAGCTTCAGGTGAGATATCTGAGTCAGGTGAGGTAGGATAGTAGCAATATTCTCCAGAGAATGTGGATCTGTTATCCTCTGTAACTTCAGTGCCTGTATGGTGGTCCCAACATGTGGTTCTGGAACAAAGTATACAGGTGTATCATTGACCTCACAATATGTCAGTGATGTTGTGTTGATAGTAACCTTATTAACACTACACTCACTCAGAATAAGTCCCTGTAACTGTGAACATTGAGACAGGTCCAGACATACATCTCTATCACCAAAGTCTAACTTCTCCAGCTCCAGGTCAGATAACTGAGTCAGGTGAGGCAGAATAGTAGCAATATTCTCCAGAGAATGTGGATCTGTTATCCTCCCTAACTTCAGAGTCTGTATGGTGGTCCCAACATGTGGTTCTGGAACAAAGTATACAGGTGCATCATTGACCTCACAATATGTGAGTGATGTTGTGTTGATAGTAACCTTATTAACACTACACTCACTCAGAATAAGTCTCTGTAGCTGTGAACATTGAGACAGGTCCAGACATACATCTCTATCACCAAAGTTTAAATCCTCCAGCTTCAGGTCAGATATCTGAGTCAGGTGAGGTAGGATAGTAGCAATATTCTCCAGAGAATGTGGATCTGTTATCCTCTGTAACTTAAGTGCCTGTATGGTGGTCCCAACATGTGGTTCTGGAACAAAGTATACAGGTGTATCATTGACCTCACAATATGTCAGTGATGTTGTGTTGATAGTAACCTTATTAACACTACACTCACTCAGAATAAGTCCCTGTAGCTGTGAACATTGAGACAGGTCCAGACATACATCTCTATCACCAAAGTCTAACTTCTCCAGCTCCAGGTCAGATAACTGAGTCAGGTGAGGCAGAATAGTAGCAATATTCTCCAGAGAATGTGGATCTGTTATCCTCTGTAACTTCAGTGCCTGTATGGTGGTCCCAACATGTGGTTCTGGAACAAAGTATACAGGTGTATCATTGACCTCACAATATGTCAGTGATGTTGTGTTGATAGTAACCTTATTAACACTACACTCCCCCAGAATAAGATTATGTAGCTGTGAACATTGAGACAGGTCCAGACATACATCTCTATCACCAAAGTTTAAATCCTCCAGCTTCAGGTCAGATAACTGAGTCAGGTGAGGTAGGATAGTAGCAATATTCTCCAGAGAATGTGGATCTGTTATCCTCTGTAACTTCAGTGCCTGTATGGTGGTCCCAACATGTGGTTCTGGAACAAAGTATACAGGTGTATCATTGACCTCACAATATGTCAGTGATGTTGTGTTGATAGTAACCTTATTAACACTACACTCACTCAGAATAAGTCTCTGTAGCTGTGAACATTGAGACAGGTCCAGACATACATCTCTATCACCAAAGTTTAAATCCTCCAGCTTCAGGTCAGATATCTGAGTCAGGTGAGGTAGGATAGTAGCAATATTCTCCAGAGAATGTGGATCTGTTATCCTCTGTAACTTCAGTGCCTGTATGGTGGTCCCAACATGTGGTTCTGGAACAAAGTATACAGGTGTATCATTGACCTCACAATATGTCAGTGATGTTGTGTTGATAGTAACCTTATTAACACTACACTCACTCAGAATAAGTCTCTGTAGCTGTGAACATTGAGACAGGTCCAGACATACATCTCTATCACCAAAGTCTAACTTCTCCAGCTTCAGGTCAGATATCTGAGTCAGGTGAGGTAGGATAGTAGCAATATTCTCCAGAGAATGTGGATCTGTTATCCTCTGTAACTTCAGTGCCTGTATGGTGGTCCCAACATGTGGTTCTGGAACAAAGTATACAGGTGTATCATTGACCTCACAATATGTCAGTGATGTTGTGTTGATAGTAACCTTATTAACACTACACTCACTCAGAATAAGTCTCTGTAGCTGTGAACATTGAGACAGGTCCAGACATACATCTCTATCACCAAAGTCTAACTTCTCCAGCTCCAGGTCAGATAACTGAGTCAGGTGAGGCAGAATAGTAGCAATATTCTCCAGAGAATGTGGATCTGTTATCCTCCCTAACTTCAGAGTCTGTATGGTGGTCCCAACATGTGGTTCTGGAACAAAGTATACGGGTGCATCAGAGACAACACAATATGTGAGTGATGTTGTGTTGATAGTAACCTTATTAACACTACACTCACTCAGAATAAGTCTCTGTAGCTGTGAACATTGAGACAGGTCCAGACATACATCTCTATCACCAAAGTCTAACTTCTCCAGCTTCAGGTCAGATAACTGAGTCAGGTGAGGCAGAATAGTAGCAATATTCTCCAGAGAATGTGGATCTGTTATCCTCCCTAACTTCAGAGCCTGTTTGGTGGTCCCAACATGTGGTTCTGGAACAAAGTATACAGGTGTATTTTTGACCTCACAATATGGCAGTGATGTTGTGTTGATAGTAACCTTATTAACACTACACTCACTCAGAATAAGTCTCTGTAGCTGTGAACATTGAGACAGGTCCAGACATACATCTCTATCACCAAAGTCTAAATCCTCCAGCTCCAGGTAAGGTAACTGAGTCAGGTGAGGTAGAATAGTAGCGATATTCTCCAGAGAATGTGGATCTGTTATCCTCCCTAACTTCAGAGTCTGTATGGTGGTCCCAACATGTGGTTCTAGAACAAAGTATACAGGTGTTTTATTGACCTTACAATGTGTGATTGATGCTGTGTTGATAGTAACCTTATTAACACTACACTCCCCCAGAATAAGAATATGTAGCTGTGAACATTGAGACAGGTCCAGACATACATCTCTATCACCAAAGTCTAAATCCTCCAGCTTCAGGTCAGATAACTGAGTCAGGTGAGGTAGAATAGTAGCGATATTCTCCAGAGAATGTGGATCCGTTATCCTCAGTAACTTCAGTGTCTGTATGGTGGTCCCAACATGTGCTTCTCGAACAAAGTATACAGGTGTATCATTGACCTCACAATATGTCAGTGATGTTGTGTTGATAGTAACCTTATTAACACTACACCACCTCAGAATAAGTTTCTGTAGCTGTGAAAATTGAGACAGGTCCAGATCAGGCTTCCTATTATCTTCCCTAAAACCTAACCTATTCAGCTCCCTACAGTCTACCTCATCCAACACCAGAGTCTTCAGCTGTGTTACTTTCCCCACACCCTCCATAATCCTTTGATACTCTGTAGGACTTGAGATAGACACATCATGGATGTCTATATTAACCAGTGTTGTCACTCTGTCACTGTATAGATATCTTAAGTATGGCTTACATCCATCCCCTTCAAGAAACAGTGATAACAGTGACCAGTAGTCACACAATGCCTTCTCCAGCAGGGCCTCAGTGTCCTGGGGCAGACTCCAATATAAATCCAGATACACATGCTGCACTGACCTGCACTCTGACAGAAGTCTCATACAGGTGAGGAAGTCCTCATGTGGTTCTTTCTTACACCCAGTCTGTATATATATGTACTTTATACAGGACTTATAGGTACTGATTAGATCTTTCACATCCTGCCAATATATACCTCTAAATCTATCAATATCAATACCAATAGGAACACTTTCCAGATGTGGCAGTGGCTGTCCACTGTCTCTACTCTCCCTCACACACTCAATCATCAGGTCTTGTATTGATTCCAATCTAGAGTATATATCCCTCACCATATACTCCTTACTATGCCCCATCCTATCCTGCCAGTGTCCAGACTTCCTACATGTACTTTCAAAACCAATAGGAACACTCTCCAGATGTGGCAGTGACTGTCCACTGTCCCTACTCTGCCTCACACACTCAATCATCAGGTCTTGTATTGATTCCAAACCAGAGCGTATATCCTCACCTCATACAACAATCCTTAATATCCACCATATTATGTCCCATAATTTTACCTATAGATTCGAGTAATGGTCTCATGACTCTGGAGTCCATTCCACATACAAAAATAAAAACAGAACGCACTTCCTGAATTTTCTTCACAGTGTTGCATATATGGGACAGTTGTGTCCGTGACTCAGGATTCATGACCAGGTAAACAGCTGCCAGGAAGTCCTGAAATGATTTGTGAAGAAATGAAAGTTTTTTCTTCTCATCATCCTGAGGACTTGCATTAATTTCCTGACACAACAAACCTGCTGATAAACAGGAGTTTATGTCATCTTCAGTCAAATTTTGAAGTTTTGCTTCCACATGGTTAAAAATAAGATGCCCGTTAAGCGTTGCTGTAAAAGCAAGATGTGTCAGGGAAAGAAGTAAGTCCTTATGAATCTCACAGTATTGTTTTTCTTTTAGACATTTAGGAAGTTCTGAAGCATGGCAAGTTCCTCCTGGTAATGCCTTCTTTTTATTTCTTTCCCACCTCAGAAGGTGGTTTATCATAGCACTGTATAGATGAACTTGTGATCTTCCAGTTATATCTTTCTCATCATGGTGCCACAAGGTTATCAACTGTTTCAGTATGATGGGAATGTTATGGAAATGTTCCAGGTTTTTATCCTCAAGATGTTGTTTGAAGTCATCACTCTCCTTTCTGACATTTTTCTTCTGATTTAGCAAATTAACCATATCTTTCATATATCTATCAGATGCCTCCTTACCAATACCACTCAGTCGGATGTGCCTATCTATAGCTGGGGGCTCTAGTCTAAGAATCTCGAGCTTCCAAGGCCGAGTGGTGGTGAGAACTGTAAACCTCCCAATATGGCGAAAGTCCGGTAGATCATAACCTTCAGGAGTAAACCATTCATCTAAACCGTCTAATATGACAAGACATGAACTTTTGTCACACTCACTTTTTATAAACCTATTATAGAAATCCTGATCCACAAAATACTGCTTTTTTATCATTTTACTAACAATCCAGTCTTTTCTGACATTCCGTAGTGTGATGTAGAACAGAAAGTCAAAATTCTTCATGACTGTCAAGAAATCAACAGGGATATGATCACTGATCTGTTGACCAGAGTGTACCTGACACCAGGCCAAAACCAGCATTTTACACAAGGCAGTCTTCCCGTGCCCTGCATCCCCTGAAATGTAGATCCGGTTAAATGGTGTCTGATCTTGGAAGAAAACATCTTTAATTTTTGTACTACCATATTCATATAAAAGATAATACCATTGACTGGCTCTATCTGTATCATCAGTGCCCCCAGTGCCTTCTGTCACCAGTTTCATACTGGGATCTACATACAGCCTGTCAACCTCTGGCAGTGTGTCTGGATGTAACTGAGCTAGGTAGTTCTCTATCAGATTGCGTCTTAGTTCTGAAAATAGATGTGAAATGTTCAAATGATGATGGTGAAGATAAAGAATAATGTAATAATGTGATAGATTATGGCTAAATCTTTTTTTGACTTATTATTTATAATTTAAGACAGTGAAGTAAACAAGGCTTTGTCAGTATAGCAAGCTATACTGTCAGGAGTCCCAACTGATAAAAAAACAAGAGGCCCATAGGGCCTCAAATCGCTCACCTGAGTACCACTGCTCTATATGCAACCTAGTATACATGAATCATACTGATATACATGTTTCTCAGGAACTTTTTCTTACCCATTTTAGCAATAGTATGGAAAAAAAACAGTGATCATGAGATTTCAGTGTGGTACTGCTGATTGAAAATGGACAAAAAGAGAGATGGTCCTTAACCTTTTCCCTCATAAAAACTCATTTTGACGCCCTTTATAGGTACCACATAAATCCTGATCTGCAGAAAGCCCCACTTAAACCTTTCCAAATTTAATTGTAAAAACATCATCCCCAGACCACTAAGGAGCAGCAAACAGCATAAAACCTGATCAGCCTGCGAGTAACAGTTGGACTTGCAGGCTGATTAGGTTTTATGCTACTCACATAGGTATTTTATAGATCTCTATAAGGAAAAGGGTTAATTATTATGAAATAAGTTGCAATTTATTACAAAGTGTTTTTAATCATTCGTTTGTGGTTTTTAAGAGGTGTTTGGTAATCCCTGTACCAAAGTAAAGGCAGACAATCTGCATATTCACACACCCCCACCCCCCCAATCACTTTAATGATGATGTTGATGCTGCTGCTGATTTAGAAAGTATGAATAACCCTTATATCTCTATCAGGTGGCTTTGTGTAAAACTAGCCTAGTATCTCATATACATAGTAGCAGGTAATGTAGTTTTGCACTGACTCAGTGGGGCAACACAGTCCAGAAAATGTGACCTCTGCCAGAAGGTCAGATTAAGCTATATGAATGGTATTTGTGGTAATGTTATCTTCTCCACCTCTGCATATGTAGTGGAATCACCCAAATGACATATCAGACTAGTGGACTATCTCATCTAAGGGTACAATTCATTTTTTTGTTTCTAGCTGGTTTTTTCTCTCTCTCTCTCTGTTAGACTTCTCTCTCTTTAATAAGTAGCCTTGTAATTTAATGTAACTTTTTGCATTTTATTAAGCTACCAAGACATATTTCTTGTTTTGTTTATGAGCTGATGCATTCTTTTTATGCATAAATGTAACAAAATATCACACTTAAAAATATTCAACTTCTGTAAATCTGATCTGTAAAGGATCAACTTTTGGAGAGGTAGCCTGAACTGCAGAAAAGCTACAGTTAAACCAATTTTCATAGTAAAATCCTCATCACCAGACCACTGAGGAGCAGCGAACAGTATAAAACCAAATCAGCCAGCAAGTTACTTGTAGGCTTGTACAATTTATTTTAAAATCTGGCAAGTAGTTTTGAAGAAGATGATTTTTAAAGTTTTCATATTTTTTTTTCTTTTTGTTGCCATGGCAACCAGAGTTCTACATGGATCAAGTTTATTTTAGCAACTTTTGTGAAGGTTGACCCAAGGATCATCCCTGCCAAGTGTAATCAAATTCTGTCCAGTTGTTTCAGAGGAGATGTTGTTTAAAGGTTTCTCTATATACATATAAGGCAAATAAGCCCCGCCCCTGGCGGCCATGTTTTTTTACGGATCGGAATAATTTTAGCAACTTTGGTAGAGGTTGACCCAAGGAACATCTGTACCAATTTATTTTAAAATCTGGCCAGTAGTTTTGAAGAAGATGATTTTTATAGTTTTCATTTTTTTTCTCTTTTTGCTGCCATGGCAACCAGAGTTCTACATGGATCAAGTTTATTTTAGCAACTTTTGTGAAGGTTGACCCAAGGATCATCCCTGCCAAGTTTAATCAAATTCTGTCCAGTGGTTTCAGAGGAGATGTCGTTTAAAGGTTTCTCTATATACATATAAGGCAAATAAGCCCCGCCCCTGGCGGCCATGTTTTTTTACGGATAGGAATTATTTTAGCAACTTTGGTAGAGGTTGACCCAAGGAACATCTGTACCAAATTATTTTGAAATCTGGCCAGTAGTTTTGAAGGAGATGATTTTTTAAAGTTTTCAAATTATTTTTCTTTTTGTAGCCATGGCAACCAGAGTTCTTCATGGATCAACTTTATTTTAGCAACTTTTGTAGAGCCTCACCCAAGGAACATTCCTGCCAAGTTTCATTTAATTCTGTCGAGCGGTTTCAGAGGAGATGTCGTTTAAAGGTTTCTCTATATACATATAAGGAAAACAAGCCCCGCCCCTGGCGGCCATGTTTTTTTACGGATCGGAATAATTTTAGCAACTTTGGTAGAGGTTGACCCAAGGAACATCTGTACCAAATTATTTTGAAATCTGGCCAGTAGTTTTGAAGGAGATGATTTTTATAGTTTTCATTTTTTTTCTTTTTGTTGCCATGGCAACCAGAGTTCTTCTTGGATCAACTTTATTTTAGCAACTTTTGTAGAGCCTCACCCAAGGAACATTCCTGCCAAGTTTCATCAAATTCTGTCCAGTGGTTTCAGAGGAAATGTCGTTTAAAGGTTTCTCTATATACATATAAAGCAAACAAGCCCCGCCCCTGGCGGCCATGTTTTTTTACGGATCGGAATAATTTTAGCAACTTTGGTAGAGGTTGACCCAAGGAACATCTGTACCAAATTATTTTGAAATCTGGCCAGTAGTTTTGAAGGAGATGATTTTCAAAGTTTTCAAATTATTTTTCTTTTTGTTGCCATGGCAACCAGAGTTCTTCTTGGATCAACTTTATTTTAACAACTTTTGTAGAGCCTCACCCATGGAACATTCCTGCCAAGTTTCATTAAATTCTGTCCAGCGGTTTCAGAGGAGATGTCGTTTAAAGCAAATTGTTGACGACGCACGACACACGACGACGGACGACGGACGAAGGGCGATCACAAAAGCTCACCTTGAGCACGTTGTGCTCAGGTGAGCTAAAAACAAGAGGGCCATGATGACCCTGGGTCACTCACCTGAGAACCAGGTATTAGTGGGAGGAAAGGAACAGCAAATATCTTATGATATAGTGGAAAATGTGCTCTGCCCTCTGCCAGCCATAAATCCAGTGAGTACTTTACGACAAATTTTTTTTTTCAAATTTGTACTATATACATATAAGGAAAATGGGCTTAGGCCCCTGGTGGCCATGTTTTTCAACGGACCAAAATAATTTGAACCATCTTGGTAGAGAGTGACCCACGATACATCTATGCCAAAAACTTTGAAATCCAGCCAGTACTTTTAGCAGATTTTTCAAATTTGTACTATATTCATATAAGGAAAATGGGCTCCGCCCCATGGTGGCCATGTTTTTTCAACGAATCAAAATAATTTGAACAATCTTGTTAGAGAGTGACCTAAGGAACATTTAAGCCAAATTATTCTGAAATCCAGCCAGTACTTTTGGCCAAGAAGATTTTTCAAACTAATTGTACTATATTCATAAAAGGAAAACGGGCTCTGTCCCCTGGCAGCCATGTTTTTCAATGGATCAAAATAAATTGAACATCTTGGAAGTTAGTTACCCAAGGAACATCTATGCCAAATAACTTTGAAATCAAGCCAGTACTTTTAGAGGAGAAAATATTTGAAGTTCTTACTACATGTGTATACATATAAGGAAAACGGGCTCCGCCCCCTGGCAGCCATGTTTTTAATTGGATCAAAATAATTTAAACATCTTGGAAGTTAGTTACCCAAGAAACATCTGTGCCAAATAATTTTGAAATCTTGCCGGTAGTTTTGGAGGAAAGGATTTTCAAAATTTTTGTATGTTTTTTCTTTCCGTTGCCATGGGCACCAATAAAATATAACTTAAGACAATAAAGTAAATAAGATATTATTTATAATTCAAGACAGTGAAATTAATAAGATATTATTTATAATTTAAGACAATGAAGTAAATAAGATTTATCTTTGTCCTACTGTCAAATATGCATAATATCACCAGTCAGATAAACTTAACCTTTTTTCCCCCACCGCATGATATCATTCTGCTGGTTATTAAAGTGATGTAGATGATTCATACAAAACTAATTAGTATTTCACATAACAGAAGCTAATAAACCTATCTAATGCATTAATATTAATTATAACATTTTGATTGTTAAGTACAACAATCATTTGCATTTAAAAATCAAATTCAATTTTCATAAGGAAGAGAATTTATTGTTATGCACCAGTACACAGTAATAATAATGGGGATGGGCTGGAGGGTGTACCATATCTACACTTACATAGTGTATAAAAATGATAATATTAACATAAGCCACAACGTGATATCCTGACATGATTTACTTTTAGCATCAAAACACAATCCACTCTATCACATAGCTATGACTCTAAATCTGAAATAATGTCACACAGTGCAGATTTATACGGAATCCTGTTTGGGATATCACGTTTTTTCATAGCCATTCACAGACCATCCACAAAAAAACAAGAGGGCCAAGATGGCCAAGATGGCCCTGAATCACACACCTGAGAAAGATGATTGCTTAAGAAAGAAAGATGCTAGAGTGTAAACAAACTGAAGTCTGGCTTTTTTATATTGAAAGGGGCATAACTTCTGAATAATCAGGCTGATATCAGCCATAATTAAACTTAATCACAAGATTATGGTCATAAATATTGTCTTAAGAGTTTGCAGATGATTGCTCAAAAAATGAAGACACTAAGGTGTAAACAATTTGAAATATGGCATTTTTTTATAATAAAAGGGGCATAACACCTGACCTTATTTGCCAGTCTGAACTATAATCAAACTAAACAGTGCCTGTGGTCAGAAATTATGGCTTTAAACACAAAAATTTAAATATTAAAAGGGGGCATAACTCATGACCTAATAGGCCGACATCAGCCATAATAAAACTTGGTCAAGATATAATGGTAATAAACATTGTCATAAAGTTTGAAGATGGTTGCTTAAGAAATGAAGATGCTAGAGTGCAAAAAAATGTGAAATCTGGCATTTTTTCTTATATTAAAAGGGGCATAACTCCTGATCGTATATGCCGATATCATCAATAATCAAACTTGGCCCTGATATTATGGTAATAAACATTGCAATAAAGTTTGAAGATGATTGCTTAAGAAATAAAGATGCTATAGTGCAAACAAAGTGAAATCTGACATTTTTTTAATATAAAAATCTATGTAAAAAAGTGACCCCTGGGGCAGGCCTTATTTGACCCCAGGGCCATAATTTTAACAATCTTTGTAATGGTCCATAAGATGATGCTACACGCCAAATATCTAAGCTCCATAAAAGCTCTATTTAAAATCATGTGACCCTAGGGCGGTGCCAATTTTGACCCCAGAGTCATAATTTAACCCTTTCCCTCATATATACTCATTTTGATGCCCTCAATAGGTATCACATAAAGCCTGATCTGCAGAAAACCACAGTTAAACCTTACCAAATTTAATTAAAACAAGAGGCCCATGATGACCCTAAATCGCTCACCTGAGATAAATAGGTTGACCCAAGGAACATCTGTACCAATTTATTTTAAAATCTGGCCAGTAGTTTTGAAGAAGATGATTTTTAAAGTTTTCATATTTTTTCTTTTTGTTGCCATGGCTACCAGAGTTCTACATGGATCAAGTTTATTTTAGCAGCTTTTGTGAAGGTTGACCCAAGGATCATCCCTGCCAAGTTTAATCTAAATCTGTCCAGTGGTTTCAGAGGAGATGTTGTTTAAAGGTTTCTCTATATACATATAAGGCAAATAAGCCCCACCCCTGGCGGCCTTGTTTATTTACGGATCGGAATAATTTTAGCAACTTTGGTAGAGGTTGACCCAAGGAATATCTGTACCAATTTATTTTAAAATCTGGCCAGTAGTTTTGAAGAAGATGATTTTTAAAGTTTTCTTTTTTTCTTTTTTTTGTTGCCATGGCAACCAGAGTTCTACATGGATCAAGTTTATTTTAGCAACTTTTGTGAAGGTTGACCCAAGGATCATCCCTGCCAATTTTAATCAAATTCTGTCCAGTGGTTTCAGAGGAGATGTTGTTTAAAGGTTTCTCTATATACATATAAGGCAAATAAGCCCCGCCCCTGGCGGCCATTTTTTTTTTACGGATCGGAATAATTTTAGCAACTTTGGTAGAGGTTGACCCAAGGAACATCTGTACCAATTTATTTTAAAATCTGGCCAGTAGTTTTGAAGAAGATGATTTTTAAAGTTTTTTGTTGCCATGGCAACCAGACTTCTACATGGATCAAGTTTATTTTAGCAACTTTTGTAAAGGTTGACCCAAGGATCATCCCTGCCAAGTTTAATCAAATTCTGTCCAGTGGTTTTAGAGGAGATGTTGTTTAAAGGTTTCTCTATATACATATTAGGCAAATAAGCCCCGCCCCTGGCAGCCATGTTTTTTTACGGATCGGAATAATTTTAGCAACTTTGGTAGAGGTTGACCCAAGGAACATCTGTACCAATTTATTTTAAAATCTGGCCAGTAGTTTTGAAGAAGATGATTTTTAAAGTTTTCATATTTTTTCCCTTTTTGTTGCCATGGCTACCAGAGTTCTACATGGATCAAGTTTATTTTAGCAGCTTTTGTGAAGGTTGACCCAAGGATCATCCCTGCCAAGTTTAATCTAAATCTGTCCAGTGGTTTCAGAGGAGATGTTGTTTAAAGGTTTCTCTATATACATATAAGGCAAATAAGCCCCACCCCTGGCGGCCTTGTTTATTTACGGATAGGAATAATTTTAGCAACTTTGGTAGAGGTTGACCCAAGGAATATCTGTACCAATTTATTTTAAAATCTGGCCAGTAGTTTTGAAGAAGATGATTTTTAAAGTTTTTTTGGCCATGGCAACCAGAGTTCTACATGGATCAAGTTTATTTTAGCAACTTTTGAGAAGGTTGACCCAAGGATCATCCCTGCCAATTTTAATCAAATTCTGTCCAGTGGTTTCAGAGGAGATGTTGTTTAAAGGTTTCTCTATATACATATAAGGCAAATAAGCCCCGCCCCTGGCGGCCATTTTTTTTTACGGATCGGAATAATTTTAGCAACTTTGGTAGAGGTTGACCCAAGGAACATCTGTACCAATTTATTTTAAAATCTGGCCAGTAGTTTTGAAGAAGATGATTTTTAAAGTTTTCATTTTTTTCCCCTTTTTGTTGCCATGGCAACCAGACTTCTACATGGATCAAGTTTATTTTAGCAACTTTTGTAAAGGTTGACCCAAGGATCATCCCTGCCAAGTTTAATCAAATTCTGTCCAGTGGTTTTAGAGGAGATGTTGTTTAAAGGTTTCTCTATATACATATTAGGCAAATACACATGTAAGCCCCGCCCCTGGCAGCCATGTTTTTTTACGGATCGGAATAATTTTAGCAACTTTGGTAGAGGTTGACCCAAGGAACATCTGTACCAATTTATTTTAAAATCTGGCCAGTAGTTTTGAAGAAGATGATTTTTAAAGTTTTCATTTTTTTTCCCTTTTTGTTGCCATGGCAACCAGAGTTCTACATGGATCAAGTTTATTTTAGCAACTTTAGTGAAGGTTGACCCAAGGATCATCCCTGCCAAGTGTAATCAAATTCTGTCCAGTGGTTTCAGAGGAGATGTTGTTTAAAGGTTTCTCCATATACATGTAAGGCAAAAGAGCCCCGCCCCTGGCGGCCATGTTTTTTGACGGATCGGAATAATTTTAGCAACTTTGGTAGAGGTTGACCCAAGGAACATCTGTATCAAATTATTTTGAAATCTGGCCAGTAGTTTTGAAAGAGATGATTTTTAAAGTTTTCAAATTATTTTTCTTTTTGTTGCCATGGCAACCAGAGTTCTTCATGGATCAACTTTATTTTAGCAACTTTTGTAGAGCCTCACCCAAGGAACATTCCTGCCAAGTTTCATTAAATTCTGTCCAGCGGTTTCAGAGGAGATGTCGTTTAAAGCAAATTGTTGACGACGGACGACTCACGACGCCGGACGCCGGGCGATCACAAAAGGTCACCTTGAGCACTTTGTGCTCAGGTGAGCTAAAAATACTCATTTCCAGACCACTGAGGAGCAACGAACAGAATAAAACCTGATCAGCCTGCGAGTCACTCACAGGCTGATCTGGTTTTATGCTGTTTGCATAGGTCTTTTCACAGTGTCCTCTATGAGGGAAAGGGTTAAACAATCTTGGTAGAAAGTCATTAGATCATGCTACATACCAAAAATCAAAAGGCTAGGCCTTGTGGTTTCGGAGAAAAATTTTAAAATTTTCATTTTTAAAATCTATTTTTAGCTCCTGTGACCTAGATTTTTGACCAATCAAAATAATTTTAACAACTTTGGTAAAGGGCCCCATAATGAACATTCCTGTGAAGTTTTATCAAAATCCAGTGAGTTGCTTAGAAGGAGATGTTGTTTAAAGAAAATGTTGACGATGGACGCACGCACGAACACGCGGACGAATGCAAAAGGCGATCACAAAAGCTCACCATGAGCACATTGTGCTCAGGTGAGCTAAAAATGAAGACACAAGGGTGTAAACAATGTGAAATATGGCATTTTTTTTATAATAAAAGGGTCATAACACCTGACCTTATTGGCCAATCTGAGCCATAATCAAACTCAATCAAGAGATTATGGTAATTAACATTGTCTTTAAGTTTAAAGATGTTTGTTTAAAAAATGAAGACACTGGAGCATAAACACTGTGAAATCTGGCATTTTTTTAATAAAATGGGCATAACTCCTTATCTAATTGGCCAATATCAGCCATAATTGAACTCAATTGAAACATTATGGTCATAAACATTTTAATAAAGTTTGAAGATGATTGCTAAAACAATAAAGATGTTAGTGTAAAAGGGGCATAACTCCTTAACTAATTGTCCGATTTCAGCCATAATCAAACTCAATCGAGGCATTATGGTCATGAACATTGTCATAAAGGTTAAAGATGATTGCTCAAAAAGCAAGTGATAAAGTGTAAAAAAATGAATCTGGCATTTTCATATAAAGGGCTTATACATGCTAAATAGCAACAGGGCTTGATTTGTCAAATGATTTATTAACACAGAACATATTTTTCGGCGTAGCTGTATAAATCGATTTCGATGTTATTTAGACCAAAATCCCCTGAAATCTGCAGAAGTGGACTCGCCACTTAACCTTGATCATGTATTATGCGGAGGAGGGGAAGTTAACCATATATTATAATTACACATACTTTCTATCATTAGGGTCTTACTTATCAATAGGGATCTAACCAACAACATTATGAATCACATAACAATACATACCTTGACCCCTTTGTAATAAGAAACTTAACAGTCAGTGTACAAATGTAATAATAGACTGCATGATCACATTAAGATACATCGATTCCGAAATACAGTCTATTAGTTCAGTTTGTTTTCCATTTTACGCCGAATATCTTTTTTTAAAGATATTTCTTGTTTCTCCTTACTGGGGATGTTGTCCATAAGTGTAATAACCCTGGTATGGAATGACAACTGATGAAGTTGAAATGAAGTGTGCATGTTGTTTGTTTGTTGGGTTTAATGTCCCTGTCACTGACAGTATTTCAGTCTTTTGGAGATGTTGTCTACTTGAGACAGATATAGTGCTGCCACACTATTATCTGTACATCATCAAAACATAGGTATATCAAAATCCTGGTATGGATCCTCTGTATAAGTGCTGTGTGTGAATAATAAAAGTACATCAATAATCATATTCGGAACATGATCATTTAAGGCATATTTTTTTTAATGTTGTCGGTATTGGCATGTCAGCCTTTACATATATATAAATATTAATAATCCAATGATAACTGCCAATTTATTTATGATTTTGGAGAATAATAATTTCCACTGAAACCTTTCCTTACGTGCTGTGTCTTGATTAATTTATCGGATGTGTGACATCTGAAAAGTGTGGCATACGTGTCAATCAC
This sequence comes from Solen grandis, assembly GCA_021229015.1. Taxonomy (NCBI): domain Eukaryota; kingdom Metazoa; phylum Mollusca; class Bivalvia; order Adapedonta; family Solenidae; genus Solen; species Solen grandis. Next base: position 23,469,293 of record CM037784.1, read on the forward strand.
AACTTGAGATGGGTATACAAGTATCACCTTTAAATATCGCAAGACAGAAAAAATATTTTACTGTCTTCATTATTTGTCACAATTTATATGTTTTAGCTTCAAATATTTTTGCTTTGATTGTTTCAATGCACAATTTAAATTTACCTTACAAGAATTATTATATTGAATTAAAATTAATGAGGTAAATAAATTAATATATTTTATCCATATTCAAGTCAAAAACTAACCTAAAAACTTTGGTTGTGTTTTTGCTGATGCTCCCAAAGGAAATTCCATTCAATTGCGCGAATAACTTAAGATCTTGTAAGTACAAAATCACATTTGATATATACATGAACAGATCCAAAGGGAGGGGGGGGGGGGGGGCCGGACCCCACCCCCCTCCCTGAGATTTGGATATTATTCCTAAAAAAATGTATGAAAGGGATGAAATGGGCATGGCCACCTCCCTCTGAAAATTTGCTATTATATTTAAAATCTAGTAAATTAGTGTTTTGACAATAAAATCACAGTCAAATGAATAAAGGAAGGAACAAACTCCCTGAGGAACCCTCTCTGGATCCCCCCCCCCCCCACACACACACATACATACTATGTTTTTTTCAGTGGCTTGATACCTGCCCCCGAGAGCAAAATTGTTGGATCTGCGCATGTTAAGTTACATTTATTTCATTTATTTATAGCCAAAACAATGAACGTAGATATGACTTTGCGCAATGGTCATTTCATACATGTGACTTTCCCTTGCACAATGGAAGTGTAATTGTCAATCTAGAACAGCATACAAATCAATTTTGGTCATATAATGATTTTATAAAGGTGTTTTGATAAAATGACATATAATTTACTCAGCAAAGTAAAATGGATTTGAGTCCCCATCTGACTCCTCTTTAATGCTAATTTGGTTGAGTGTAACCAGTAAAGTGTTAACTGGACAGGAACATGTTATCGATCAGGTGATCACACATGCATCATCGATCACGTGATCGCCTCCGAGGATTTCAGATCGATAATCGGAAACAAAGAAGCAGGACAAAGAATTGGATAAGGAAAATTGGAAGTTTTGTACTAATGAATTATAAACACTGAAGGCAGTTGAGTATTTTGTTTCTTTACTTTCTTTTATTCTTAGAAAATATACTACTTGTGCCCCATTTTGTAGAAAAATAGTTTTATCTTAAATGCCTATTTTTGTTCCACTGAAAAAAGAGCTGAGAATAAATGGCATCTGCATCGCGTCTTAGTATGGCAATCTGTGGACATAGTGTGTAACGTTTTGCCTATCTCATTGACCATGGAATGGTTCCACATAATTTGAAAGTAAATTCGCAGTATCTTTCAGTGGTATTGGCAGTCTAACACTTAGTCGTAAATCTGATCTACATTCAAATGAGCATTTTCTTTCTGGAAGGGATCTGGTTATTACTGATATTGGATCAAATGATATTTGCAACTTGGGCTTGTCAACTGACCAATTTGCCTTAAATCTAGCAAGTTTCACCTCATACTTAGTTATTGGTTTAAATGTACGGAAAGTTGCAGTTTGTCAGATTATGAGGAGAATGAGTGACAAGAATTGCCACAAAACCAGGTTTTCTTTTCGCAATGTTTCGTCCCAGTACAGATTATTTGTATCAGTCAAATAATTATGTGCTAAATGTCTATTAAATCTAATGCAATTCTGTATAAAGCAAACATACATAATATGTGCAACAAGGATTTTTAACTTACATTTATCCACATTAACTTTGAACAAGACATGAATATGATGCAACAATCTGCTTCTGAAAATGTCACTTAAGCATTCACTTAAACTAAATTCTACTTTATTTTTTTGTGGGGGTATATAGGAATCACCAGTTGTCTGTCTATCTCTATTCTTATAAGCACTACTCCTAAACCTTTTTGACCACCAAACGGGGAGATAATCCATTTTCATTTTTTTAACAAAAATAGCTTGTAAGTGCAACTCCTCCTAAACTGTAAGATGGATGTCACACAAACTTTACATAACAATGGCACATCATATGTAAATATGCATGAAGTATGGGATTTATATTACATCCGTTAAGGGGCAAAGCGCCATAACTGCATCAAAAATAGTCAAACCACAAAACCCTGACAATATGCACCAGGTCACTATGTAATAATGCTTCTGTAAAAGTTTGGGCCAAATCCGTTAAAAAATGTAGGAGGAGTTGCGCACAAAAGAATATTTCCCTATATATTACATATGTGAAAAATAACAAAGGGCCATAACTGCATCAAAAATAGTCGAACCACAAAACCCTGACAATATGCACCAGGCCACTATGTAATAATGCTTCTGTAAAAGTTTGGGCCAAATCTGTTGAAAAATGTAGGAGGACTTGCGCACAGAGGAAATTGTTTACGCCCGCCCGCCCGCCGACATACCCCAATCTAATAACCAGAGTTTTCCTTTGGAAAACCTGGTTAAAAAGTCATATAGTGGCTACAATGACAGAGTCGGCAAAGCAAATCGGTCGGTTGAAAGAGCATTGTCAACATCGGGACTGCCAATAACATTTTAGATACATTGTGGAGTCTGGAAACCTGTTTTTGATATTTATGCCAATGATGGTGTGCATTTGTCAGAAGACATTGGTTACCCTATATACGTCCGCACCATTCAGGATTGTATTGTCCGTGTTTCCAATTGGCAACAGGTATAGATCTAGTTAGGATGTTTCTGAGTTTCGAAGATCCGGTATACCAGGACATTCAGTTGAACTCTAATGACTCATGGTAATTTGCGTTTTGTCTTAACTTTGGACATTTTTCACAATTATTATTCACAGGAGATTAATTTTGCGTCACAGACAGTGATTGAGGCTGTGTCTAGAACCTACAATGACGTCACAAACTTGTGGTGTATTGATCACAAGACTACTATTTGGCTCTCTCTTGTATAAATACAGGATGTGTTGTTAGCATGTGTGACGTAATCCTTGTCGAAGCTGTGTATTTATTACTACATAGATGGTGTTTGTTTACAGGATCCTATACTTAGTCTTATTAGTAGCTAAAGCCGCTTTTATAATAGTATGTGACAGTCTTATGCCTATCAGGAGAAGGTGAACTTGCTAGCTCACGCCGAAGTATTTTGGAGGTCAGCATAAGACTTCTCCATTGAATCACATTGAAGTATTATGGAGGTAAGCATAAGACTGCTCCATAAGATCACGCCAAAGTATATTGGAGGTCAGCATAAAACTGCTCCATTTGATCATGCTGAAGTATATTGGAGGTCAGCATAAGACTGCTCCATTTGATCACGCCAAAGTATTTTGGAGGTCAGCATAAGACTGCTCCATAAGATCACGCCAAAGTATATTGGAGGTCAGCATAAAACTGCTCCATTTGATCACGCTGAAGTATTATGGAGGTAAGCATAAGACTGCTCCATAAGATCACGCCAAAGTATATTGGAGGTCAGCATAAAACTGCTCCATTTGATCACGCTGAAGTATATTGGAGGTCAGCATAAGTCTGCTCCATTTGATCACGCTGAAGTATATTGGAGGTCAGCATAAGACTGCTCAATTTGATCACACTGAAGTATTATGGAGGTCAGCATAAGACTGCTCAATTTGGTCACGCCAAAGTAAATTTGAAATCAGCATAAGACTGCTCCATTTGATCACGCCGAAGTATTTTGGAGGTCAGCATAAGACTGCTCCATTTGATCATGCCAAAGTATATTGGAGGTCAGCATAAGACTGCAGCTCCATTTGATCACGCCGAAGTATTTTGGAGGTCAGCATAAGACTGCAGATCCATTTGATCACGCCAAAGTATAATGGAGGTCTGCATAAGACTGCTCCATTTGATCACACCTAAGTCAGGGTTGCCACAGAGCTGAAGAAATAAAATTCCCTGACTATTCCCTGACTTTTCCCTGACTCAGCCCTACTTTTCACTGACCAATACAACCACAATTTTTCGGCCTCCTCCTCCCCTTCAGCCGTCCAATCCTCCCATCTTTTTAAATCCTTAACAAATTTGTCAGTGATAATAGTACAGATACTATTAAATGATTTTCTTACAAGGTAGTAATACTTCAGTCAATCTTACACATTAAGCAACATTTACATGTAAGCTATGGACACTATATCAACATAAATGGTCACAAAAGCATTTAAAATCATCATGATTATACATGTACTCAGTCATGATCCACCTCTAATGTTAAAACATTTAACTCAACAAAAATAACTCTGATAAACAGTGTGCACAATAAAATCTCAGTGAGTTGACTTAACCTATCAGTCTAACATCCCAAACCTTTTAAGGTTTCATGCTTAGGAATGTTTTTATATTATTAAATAATCAATGTTTGAAAGTAATACTTATAAATACTGTTTGAAGACTGCCATAGCCACTGAAAAATTCAAAACATCAACTCAGACTTTCATTTTTCCCTGACTTTTTCCCTGACTTTTCTAAAATGTATTTTTTCACTGACCATTTTTCAAAATTCCCTGACAATTCACTGACCTTGAAAAAAATTTTTCCCTGACTTTTCAAGGTATGTGGCAACCCTGTAAGTATAATGGAGGTCAGCATAAGACTGCTTCATTTGGTCAGGCCAAAGTAAATTTGAGATCAGCATAAGACTGCTCCATTTGATCACGCCAAAGTATTTTGAAGGTCAGCTTAAGACTGCAGATCCATTTGATAACATCAAAGTATTTTGGATGTCAGCATAAGACTGCTCTATTTGATCACGCCAAAGTATTTTGAAGGTCAGCATAAGACTGCTCCATTTGATTAGCCAAAGTATATTGGAGGTCAGCATAAGACTGCTTCATTTGGTCAGGCCAAAGTAAATTTGAGATCAGCATAAGACTGCTCCATTTGATCACGCCAAGTATTTTGGAGGTCAGCATAAGACTGCAGCTCCATTTGATCACGCCAAAGGCCAAAGTATATTGGAGGTCAGCATAAGACTGCAGCTCCATTTGATCACGCCAAAGTATTTGGAGGTCAGCATAAGACTGCAGCTCAATTTGATCACGCCAAAGTATTTTGGAGGTCAGCATAAGACTGCAGCTCCATTTGATAACACCTAAGTATATTGGAGGTCAGCATAAGACTGCAGCTCCATTTGATCACGCTGAAGTATATTGGAGGTCAGCATAAGACTGCTCCATTTGATCACACTGAAGTATAATGGAGATCAGCATAAGACTGTTTCATTTGGTCATGCTGAAGTAAATTTGAGATCAGCATAAGGCTGCTCCATTTGATCACGCCGAAGCATTTTGGAGGTCAGCATAAGACTGCTCCATTTGATTAGCCGAAGTATTTTGGAGGTCAGCATAAGACTGCTCCATTTGATCATGCCAAAGTATATTGGAGGTCAGCAAAAGACTCCTCCATTTGATCATGCCGAAGTATTTTGGAGGTCAGCATAAGACTGCTCCATTTGATCATGCCAAAGTATATTGGAGGTCAGCATAAGACTGCAGTTCCATTTGATCATGCTGAAGTATATTGGAGGTCAGCATAAGCCTTTAGCTCCATTTGATCATGCCAAAGTATTTTGGAGGTCAGCATAAGACTTTAGCTCCATTTGATCACGCCGAAGTATTTTGGAGGTCAGCATAAGACTGCTCCATTTGATCATGCCAAAGTATTTTGGAGATCAGCATAAGCCTTTAGCTCCATTTGATCACTCCGAAGTATTTTGGAGGTCAGCATAAGACTTTAGCTCCATTTGATCATGCCTAAGTATTTTGGAGGTCAGCATAAGCCTGCATCCATTTGATCACGCCAAAGTATTTGGAGGTCAGCATAAGACTGCAGCTCCATTTGATTACGCCGAAGTATATTGGAGGTCAGCATAAGACTGCAGCTCCATTTGATCACGCCGAAGTATTTTGGAGGTCAGCATAAGACTGCAGCTCCATTTGATCACGCCGAAGTATATTGGAGGTCAGCATAAGACTGCAGCTCCATTTGATTACGCCGAAGTATATTGGAGGTCAGCATAAGACTGCAGCTCCATTTTATCACGCCAAAGTATATTGGAGGTCAGCATAAGACTGCAGCTCCATTTGATCACGCCGAAGTATATTGGAGGTCAGCATAAGACTGCAGCTCCATTTGATCACGCCAAAATATTTTGGAGGTCAGCATAAGACTGCAGCTCCATTTGATCACGCCAAAGTATATTGGAGGTCAGCATAAGACTGCAGCTCCATTTGATCACGCCAAAGTATATTGGAGGTCAGCATAAGACTGCAGCTCCATTTGATCACGCCAAAATATTTTGGAGGTCAGCATAAGACTGCTCCATTTTTTAATATATTTAGGGCACAGTGTTATTCATAATTGAGGCAATGGACTATTTCAAATGTAAACTATTTAAGTTTAGAGTCAAGCACAGTTCTTGGCATGCTCCATGTACACAAACAATTTTGTATCAGGTCAGCATAACACCCGTTTCTTTTCATATTAGTGTTAAATAAACAGCATGCTCAGTATTTTTACATCGTCAGAATGTTATTTGTGTTCAACTTCAATGATATGTCCTTCATGGTACTTGATTGCTCTCTCTGGCTTCTGGACAGGGGCAACTTACAAAATGTAACTTAAGTTTCAGGTTAAAAGTTGTTGTGACGTGTTGTCCCCACCTATATGTTTTTGACTTACATTATTAGAGTTCATTTAACAAAATTTTAAGTGATATTAATATCTTAATTGTCATTATAAACTAGAACTATCACTGAAGGTTATTAATGACCCTACAAAATGCATTGATACAGGAGAAGCCAGGCTCCAGGCAGAGCATAGATAAGAACCTGTATACATAGTATTATGGTTATGACAGTAAGTAAGAAGTAAGTAAAGTCCTTATTTAAAATGGATAGAAAGTCAGTTATGGTTGTTTGGCACAGTAGTTTAAAAGTGTAAAGTTACAGTTCTTGGACACTGCACTTCTCCTAGTCACCATCTGTTTACATTTCAAGTTCAAGTAAATACCATATATAATATTCGAGTTATGTTCGGGATAAAAAAAACAACAAACAATTGAACAAAAGGAGATAATAAAAACAAGAGGGCCATGATGGCCCTGAATCGCTCACCTGAGTACCATTGCTACAACTGATTACAAGGTTTTTAAACAGACAAAAATTCTGATATAACTCAATCTTAAACATTTTAGCCCTGACAATACTACACACCAAATATATAAGCACTGGGCCTTATGGTTTCAGAGGAGAAGACTTAGTGCGGGGTCATTTATCTCCAAAGGGCCACCATTTTGAAAATCTTGATAATGAACCATTAGATGATACTACATACCAAAAATCTAAGCTATAGGCCTTATGGATTCATAGTAGAAGATTTTTTTTAAAGATTTTCCTATATAACTCTATGTAAAACAAGTGACCCATGGTGCGGGGGCATTTATCACCATAAGGTCATGATTTGTATAATCTTGGTAATGAACCATAAGATGATGCTACATACCAAATATCTAATCTCTAGGCCTTATGGATTCATAGAAGAAGATTTTTAAAGATTTTCCTATATAACTCTATGTAAAACAAGTGACCCATGGTGCGGGGCATTTTCACCATAGGGTCATGATTTGTACAATCTTGGTAATGAATCATAAGATGATGCCACATACCAAATATCTAAGCTCTAGGCCTTATGGATTCATAGAAGAAGATTTTTTTAAGATTTTCCTATATAACTCTATGTAAAACAAGTGACCCATGGTGCGGGGGCATTTTTCACCATAGGGTCATGATTTGTACAATCTTGGTAATGAACCATAAGATGATGCTACATACCAAATATCTAAGCTCTACGCCTTATGGATTCATAGAAGAAGATTTTTAATGATTTTCCTATATAACTCTATGTAAAACAAGTGACCCATGGTGCAGGGGCATTTATCACCATAGGGCTATGATTTGAACAATTTTGGTAATGAACCATTAGATGATGCTACATACCAAATAATTAAGCTCTAGGCCTTATGAATTCATAGAAGAAGATTTTTAAAGATTTTCCTATACAACTCTATGTAAAACAAGTGACCCATGGTGCAGGGGCATTTATCACCATAGGGTCATGATTTGTACAATCTTGGTAATGAACCATAAGATGATGCTACATACCAAATATCTAAGCTCTAGGCCTTATGGATTCATAGAAGAAGATTTTTAAAGATTTTCCTATATAACTCTATGTAAAACAAGTGACCCATGGTGCGGGGGCATTTATCACCATAGGGTCATGATTTGTACAACCTTGGTAATGAACCATAAGATGATGCTACATACCAAATATCTAAGCTCTAGGCCTTGCAGTTTTGCAGAAGAAGATTTTCAAAGTTTGCATTTTTAAAATCTATTTTTAGCTCCTGTGACCTACTTTTTTAACCAATCTGAATAATTGATAGAGGGCATCATAAGGATGATTCCTGTGAAGTTTGGTCAAAATCCCTTCAGCGGTTCATGAGGAGATGTCGTTTAAAGCAAATTGTTGACGACGGACGGACGCACGCACGCACGGACGACGGACGAAAGGCGATCACAAAAGCTCACCATGAGCACGTTGTGCTCAGGTGAGCTAAAAATGGACCAGATAGAGTTAAAGTTCTTGGGCACTGCACTTTTCCTAGTTGCCATCTGTTTACATTTTAAGTTTCAAGTCAATACTTTGTATAATTTTCGAGTTATGTTCAAGACAATAAAAACAGAATCTTGTTGGCTCAACTCACCTTTCTATCAGATGACAGCCATTAAGATCATGACCTATATAACCAGTAAAATCCAGATCAGCCTGAGAGTACCTTGTGGGCTCAACTGTTAACCCTTTCTATCACATGACAGCCATTAAGATCATGACCTATATAACCAGTATAATCCAGATCAGCCTGAGAGTACCTTGTGGGCTCATCTGTTAACCCTTTCTGCCACATGACAGTCATTAAGATCTTGACCTATATAACCAGTAAAATCCAGATCAACCTGAGAGTACCTTGTGGGCTCACCTGTTTACCTTTTCTGTCACATGACAGTCATTAAGATCTTGACCTATATAACCAGTAAAATCCAGATCAACCTGAGAGTACCTTGTGGGCTCACCTGTTTACCTTTTCTGTCACATGACAGCCATTAAGATCATGACCTATATAACCAGTAAAATCCAGATCAGCCTGAGAGTACCTTGTGGGCTCACCTGTTTACCTTTTCTGTCACATGACAGTCATTAAGATCATGACCTATATAACCAGTAAAATCCAGATCAAACTGAGAGTACCTTGTGGGCTCATCTGTTAACCCTTTCTGCCACATGACAGTCATTAAGATCTTGACCTATATAACCAGTAAAATCCAGATCAACCTGAGAGTACCTTGTGGGCTTACCTGTTTACCTTTTCTGTCACATGACAGCCATTAAGATCATGACCTATATAACCAGTATAATCCAGATCAGCCTGAGAGTACATTGTGGGCTCACCTGTTTACCTTTTCTGTCACATGACAGCCATTAAGATCATGACCTATATAACCAGTAAAATCCAGATCAGCCTCAGAGTACAATGTAGGCTCACCTGTTTACCCTTTCTGCCACATGACAGCCATTTAGACAATGACCTATATAACCAGTAAAATCCAGATCAGCGTCAGAGTACCTTGTGGACTCACCTGTTTACCCTTTCTGTCACATGACAGCCATGAAGATCATGACCTATATAACCAGTAAAATCCAGATCAGCCTCAGAGTACCTTGTGGACTAAACTGTTAACCCTTTCTGTCACATGACAGCGGTTTCTGTCACATGACAGCCATAAAGATCATGACCTATATAACCAGTAAAATCCAGATCAGCCTGAGAGTACATTGTGGACTCACCTGTTAACCCTTTCTGTCACATGACAGCCATTAAGATCATGACCTATATAACAAATATAATTCAGATCAACCTGAGAGTACCTTGTGGTCTCATCTGTTCACCCTTACTATCACATGACAGCCATTAAGATCATGACCTATATTACCAGTAAAATCTAGATCAGCCTGAGAGTACCTTGTGGGCTTACCTGTTTATCACTGGTATGATGCTGAACAATATCTTTGGAAAAAGGTATAAAAACAACAACTTTGTTATATGTGAAAAATTGCACTCATTCTGATCTTTTCTGATGTCTAGCTTGATGTAAAATTGGATATCTAAGTAGTCAAGGGTCAACAAATTACCAAACTCCAAACTGCTGGTGACAGATGGGTTCTTTCAAAACAAAACAAAATTTTCATCTGTACATTGTGTATTGTGTGCTTTTGTTTTGCTTTTTGTATGCATATTTATAAGGTTGCAATGTGAATCAGTATTTATTCATAAGAATGCAATGTGAATCTTATTTATTTATAAGGTTGCAATGTGACTCATTATTTATTTATTTATAAGGTTGCAATGTGAATCTGTATTTATTTATGAGGTTGCAATGTGACTCATTATTTATTTATAAGGTTGCAATGTGAATCAGTATTTATTTATAAGGTTGCAATGTGACTCATTTATTTATTTATAAGGTTGCAATGTGACTCATTATTTATTTATAAGGTTGCAATGTGAATCTGTATTTATTTATAAGATTGCAACAATAAATTGTTTTAACCTTGTAAATACTAATGTGATATATTTGATACCTGGATGTTTGAAACAAATATATTATACAATATACATTCATTTATAAACATTGGTAAAGACATTAACATGACAAGTATATATGATTATTGACAGGAGATGCATTTGGTCCATCAGCACAAATAAAGAACCATGACTGGAATTGCTTGTCTACACCATCAACATTTACACTACCACTTTGCCTAACACCGCTGTGGGCATTACCACTTTGCCCCACACCACATTGGGCTCAAGTCCCGGCCTGGTCACTTGGATTTATCATATGAGTAATTATATAGCCTTCCAGCTGGCATATGCTAGATCTTCCTTAATCTACCAACAGCTGACTGTCATTATATATTTATATAATGCAACTCAGTATTTAGACCAGACTAAATGAAGGTGTAAGTAGTGTAGATGTATTCTTTTAAAGATTACTCTCAATCAACATTATCTTTTACAGATATACAAATCTTTAAGATCTCAGAGTTTGAACTTAGCCAGATTTTGCACTTGCTATTTTTAGCAAGTAGTAAATTGTTTTACTTGCTAAATGAAAAATCAACTCGCAATTTTAAATTCTTTACTTGTACAGAGTCAAATGTCAGTTTGAATGACACAGTGCAAAACTATGAACCATAGCATACAGTGAAAACAAACTGAGCATGTAATTTTAGTTTTGGGCCCCAGATGGCAGAGTGACGGGTCTTTCCGTCTCTCTCCAGATATCCACCATCTTAGAACTGCAGACTTTGGATAAAGTTCTTTAACTCAACAATAGCTACTCTATTTCCACTAGCAAAAAAAAAAGCAAATACCTGAAATTGTAAATCGCATTTATAAATTTCCACTCGTACTTAGCATGTATGAGAGCTTAAAATCAAACCCTGGAACTAAGGAAAAGAAATATCTATATTGTGTTACAATAATCTGCCTTCAAGCATATTCATATGTATTGAGAAACAGCATACAAGAATGACAAGCTATGTGGCAAAGAAAAGTTGTATCCCCTGAGTGTCAGCATGACTAACCTGATATAAAAGTATAACATGTGTAGCAGTAATAATTCAGGTGATGAATATATACAGCTGAATATAACAATAATATTGCTGTATGAATAGACCTGGATATAAAATGTAACATGCCAATTTCAATATTAATACTGTTAATAATAACCACTGCGGGCAAAGGATTAACTAATTAGATTGCTCGATGAAGCACTGACATAAAATGTAACATGAACAATAATAAAATCAAGTGTATTAATATCACGGCTGGCAATAGGATTAACACAGATGGGCTGACATGAATGACACTATCTATTAAATATGTGTAACCATAAAGGAAATACGAAATTACATGTTAATCTATACCATGATGCTTTTGAATGGACTCACACTAACATGGCAATGAATGACCTGATTAAAAAAGTAAAACATGGACAATTAAAAAATTATGTTACCTTTTGCACCAAGCTCGGAGAACAGGGATAACATAATTGTACTGAGAATGAACCCAATGATCATAAAAAGTGAAACATGGACAATAATAAATTCATGTTGAATATACACAGCTGGGAAATGGATAACATAATTGTGCTGATGACTGACCATATAAGTGTAATGCAGTAGGATCTCGGTTATCCGAAGTCATCAGGAACGATGTTTCACTTCGAACAAAGCATCTATTTGAATTACCAATTGTGGTCAAATTTTACACTTTAATGTTTGTATTTAGTGGTATATTGTTAAAATTGGTGTTTTAATTTGTGTTTTGTTTAATCATAACGAATACTGACTATACATCCTGTAAATGATCATTAATGTTCGTAAATAATAAAATAGGTTTAAACAAATATGCTTTTATTGTTATTTTAGTGCCTTACGCGACAGCCATTTGTTTCCTGTTTCTCTACATTAATCGCTGCGAGTTCTTTCCAAATAAAACAAATATATAATGAAATTGATATTAAAGTTTATCTGGAGATTCACCCATTGTTTGGTCCACCCCTATATTGCTCAGCTTAAGTAATGCTTACTTAGTTTTGGATAATCGTTTTCAAAGGCTGATGACTGTGATAAAATTTGTCCACATCTTTACCCATCCTCCAGTAAGTTTGCTTTATTGGTAAAACAATGTGACAGTGAATACCAGTTCTTCTTTAATTTCTTTGATTATAGTGCATAATTTTTTTAAGTTACTGTAAATCATTTATATTAGTTGAGACAATCAAAATTATATTCAATTTTATGTGCGCTGTGCTGAAGACATTGTAGTGATCTCCCCTTCACAGTTTCACAGGTAAGGTGTGATAATACAACAGCCAATAAGCACATGGAAGATATGTTCAGGGTAAGGCCCAGCTTTACTTTGGATAAAGGGTTATGTTTGAATAAACCAAACATTAAAAGGTGGTATTTCATATGACTTTATATAAGGAAAAAAATCAGGACCGAAGGTTAGCTTCGGATAAAGGGTAGGCTTCTGATAACGGATGTTTGGATAACAGAGATCTGACTGCAATTGACTTCCATACCATTTCTTTCTGATTAAAGGCCCATTGTATTTCATAACAATTAGATTTTCATAAAAAAGGAAAAGATAGAATAACACTGAAATATTGTAGACTAATGTAAAAGGTATATAAGATACAAGTATCTGCCAGAAAATAACAGTGAAATGCTTTTTAACTGTTGATCAAGATACTCTTTTTAGTATTTTGTATGGATGTCAAAATTAATACTCTAATTGTTTACATTTTGCATAGGAGAATATTACCGAAAATGGTCCATAATTGTAAATAAACCATTGGCGAATCACAATTGTTTATGTTGCTATGTTATCATTCTATGTACTAGTGATTCATTATAGGAGATATATTAAAGGTCTATTGAAAATGTCTGTAATTTGACGAAGATATGTGGAACATATGCAAATCAGGTATTTTTGTAAACAATTGAATGAGTCTCTCTTATGATAGACTTATCTATGCATTGTAATAATGTTGTCATCAGTGACTACAGATTGCATCTCTTATCAAATCTGTAATATACATTTTGCTTTCCTGTCTTTAGAATACACACTGCTTTTGGAAGAATAATGGGCCTTTAATCTTTAGAACCAATTCCCTACTTTAAGACAATTTGTATGACAGAACCAGATTATCCCCAATCAGTAACATATGTGAGTTCCATGTATTCCAAGAAGTTTCTGAACAATTCATTTACTGCAATGCCACTATCTGTGGGTGGGGCTTAATATAGGATCTATAGGTTAATAAAAAATGCTCATTACCAGTTTTCTCCTCCTGATATTTGGCATCTGCCACTGTTGTAGCAGCTTGCTGTATCTTCTGTATCTGTTGGTTCCCCTCACCCTTCACTGCTTCAACCTGCTGGTTGCCTTCACTTTGTATGGCATCAACAGCATCTCTCCTGTACACCTCAACTATACTGTGTACGGCCTCAACAGCATCTTCTCTGGCTTTATCACCCTCAGTTTTCATCATTTTCCTTTGTCTATCACCCTCCAAACCAATACTGTCATGAGCTCTCTTCTCTGCCTGTACACCACTGCTTGCTACAGACTGTTTCTGTTTCTCACCCTCTTCTTTTATCACATCCACTTGATCTGCACCTTCACTCTTCATTGCCTCAATTTGCTTTCTGCCTTCCTGTATTGCCAACCTAGCCATCTCCATCACTTCTGTGATATTTACATCTGTTATCTCAATTTCTGTGGTCTCCAACTGAAAACACAATATAAACATTCAAAATAATATTGAAACAAAATGCACAAGCAGAACATAAGTATTCTGTAAAAATATCATACAAATACCTGTATACTGGTATACTTTTACATTGACCTTGACCAGACTGACTCACAAAAACAGGCCCGGTCTTCGCTCATGCAAGTCACACTGGATCAAATTTGGTCACAGTATCTCAGTTCCTACTGAACCTATTCAAATGATACCATGGTTTTCTATCTTTAGTAACAGTGGCATTGACTTTGACCAGACTAACCCCAAATATGAATAAAAGGTACTGAGTTCAAGTCCTAGTTTTTTTCACCATCAAATTAAGAATGTATTTGAAGGTGATTAGGCAATCCTACAAAAGCTGTCCGTATCAATCATTTGAAGTTTGGTCAAAATCAAATCAGAGCTTTAGGAGATGTTGTTTAAAGGTAATTGTTGCACACATGCAAGGGACCATCCTAATAGCAAACCATGGGTATGTTGTTTTCAGGGGAGCTAAAAATGAGCAACTGCAATGTAGGTCTATGCGCCAACTATGATTATCTTTTTTTTGATGTGTTAAATATTAGAACAAGTGGGCCATCATGGCCCTAGAATGCTCACCAAAGTGCCCTTAGTTTCATAAAACAATGCAAAGCAAAGTCATATTGCCCTTAGAGCTCTTTACCATTCATGTCCCAGTGTCCAACCACAGGATAGGGACCATGGGTTTCAAATAAACCAGCTTTGGTAGCGCTTGGCTGTGAAGCAAAGGGTTGTGAGTTTGATCCCCATCTACTGGGGTCGTGCACAGTCTCTGTGATGAATGACACTTTGTTTCTGATGGTAATTCGTAATTCACCGCGTTACTTAGTTAACTACAGAGATGAGTGTTGAAGTCAGAATCCTGGGAAAGAGTTGTTAGGTGAACTGGCCATCTGTTAGCCTTTGATGGCATAAAATGGCATTAAATAAAGCAAGTTAAACACACAAAATGGAGAAAATAAAATTAAAGCACTGAAGGCACTGAAGTTGTGTTTGTCTCAAATGAAAGAGTGTTTGAAGAACTGCAAGTCGATCACCAATAATTAAATTCACTTTGATAAGCAAAAGAAATGCAGTATTCCTGTTCTCTCAGCGCTATCAGAGCTTTGATTCGTATTCATGCAGTACCTTATCTACAACGGACTCCCTTTATCAAATGAAGTAATTGTGCAAATTTTCTGCACAGGTCAGAGGCTCTGAACTCATTTTTGACCTTATAACCTAACCTGTCTATGCACAGGACCTTTATATTAAATATAAAATAAAAATAGAAATAGATAAATAATAATAATAATGACCTCTCTTAATATCATTTATATAGAGAGAGGCAGTTATTACTTTATAATTTTCCCTGCACGAGTCCAGAGTCTCTCTAGGCTTAAAAATATGACTCCCAATTAAGTAGCATTTTCCATATATTTCATGGCATCTTAGATGAAAAGTGCATGGGTAAAAAAATAATTGGAGTGTTCATTTTTAACTTTTTTTAAACCTAGGCATTAAATTTTTAAAAAAATCGACCTCTCTATATACAGTCGAACCCCGGTTACTCCACCACCTTTCATTCAAATTCCTGGCGTCATTCGAAATACTTCGTTGGTCCCGATCACTCTCCTTCGGCGAAACAGGTGTAAAACCATTACAAATAGATATAGACACACGCATGATAGCCATTTGGTCTTCTTTGATTTTACCAAGCAAGACTAAACTCTCTGTCTCTATGTATAATATAGTTTTGAGTAATTTTTTGTTTTCTGTTAATTTAAAAAAATCATCTTTTAAATGGATAAAACATAAAAAAAATATATTTTTAAAATGTGGTTTGAATAATATCTGGATGAAGCATAATTTCTGTAATGCTAAATGGATAACAAGAGGCCCATGATGGCCCTAAATCGCTCACCTGAGATAAATAGGTTGACCCAAGGAACATCTGTTCCAATTTATTTTAAAATCTGGCCAGTAGTTTTGAAGAAGATGATTTTTAAAGTTTTCATTTTTGTTTCTTTTTGTAGCCATGGCAACCAGAGTTCTATATGGATCAAGTTTATTTTAGCAACTTTTGTGAAGGTTGACCCAAGGATCATTCCTGCTAAGTTTAATCAAATTCTGTCCAGTGGTTTCAGAGAAAATGTTGATTAAAGTTTTCCCTATATACATATAAGGCAAATAAGCCCCACCCCTGGCGGCCATGTTTTTTACGGATCGGAATTTTTTTTAGCAACTTTGGTAGAGGTTGGCCCAAGGAACATCTGTACCAAATTATTTTGAAATCTGGCCAGTAGTTTTGAAGAAGATGATTTTTAAAGTTTTCATTTTTTTCTCTTTTTGTTGCCATGGCAACCAGAGTTCTACATGGATCAAGTTTATTTTAGCAACTTTTGTGGAGGTTGACCCAAGAATCATCCCTGCCAAGTTTAATCAAATTCTGTCCAGTGGTTTCAGAGGAGACGTTGTTTAAAGGTTTCTCTATATACATATAAGGCAAATAAGCCCCGCCCCTGGCGGCCATGTTTTTTTACGGATCGGAATAATTTTAGCAACTTTGGTAGAGGTTGACCCAAGGAACATCTGTACCAATTTATTTTAAAATCTGGCCAGTAGTTTTGAAGAAGATGATTTTTAAAGTTTTCATATTTTTTTTCTTTTTGTTGCCATGGCAACCAGAGTTCTACATGGATAAACTTTATTTTAGCAACTTTTGTGAAGGATGACCCAAGGATCATCCCTGCCAAGTTTAATCAAATTCTGCCCAGTGGTTTCAGAGGAGATGTTGTTTAAAGGTTTCTCTATATACATATAAGGCAAATAAGCCCCGCCCCTGGCGGCCATGTTTTTTTACGATCGGAATAATTTTAGCAACTTTGGTAGAGTTTGACCCAAGGAACATCTGTACCAAATTATTTTAAAATCTGGCCAGTAGTTTTGAAGAAGATGATTTTTAAAGTTTTTTTTATTTTTTTCTCTTTTTGTTGCCATGGCAACCAGAGTTCTACATGGATCAAGTTTATTTTAGCAACTTTTGTGAAGGTTGACCCAAGGATCATCCCTGCCAAGTTTAATCAAATTCTGTCCAGTGGTTTCAGAGGAGATGTTGTTTAAAGGTTTCTCTATATACATATAAGGCAAATAAGGCCCGCCCCTGGCGGCCATGTTTTTTTACGGATCGGAATAATTTTAGCAACTTTGGTAGAGGTTGACCCAAGGAACATCTGTACCAAATTATTTTGAAATCTGGCCAGTAGTTTTGAAGGAGATGATTTTTAAAGTTTTCAAATTATTTTTCTTTTTGTAGCCATGGCAATCAGAGTTCTTCATGGATCAACTTTATTTTAGCAACTTTTGTAGAGTCTCACCCAAGGAACATTCCTGCCAAGTTTCATTAAATTCTGTCCAGCGGTTTCAGAGGAGATGTCGTTTAAAGCAAATTGTTGACGACGGACGCCGGACGAAGGGCGATCACAAAAGCTCACCTTGAGCACTTTGTGCTCAGGTGAGCTAAAAATGACTGTCAACCAAAAATTGTCAGATTTATATGTGAATGAATGGTTTAGCGAAATCAACACGTCAAGAAAGTGTATAACATATAGATTGTTCAAAGAGAAGTTTTGTTTTGAAAATTATTTGATTAAAACTCCCTTAAAATTCTAAAATTATATGATAAAATTTAGAACATGAAATAATTTTTTGCCAGTAGAAGTAGGCAGTTGGAATAATACCGAATATAACGATAGAAAACGCCCAATATGTACATTTAATAATGTCGGAGATGAATATCACTATTTACTTGAATGTGCCTCTCTGTCATACATAAGAAAACATCTTTTAGATAGATATTATTATAGATTTCCAAACATCATACATTTTAAGCAATTAATGCAATTATTTGATAGAAATGAGTTGAAATATAACAAACTATGTAGACTAGTTAAAGAAATAGTGCTCAAGTTTCAAAAAATATAACAGTTTTTTTCTTTTTTCTTTGAAATTTTCTCCTCCCCACAATGATCCAGAATATTAAGATTATTCATTTTCTTTTGAAATGTTTTTAGAAAACATGTGACTCTACTACAATAATCCATCTCGTTCATTTATATGTTTATTATCTTTGATTTGTAATCATTTTGTCTTCAATGACATGATATTTGCAAATAAACTTGTAAACTTGTAAACCTTCTTATTTCTATATAAACATATCTGGGTTATTCAAATTTGTGCCATTCGAATACCTGGCTCATCTGAAAATACTCGTTGGGCCGTGCCAATCAATTCATATGATTTATCCTTATCCGAAGTCACTGACGAGCATTAATGACCCAGGACATTTTGAAAACAAACAATGGCGCAAATATCAATTAATTACCGAAATATGTGGGAGACAGCCGCTTATAGTTTGCCTAAGTTGTTAATTGATTGGATGTTTGTCCAGTTCGATCATAAAGATAAAGGTGATGATAGATGATTTTATAGGTATGTGATGTGCATTTCAGATACGCTGGGAAAGGAAGATTTCAACAAGTGTAACAAGCAGATCACGATTACATCCTTGTTTAAATGAACATTTCGAGCTGACGTTGATATCACGTTGATACATGACTGTAGTTCAGACCTGATCAGTGGATATATGCACTGAATATGTATCATTTATGCAGAAATAGATGAATGTTGTTAAATAAATATCAAATATCCACTGCTGTTTTCAAGACGACGTTGATATTGGATACATGAAGTCGCTTGTGCTTTAGTCAGACCTGACCTGTATGTATGTAACTTTGTTATTGACGTAGGCATTGTTCCGGGCCGGCAGGAGCCGGTCCGGTTACTGATACGGTTTTGCCAGGCTAAGCTGTACAATGAGTTTCTTCGTACCTGTCATTACTTTTAATTTTGTACAAAGGTTAGAAAAATGTAAAAAATATACGTTTTTGAATTTAAAAAAAATCAATGATGATGAACAGATATAACCATTCTGTAGATATTTTTTTTTTATTTATGTTAATTTTATCTGCGGAGTGGTCACGCTCGTAGCGGTTTATATTGCGGCACAATGCAAAATCAAGTATACACGTACTTTTCGTACTTACAATTCTTCTGCTAACGATAATAACAACTTTTGACTATGGGAACATGGGTTGTAAAACAGATTACATCACGTTATTATTTAAACTTTTTGTATAATAAGTAACCTGCTAGGAATGTAGACCTTCGATTTAGTCCTATTCTAATTATGCTGAAATCACTTCCACGAAGTACGAAGCCAGTACGAAAACCAATAGGTATTTAATTTAATACATATTTTATTCAAGAATACATAGGACTGAACAACAGGCTTAATGCCCATCTGTGTCCACTCCTTTTACAGGTCATCCATACATAGCATATGACAAATTAAAAGTATTGCATGCATTATGACAATAGTTATATAGAAATAAAAATAAAAAAATAATATATTGCATTACAGGGAGAAATATGACAAAATTTGTGCCTAAAAATATATTAAGTGTGATTTATAGGGACCATCTAAATTCAAAGCACTAATAGCGCTGAGAGAACAGGGTTTTTAATATGATGATGTCTCATTTCTTTTGTTTATCAAAGTAAATTTAATGAACGATAACCAAGTTTTCAAGCGACACCAATAAACCCAATGTTAAAAATCCGCTTTAACTTTGCTTGAACACGGTCGTTAAAAAAAGATGAACACATTATTTGTTTCAATGGATTTCTAACAAAAAGCACATCGCTACTCTTACTTTCCACATTTCTCTTGCCCAAAGTTTATATATGGAAGGAAATCTAAAATAACAAACTTCATTATTTATTTTATGTTGTTTGTTGTTGTTGTTGTTTTTTTTGTTGTTTTTTTTTCATTTTATATACACATTTTCTTGTTATAGATAAATTAATGATATTCAATATAACAAATATATGTATCTTATATTGCAAAAATAATTTAAAAAAAAGTTTGTAAACATTGTTCTCCGGCTGTGACTCGAACCCACACCCTTTTTCAACGCCGTTTGCATGGCGATCTAGCCTGACTATTTTACCCACTGCACTAATGAGCCATACAGAAGAAATTTAATCTATATATTGTTGCCTGTTGCTGGAAATTCCAGCCAGTCATTATTTCAAGATATCTCAGAATGAGGTGCGATTTTTTTTCGCCTGCGTTCTTTCTTTTTTCATTACAGTTTATTTAAAACGTTATCTCCAGCATCGATTATTTTAATTCAGTTTTGCCTTCCATAACGCAATCGTACTGAAATAAGTAAGAAAATTATCACCATTTAGTGATAAGACAGAAAACAAAATTTAGAACTATTTTTCTGCGTAGAATTCTATGAAATATAGATGCCTAAATATAGCCCCAAACTGTTGTCCGAGTCAACATATGTGCCACCATAGAGCAGCGTTGCAAGCATCCCTTTACAAACATCTTAAAATGCAGTCTTTTTTACATGCTGGTTCTAATGAATTTCTGTGTTAAGTAAAGAAGCAAGTACCAGTAGAGCAGCGAAATGAATATTACATCATTTTCCTGCAATAACGGAGAATCACGCCAACAACAATAGTTCTTCGGCCCAATTCTTTGACGCTTGCGTCAACATTTTTCTTGTTTATCTATGTATCGATATCATTTATGCATAAAAAGATGAAAGTTGTAAAATAAAAAGTAATTATCTATAGACGTTTTCATTTACGTTCCTAAATCAAAATAACATACTTTTAATAAGAGAACATTATACATTAAGTTCACTGCATGACAAAGTGGGTGGAATGGGTTTGTGTCTCTAGGGTCGATGTGATTTGGGCTATTCTAAAACATGCCTTACTTGAAATAAAACGCCAATCCCCAGAACTTTGAATAGCTGGGGTTCGACTGCATTATTTTTACATACAGAGGCCGTTTTTTTTATTAATTTTTTATTTTTGGTTATATTTTGTCTGTTTAGGACCCAAATACAAATTAACTAAAGCAAAATAAAGGATGTATAAAACTACTATTTAAAACTAGAACTCTGCGAGTCAGATGTGTCGCCTTATGATGACTTATCTGTTGACAGTAAAGATATCAGTTTGCCAGTTTGTCACTTTCTTTTAAGGATGGGGTATTAATGTGCGATAATGTTGCCATCAAACAGAGAAAGACTTAAGATTAAATAAAAAATGTAAGGACTATTATAACTTAAACATATTAACCAGTATAAAGAAATTTGATTACATTGACACATAATATTCGTTAAGCTCTTACGAGTTTGTAAGATTCTCATTCCCTCAACTATGCATCTCATTCTAATTAAAAAAAAAGGGGGGTTCTTACACACTGCACTTCAGGTCATTGCCCCAAACAAACATATCAAGTATCAAGTCATTCAAACTTATGGTGAAAAAGTTATGCTCCAGACAAGAAATGCTCAAAGAAAATATATCAAAGGGAAATAACTCAAAAAGCACACAAGGTAGAGTTATGGTTCTTGTGCACTGCACTCCGGGTCATTGCAAGACACATACATATCAAGTCTCAAGTCATTCCAAGTTATGGTGACAAAGTTATGCTCCGGACATTCAGATGGGAACGCTGCCGTTGCCGACAAAAGTAACCCCTATATGTAGCCTAACTCTAGTCAGGTGATACAACAAACTATACAAACATAACTCATGAATTTCCAAAAAATAAGAATTTTAAAAAAAAAGGTCCATGCTGGAAAAGAACTCATGACCTCTTGAAGGGAGAAGAATTTCAAATTTTTCAAACGTTTTTTTTCTTTCCATTGCCATGGGAACTGGAATTCTGCATGGAATCAAATTCTTTGAACAACTATGAAAGGGCTTCACCCAAGGAAAATTCCTGTGAAGTTTCTTTAAAATTGGCCCAGTGATTTAGGAGGAGATGGCGTTTTAAGTTAAATGTTGACAACAGATAGCAGACATTCATCGGTCAAAATAGCTCACCTTGAGCACATTGTGCTCAGGTAAGCTAACAATACTCATTACTTATCCCACCCATCATGTAATCATTAACTACTATGTATAATTACAAGCTCAATACAGGGGACATGAAATGTGCAATGTCCAGACCGACAAGCAAAGCGAGAAGTAGGTCATGACCGATATGTAGGTCATTAAAATACATACATCTACTATCAATCTATCAAAAATGATAAATTACACTGGAAACTATTTAAAACAAACACAAATCACCTATTTGAAACCCCTAAACAATCACAAAGAAAAATATTGGTCCCTGAAAACTATTACTATCACAACTTTACATTCGACTGCAACTAATTTTGCACATGTGCAAACCGAAGTGTAAACCCATTTTAATTGGACATACTAATATAAATACAGTACTTAATAACAGTAATGTATATACAGTACTGAATACTGTCCAGAAAAATATGATAGCATTAAAACTGGATGGTAAATTGCCTTTACATTTTGCATACATGTGTCCTTTTCGACATATAACACAACTATACTGTTATTTTTCAGGGTGACTACCTTAATGCTTAACCCTTTATCTAAAGAATATTCATGTTTACGACTTGATGAATATCAATTTATAACAAAACTATGAATGGTACATGAAACAAGATTTTTAATTTGCAGTGCTGTTTGTGTAGGATAAGAGCTAGAATATTGTACAAGCAAACAGTGAAGATCCTGATCTGGCATTTCCTACCAGTCTCCTCTATTTGTCAATCAAAATGAGTCTGTATGAGATAAAGGGTAAAAATTCAAGCAAGTGACCCAACACTTCTGACTGCATAATTCTTATAAATGAAGTTTTCACTATATACATATAAGGCAAATTAGCCCCGCCCCTGGCTGCCATGTTTTTTTACAGATCAAAATAATTTTAGCAATCTTGGTAGAGACATATTAAAGATGTTTAAAATCAATCGCATGCCTGGATACTGAGATATAAGCATGAGAGTATCTTGCATGCAAAACTTTAACCAAAATTTCTAAGTTAACAAGAGGGCCATGATGGCCCTGAATCGCTCACCTGAGTACCATTGCTTCAACTGATGTCAAGGTTTTTAAACAGACAAGGATTCTGATATAACTTAATCTAAAACATTTTACCCCTGACAATACTACACACCAAATACCTAAGCAATGGGCCATATGGTTTCAGAGAAGACTTGGGCGCAGGGTCATTTATCACCGTAGGGCCAAGACTTTGAAAATCTTTGTAATGAACCATTAGATGCTACTACATACCAAAAATCTTAGCTCTAGGCCTTATTGATTCATAGAAGAAGATTTTTTAAGATTTTCCT
>CM037784.1:23497885-23547885 GCA_021229015.1 Solen grandis
TGTTCAAAAGCGCATACTTAACTGTCATAACTCTGAAATTTTCATTACTCTGAACAACTGGCATCATGTCGAAATCATTGCCCTAAAATGAAAATTTAGAAGTATGCCTTTGAAGTCACATGACGTCATGTGACGTCACCACACAAAATATATGTAGAAATTCTGCAGAACTGCAAACTGTGTAAGTTTCATCTTTCTGTCTCATCCTGAAGCTCTTTAATCCTAAAATGAAATTTTCGGACCTATGTTCGAATCTTATTTCAGCCACAGAACTTCGGTTTTTCGGAATTTCGGTAAGCTGGCAGGATATGTACACCTTAGTTTCAAGGTGTACCATCTGTGAAAATAAGAAGAAAATCCGACCATAAATGGCGGCTGTAGAGCGTGAACACCATTTTTCACTATTTTTAGCTCTGACGTCACATAACGTCATAGGGTGCTGAAGATGCTTTTGTTCAAAAGCGCATTTGTTACTGTCATAACTCTAAAATCTTCATTATTCTGAACAACTGGCATCATGTCGAAATCATTGCCCTAAAATGAAAATTTAGAAGTATGCCTATGACGTCAACATTTGACGTCACGACTCAAAATATATTAAGAAATTCTGCAGAACTGCAAACTGTGCAAGTTTCAACTTTCTATCTTACCTGAAGCTCTTTAATCCTAAAATGAAATTTTCGGTCCTATGTTCGAATCTAATTTCAGCCACAGAACGTCGGTCTTTCGGAATTTCAGTTAGCTTACAGGATATGCACACCTAAGTTTCAAGATGTACCATCTGTGAAAATTTGAAGAATATCCGGCCATAAATGGCGGCTGTAGAGCGTGAACACCATTTTTCACTATTTTTAACTGTGACGACACATAACGTCATAGGGTGCTGTAGATGCTTTTGTTCAAAAGCGCATATGTTGCTATTATAACTCTGAAATTTTCATTATTCTGAACAACTGGCATCATGTCGAAATCATTACCCTAAAATGAAAATTAAGAAGTATGCCTATGACGTCACATGACGTCATATGACGTCACGACTCAAAATATATGTAGAAATTTTGCAGAACTGCAAACTGTGTAAGTATCAACTTTCTATCTCATCCTGAAGCTCTTTCATCCTAAAATGAAATTTTCGGTCCTTTGTTCGAATCTTATTTCAGCCACAGAACTTCGGTCTTTCGGAATTTCGGTTAGCTGACAGGATATGCACACCTTAGTTTCAAGATGTACCATCTGTGAAAATTTGAAGTAAATCCGACCATAAATGACGGCTGTAGAGCGCGAACACAATTTTTCACTATATTTAGCTGTGACGTCATGTGACGTCATAGGCTGCTGATAATCATTGAAATCAAAATTTCCTCATGTGACTAATTACCCATAAAAATTTCATCGTCCCAGGACTATTGCAACATGTTAAACTAAGCATTTAGTTAGGAAGAAGAAAAGAATTATAATAATAAAAAAATGACGTCACGTGACGTCATATGACGTTTATTTTCACATAATTGTTAGACACCCAGAGACCTACTAACTGACAAAATTTCAACTTTCTTTCTCAAATAGGACAGTTTTTATAAGCATTTAAAAATTGACGTCCTTGGTTCGAATCTTGGATCCGCCATAGATGCTTGGACTTTTCAAATTTTGAAAAACGGACACCGGTATACACAATAAGAACGTAATATACACATTCTGTGAAAATTTGATGAAAATCAGCCCATTAATAATGGCTCTGGACCGTGTACAAACTTACGTAGTCAATTTCAAATGTGACGTCATATGACGTCATAGGCTTCTGAAAATCATTGAAATCGAAATTTCAGCGTCTGAATCATTTATCATTAAATTCTCATTGCCCTTCGACAATTTCAACATATAGAAATACTCTTATTAATATTAGAAATACATTATCATATAATGACGTCACGTAACGTCATATGACGTTTATTTTCACAAAATGTTTAAGACTCCCAGAGACCTATATACTGACCAAATATCAACTTTCTATCTCAAATAGGACCGATTTTATAAGCATTTAAAAATTTACGACCTTGGTTCGAATCTTGAATTCGCTATAGAACCATGGACTTTTTGAATTTTGAAAAAGGGACAACGAGATGCACAACTAGAACTTAATATACACATTCTGTGAAAATTTGATGAAAATCGGTTCATAAACTATGGCTGTAGACCGCGTACAAACTTTTGTTGCATATTTCAAGTGTGACGTCGTATGACGTCATAGACATATGAAATTCATAGAAATCAAAATTTCAGCGTTTGAAGCATGTGTCATTAAATTTTCATTGCCCTTCGACAATTTCAACATATAGAGATATTATTGTTAATATTAGAAATACATTATCATATAATGACGTCACGTGACGTCATATGACATTTATTTTCACAAAATGTTTAAAACTTCTAGAGACCTATATACTGACTAAATATCAATCTTCTATCTCAAATAGGACTGATTTTATAAGCATTTAAAAATTTACGACCTTGGTTCGAATCTTGGATTCGCTATAGAACCATGGACTTTTCGAATTTTGAAAAACGGACACCGGGATGCACAACTAGAGCCTAACATACACATTCTGTGAAATTTTTTTGAAAATCGGTCCAGAAATAATGGCTGTAGACCGCGTACAAACTTTTTCACGTGACGTCAAATCTGACGTTATATGACGTCATATGAATATATAATTCATTGCATCCGAAAGCTCATTGTTTGAAATATATGCCATAAAATTTTCATTGTTCTGAGTCAATGGCAACACCTCGAAATTAACACAAATATAAGAGGAAGAAAAAAAGAATAAGAAGAAGAAGAATAATAAAAAAACAGTACAAACCCAATATGACTTTCTGCCTGTAGGCAGAAAGTCCTAATAATAAACAGAACAAACCCAATAGGACTTTCTGCTTTAGGCAGAAAGTCCTAATAAATAGATGTCATTCGTCTAAACGAATGATAGGACTTTCTGCAATCTGTGTTAATGCAAAAAGCAGAAGAAAGAAGTATCATGTAATGACTCACCTCTGGTAGTATTTCATGTTCATGCTGAACAATTGACATTATATTCCGCGAAAAATAAGCGTTTAGTTACGAGGAAAAAAAGAGTAACAGTAGTAGTAGTATGCTTATGACGTCATATGTCGTCACGACTCAAAACATATTAAGAAATTATGCAGAACTGCAAACTGTGTAAGTTTCAAATTTCTATCTCATCCCGAAGTTCTTTACTCCTAAAATGAAATTTTTGGCCCTATGTTCGAATCTTACTTCAGGCACAATACTTCGGTTTTTCGGAATTAAGGTTAGCTGACAGGATATGCACACCTTAGTTTCAAGATGTACCATCTGTAAAAATTTGAAGAAAATCTGATCATAAATGGCGGCTGTAGAGCGCGAACACCATTTTTCACTATTTTTAGCTCTGACGTCACGTGACGACATAGGGTGCTGAAAATGCTGTTGCTCAAAAGCGCATACTTTACTGCAATAACTCTGAAATTTTCATTATTCTGAACAATTGGCATCATGTCGAAATCATTGCCCCAAATTAAAAATAAGTGGTCTGCTGATGGCGTCCTCTGACGTCACGATTCAAAATATTTGTAGAAATAATGCAGAACTGCAAACTGTGTAAGTTTCAACTTTCTATCTCATCCTGAAGCTCTTCAATCCTAAAATGAAATTTTTGGTCCTATGTTCGAATATTACTTCAGCCACAATACTTCGGCTTTTCGGAATTAAGGTTAGCTGACAAAATATTCACACCTTAGTTTCAAGATGTACCATCTGTAAAAATTTGAAGAAAATCTGATCATAAATTGCGGCTGTAGAGCGCGAACACCATTTTTCACTATTTTTAGCTCTGACGTCAGGTGACGACATAGGGTGCTGAAAATGCTGTTGCTCAAAAGCGCATACTTTACTGTCATAACTCTGAAATCTTCATTATTCTGAACAACTGGCATCATGTCGAAATCATTGCCCTAAAATGAAAATTAAGAAGTATGCTTATGACGTCACATGACTACATTTGACGTCACGACTCAAAATATATTAAGAAGTTCTGCAGAACTGCAAACTGTGTAAGTTTCAATTTTCTATCTCATCCTGAAGCTCTTTAATCCTAAAATGAAATTTTCGGTCCTATGTTCGAATCTTATTTCAGCCACAGAACTTCGGTCTTTCGGAATTTCAGTTAGCTTACAGGATATGCAAACCTTAGTTTCAAGATGTACCATCTGTGAAAATTTGAAGACAATCCGACCATAAATGGCGGCTGTAGAGCGTGAACACCATTTTTCACTATTTTTAGCTCTGACGTCATATGACGTCATAGGGTGCTGAAGATGCTTTTCAAAAGCGCATACTTTACTGTCATAACTCTGAAATATTCATTATTCTGAACAACTGGCATCATGTCGAAATCATTGCCCTAAAATAAAAATTAAGAAGTATGCTTATGACGTCACATGACGTCTTATGATGTCACGACTCAAAATATATGTAGAAATTCTGCAGAACTGCAAACTGTGTAAGTTTCAACTTTCTATCTCATCCTGAAGCTCTTTAATCCTAAAATGAAATTTTCGGTCCTATGTTCGAATCTTATTTCAGCCACAGAACTTCGGTCTTTCGGAATTTCGGTTAGCTGACAGGATATGCACACCTTAATTTCAAGATGTACCATCTGTGAAAATTTGAAGACAATCGGCCCATTAATAATGGCTCTGGAACGTGTACAAACTTTCGTAGTCAATTTCAAATGTGACGTCATATGACGTCATAGGCTTCTGAAAATTATTGAAATCGAAATTTCATCGTCTGAATCATTTGTCATTAAATTTTCATTACCCTTCGACAATTTCAACATATAGAAATACTCTTATTAATATTAAAAAAAAACATTATCATATAATGACGTCAAGTGACGTCATGTGACGTTTATTTTCACAAAATATTTAAGACTCCCAGAGACCTATATACTGACCAAATATCACTTTTCTATCTCAAATAAATCCGATTTTATAAGCATTTAAAAATTTAAGACCGTGGTTCGAATCTTGAATTCGCTATAGAACCATGGACTTTTCGAATTTTGAAAAACGGATACCGAGATGCACAACTAGAACTTAATATACACATTCTGTGAAAAATTGATGAAAATCGGTTCATAAACAATGGCTGTAGACCGCGTACAACTTTTGTTGCATATTTCAAGTGTGACGTCATATGACGTCATAGGCATATGAAAATCATAGAAATCAAAATTTCAGCCTTTGAAGCATGTGTCATTAAATTTTCATTGCCCTTCCACAATTTCAATATATAGAAATATTCTTGTTAATATTAGAAATACATTATCATATAATGACGTCACGTGACGTCATATGACATTTATTTTTATAAAATGTTTAAAACTTCTAGAGACTTATATACTGACTAAATATCAACTTTCTATCTGAAATAGGACAGATTTTATAAGCATTTAAAAATTTACGACCTTGGTTCGAATCTTGGATTCGCTATAGAACCATGGACTTTTCGAATTTTGAAAAACGGACACAGGGATGCACAACTAGAGCCTAACATACACATTCTGTGAAATTTTGATGAAAATCGGTCCAGAAATAATGGCTGTAGACCGCGTACAAACTTTTTCACCTGACGTCAAATCTGACGTTATTTGACGTCGTATGAATATAAAATTCATTGCATCCGAAAGGGCATGGTTTGAAATATATGCCATTAAATTTTCATTGTTCTGAGTCAATGGCAACACATCGAAATTAACACAAATATAAGAGGAAGAAAAAAAGAATAAATAGATTTCATTCGTTGATACGAATGATAGGACTTTCTGCAACATTTTGAAATGTAAAGATTAATACCGTTAGAAAGAATATATATTATATTTCCTACCTTTTACTTTTTTTTTTTTTTCATATGGAATTCTCATGCATGAACTTTGTGAAGTAAGCCATATGTCGAAAATAAAAAAATCTTTATTTTGATATCGCTTTCTTATAACTTGACCAATTTTAATTGTTGTTGTTGTTGTATTGGTGTTTACCGTCGCTGTGATAGTATTTCAATCATATAGAGACGTCCAGGTAATTACAGGCGGAGGAAGACCCCGAGTACACAGAGATACGCGGATATAACCACCGACCTACCGCAAGCCAGCTGGAAGGCTTCCTCACATGAAAAAGTCCCTACCGGAATTCGAACCCACAGCGGTGAGGGGCTGAGAGATTCCAAGTTTAGCATTCTAGGTACCAAAATAAATGTCCTGAAAATCCCTACAATTCAATTGTAGCATATTTGGGTCTAGTTTTATAGGTTTTCAAAATATAAGCAATTAAACTTAAACCTATTAATTCTGCATAACAAAATTCTTTTTTTTTAATTTCGTGTACAGTCGCGGGAATAAAACCGTAAATGTTACCATGCAATAGATTCGTCGACGCGTGTAGCCTCGTGAGTTAAATTTCAATAATGCTTGTACATACGATGGAGACGACTGTATTCGTTATAGTTAGTGTTTATTAAGAGAGAATTTAACAGTTAAGAAGCCAGAACGAGCGTAACGAGTGACGGCTTCTTAACTGTTAAATTCTCTCTTAGTGTTTGAAATTATTTTTGTCCAATGAAATCATTCCATTTTTTCAAAATTTTGTCTCCATTTAATTCATTTAATCGGCATCAACTTGTCACTAAATACTATTCCGCTAAATCAACTGATCAATTTAAAACCAGCTTCAAACACCTTCACTGCGCATGTGCGTCAAGATGTGTCGAGAAGCGGAGCTTTATGTGTTCACCAAAATAGACTAAGACCACAATTACCTGCCCTTGGTTACCGGATGTTCATACACAGAAAAAAGTGACCCTATTTAATGCTGAATTAAGGTGAGATTTTGACTGAAAGACATGCAATAAAGGATTGAATTCTATAGAACAGTTAAAATAGTCATAAAATGCCCAATTTGGAGGCCTTATTGCACAACAATATTAATAGTTTAGCATTACCGAGGGGGGGGGGGGAATTTTTTAAAAAATTGGCGTGAAATGGCCGACCGGTGCACTAAATTCATACGCATGTTATTTGGCCTTAAATAGGTCAAAAAGTAGTCGGGTGACTCCATGTTTAAAATGTACAGAATTATTTCTCTTGAATAGATCTATCTAATGAGGGTAAGTTTGGATGCCAATGTCCCTTACAGAAATTGTCATTTGTATATATGCTTATATAGAACATATAGTAAATTTAAATTGTGGTCTTAGTCCACAGCATGGGTAACGTGTTACAGGGATTTTTGATGTGAACGCATGAACATCGACAAAAAATAATACACAGCAACCATAGAGAACAAACATTTACTCACCAGGATGGACCAAATATAAAATTAGTATCGGTCATCGCTTTAATTTCCAGGATTCTGATTAATCCAAAATAACACAAGAACTCTACCCTTCCGCTTAGTTTAGTTTAAACATGTATTATTGCCTAAGTAATGATGATACAACATTGAAGATTTTAAAAAATAAGCAAGAGGGTTTGACCACAAGTTCTAACAACATTAGTATCGGTCATCGCTTTAAAGACACTTGTGTAATTTCAATGTCTACACATGTTAACACAGAATGGGTAATATATAACTAATTACTAAACAAAGCGATTAAGTAAATATCCGATTAAATAAATTCAAATTGAAAAATGTATATAAATAATGAGAAGAGAAGAAAAAAACACACTTACAAACAAGGGTTACTTAAATCAAAAAAAAAAAAAAAAAAAAAAAAAAAAATAATGTCCAAAACACAACATATATAGGTGCAGATATATGAACCTTTCTAAACAGTATCTTTTATTCAAATTTCAATCACCACTTTTTTGCGGAAGAGATCAAAGTCGGCTTCCGGTTCAATGCTCATTTGGAGCGTAGATCTACACAGATATACACAGCTAGAGCGACGCATTGACCTTTGACATAACATGTTACATGTCACGTGATGTAATTCACGCCGGGAATAGGTTGATAGGGCGGAGTCTAAAAAATCAATACTATATTTGGAATGTGCGACTGCGTTAAATTTCAAACATAATATCAAACACTAAGTAAGTTAGTGTTATTTAGTAAGCATTAAGTGACTAGTCCATTAAATCGGTCGCGCGGCTTTGCCGTGCCTGGCCGATTTAATTTCAGTAATGCTTACTAAAAAATACACTAACCTATACTTAATTAACACTGACTAACTTAGAGTTTGCCCCGCACTATTACTACGTTATGCTGCTATATTAGAAGATGGCGCCATATAAGTGTTACGTCAGCGTGTTGTTAAAGTATTCACACACGTGCACATGCTTTCCAAATATGGATGTAACACATAAATTTCGCGCATTTTTTGACCGTCGGCTCATTTCTTTTTCAGATTTCAATCAATTTATGTGGTGGCTGTTTTTTTTTAAATTTATTTATCTTGTTTGAATTAGTTGAGAAATCAGAAAATATCAACTGATTGACATTAAGGAAAGAACGAAATATGTAAAAGATAATCGTTTAAAAAAGTCGGTGTCAGCGGAAGGAATAGGAATACCCTGGAAATACCAAATCAAACGAGATAACACATGATCTGTAAGTTGTTTAAAAACGTTATATCAATTATTCAATTCTTGTATTTACCAAATTCGTAAACATAGGTACTGGTATAGCTCCCTTGGTTGGCGCTCAGCTTAATAAGGGTAGTTCTAGGACTGATGGGCCGGTGTCCGGATAATGTGACTGGGTGTGGTATCATGCCAACTGTCTTCGACGTGATACTGTACAGTGTGACAACACTACATTTGTCTCAAGTAGACATTGTCTCCAAAAGACTTAAATACTGTCGGTGGGACGTTAAACCTAATAAACTATACTTGTATTTTAGTCCCTTTGCAAAAAATATTTCCGAAACTCCTCATTCTTATGTAAATGTTTATCTATAAACATGATTATTTAAGCAACTTTAATAAATGTTTACAAAAGACGTCAACATGCGCCTGTGTGCACACCTCGTGTGTAGGGATCGGTGTAGTAAACACTGCTATATATGATATCAGTTTGTTTGTTGGGTTTAACGTCCCACCGACAGTAATTCAGCCAGTCACGATGTCTACTTCATGCGGGTATAGGACTACCACACTGCAGTATTACGCCGTAGACATGTGGCATGATACCACACCCAGTCACATCATCCTGATACCGCGCTAACCAGTCCTGCAAATACCCTTATATGCTGAGCGCCAAGCAAGGGAGCTATAACAGTACCATTTTTTACGACTTTGGTATGTCGGGTCGGGGATCGAACCCACGACCTTCCGCTCCCGAGGCGGACGCTCTAACCACTCGGCCACCGGAAAGGGTACGCTTGTTCAGCTAGTAATATCAATACGATATAAGTAAAAAGTTTTTTGCAATTTATATGACTAATACATAGCTGTAAACTTACATATTTTCCGAAAATGCTTCAATTAACGTGAAAGCGAAAGTAGGATATTTCTCGAAAATTCTTACACTTGGGTTTATATTCGTATTTTTGATGTAACTTCCTTATACTTTAATCAATTTTAAAACTCTAGGTACCAAAATAATCGTCTTAAAATTCTCTACATCTCACTTGCTTAAGGTGTGGACTTATTTCTAATGAGCTTTGAGATATTAGCCGTAGAACTTTGACAACACGGCAGAATCGCTGAGATTCTACATGTTTAAATTCTTATTTTTGATGTAACTTCCTTATACTTTGTTCAATTTCAAAACTTAAGGTACCAAAATAATCGTCTGAAAATTCTCTACATTTCACACGCTTTATGTTTAGGAATATTACTAATACTTTTTGAGATACAAGCTCTTAAACCACCTGAAAAATGAAAAATTCACCAAAGCTACATACACGAATTTCGTTTTTTCCCCATTCCTCCATCAATCTTTGGCCAATCATTAAAGTTTAGGCATCAAAAGAACGGCCAAACATTTCTCTACAAATAATATTCATCATCATATTTTGAAAAATCAAAGATTTTCGAGGTATAAACTGTTAAACACACTGGGGGTTACCAAATTTTCATTTTTCCGCCATAACTCAACCAATTCAACCCCGATCATCAAAAACTAAATATCATCTGAAAGGTCTTTCTAAGCACTACAAATTATACGCATAGTGTCTCGATAGAATATTTACCGTTTTTGAGATATTTAAGGCCGAAGAAAAAGCCGATAATTGATATATAACCTTGACCTTTGGGATTTTCCGGAAACGAAAGTAACATGGCTCCATAGAATCTAATACTGCATCTTCAGACAAAATTTCAAGCAAATCATACAAAAAATGAAGCCTACAGGGCTTAAAAACCGTTAAAAATTTCATCGTCCTAGGAGTATTGCAACATAGAAAAATAAGCGTTTAGTTAGGAAGAAAAAAAGAACTAGATTTCATTCGTTCATACGAATGATAGGACTTTCTGCTACATTTGTTAAACACTTAAAAGCTAAAAAAGTAAAAAGATATGAAATTCCAGCCTTTAACTTGCTTTTGTATGGCCATAACTTAAATAAACTTTGAAAAATATAACCGTTTAACTTGGAGGATATGGCAAAAGAAACTGAAAATCATTTTTTTATATCGATTTATTTAACTTGGATTATTTTTATAATCTATGTTACAAATCAAATTTATTTAAAATGCTTACAATTCGAATTTCATCCTGTAATAATTGCCGAAGACCGCATAAAAGCTTGTGTAGACAGCGTCAAGTTTGGTGTCATGTGACGTCATAGGCATAAGAAAATCAATGAAATGAAATATTAAGTATTTTGAATATAACAAGTAATTTTTTCATGCTCCTTGCAACTTTGCAACATATAGAAATTAACGCGTAGATATATTAACATTCTTTTTGACCTTATGACGTCAAATGACGTTAATCCTCACAGAATATGAATAAGTCTCAAAAACTAATATTCAGTCCAAATATCAACTTTCTAAATCATCTGGAAGCGATTTTATATGTATTTGAAATTTGACGTCAATGGTTCGAAACTTGGATTCGCCATAGAACCATTGCTTTTTCGAATTTGTAAAAAGGGACCCGGGATACACATATAGAGCGTTACATATACATTCTGTGAAATTTTGATGAAAATCGGTCCAAAAATAATGGCTGTACACCGCGTAAAACCTTTTTGTCCTGACGTCAAATCTTACGTGATATAACGTCACATTAATATGAATTACATCGCATTCTAAAGCACACGGATTGATGTACATACCATTAGATTTCCATTGTCCTGGGAAGTAAACAACATATTTAAATTAACGCGTATATATCAGAAATTATTTTTGACCTTATGACGTCATATGACGTCATGTGACGTTCATCTTCATAGAATGTAAAGCACTCTTGGAGACTTATATACTATCCAAATATAATATTATATTTCTAACTCATCTGGAAACGATTTTATACGTATTTGAAATTTGACGTCAATGGTTCGAATTTTGGATCCGCCATAAAACCTTTGCATTTTCGAATTTGGAAAAACGGACACCGGAGTGTACAACTAGACTTTAACATACACATTCTGTGAAATATTAATGAAAATCGGCCCAGAAATAATGGCTGTAGACCGCGTACAAGCATTTTAGACGACGTCAAGTTTGACGTCAAAACACGTCATAGTCAAATGAAAATTATGGAAATGGAAACAGTTCTATCTGAAGCAAATGCTATTAAATTTTCAAGGTGCTCGGACGTAAACAACATATAAAAATTAACACATAAAAATTAGAAATTACCTTTCACCTCATGACGTCATATGACGTTCATCTTCAGAGAATATAAAGCAACCCTCGAGATTTATATTCTGTCCAAATATCATCTTTCTAGCTCATTTGTAAGCGATTTTATACGCATTTTAAATTTGACGTCAATGGTTCGAATCTTGGATTCGCCATAGAACTATTGCATTTTCAAATTTTGAAAAGCGGACACCGGAAGGCACAACAAGAGCCTAACATACGCATTCTGTGAAATTTTGATGAAAATCGGCCCAGAAATAATGGCTGTAGACCGCGTACAAACATTTTTAGACGACGTCAAGTTTGACGTCAAAGCACGTCATAGTAAAATGAAAATTATTGAAATGCAAACAGTTCTATCTGAAGCATATGCTATTAAATTTTCAAGGTGCTCAGACTTGTACAACATATAAAAATTAACACGTAAATATTAGAAATTACCTTTCACCTCATGACGTCATATGACGTCATATGACGTTCATCTTCAGAGAATGTAAAGTAACCCTTGAGACTTATATTCTCTCCAAATATCATCTTTCTAGCTCATTTGTAAGCGATTTTATACGCATTTGAAATTTGACGTCAATGGTTCGAATCTTGGATTCGCCATACAACCATTGCCATTTCGAATTTTGAAAAACGGACACCGGAAGGCACAACTAGAGCCTAACATACACATTCTGTGAAATTTTGATGAAAATCGGCCCAGAAATAATGGCTGTAGACCGCGTACAAACTTTTTCACCTTACGTCAAATCTGACGTTATATGACGTCATATGAATATGAAATTCATTGCATTCGAAAGCTCATGGTTTGAAATATATGCCATAAAATTTTCATTTTTCTGGGCCATTGGCAACACATCGAAAATAACACAAATACAAGAGGAAGAAAAAAAGAATAAGAAGAATAAGAACTAGATGTCATTCGTTTAAACGAATGATAGGACTTTCTGCAACATCTGCTTTATATAGTATATATAGAAGATGACATAATAGATAATCTGTCCAAATTGCAACTTTCTATCTCCTCTATTTCTATATAAAATAGCACAAATAGAACACATTCTGTGAATTTTAATAAAAGTCCGCCCATATCTTGCACATGTAGTTTACATACAACATTTATACTATGTCAT
This sequence comes from Solen grandis, assembly GCA_021229015.1. Taxonomy (NCBI): domain Eukaryota; kingdom Metazoa; phylum Mollusca; class Bivalvia; order Adapedonta; family Solenidae; genus Solen; species Solen grandis. The sequence continues at coordinate 23,510,888 of CM037784.1, forward strand.
ATGACATGAAAGAAAAATGAAACAGTGTTCAAATGTAAGTTTCTAACTTTCATCACACATAGAATTTCATCACTCCAGCTCAGTTGTAACCTTGTTTAATTTTAGCCTCATTAGGAAGAAGTATTGAATATTTGTATAGTGCTATATCCTTTCGACACCTGTAACGTAGTTAATCGTATTTAGCGATTTTGGCGTGTTTGGGCTTCCGTAGTTTTGCCATAAATTCCTGGAATTTCGAACTATGGTGATATTTTGAAAGGTAACATCCCAGCCTACAAACTGATGCAATATGAATATCGTTAGCATAACAATGCAGTTTTTAGATGGTCTAAAATGTGGGGCTGCGTGCGAATTTTTCAAGGCTTGCAAACTGCTCGCTAGCTACGCAGTGTTGCAAATACGGATTTTTGTCTTGTGCCGTTGTACATGTATTAACTTCAATGCTTATTTTGGAAACAGTCAACATTCGACAAAAAAAAACAAAAAAAAAAAAAAACAACAAAATCAAGATATAGCCCATCAATTGCAATTTGGTAAATTTTTTTTTTTTTTTTTTTTTTTTTTTTTTTTTAAGTCGTTGCGCAAGTATTTAAGCTTGGTGACCCCTGCGCGTGACCTTTTCCATATTTTTATGATGCATGATTATGAAATATCTTATTTTCCATGTAACTTTCTTATATGAAGTCCAATTTCAATACAGCTATAATTTTTATTCATACATAATTTTACAAAAATCGATATTTATTTTAGATATTGACTGTTAAACCTCAAGAAAACAGCATATTATCAGCAAAATTAGCTTCATTTCATTTAGTTTTTTTGCTTATAACTTTGTATTGCGTAAACCAATTTTAATAAACTAAATATCTTTGGAAATGTTTTGAGATATGGCTACATATATGCAGTAGGGGTGAAATCAAAATTTCCTCACGTGCCTAATAATCCATAAAAATTTCATCGTCCTAGGACTATTGCAACATATTAAAATAAGCGTTTAGTTAGGAAGAAGAAAAGAATAATAATAATAATAAAAATGACGTCACGTGACGTCATATGACGTTTATTTTCACATAATTGTTAAGACACCCAGAGACCTACTAACTGACAAAATTTCAACTTTCTATCTCAAATAGGACAGTTTTTATAAGCATTTAAATATTGACGTCATTGGTTCGAATCTTGGATCCGCCATATATGCTTGGACTTTTGAATTTTGAAAAATGGACACCGGCTGAAAATCGGCCCATTAATAATGGCTCTGGACCGTGTACAATCTTCTGTAGTCAATTTCAAATGTGACGTCATATGACGTCATAGGCTTCTGAAAATCATTGAAATCGAAATTTCAGCGTCTAAATCATTTGTCATTAAATTTTCATTGCCCTTCGACAATTTCAACATATAGAAATAATCTTGTTAATATTAAAAATACAGTATCATATAATGACGTCACGTGACGTCATATGACGTTTCTTTTCACAAAATATTAAAGACTCTTAGAGACCTATATACTGACCAAATATCACTTTTCTGTCCTAAATAGGACCGATTTTATAAGCATTTAAAAATTTACGACCTTGGTTCGAATCTTGAATTCGCTATAGAACCATGGACTTTTCGAATTTTGAAAAACGGACACACTGGGATGCACAACTAGAACTTAATATACACATTCTCTGAAAATTTGATGAAAATCGGCCCATTAATAATGGCTCTGGACCGTGTACAAACTTTCGTAGTCAATTTCAAATGTGACGTCATATGACGTCATAGGCTTCTGAAAATCATTGAAATCGAAATATCAGCATCTGAAGCATGCGGCATTAAATTTTCTTTGCCCTTCGAAAATTTCAACATATAGAAATAATCTTGTTAGAATTAGAAATTCATTATCATATAATGACGTCACGTAACGTCATATGACATTTATTTTCACAAAATGTTTAAGACTCCCAGAGACCTATATACTGACCCAATATCATTTTTCTATCTCAAATAGGACCGATTTTATAAGAATTTGAAAATTTACGACCTTGGTTCGAATCTTGGAATCGCTATAGAACCTTGGACTTTTCGAATTTTGAAAAACGGACACCGGGATGCACAACTAGAACTTAATATACACATTCTGTGAAAATTTTATGAAAATCGGTTCATAAACAATGGCTCTGGACCGCGTACAAAATTTTGTAGCATATTTCAAGTGTGACGTCATATGACGTCATAGGCACATGAAAATCATAGAAATCAAACTTTTAGCAATTGAAGCATGTGTCATTAAATTTTCATTGCCCTTCGACAATTTCAACATATAGAAATACTCTTGTTAATATTAGAAATACAATATCTTATAATGACGTCACGTGACGTCATATGACATTTATTTTCACAAAATGTTTAAAACTTCTAGAGACCTACATACTGACTAAATATCAACTTTCTATCTTAAATAGGACAGATTTTATAAGCATTTAAAAAATTTACGACCTTGGTTCGAATCTTGGATTCGCTATAGAACCATGGACTTTTCGAATTTTGAAAAACAAACACCGGGATGCACAACAAGAACTTAATATACACAATCTGTGAAAATTTGATGAAAATCGGTTCACAAACAATGGCTGTAGACCGCGTACAAACTTTTGTAGCATATTTCAAATGTGACGTCATATGACGTCATAGGCATATGTAAATCATAGAAATCAAAATTTCATCGCATCAAGTATATGCCATTAAAATTTCATGGCCCTGGGACCATTGCAACATGCTTAAATTAACGCTCAGTTTGGAAGAAAAAAAGAATAAGAAGAACTAGATGTCATTCGTCTAAACGAATGATAGGACTTTCTGCAACCTGTGTTAATGCAAAAAGCAGGAGATAGAAGTTTCATGTAATGACTCACCTCTGGTAGTATTTCATGTTCATGCTGAACAATTGACATTATATTCCGCGAAAAATAAGCGTTTAGTTACGAAGAAAATCGAAATTTCAGCATCTGAAGTCTGTGTCATTAAATTTTCATACCCCTTCAAACATTTCAACATAAAGAAATAATCCAGTAAATATTAGAAATACATTATCATATAATGACGTCACGTGACGTCATATGACGTTAATTTTCATAAAATCGTTAAGACTCCCAGAGACCTATATACTGACCAAATATCAACTTTCTTTTTCAAAAAGGACCGCTTTTATAAGCATTTGAAAATTTACGACCTTGGTTCGACTCTTGGAATCGCTATAGAACCTTGGACTTTTCGAATTTTGAAAAACGGACAGCGGGATGCACAACTAGAAATTAATATACACATTCTGTGAAATTTTGATGAAAATCGGTTCATCAATAATGGCTGTAGACTGCGTACAAACTTTTGTAGCATATGTCAATTGTGACGTCATATGACGTCATAGACATATGAAATTCATAGAAATCAAAATTTCCTCACGTGACTAATAAGCCATAAAAATTTCATCGTCCTAGGATTATTGCAACATAGAAAAATAATCGTTTAGTTAGGAAGAAAGAAAGAATAATAATAATTAATATATTTAAAATGACGTCACGTGACGTCATATGACGTTTATTTTCTCATAATTGTTAAGACACCCAGAGACCTACTATCTGACAAAATTTCAACTTTCTATCTCAAATAGGACAGTTTTTATAAGCATTTAAAAATTGACGTCCTTGGTTCGAATCTTGGATCCGCCATAGATGCTTGGACTTTTCGAATTTTGAAAAACGGACACCGGTATACACAATAAGAAATTAATATACACATTCTGTGAAAATTTGATGAAAATCGGCCTATTAATAATGGCTCTGGACCGTGTACAAAGTTTCGTAGTCAATTTCAAATGTGACGTCATATGACGTCATAGGCTTCTGAAAATCATTGAAATTGAAATTTCAGCGTCTGAATCATTTGTCATTAAATTTTCATTGCCCTTCGACAATTTCAACATATAGAAATACTCTTGTTAATATTAGAAATACATTATCATATAATGACGTCACGTGACGTCATATGACGTTTATTTTCACAAAATGTTTAAGACTCTTAGAGACCTATATACTGACCAAATATCATTGTTCTATCTCAAATAGGACCAATTTTATAAGCATTTAAATATTTACGACCTTGGTTCGAATCTTGAATTCGCTATAGAACCATGGACTTTTCGAATTTTGAAAAACGGACACAGAGATGCACAACTAGAACTTAATATACACATTCTGTGAAAATTTGATGAAAATCGGCCCATTAATAATGGCTCTGGACCGTGTACAAACTTTTGTAGTCAATTTCAAATGTGACGTCATATGACGTCATAGGCTTCTGAAAATCATTGAAATCGAAATTTAAGCATCTGAAGCATGCGGCCTTAAATTTTCAATGCCCTTCAAAAATTTCAATATATAGAAATAATCTTGTTAGAATTAGAAATTCATTATCATATAATGACGTCACGTGACGTCATATGACGTTTATTTTCACAAAATGTTTAAAACGTCTAGAGACCTATATACTGACTAAACATCAACTTTCTATCTTAAATAGGACAGATTTTATAAGCATTTAAAAAATTACGACCTTAGTTCGAATCTTGGATTCCCTATAGAACCATGGACTTTTCGAATTTTGAAAAACGGACACCGGGATGCACAACAAGAACTTAATATACACAATCTGTGAAAATTTGATGAAAATCGGTTCACAAACAATGGATGTAGACCGTGTACAAACTTTTGTAGCATATTTCAAATGTGATGTCATATGACGTCATAGGCATATGAAAATCATAGAAATCAAAATTTCAGCGTTTGAAGCATGTGTCATTAAATATTCATTGACCTTCGACAATTTCAACATATAGAAATATTCTTGTTAGTATTAGAAATACAGTATAATATAATGACGTCACTTGGCGTCATATGACATTTATTTTCACAAAATGTTTAAAACTTCTAGAGACCTATATGCTGACTAAATATCAACTTTCTATCTTAAATAGGACAGATTTTATAAGCATTTAAAAAAATTACGACTTTGGTTCGAATCTTGGATTCGCTATAGAACCATGGACTTTTCGAATTTTGAAAAACGGACACCGAGATGCACAACTAGAACTTAATATACACAATCTGTGAAAATTTGATGAAAATCGGTTCACAAACAATGGCTGTAGACCGCGTACAAACTTTTGTAGCATATTTTAAATGTGACGTCATATGACGTCATAGGCAAATGAAAATCATAGAAATCGAAATTTCCTCACGTGACTAATAAGCCATAAAAAATTCATCGTCCTAGGGTTATTGCAACATAGAAAAATAAGCGTTTAGTTAGGAAGAAAAAAAGAATAATAAGAAGAATAAACAGTACAAACCCAAGAGGACTTTCTGCCGAAAGGGCAGAAAGTCCTAATAAAAAAACATAACAAACCCAATAGGACTTTCTGCTTTAGGCAGAAAGTCCTAATAATAAAAAACAGTACAAACCCAATAGGACTTTCTGCCAGTAGGCAGAAAGTCCTAATAATAAGAAAAATAAACATAACAAACCCTATACGTTTTCCGCAAGTTTGCGGAAAGCCGTAATAATAAGAATAAACATAACAAACCCTATACGTTTTCCGCAGGTTGCGGAAAGCCGTAATTACTTGTTTCCATATTGAGCCAGTGTTATCAAAGAATGTTAATCACAATTGACGAACAAAACAAATCAACAGATCTCATGATCGCAATCCTGCACGAATTAATCTTATTTAAGTAAATGTACTAAAACAAAATCATAATCTTTTATTCTATAATTTTTTTATAAATGTAAGTTGATTTTATTTAACTGGATATTCTGGGTGAGTTTTGGACATAATGAAATTTATAGCAGCTAATTCACAGATGATCATTGACTAAGAATTTGTTTTTTCTGTGACTGGTCACAGTCACTTCTCGCGCATTTATATACTTCACAGGCTGAAAAAAATACACCAACGAATTTGCCATCAGGAACTGAAGAATATGCCATGTTTCGTTACATGTCACTTTGTACTGCATGCACCTGCTTCAGGGATACCGTATTTTGTATTTACATGTAATCGATTACCCTTAAGTGCGCGTTTACGAAAATAGCATGTTCCTGTGCAATACAAAGACTTAACCAACATTAACGACGGAGAGAGAAACAAAAACTGTTTTTCAGCGTAGCTCTCTGACCTCACTTTTGACCTACTTAGGGATGATGACCCTAAAGCAGTGCTGAACGAATATTTGACGATTTCCTTTGGTAGATGTCCTTCTGCTCACGGAAAAAAAAGAGTTACGCACAATTGTTGATGGAGTTGACTATAGGCTGAAACATATGATTCGTATCCACTGAATGTTCATGAAATATTCTAACTAAATTGCAATTTCTTTTATTTTTATTTATTTTGACTTCCAAGGATGAAATGGCTTCACAGATAATGATTTTTACTTTAGTCGAAATTAACGCCACATATCTGTTATAGTCATTTATTGTTATTTCTACGGATCATCTGAGAACGAGCTGCTTTAAAAGTATTGAAGGAAACAAAAATCCTATTTTCCTTTGTTTAATGTGATGGGGTGTGGTAACACTCTCATGTTGACAAAAGTCCTAAAATAACTTGAACACTCTCGGTGGAACGTTAAACACAAGCACACAAACATACTCCTTGCCTCATTTGTATACGATTCTGTTCTTTTTTTTATTATCATACATTTGAAATCTAATTCAATCTTGTTTCAAAGGCCCAGTTTAACGGCGTCCGTGTAGTGACCGGGACAGTATTACGATGAAGACGGTACGGAAAACTGTTGTAATAACATCTGTTGCTTTGACCAGAGAGCGACCCTGTACAGCGTGAGCTATAACCTTGACTGTTCCAGCACGTGGGAGACTGTTACTAACACTGATGGGAGTGTAGCGGTTTGTATTCCATGTTATTCCGCTTTGCTCCCTTAGTCGTCACACGCCTACTCACCATCATTTCGTCGTTGCTATATAATCCTAAATTTATCAAATTATTATTTTCATAATTAAAATGATTTGAAGGTCTGTTATATTTTGTAATAATACAATTTTCATGAAAAAAAAAAGAGAAAATAAAATTGACATATTGGAGACTAACGCAAGCATAATGTTCAAATATATGCTGTAAAATAACAGTGACATTTATTGAAAATGTTGACCATATTACGCCATTTAATATTTTGTATGGATGTTAAAGTACTCTAATTATTTTCATTTTGCATTGTTGAGTATTCCAGAAACTATCCTAGAATCAATTTGAATTTGAAATACTGTCGCCGAATCACAGTTTATTTTTATCATATGACATTATGCTCAAACAGCTGTTTCCGGTTTCGTATAACCATCACATATTTTATTATATTTAACACGTTACATATAACTTTTAGGTAGAAAAACATCACTCCGCGTCACGCGCGTGTATTCTATATACACACAGTGTGTTAATCTCGTGTTAAACTTAAAAAAAACAAACATCGGCACTCTCTTGGACAGTAACAGATTTGTTTTGGCTGACACTCAATATCTTTCGTGTGTGGCCGTATACGTCTTCAGAAGAAATCGTATGATGTCGTCAAAATGTTTGACCTTTTTAGTACGATTTTGATACAAGTAAAGATATTATTATTGTTAAATGTACTTTTGGCCGCGAGGTGAGGCACATGCTGTGCAAAGCCAAGTCCCGTTGGTCCAAGGCTCATGAGTGCCATTTACTTTTTTCAGCTAGGCTATTATCATCGCTTACCAAAAAAAAAAAAAAATAATAATTTGGATATGTATTTACATCTGGTAAATTTCTTATACGTTTTTTTTATCCTATTCACTTGTATTTCGTCATACTTTTAATTGCAAACTCAGTTATAAAATAATGCACTTATAAAAGTCTCAGTGACAAATGATAAATATGCTTGATACGATCTTTTTTTTTCCCACTACTTCGCAAAACGCGCACTCTTCTTTTCAACATGTCCGAAAAACTGAAACTACAGTTTCAATGTAAGTACAAAAAAGGCTTAATGTTTTTCACGTTCATCCTGATTTCTGAAGACAGAAAAAAGAAAAAACGACACGTGGGATTCGAACAAAGGTCTCGACACGATACCAACGCTCTACCGATTTGATTTGATTTGTGGTATACGTTATGCCTGTTTCTTCTATACCGATAAGCTTTCTATACCTATACCCGAGTGTTTCCCTTGACTTGTGAATATTAAATGAGTGCCAGGTCAAAATTTATTTACTATACAAACATGGCGTGAACAAGGACATGTGTACCAGCAGGACAAACAATACAAAGGGACAGAACTGCACCTTACTAAACAAAGCACTACATTAGAGAACTGTTGTACTTTCTCCCTTACTTTAATCCAATCCCTGTCGCATTTTTTAAAAGATAATTCTTTTTAGGTTTCTATATTCAGGGTAATCCTATTTATTTTCTTCGTCAATAGGTGTGTTTGTGTTGAAGTCACCCCATTCCACACCGTACATCATAAGGAATTATACGTTATAAATAAATTATGCAATATATTATCTGTATTGATTTTTAAGGTCTGTAAAAAGAAAATCATTTAAAACAAACAGAACACGAAGTGTGGGGGAGAACATATCCACTTAATTTCTATTTTTTATAAATGAGTTGTCCTGATTAAAATTGCATTGTTTTGTATTGGATTAAAAATTAATCAAGGAATTTTAGACAAAGGTCTTACAATTGACCACTTTTCTCTTTCTGCATTGGTAATTTTTGAGGTTTATATATTTCCCAAGCAAATTTTATCTTTTATCATTGATTAATTTGGAAATTTATAGGAAAATGTTTTTTAACTTCTAAAACTAATATTGTATAACTATCTTTATCTATACATTTTTCATATTCTTTATATGTGGAAAAGATGCTGTTAACAAGGCCTGTATTTTTTGAAGTAATGATTATTTTTGCTTTAAAAATTAAAGGAACACTTGTATTTTTGGACAACTTCAGAATAAATGCAATATAATTTTTTTTCTCTTCTGTTTTACAAAAATAGTTCTCATCGTGTTATCTGTTTTATTCATTTTGCACGACAAATAATTATTTCTTAATATGAAGTGTCCTTGTTTGTAACCATTAAATCTATGGTATAGCCCCAGCGCCTCCAGTCGGCTAGAGTGACCAAACCTTTATGTCTTTCTACTTTTAGACCTTCGTCGGAAATCTGGTTCCAGCATCTAACGAAAAAGTCACCAACATGCTGCCGGCGCCGGTTAAAGCACTATGCGTCCGTCTGAACATACTGGATTACGTCTGGTTTCCGAGTCTGAGGTTCGACGTATTAGGATGTAACTGACCTGTTTATCTTATTGTGGGTTTTTAACCCTAATAAACGTCAGAATTCTTTGTAACAGTGTATTTGTTTTCTTGTTGCAATTGTAAAATAATCACATACAAACATACTTGCATTCACCACTAAATGAGGACATAGGACATTTTTACCACTGAATAAGGGCACCAATTTTTAATGTGTAATTTTGAAAAATAAGGAAAGAGGATGATACTGTGGCCTTAATATAAATGTTTGGGGGTTTTAAATACTAAATATTGGTTTTAAACTTTTGACTAAATACCACCAGCTGAGGACATCGACACATTCGCAAAAATGGAAAAAAAAAAAAAAAAAAAAAAAAATGAAACAAAAGACAAACATTTCCAATAGATGACATTGACATACCCGCAAAAAAATTGCAAAACACCTCCAACCAAGGACAGGCACCTCCAACTGGGGACATCGATACACCCAAAAAATAAATGGCAAAACACCTCCAACCCAGGACAGGCACCTCCAACTGGGGACATCGACACACCCGCAAAAATGGCAAAACACCTCCAACCATGGACAGGCACCTCCAACTGGGGATATCAACACACCCGCAAAAATGGCAAAACACCTCCAACCAAGGATAAACACCTCCAACTGGGGACATCGATACACCCACAAATAGATGGCAAAACACCTCCAACCCAGGACAGGCACTTCAACTGGGGACATCAACACACCCGCAAAAATGGCAAAACACCTCCAACCGAGGATAAGCACCTCCAACTGGGGACATCGACACACCCGCAAATAAATGGCAAAACATCTCCAACCATGGACAGGCACCTCCAACTGGGGACATCAACACACCCGCAAAAATGGCAAAACACCTCCAACCAAGGACAGGCACCTCCAACTGGAGACATCGATACACCCGCAAAAATGGCAAAACACCTCCAACCAAGGACAGGCACCTCCTACTGGGGACATCCAAACACCCGCAAAAATGGCAAAACACCTCCAACCAAGGACAGGCACCTCAAACTGGAGACATCGATACACCCGCACAAATGGCAAAACACCTCCAACCAAGGACAGGCACCTCCAACTTGGGACATCGACACACCAGCAAAAATGCAAAACACCTCCAACCAAGGACAGGCACCTTCAACTGAGGCCATCGATACACTTGCAAAAAAGATGGCAAAACACCTCCAGCCAAGGACAGGCACCTCCAACTGGGGACATCGACACACCCGCAAAAATGGCAAAACACCTCCAACCAAGGACAGGCACCCTCCAACTGGGGACATCAACACACCCGCAAAAATGGCAAAACACCTCCAATCAAGGATAAGCACCTCCAATGGGGACATCGACACACCCGCAATAATTGCAAAACACCTCCAACCAAGGACAGGCACCTCCAACTGGGGACATCGACACACCCGCAAAAATGGCAAAACACCTCCAATCCAAACGTAAATGAAAACGACATTTTCCAATTTTGTATGGACAAAAATGTTGCTCAGTTTGTGTTGCTGGAACTGTAGGGACATTATGTACTCCGCGTATCCTCTTGCGAACTTGCTGGACAAATATGATATTGATGTAACACTAATGAGAGAACATAAGCTTTTACCAAGATCTGTGAAGTTTTTTTTGATAGTATTCACAAAAGGATTGCTTCGTAAATGCTTATGAAACTGTTGACAATTATGGCCAGTTTAAATGTGGAAAATCTGGTACAGCTATAATGTATAAGAAATCATTTGCTCAATGTATGAGCAAAATACATGCTTTTGGTAAGAATAGAATTACTGGAATTGAGGTTACATGTACTAATTCAAAACCCCTCTACATATTTTGTATATATATGCCTGCGGACAATGCTAATACTAAGTCAAGGGTTTTCAACTAGCTTTTGAAAAAGACTCACTGTATACACATACTCCGTGCAAAACATCTATAGATAATGTTTATGTCCACTCAACGGAATTAGAATCGATCAGACATTTTATGATAGAAGATTGTGCTTATATTTTTACGTCTGACCATGTTAAGCGTTGTACCTGAAACAAAATTGCGACCGAAGACAGATACTAAATACAATAAAGCATGGGATAAATGCACCCTTGATTAATTTAAGCGAAACGGGCATGCTCTTGAAAATGAACTTTATTGCATAATGTCTTACAGTTCAAATTTCTGTGCTGAACAGTATGATTATAACCGCCATTCACTCGTCAAGTTCTGTATTACCCGTCTGTCGTATCAATAAAAATGCGAAACCCTACTGGTGCCCCGAACTAAAAGAGTTGCATGAAACTACTCGTAGATTTCGGAGGTTATGGATAGAGGCTGGTAAACCTAGGGAGTCACAGTTCGTATTAACGCGAGAAAAGAGCTTTCCGCATACTACAACGTCAGAAGCAATACGAATATGGGTATAAAACTATTGACGATCTTTTTAATGCAGCAGAACTAGATGACCGTTTCTTCTGGAAATTACTTCATAATAATATATTCGCAGCCCTGCCACCATATATTTTAAGAATTGGCAAATTGACATTAACGTTAAAAAATCAGAAGTTCTTGTTTTCAGTAAAAAACGCACACTTCTAAATTTAGCAATACTGTATGGTAATGAACATATTTCACAAACAAACCACGCGTACGGCAAGATGGTAATTTGAAATGCACAGAAAGAATCAAAGAGCGATGCCAGAAGACAAAAAGTGCATTTTTTTTGTAATGTTGACACAGGGTGTGTACCCACACGGTATCAACACATGTCAGTAGATCTTTATATTAAAATTGTGCAGCCTGTTACTTTATATGGGAGTGAATTATGGAACAATATTACACAGAATGACATTCGCATTTTAAACAGATTCCAACATTTTGTTTTTAAAAAACTTCAAGGCCTCCCTCTCGCACCAGATATGACATGTGTGAGTCGATGCTTGGTCTCAATAAATTATATTGTGCTGTGATTGTAAGAAAACATCTATTTTTGCACTCGATTCTTAGCTTAGGTACAAACTGCGTAAGTCACAAAATATTTACGCATAGATACTTTCATTATTTGACAAGAAGGCAATGTCAGACGGGATTTGTCCCAGATATCTGTAGAAGTTTGTCTTTACTTTGCCTACATGAATTTAGTAACGTAAGTCTTTCAAATCCTGGCTCTATGCCCACGAGACTCCAGTGGAAACGTTTCATAAAACTCGCCGTAAATAATTCACACCACGAACCTTGAATAGACAGAGTGACCACAGATGACGAGTTAAAGCATTTTATATTATTACAACCCGTATAATGAAGTCGCCTGTATACAGCGTGTGCAGATTACAAAAAATATAGCCACATTAGGCGTCACATTTCTAGACGGTGGTGTTTCTTCCTGTGTGGCTAACCAATACGATCGCTGGGCTTTATTCGACAGCTTTTATCGCATAGATCCGATACTGACCCAGGCGAGCAGAAGATCTTTATATCACTCTATTTGGTTCAAATGTTCATTTACCCGAGATTGTTATTATGAAGTATTACCCCTATTCATTTATAACTGCACGAAGAACCTCGTATAAAACTATTTATAAAGCATAATTGAGTTCTTATATATCTTAATATGATAAAAACTTTCAACTCAGGTGCATTGTATTGGTGACTTCAGTCTCATGTCATTGATATGAGTATGTGTTTGTATCTTTTGTTCATTTGTAAAATCTTTACTTATCATTTGTGCCATGTAATATTCATTGAAATGGCGCTCAGCATATAAGGGTAGTTGCAGGACTGTTTGACCCGGTGTCAGGATAATGTGACTGGGTGTGGTATCATGCCACATGTCTACGGCGTGATACTACAGTGTGGCGGTACTATATATGTCTCAAATAGACATCGTCTCAAAATGACTCAAATACTGTTGGTGGGACGTTAAACCTAACAAACAAACAAATATATTGGGTCCGGATCCGGATCCGACAGATCCGCCGATTAAACCCAGGCTTTCAAACGGTTCATACGTAATATGAACCCAATAAATATCATACTATCTATATAACGACATAAGGGCATAATCACCCAGTATATTGACATGTTCTCTTCAAATGTTGCTAAATCAACCCAATATATTGTTGCAACGGCTCGATATAAGCACATCATTGCCCAGTATATTGACATGTCCACTTCATATATTGCTAAATCTACTTATTATATTGCTGTATCTACATATAAGACCTATCGCAGCGACGGTAAACCCCAATACAACAACAACAACATATAAGACAGTCATGGCTTTCCAGGGGGCCGCCGTGGCCGAGCGGTTACAGTCGTAGACTACAAATCTCTCAGCCCCTCACCGCTGTGGCTTCGAATCCCGGTAGGGACTTCGGATGTTTCATGTGAGGAAGCCTTCCAGCTGGCTTGTGGTAGGTCGGTGATTCTACCCGGATACCTCTGTGTACTCGGGGTCTTCCTTCACCTGTAATTAGCCGGGAGTCGCTATATGATTGAAATAATATCGCAGCGACAGTAAACCCCAATGCAATGCATGGCTTTTCATAGTTATGTGCCATGTCTACTTGATAAAAATAATACATATTGCTTGTATTTTTTGTACTTGCTTAGGTATTCCAATCCACTAATATTTTTTTTTCATTTTAGTGACTTATTTTTGCTACAAGAGACAGATATAGTACTGTCACATCTCATCATAGACAGTGTGGCATGATACAAAACGAAATTTCCTCCAGGGGAGATATAATGACTGGTTTCTGGCGACTCGCGACCGTAGATCGAGCCTGAGATTACAGGAGCGCTCTTACCATTAGGCCATTGGTCAGCTTGTTTTACACTGTTTAAAATGAATTTGTTGGGCGCAATATAGACGCATATTGGATAAATATAGACGCATATTGGATAAATATAGACGCATATTGGATAACTTGTTAACGACGTGTCAACCCGACACCACAACTGGTTTTAATGTTAACACGCACGATAGGGGATGTGGATTCGATTTCAAAAGCGAATGTTACTTTATCCAACCCATGAACCAACGAGAAATATTTATTTTAGAACTTATTTCTCAATTGACATAATATACGGTATTATTAATTAATAACGCCCACAGTGTTAGCAGCAGTTACAACAACAATAAAAATCGGTCGCCAAATGTCACAAAACAATTTAATAACGTTTAAAATAGACATACGCACGAATAAATGATGCTTAGAAAATTGAGATATCGACCAATCCCGGCTCAGAATAAAGGAGACTATTAAAAAGGTTCGTATATCTCTATACAGAGGTCAGTTTAATCCGCTGCCTATCTCTAGTATTAATTAAGCAGGTTATGTTTTAATTGTAGAGACAGTAGAATGAGATCACGACTTGTTTGATGATGTTTTCGACCCACGCTAATGGGGTCAAATGTCCGCACCGGGCCTTTTGTTGTCCTATTTGCTCTTCTATCCGGGATTATTGTACGTGTCGACCGCGCGGACAGATGGATGATAAGGATCTTTAAAGGTGCAGATATCAAAGAGTTAAACAGAATGTGGACGTTCGATATACACAATTAATGAGTCAAAATTAATTGGTCATGATTTTTACAATATGGCGCCCGCGGTGTGAAGCGTATGATTTAACGCCGGACTAAACAAAGCCGGATTTGTATCAATGAGAATGGCATTGTAGCATAAAGACGTGGGCAGCATCGATACATGCCTTAGTAATTTGTATTAGAAAATGGAACTAATCCATCGTAAATACAAAATGAGGAGTGACAGAGGTTGCTTAAAGTAGGTAAACGTAAAAACAAACCAAAACCAACATTAACAACAAATAAGAAACAATGTACAGTAAAACAGCGATCATCCGAGAACTTATTGTTAGAATACCATGACGAAATATATTCCCTGTCAACACAATTGTCTTGAAATTTAAGATACATTGTACAATCATATTCATTCGAAACACTTCGACCTTATTCCAGTAGAAATGGACAAGGTGTCCCGATGAGTCATGTTATCTCATTAATGCGAGTATCTCGATATGCCGAGAGTTCTATACATGTATGAAATTACATGTATGAAATTTCAAATAATACTCATGGAGTACATACAACATGCGTAACGGATATTTTATAATTTTAAAATTTTGCTTGAGTAAATTTGATTGTCAGAAAAGTACAAGATGTACAAAGAGTTGAGAATCGGAAGTATGGCAAGGGCAAGCACGTTAATTGACAGATATTCAGTAACAAGTAAAGCCATGAAATACTTTTATATATAATTATCATATGTGTCAAGTAGCATATATTTCATATCATTTACTATCACATAAAATAGCGAACACTTAAAAAAACAACATGTATTTAGGTATGATAGGGAAAATATATACCGGTATGTCTTATCTAAATAGTGCAACATGTAATGGTAATATGCATGAAATGATATTTTAGAAAATCTCCAATGTTGTTTTATATGTATCAAATGAAAAGGTTCAAAACTTAATAATTTACAGTGCTTGAAAGATGAAACACATTTATAATCGAAAAAAAAAAAAAAAAAAAAAAAAAAAAAAAAATCAAATATACTAACATACTAACAAGATAAGGTTATACTCAAAAAAAAAAAAAAAAAATAAAAATAAAAAAAGTTTGATACTCGAAACATGGCAATATCTGAGATAAAGCATGACTCTAGAAAACAAGACCATATCTCAGATAAAGCCCGATAATCGAAAACAATACTCGAGAATCTCAGATAAAGCATGATACTGAAAAAGAACTCGATAAAGTAAAAAGAAAACAAGACAATAAAGCCGATACTCGAAAACAAAAGAGACCTCAGATGAAGTCTGATACTCGAAAACAATACAAGACATGACGATACCTGAGATGAAGCATGATACTCGAAAACAAGTTTTACCTCATATGAAGCCTGATACTCGAAAAAAAGTTTTACCTAATGAAGCCTGATACTCAAAAACAAGAACTAATAAAGCCTGATACTCAAAACAAGACCTCAAGAAAACAAGACAATACCTAAGATGAAGCGTGATACTCGAAAACAAGACAATACCTGAGATAAAGCCTGATACTCGAAAACAAGATCCTAGATTAAGCATGATACTCGAAAACAAGACTAAACCTGAGATGAAGCCTGGTACTCGAAAGCAAGATCCTAGATTAAGCGTGATACTCGAAAACAAGACAAAACCTGAGATGAAGCCTGGTACTCGAAAGCAAGATCCTAGATTAAGCATGATACTCGAAAACAAGACAAAACCTGAGATGAAGCCTGGTACTCGAAAGCAAGATCCTAGATTAAGCGTGATACTCGAAAACAAGACTAAACCTGAGATAAACCCTGATACTCGAAAACAAGATCCTAGATTAAGCATGATACTCGAAAACAAGACAAAACCTGAGATGAAGCCTGGTACTCGAAAACAAGATCCTAGATTAAGCGTGATATCGAAAAAAAACAAAAAACCAACCGGAAAAAGATTAAGCGTGATACTCGAAAACAAGACTAAACCTGAGATAAATAGGGAATATTATGTTGCAGTAGCTTTCCGTGGCTTCGTATTTTGCTCCGAGCAGCGTGAGAAGAAAGATATCTCGCTCGACCTTCGGTCTCGCGAGATATCTTTCTTCTTACGCTGCGAGAAGCAAAATACGAAGCCACGGAAAGCTACTGCAACATAATTTTCCTTTTATTATATACCTTTACATTTTCAAAACAGAAGAAGTCAGTTTTTAGGGTTTTGATGGCTTTATTACTTTTTTCTTCAAAAAAGAAAAAAGAAAAAAAATCATCAATAGCGGATGAATTTTACTATGGAATTTAAGCCACGCCCCCACCTCTTCTCATGTATTTAAGAAAAATGGCGGCCAATACGCTAACTGTAATGCTAAGTAGATTTTAACAAAATGAAAAACACTAACATGTGAACACTGAATTTGGAATAAAACATGTCTGCTGGAAAACCTTTCGTTTTTCAATCACTGTCAGTGTCAGACGTGATAACTGGACAGATTCTTTTCCGGCGTTTGGGCAAGGTAGGAGAAGTGTCGTCAGTTTTCGAGGTGTTGTTTATGATTGTGATAGGACAGTTCATCAGCGTTGCATTTTGAAAGATCTGACCAGCGTGCTTTGAGACACATTCTTTTTCTGACATGCTGTGGATATTTGATGACACCACAGACTTAGATGTTGAAGGAACGGGTTCAAGGGCTGGACAGGGATGACAGGAAGTGGAACTGGAAGTATGTTGATATTTGCTCATAGGCTGATTAAATTTTGTAAGAGCTTTAGCCACATGAGAAGGATTTGGGTTTAGAGACAGTATGTCTGACATTTGTTCTTGCATTTCTAGAGATGCATTGGCATAATTATTGATGCTTTGGACATTTCTGTGAGCACTTAATTGAAGAAAGAGATAGTCAGCGTTTTAGACCTATCCTGAAATGTAAACAATTGCTGCAGCCGACAACAATGAAATAACGGTGAATCTCGAAAACGTGTCTGTTATTTGTGATAAGTTTGTAAAGAAATTTAAAGAAAAAAATAAAAACAGTTTCTTTGATAATAATTAAAAAACAACAAGAACATCCTTTTTTATCGTTTATTAAATAAATTTCACGAGAGGATTTCTTGATAAAAATAGAAACTGGTTCTCCCAGTAGTATTGGTTCTCGTCTCTATTTACTACGTAGCGCCCACTTACAGCGGGAACCATGCCGAAAGTCGTCCGCACACTGTGACGTCATACTATGTATTAGACGCTGATATAATACGGATTTTTAATCTGTTGAGTTGTATTTGCGTCTCGTATTTTGCGTGTTTTAGGGCCAGAAAATGTATAGGTATATAATAAACCCTGATACTCGAAAACAAGATCCTAGATTAAGCATGATACTCGAAAACAAGACAAAACCTGAGATGAAGCCTGGTACTCGAAAGCAAGATCCTAGATTAAGCGTGATACTCGAAAACAAGACAAAACCTGAGATGAAGCCTGGTACTCGAAAGCAAGATCCTAGATTAAGCGTGATACTCGAAAACAAGACTAAACCTGAGATAAACCCTGATACTCGAAAACAATATCCTAGATTAAGCATGATACTCGAAAACAAGACAAAACCTGAGATGAAGCCTGGTACTCGAAAGCAAGATCCTAGATTAAGCATGATACCCGAAAACAAGACAAAACCTGAGATGAAGCCTGATACTCGAAAGCAAGATCCTAGATTAAGCGTGATATCGAAAACTAGACAATTCCTCAGTTGAAAATTGGTATTCGAAAACTAGACAACATTTCAGATAAAGCGTGATACTCGAAAATAAGACAATACCTCAGATGAAGCTTGGTCCTCGAAAATATAGCTGGTTTCACCGGTACAGAGTCATAGTATAACTTTCGTCAGAACACCAAATAAAAAACAAACAAAAAACATGTGTCTTTACATCAGGAGGCACACATCTGAGAAAATTGGGAAAAAAGACGAATCTCGAATTAAAAAAAACCCGTCTCGCAAACAGACACATATACGAAGTCATAACAAGAACGTTACTAATCAAGACGTTACTAAACAACACTGATTTATTGTTGTTATCAATGAGGACTGCAGTTGATATGTTTCCGTGTGGTACCTATAGCAGTAATAGAAGGTTAGACGGAAAATAAAATATAGGATAAGACATAAACAAGCTTAACACTAACATGATACCTGCCAAAAAACTTTTTACTCTCTGCCTTTTTGTAATACAAGATAATTCGATATAAAGACACTAAAGACCGACAATGTTGGGCGGGGCAAACCCCCTTACTCAAAACTCCTTTTTTTCAACATACCGTTAAATAGATATAAATAGATAATCTGTGTAAAATTCTAAGGACTATTAGTCTATGCAGGCACCCAAGCTATCCGTGTAACAGTCTTTTTATAAATATTGATTGCACAGCAGAAGCCCCCTCCAAACCCCACTAATATAATCCTTTAGTAAATGATAATTTTCGAGCGGTAGGTGATGAAAAAGAACAATAGAAACAAAGATTTTTATGGTATTCATTCTGCGGAAAGGTTAGGAGTTAAATACATTAATCAATGCCCGCCATAGTCCGCTGATAGTAACAAAATGACATCACCGACAGTAAACGAGGTTTAATTGCTGATGCAATAATGTGGAAAAAAACCTGTGTAGGCTATAACACTATAAAATATCTACGAAAGAGACTTCGTAGAACGTGCAAACCATGCCTAACGGAAGTAACCATCTGTCAATTAAAAGTACTGCAAAGTTACAAAACAATGAATACGAATGCACACATACGTTCTGAAATAATTAATATGAGAACTAATTCATTATGAGCCAGATCAGCAGAAAACAACAACAACATTTTGTTACTAAAACTTAATCACTGAATTTATTGATGGGCTGCGCATTTTACTGCAATTCAATTGTTGCCAGAATCTGAACATCGAAAGATTGATAATTTGCGATAAATCCATAGAATTTGAAATATAAACAATACCATATTATTTGATCGACAGCACAGCTGATGGTTAAGTACGATTCAGAGTCAGTATTACTGGGTACATTTATAATTTTAGCACACAAAACAAGACGTTATCATTCGCCGCCGCAACAAGCTCCGAAAATAATGGTCTCTGGTCACGTCGATACCATATATTCCCAATATCAAGATATCACGGTTCCTTTAATGCCATTTATTTTTCAAATTTTGAGCGAAATGCAAACATTTCATAAGCACACAAACCGTTTTCCCACTTTTTAGTTGTGTGACGTCAGTGACACCAACTATAGTACCAACATTCTGAACATCCGTTTTTCTACTTTGAAAACCGAATTACTTACCAATATTGTAAATATGATCGAATGATTGCATATAACTCTACTTCATAGGTATTAATAGATTAAGCAAAACTGTTGAAAAATTAATGATGTGTCAAAAATAAATGCGTACAGTCTACAACAATCGTCTGTGACATGAAAACATCATAGAATTCATTTTTCCATGCTGATGCGTAACTTATAAAATTGATTATGACCTACTTCTTAAACCAATCAAATGCTAGTATGCAAATGAAGTCAGAGTAAATGAACTACTATCATTGGCTTGTGTAATTTATATTTAGAATATTAAGGAACATGTGTTAATGAACTGAAGAAAAACACATTTCTGAATAATGGCGTCGTATGGATCTCAATTCTGGGGTTTTAGAATAGAGAATAGAGAGCACCGCTGTACTGAAGTGTAAGAATACTAAGTAAGTACATGGGTACGAAGAACGAATGTTGGTCTGATATCAGCATGTTAACAAGAAAAACATTTTAGGCCAAACTAACCGACCTGCAGAAAAAGACATACGGATACAACAAACATGTAACTTCATACAATGTTGCATATCAAATCAACTTTCTTTTTTCGGTCTCTTTTTGGTTGGCTTTTTAAATGCTTATTGTGCTATTTAAAAAGAGAAGAAAAGATAGATTGCATTCTTGCACACAAGGACATGCACCTGGTGCTACTGGATGTGAGTCAGTAAGTGTGCTGGCTGAATTACTCCACTATACACAATAACAGTTAATTAACCAGCAGCAGCTGTTGGACACGTGCCGGTAAGTGCGACCAAGATACACATCAGATTAGCATTACTAAATTAAAAGGACCAATTCACTTATCAGCCATAGATTTCACAGCCTAAATATAAATAGTTGATTGAACTAAAAATATAAAAATGTATTATTTATTAATTTCATTAAAATTATACTGCCTTAAATTTGAATAACTAATTCTTACCGATATTTCATGATATCTTTTGATTACATTAGACAAATAATTTAATTATCGTTGTTTATAAAAGAAAT
Organism: Solen grandis; assembly: GCA_021229015.1. Taxonomy (NCBI): domain Eukaryota; kingdom Metazoa; phylum Mollusca; class Bivalvia; order Adapedonta; family Solenidae; genus Solen; species Solen grandis. The sequence continues at coordinate 23,532,156 of CM037784.1, forward strand.
TAATCGAAGTATAAAATATAACATTTTGTCCGCAGAATGACAGAAAACACAGAAAGTTTTAGAATGATAGACTTTTTTCTTTATGTAATTTATAAGTAACCCTTTAGTTTTATTGGAATTGTTTACATGTATTCCATTGCAAAGGGCTCATATAAATAGTATAGCCAATTACATTTTACAATTGATTTCAGTAAATTTTGAATGCTGAACATAGGTTTAAAAGGAATCATGATGGTTTGGACCCGGATCTGCTTTTTAGATTAAATTTAAAAATCAAATGAAACACATAACATATTTAAAAGCAGGTACTATATTTCGTTATCTTTTTTATGGAGGTGAAACGTCTCGATCTTTGAAAATTGGGGGTGAAACAGCTTGGGAGGAAATGGTTTGTGGGTGACACGTCAAGGGGAGGAAACGGTTTGGGGTGAAACGTTAGAACACAATGCTATCATAACAGACTGATTTACAGAAACAAACATGACATTCAGCACTGACACAAATTGTGGATTACAAAATAAGGTAGACAAATCTCTTTAAATACATATGCATTAAAATTATTTTTGTTTGATGAAAGTAATTTTTTTGAAACATGTAATCTTAACGTAATGGGTGAATGTTCTATTTAACAGAAGACGGACACGTATATAAACTAACTGATCACTTAATCAGCCTTTTAAAAAGTGAAAAATTATTTACAAAATATGTCAATCATTGTTGATTTTTTAATTTATCTCCTGATATGAAGCTTGACATGTTCTTCCTGTGCTAACGGGACATGGACAACTTGCAACAGATGACAAAGTCAATATCCTTGGCGTGAATATGTTCGTTTGTTGGGTTTAACTTCCCACCAACAGTATTTCATTTAGTTGGAGACGATGTCTACTTGAAACAGATATAGTGCTGCCACACTGCAGTATCACGCCGTAGACATGTGGCATGATACCACACCCAGCCACATTAGCCTGACATCGGGCCAACCAGTCCTGCAAATACTAGGCATTTAAATATTTATTCAACTTTTTAATCTTAGAGTTGCACACAGTCTCAGGTGATTACACTCTTTGAATTTACCTTAGAACTGAACCCAAGTATAAATGATAATTCATCTGTAGGACTGAGTACAAGCATGAATTAGAGTTACTCGATTGGTTTCATTAAGCTGCAGCCCGTCAAATCCTCATTCATTTTAGACACACACAACTGCAGTGCTTTCAGAGCTTTGATTCAGCCAATGGAATAGTTTTTTTAATAAAAAACAACAACAACAACATAAAAAAAACAACATATTCCATCCCCCACTTATACTCCATCTCGGATTTCAATATTGCCAATGTACGGTCAGGTATAAATGCTAGGTTCACACAATGACAGACTAATAAGAAATGGTATTCTGACTCTACCTTCCCTAGTCATATTATTAAATCTACCGGACACAACAGCTAAATTAATGGAACTTATTCTAAAACGTGCAAGTGATATTCTCGACAAAAATCTTAATGTTATACAGAATTATATAGATATGGTTCAAAATCAAAATCTCTTTTAAATCTATCGTAATATTCCAATTTTCTACAAGCAGATACTTAACTTCTTCCCGATTGTACAAACTGGTCTTTAACAAGTACAAAGAATCTTAGATATATTAAGATTTTCACTTAACCAAATATTTGAAAAGCAGGGTTATACTATGTACTTTTGATTTCAGTTATCCACACCTATCATTTATTGGAAAATAATTATTCAACTGACTATTAAATGCTGCATGAATTAGGTTGTTAATGGGAGTAGAATTTTTTTAACCACTACCTTAATGTTCTTAGTAAAACTATTGTACTTAATGGTAGCCTACCCAGTTCCCCATACACTGCGTTATTAACAGTTTGGTAGCGTACCCGTTACATACGTTTCAATTTCGTTTTCAAAAATACAGTCAATCAACATCTGCATAATTATAAACACCCCATGCCTCAGATCCATATGATAAAATGGGTGTAACTAATTGTCAAGTAATGATAGTTTCATCTTTATATCACATGATATTTTTTAACAACAAAAATAAATTATTCAAGCTCTAGCTTAATACTTTATCCGACATGCCTTTACTGCAAATCTAATATTTCCAGACTTTACAAAATTGATACCAAGATTACAAAGATCATTAATTACCTTTTTTCATGATCTATATCCCATTAAAAATTATGGCTAGGTTTCCCTTTTTCAAAAATACATACTTTTGTCTTATTTCAGCGTTGGAAACCCACGAGGGCTCATTCCGTTACTCCATACATCGCCCGTGGGATTATAAGTTAGCATTTGAAAAGCCGCTTAACTATTTGCAGCCCAACTAGGTAGAGGAATTTTTGGACCAATAGAAACTGTCGAACTTACGGCACTTAGACAAACCTTTACCGACTTACAGATTTTAGGTCTCCAACTGAAGAGTACTCATTTGTGTAAGCAGCATTTTGATTGGTCGATGTACCTCTTATGAAAATCCTTATACGATGAATTGCTAGCCAAGTATCTCACAGATGACAGATGTGATAGACAGCGGTATCCGACGCTGATCTTATAAACATTTATTGTAAGACCCTATTTGAGAATAAAATAAATGTTATCTAATTACTTAACCGTAGTAAATAGCACTATATCATTATCAAACAGCATTAAATATGACGTAAAAAGTTGGAGATCTATATTTGTGAGATTATCAAAATATCAACATTCATTTATGTCATTCACGAAAAAGACAAAAACTATCGGGGAGAGGAGCTCGCCTTGCTTCAAACCGATCATGATATTAAAGCAATCCAATAGTTTCCATTTTACACACGCAACATCTTCAAATATAAAGATTTAACACGTTCAAGAACTTACAGCTAATACCACACTGTACTAACTTTATCCAAAATATATCAATAGATTTGTTTTAAAGCAGGATTTCTAATCTATGACAACATAATATAGCCTCTTACATTTAGATAATATAGTCTGCATAATTGTGTGTAAAATCAAAACGCAGTCATCTACGGTTTGCTCAAAAACCAAAATGGACTTAAAAAATCTCTCCACACCATCTATTTAATCTATTTTCAAGACATAAATGACAACTTAAGCCATTGAATTTATTAATGTATTCAATTTATAATTCACAAGGTTCGATTTGTCACCACGTTGTGCTCAGGCGAGCAATTGTGATGAATGTCCGTCGACAACATTTAACTTAAACGACATCTTCTCCTAAACTACTTGGCCAATTTTCATAAAACTTTACAGGAATGTTTCTGTGATGGTCCTCTTCCAAATTTGTTCAAATAATTATCAAATTCCATGACAAAATCTGGTTTCCATGGCAACTGAAAGGGAGAACTATGAAAACTTCAAAATCTCCTCCTCCAAAAGTACTGGCGGGATTTTAAAATTTTTTTTTAGCCGAATGTTCCTTGAATCACTACTCTCTACCAAGATTGTTCAAATTATTCTGATCCGTTGAAAAACATGGCCGCCAGGGGATGGAGCCCGTTTACCTTATATGTATATAGTACAACTTTAAAAAATCTTCTTTTCAAAAGTACGGGCTGGATTTTAACCTTTTTTGACACAGATATTCCTTAGGTCACTCTCTACCTAGACTGTTAAACTTATTTGGATTCCTTTCAAAACCAGAATGATGTGTGACAGAATGTTATCATCATTCTTGTGTGATTTTTGCCGCTACTTTGTAAGAATATCTAAAGGAGGTCAGTCATAAAATTTCAGGAATGTAAATCAGCATATGAGCTTCTTTTTTTTAAATAAAATATTGAGCTTTAGCGGAGTCACCTTTTTCTTTTTTTTAAAGGGGGGGGGGGGATTCTTGTATGAGAAATGCATCTGTCACTCATGCAATGGTATTACTTTTGCATGTTTGCGTTAATCTGGATGAACATAGCAACAAACTAGGGTTGTTCAAATGTTTCTAGAGAAGTGTCGTTACTTATTTATAAATATGGTTAATGGATAAGTTTCGAAAGCGATAACAAGATACATTTTTTACTTTTGAAACGTCGGGTTATGTTGAGCGGGGCAACTTACTCATGAAGGGAATAAGGCATGTCAGTACAATATCTACCTGACACATTTAACATCTAAAAATTAAGTCTTTTAAAATTATTCTCATTTGCACGTTACAGACTTTCCACTTGTTGAAGCATTACCTTTAATTCTCTTGTGAAATTTAACGGATTGTTTTCCGAATAACTTCGTCGGACGCCTGAATTTTGGACGGTCGGCAACAACGTTAGAAGGATCGTTCATGAAGACTTTCAATTACTCATATATGCTGGTATTTTATTTAACTTTGTCGATGATCATGGAAAGAGGCTCTGATTTCTTTTTTTTCATAAATACACAAAGTTTATAGAATAGCGCTGTTCTAGTGCCATATTTATGGGTTTCGAAAATCGAATTTACACTACGTCTATTGTACAAAATGACAATTAGATTTCTATCAATAAAATAATGAAGGCCTCGACAAAGGGCACGGGAAAAGAACGAATAGTTTGGATAGGTTTTGATGTTGGACATGTGGCATTTATGTGCTCCTTAAAGACAAGTAAATATGAGACGAGTTACACAGTTTGCCGAAATTGCCCCACTTAAAGTTACCCGACGTTGTCATAGAGATTTCGATTTTTCCTCCATGCGATTTTTATCTCTTTTTCTTTTCAGTAAAGTAAGAAATATATGATCGAATCATACTTGAAAAAAATAATCTAGTAACCATATTAATAAACATGAGTATTCTTTGGAACACATGTGTCACCTGCGGAAGCTTCGTGGGAAAAGTGTAACAGACAGACAGACAGACGGACAGCCGTACAGACGCTGGAAAAGTTATCTCTCTGTGTCACCTCTGCTTACAGCAGGTGACACAAAAAAGTAACGACACTTGTCCAGACACTTTTCGAACAACCCTCATACATTTGTGATTATATTTTTTCTATATGATTCAGCCAATGGGCTTGGCTTTAAGCGTTGTCCCCGGACATACAGATGGTGCAACCTATAAAAGTAATGCAACTCACCCAGTCAGAAGCAAAAGAGCCCGGGGTCAACTCTATAGGTAAGTCAATTTTATTGTCATCTTTTATGGAAAAAGAGGTAATAGCATCACTGACTTAACGATCTATGTAAGATATTAACATGATACAAGACGCATAAGATTGAGGATGTTTTATTTTCAATGTGTACATTGTCAAGTTAATAATAAATAGAAAATACGAAACATCTGTATTAAACACCTGTGTAAATCTTCGAAATTAGAATATACACACAGCGAAATATTGATTAAACTACACCTATCACTGCGAATATTTAAGTACATTGAGATTAGTATTAAAGATGAATTATGCCAATTTTACCTGTATAAAATTCGAAAGAATTACTTAACAATACTCCGCTTCCTCATAAATTCTCTTGAATATTAAAGATTTTATCAATCAGGAATTTTTTTTATCAATCGGGATTTTTTTTATCAATCGGGATATTTTATCAATCGGGATTTTTATATAGTCATTATTTGTTAAAATAATACGAGTAGTTCAATCATTTCTGCATATGATTAACACTCTTTGAAATCGGTCGTGTGGAACAAAAATAGTCAATATATATACATGTCGTTGTATGTATTTAATTATATAATCAAGATACATTTCGATTATTGTAAAATCATTAATTTTCGCCGACATTAAGTTTCGTTGATTACGTACCTAAGGTAAATTCGAGGATCTATGTTCTAGAAAACGTGAGGTTTATACAAGAGACATGTTTTCGTGGGGATTAATATAAGTGGATAAATCCCTCCACGAAATCGACGAAAATTAGCGATTTCACAGTGCAATGGAAAATCACGCGTTTATATATATATATATATATATGTGGATAACATAATTCTGTTTATTCATAACTACACTGCACTGAGTCAAAGACCTGTTCCGCAACTCTGATATAGGTAAAGAGCAAGTCAAGAGAAGCCCTCGTTGAGTTACGTGTACGATCATGATCGCGAGCAAAAGTGAGATATGTAAAATAACTGAGTTTTCTCTTCAATTTATTGTCAATTAAACCTAATATTTATGTCTATCATTAGATCGCAGATCTCTTTTCAGAGTGGTAATATAAAACGTCAGCATGTTAATTGTCTCGGGGAGATCTTGTTCAAATCCTTTTAACCTGATTATTTCGCCACGAAAAAAAACAACAACGTTGAATGGGTCTTTGATTGAGTGACAACTGACTCATTTTTGTGATAAATTGGGCCGAGCTGGCATTATACAAAGTGGAAGTGCACATATATTAAGTGACAATGCCCTTATCTTTAAGCGTAACGACAATATATAATGTCGATTTGGCATTACATGTATATGATATACAGAGTGACAGTGTGCTTATATCGAACCATTGCAACAATATATAGAGCCGATTTTAATGTATGATTTAATTCTACATTTAACGAAATATGACAAAAAATCGAATTAATAAAATATGACATTAATGACTTTGTTGTGTTTTTATAATTATCGCCTCCTCTTCAGCTAGTTTATTAATAATTCAATTATTTGTTTTGATAATAAGTACATGTACGCAAGAAGTATTGTCACTTTACATATTTCACATTTGTCACTAAATGTATTTGAAACTTGTCTCTCAACATATTTGACATTTGTCGCTCAACATATTTGACATTTGTCACTCAATATATTTGACATTTGACTTTATATAAAGCCAAGTCGATTAAGTATACTACCGAAGTGTTAATATCGATTCCTTATGGGTTCACTTTTACTTTGGATAATCTAATATGCTATATATTGCAACTATTCGATATAACAGAACATAATCTTTATGTTCTGTTTTGTTCTATCATAATAAATTGGCTTTATATACTGTTGCAACGGCTCGATATAAGGGCATTGTCACTACATATACTGACACTTTAATTTCATGTAATACCAAACCGACTCCATAAGTGTTGCATGGCTCTGTGTATGGAAAGTGTCACTCAATAACGGGACACTTTAACTTTATAAAAAGTCAGGTTGACCAAATAAACTTCAAAATGACTCATTATGTGTTTGAAATGACTGCATTATTGAGCATATTGTCACTCAATATATTGTCGATATGAATCAACAATTTATATATCTATATCATACATTTGTACATGTAAGACAGTTATGACTTTCCTTATATTATGTTTGATGTGCTTTTGTATAAAATGATATTAATTTTTATAAGAAACTATTTAATAAGGTATTGTATGCTATTAAATATTAAATACCAGTGTGTTAAAACAATATTAAAAGTAAGTTATTCAATGTTATAAAAGATAAGCATTTATATTTCAAAATTCATTTTGTATTGTTAGCAAATTTGAATTAGCGCATTGGAAAATCCATTTGAATAATGCATGGACTTTGTAAAATTTTAGGATACGTTTTTATTATAAATTGCATTTTTATTTTCTCAATGCACATAAATATTCATTTTCAATTATTTTGCTTATTTAAATGGAGCATGAACACCAGAGCATCTGTAATTAACTAGGGAAGAAATATCATAATAAAAGAACACCAACAATGATATATATATATTTGTGAGACCTTTTTTACAGTTTGCCATTCACCAAAGCCATTGAGATGAGAGTGTATATTTGCTTGGTCCTCCTTGCCGTAGTCTTCGTTTTGGTAGACTGCAAAGGGTCAAAAAGTAAAAAAGGAAGCGATGAAATGGAGTCAGATTCCAACGACGGAAAAAAGTCAGCTTCTGAAGACAAAATAAATAGAGGAAGAAAATTAAGTTCAAAGACGATATCGACGACAGTAAAAAAAGCGACAGCAAAGAAAACAAGTCCGGTTCCGAAAAAAAGGACAAAGGCAGTAAAGAAAACAAGTCCGGTTCCGAAGATAATGATAAAGGCAGCAAAGAAAACAAGCCCGGTTCCAAAGATAACGACAAAGGCAGCAAGGAAAGCAAGCCCGATTCCAAAGATAAGGACAAAGGCAGCAAAGAAAACAAGCCCGGTTCCAAAGATAACGACAAAGGCAGCAAGGAAAGCAAGCCCGATTCCAAAGATAAGGACAAAGGTAGCAAAGATAGCAAGTCCGATTCTGAAGATAAGGACAAAGGCAGCAAAGAAAGCAAGTCCAGTTCCAAAGATAAGGACAAAGGCAGCAAAGAAAGCAAGTCCGGTTCCGGAGATAAGGACAAAGGCAGCAAAGAAAACAAGTCCGATTCCGAAGATAAGGACAAAGGCAGCAAAGAAAGCAAGCCCGGTTCCAAAGAGAAGGACAAAGGCAGCAAAGATAGCAAGCCCAGTTCCGGAGATAAGGACAAAAACAGCAAAGAAAGCAAGTCCAGTTCCAAAGAAAAGGACAAAGGCAGCAAAGATAGCAAGTCCGGTTCTGGAGATAAGGACAAAGGCAGCACAGAAAACAAGTCCGATTCCGAAGATAAGGACAAAGGCAGCAAAGAAAGCAAGCCCGGTTCCAAAGAGAAGGACAAAGGCAGCAAAGATAGCAAGCCCGGTTCCGGAGATAAGGACAAAGGCAGCAAAGAAAACAAGTCCGATTCCGAAGATAAGGACAAAGGCAGCAAAGAAAGCAAGCCCGGTTCCAAAGAGAAGGACAAAGGCAGCAAAGATAGCAAGCCCGGTTCCGGAGATAAGGACAAAAACAGCAAAGAAAGCAAGTCCAGTTCCAAAGAAAAGGACAAAGGCAGCAAAGATAGCAAGTCCGGTTCTGGAGATAAGGACAAAGACAGCAAGGAAAGCAAGCCCGGTTCCGGAGATAAGGACAAAGGCAGCAAGTCTAGTTCCGAAGATAATGACAAAAGCAGTAAATACAACAAGACTAGCTCTAAAGACAGTAGCGGTGGTAGTGAATCTAGCGACGAAGATCTTGTTACTGATGAACCCCCAGTTGAATCTAGCGACGACGATGTTGTTACTGATGAATCCCCAGTTGAATCTAGCGACGACGATGATGTTACTGATGAACCTCCAGCGGAATCTAGCAATGGTGATGTTGTTACTGATGAGCCCCCAGTTGAATCTAGCTACTACGATATTGTTACTGATGAACCTCCTTTGAAAACAACCTGTATGTTAGGGGATCAAGAGGTTGGAGAAGGTATGAAAATGTTTTATTTTGTCATATTAGGTCATACTTTTTTCTTTATAAGGTTTTTAGACTGTCGGCATTAGCAGGCATTTCAGATTGCCGAAGCTAATTCTAAGTGTATTTCTCCTCCCCCAAAAAGGGTATCCATGCTATGCGATTCTGTGAAAACGAATGCGAATGGAATATGTCATGAAAATGTAGAAATTCATTTACGCGTTTATGCGTTTTATTTTGTTGATACAGTTATATTTCAAAAGTAATGGGCTGGAAACATCCACCTAAGCGTGATCAAATATTTGCCTCATTAATGAAACAACACAGCAACTCATCTTATATACAAGTACATGAAAATCTTACTCTACTTCTTCTTGAAATAAAGAAAAGCGTTTTGCATTGAAACTCTAAAAAAAAATGCAATATATCCCCAATGTAGAGAGATAGAGAGAGAGAGAGAGAGAGAGAGAAAGAGATTAAAGCGTTAATGATAGACCATATGTTAACGTTTTCCTTTCAATATGAGTCCAGTGAAACCAATATTATATGAATTTTCCTTTGCAAAAAAAAAAAAGTATAATGGTTTATCGACGAAAAGGTCAAGACCACAAAGCAAGCTGTGTCATGTGTACTCAGCAAAAACTGCGGCAGTAAAATAAAATGGTATGTTTATTTTACTTATAAACTGCGACTCTAATACGAGGGATGTTCGAAAACTTTTGTAAATGACATGTTTCTTTTTCAGAAATGTTAATTGAAAGATTATATTTTTGGTCTAGTCATCTTCGAAATATTCCCCCTTTAGCCAGAATCTATTGTTTCAACCTTATATTCCATGTTTCCATACTAATCTGCAGACTACAATGCACCCAAAATCTCCTACTAGATAGGTGTGTTATTATTTTCAAATTCGGAAAGAGGGAAAATTGCAAAGGGCCAGGTCTGGGCTATTATGAGAGGTATACGTTAACTCCTCATTCGAAACTTTATACTACTCAAACGAGATCGATATTTGAGGAAGTGAAAGGGGTGAATAATGATATCATGCATGCACAAATGAATGCTGACAAAAATCCTGATCATGGAACTCGGGTGTTCGCTTTCCATATATTTATACAAAATGAACAAACAAGCATGCTAAGAGTAAACATGAATCAACGGTGTAAAACAGGTAGTCTATAGTGGTGAGCTGATTAATCATAAAGTCAACGAATCAGTGACGAGCTACTAGTTGACGTGACGATGACGACGAAAATAATTCGTTGACGAATTATTGACCAAAAAAAGGGGTGTTGTTAATACTTCAACGCGCATCTGATTGAGTAACTCCATTAATTTGATAAATTGATACTCGCAAAGTTGCACTTCGCACATCGTTGGCCTCTGGTTGTAACCTCTTACACTTTATTGCGGTTCAATGTTTATACATGTAATTGAATATTTGAGAAATTAAAATTTATACCTAATGCATATCTATATAATCTATATAGTACAGAATACTTTGTTTTCATGTTGTACAGTAAGAGGGGTTTAATAGGCATTTACTCCAAACATGGTATATTTGGTATTTAATCAAGTTTAATCAATTAATCAGTGACTTTTGTCTCTGATTAATCGACGAATATTTTTTCGACTGATTCCAATCACTAGTAGTCTATATTTAGAGATTGATCGCAAGTAGTATTCGTCTTCGTTCTCAGAGGATATCAAGAGATCGGAGAACGAAAGATAATTTATTAAAACTATATAATGTATCATATAAAGTGGAGTATATGCGGGGTAGTATTGTTGTTCTTTTTATACAGATAGCCTTGCATTCGGGAAAGATAAAAAGGAAAGAGAAAGAGGATTGAAACTTAAGTGAAATGTACTCCGATAGAGGTGAGATAGAGAGGAACGCGTATGCTACCGAGGATTATAAGATTAAAGAGGGGCAGTGAACAATGCAGTGACTGAGACTGAGTAAATTCATTTGTAATAAACATGCAAAATAACATATGATTAAGTACTATACATGTACATCCTCCCCCCACACACGCAACACTTTAAAAAAAAAATTATTTAGTATGAAAGTAAGTCGATCGCACGTCGTTGACAATATCCGTTTATATGAATCATCCGCTGCTTGACAGTACGGGGTATTATACCGTCTTAGTAATTTGTCAAACAGATATTTTCGCTTCATGGCTGCGTATTTCAAGGCCTATGCGCTCTCGAAGTCTTCTACGTTGATTAGACGATTCGCTGTTCGTTTGATCTCTGCATGAACGGGATCCGATTTTACTGAGCCAATCCACAGAACTTGGTCAGCTTGTCAACAACAATGATTTGTCTTTCGCCTGAAGGATGCACCGGAACCTTTTATATAGTCGGAGCAATAACGCAATATAACCCATTTTAGAATAAAGTTTAACCTGTACCGATGGTATGTAGGTAACAAATTTGTGAACAACGATAGAACACTACCGTTCTAACTTTATTCGCACACTTTTCCGAATACCGACGAATCAACCTCGGGCGTTTCCGTCGACCAATCGTGTCGTTGCGCTCGGAACGTCCTAGATGTTCACCAATCACAAACGTTGCAGAATCAAAAATGTGGTATTTCGATACGCACCCTACTACTTGGGCTGCAGAGAGGGGGCGACAATACACTGGCATTCTCGTATCTAAAAAAATCTCCGGAATGGACCCATGTCTCACTACCAGGCACGAGACTATAACACCCTTTTCTGATATTTTGGGTACTTCTGTTTCTTTGCCATTGGCACCCTCGTACGTTTCTGACCATCAATGAGAAAATGGAGGATCCAACGAGCACTTATAGTTATAGCCTTTAGAATTTCGTAGAAATAAATTGGACATATGCTTAATCCAAGTCAGTCATTTGTGAAATCTCTCTAAATGACGGAGCTGATCTTTTTCGTGTTAAATTTTGTATTTGTAGACATGGATCCTCCTGAATTAGGGACCTCTTTGACTGATTATAGACGGCAACTGAATTTCGTAAACCGCATATTAACTGAAGGCAATGACATTTGTTTATCCCTACATAACTGTCAAAATCCAACAACAATCAAAAATATTAATTCTAAAATGGCGTCTTGAGTTCTCGACAGTGAGCTCAAAATGAGTCTGTCACGAGTATGGTGAACATATAGAGACAAAATTTATAAACACCAGATGCAATGAAGTTCTGTGTTTCTTCTAACAAAACAGATTGGTGTGTAAAATTTAATATGAACCAAATGAGAACAAAAAAACAACAAAAAAAACCAACAAAAAAAACAAAAAAAAAACATCACATTCACAGTGCCCATTTTAATATAGGGTGCCCTCCGAGTTTTGTAACTTGGGGTACAATTGCTATTTGTATTAACTTTGTATCCTTCCATACAATTTTGGGGGTAAAAAAACCTCTACAGGTGGTAAATGGGCATGTAGTATTATAATTATCAAGTGTGAAATTCTCTATCAGATTAATAACAACCATAGCTCTAAATGACTTCCGTACATAGGTTCTTTAGAAAAGTATTCATAATCAAACACACTATTTTCAAGAACAGATGTTTGTATACATAAACAGTCATCGTCTGCTTGCTGAGTGATAAAAAGAAGCATTAGTGAAAATGGTATAAAATCGGTACTTCTTTCTTAAATGCATGTTTTTATCTGTTTCCCAAAAATTTTCAATGAAAAAAAAAAGAAAAAAAAAGAAAAAAACCCAAACAACAACAACAACAAAAAACCAGTTTGAAAAGAAGTGCTCCTAATCCATCGTACATGTAGTATTGTGTATTGTTACTCGGCTACAGGTAGTGAAATATATCTGTTCACCTAAAAGAAATGACTCGAAAAACATCCAAGAGTTTATTACTTAGTAATACTTCAGTTATTGAATTGGGTAGATTGCATTCAACCATTTTCTTTCAACAAAATATTCAAATAAACATGGTTACGTTGATTGAGTCACTGACAATATATATAAAGAAATGAAATATTTTTGTAGTTTAATAAAGAATTTTGGACTGTTAATATATGATGTTAAGAATCATATTAAACAAACAGTGGCAATATCGTAATGACTTTTACCAGCAATATAACTCAAGTTGTGATATTATTTTTTTTTGTTCTTAAGCGCTTTGCTCAGCTTTATTCCGAAAAACGACTAGTACCAAAATACTTTTTTACGATAAAATATGTAAATTAACCAAAATATGACTGAACAATTCTTTATGTTATACAAAAACAAGACTCAGAAGAAGAGACTAGAGACATATTTGTTAAGGTAACGTCCCTGTAATGGTTCCACTACATTTCGGACCTCATTCACGGAAATGTTTCATTAGGGTACCTTGGTTACCTTGGTAGAGACAAGACGTAGCAGAATCATTTAGGGACTTTACCTTAACGTATCTCGATCACATATGGTCATTGAATAAGAATTGTTCAAAACCAGCTGTGTGTATTACTTCTATCAATGCCCATCTACAGACCCTATAATAACCCAGTGTAAATTTCCGTGATTCTTAAAAAATGGGCGTTTTTCCAGTTCAGGCATTAGCGTAACGATCGGTATTAAACCTATATTTAGAATCATTAAACCTATATTTATATTTTTTTTCGTCTGTCGTCACATGACTGATCACATTCACTCTTTGCCCATGGGTTCACTTTACAGACCAAACTGAATATTTAATAACTCTTACGAATTCGCTACCCGGGACGACGACAAGTTGCAGAATGTGGTACAGCAAGGGTCTGCATTGGGGATACCTATTCTATTTTATAAGTGCCTTTACGAAAAGAAAAGCGCTTTTCCTTGAAATACGACCTATACTACCCGAGTTTATTTGTCATGAAAAAAAGGCACCACGAACATGAACGCGGAGGAAAAGAAATTTTTTTTTGAACAAGCTGCTATAATTAACTCATTTAAAAACATATTCACAGTTCAAAACGTTTTTCTTTTAAACAATTTATATAATTATCTTTAATCTTTAAAAGCGTGCTGTCTGTAACATATTGTAAGGACAACCATAATTGGATTTGCTTAAAATTTTGCAGCACTTTGTTGAAAAATATGTATCAATGATAAACGTTTACTATAATGTTTAGAATTTTATAATCAAAAAGTGAAAAAGGTACCTAAAATGACGATATATTGGAACTATTTTGTGTTCAATCCTGTTGACACGCGGATGAATGAGAGTAAGGGAGACAACTAGTAAATTTTCATATACCGGTACACCCAATTAATTCGTTTTAAGTAAAATGACCTTTATCACTCACCGATTTTGTGATATCAGTGAATGATATGGATTTTATTTTCATTGATTGAAAAGAGTATAACATACATGGAATAATCAAAGCGCTCAATGCGCCGAGAGACGGCAGCCGGATTAACAGGAAAAAAGCTGTGATCTTTAATTTTTGATACAAAAGAGGCAAAAGCCACATGACGCAAAAACTTCACACACTCTCCTGCAACTATAGTCGGTAGTAGGACAATCGAATACGCACTCTGTTTATTATAAAACAATCCGGAATAAGGGTCATGAACTTCAGGAGTAGGTCATTCTCTAGGACCCGATTTATATACACTCCCTACTGTAACCTTAGTGTAGAACTTGACAAGGTACTTGATGTGTTAGATACATGTATGTTTGTTTCTAATTCAAAGTTAAGAAATGCTCTGGGAGAAACCTAACTCGCTTTCATGCAAAATTACGCGTAAACTACTTTAGGATAATTACAAACATTATTTGTCTTTTTATAGGAGTAGATCTTCAAGTATATAAAATGGGTTGCTGTTCTGATTTATAAGTGTCACGGATACATTATTCACGCTTAAAATGGATGTTTACAGAGCAAAACAACTGCACATGAATAGCGGTTACGGTTATGAATAAAAGGTCTCTGTAACATATTCCATTCGTATTCGTAATGGGGCCGTCACACCATTACGTTCTGGTCAGCGTTCTATGACGTTTGAGGAAACGTTGGTAGTCGCCCATGGTCGCCGGGATAGCGCCAGAAGAGCGTTGTGTGAACGCTAGTGAACGTCGGTGATCGCCGGGTATCGGCGGAGAACGCTGGTCCGGAAAAAAAAATGGACATGCACAAAAGTTCTCACTGAGACCAGCGTTCTTCAACGTTTAACTTTAAACGCTGAAGAACGTTTAAGAACGTTTTTGGAACGTTTCACTAACGTTCGCCGAGCGATGCACGCGTTCGGCTATCGTTAGTCAGTCATTACTATAGCGTTACTTGGTTGTTACTAATCGTTTGCTATGCAGTGAACAACTCACTGGCGACCTGTCAACGACCGCTGAACAGTCTCCTAGCACGCAGCGTTTGACTAAAGTGAAACGATCGTCCTTTTGGCATCCATTGAGCGTCATTCGAGCGTTTCCCGAACGTCCATGCATATAGGTATATAAACCTCTCTTTGCCGGGGTCGGATCGTCTTTTTTGGGGGGTTTTCATGGTGTTTAGGGTCTCCAGGGGGGTGTCACATGGTGCGTTACTTCTCGGATGTGCTCTTTTTCCTTGTGTTCTTCTTCGTT
>CM037784.1:23547985-23562895 GCA_021229015.1 Solen grandis
GTTGTAATCAGGTAGATAACAGTGTCTCATTTGGAGGTAACAGACTCGACACAACTAAAGCTGTGGAGAAAGGAAACCTCATGTCTCTTCAAAATAAGACTTCAAATTTGCGCAGTGTTTGTCATCATTGGTCACATTAGTACTTGTGAGGGCAAGTTAGTAAAGTCACAATCTATGTAATAATGTTTCAAGAAGCATGTATCGATCTGAATTTGTGTCATATATATATATATATATATATATATATATATATATATATATAAGGTCATGAAACTTGATTATTTGCTTCCTAACTCAAATTTTACGGTATTTGGTCATACATGGGAACTTCAGGATTTTTTTTTTTATAGCCATACATAGGACATCTTTTTATAATATCAATGCTTATATATAGAATTTGAGTCATTTAGCAGAATTTGACACTAACACTTTAACCAGGTATCCTGATGGAACACCTGCTTTAAAATTCAGGAGTTCCTTCCAAATATAAAGAGTCCCTGTCACATTACTCGGATATAGGATGGCTTTCTTCGCACAATCATTGCTTACACAGTTGCAATTCATCAACAAGAGCTGTCAGAGGACAGCACGCTCGACTATTCAAAATGCTTGTTGGTAAATCAAATGAAATCTATTTAAATTCTTGCCCTTCATAGTAATAGTAAACAAGAGGGCCATGATGGCCCTGAATCGCTCACCTGAGTACCATTGCTACAACTGATTACAAGGTTTTTAAACAGACAAGAATTCTGATATAACTCAATCTTAAACATTTTAGCCCTGACAATACTACACACCAAATATATAAGCACTGGGCCTTATGGTTTCAGAGGAGAAGACTTAGTGCGGGGTCACTTATCTCCAAAGGGCCACCATTTTGAAAATCTTGATAATGGACCATTAGATGATACTACATACCAAAAATCTAAGCTATAGGCCTTATGGATTCATAGCAGAAGATTTTTTTTAAAGATTTTCCTATATAACTCTATGTAAAACTAGTGACCCCTGGTGCGGGGGCATTTATCACCATAAGGTCATGATTTGTACAATCTTGGTAATGAACCATAAGATGATGCTACATACCAAATATCTAATCTCTAGGCCTTATGGATTCATAGAAGAAGATTTTTAAAGATTTTCCTATATAACTCTATGTAAAACAAGTGACCCATTGCGGGGCATTTATCACCTTTGGTATGATTTGAACAACTTGGTAATGAACCTAAGATGATGCTACATACCAAATATCTAACTCTAGCCTTATGGATTCATAGTAGAAGATTTTTAAAGATTTTCCTATATAACTCTATGTAAAACAAGTGACCCCTATTGCGGGGGCATTTATCACCGTTTGGCTATGATTTGAACAATCTTGGTAATGAACCGTAAGATGATGCTACATACCAAATATCTAAGCTCTAGCCTTATGATTCATAGAAGAAGATTTTTAAAGATTTTCCTATATAACTCTGTAAAACAAGTGACCCATGGTGCGGGGGCATTTATCACTATAGGGCCATGATTTGAACAATCTTGGTAATGAACCATAAGATGATGCTACATACCAAATATCTAATCTCTAGGCCTTATGGATTCATAGAAGAAGATTTTTAAAGATTTTCCGATATAACTCGTGTAAAACAAGTGACCCATGGTGCGGGGGCATTTATCACTATAGGGCCATGATTTGTACAATCTTGGTAATGAACCATAAGATGATGCTACATACCAAATATCTAATCTCTAGGCCTTATGGATTCATAGAAGAAGATTTTTAAAGATTTTCCTATATAACTCTATGTAAAACAAGTGACCCATGGTGCAGGGGCATTTATCACCATAGGGTCATGATTTGTACAAGCTTGGTAATGAACCATAAGATGATGCTATATACCAAATATCTAATCTCTAGGCCTTATGGATTCAAAGAAGAAGATTTTTAAAGATTTTCCTATATAACTCTATGTAAAACAAGTGACCCCTGGTGCGGGGGCATTTATCACCGTAGGCTATGATTTGACAATCTTGGTAATGCCATAGATGATGCTACATACCAAATATCTAAGCTCTAGGCCTAATGGATTCATAGAAGAAGATTTTTAAAGATTTTCCTATATAACTCTATGTAAAACAAGTGACCCCTGGTGCGGGGGCATTTATCACCGTAGGACTATGATTTGTACAATCTTGGTAATGGCCCATAAGATGATGCTACATACCAAATATCTAAGCTCTAGGCTTCGCAGTTTTGCAGAAGAAGATTTTCAAAGTTTGCATTTTTAAAATCTATTTTTAGCTCCTGTGACCTACTTTTTTAACCAATCTGAATAATTTGTACAACTTTGATAGAGGGCATCATAAGGATGATTCCTGTGAAGTTTGGTCAAAATCCCTTCAGCGGTTCATGAGGAGATGTTGTTTAAAGCAAATTGTTGACAACGGACGGACGCACGCACGCACGGACGGACAAAAGGCAATCACAAAAGCTCACCATGAGCACGTTGTGCTCAGGTGAGCTAAAAATGATATACCTTGATAGCCTGACACCCCTTAATATATTTATGATGTCTAAAATCAATCCCATGCCTAGTTACTGAGACATAAGCACAATAACACTGCATGCAAAACTTAAACCAAAAATCCAAGTTAGAAAAGGGCCATAATTTGTATCAATCCAAAAGTTATCCTCCTGTTTTCTGATCCCCTTGAAGACACACCTTAACTTTCTAGTCAATTCCACAAGCAATTTCTGAGATATAAGCTGGATAGTAGCTTGAATGCAAAAATTTAACCATAATTCTAAGTTAAAAGGGGTCATAATTTTTAATTTATTCCATCAAGTGTTATCTTCCTTTATAGTATGATACCCCTAAACATATTAAAGATGTTTCAAATCAATCCCATGTCTGGACTCTGAGATATAAGCATGAAAGTACCTTGCATGCAAAACTTTAACCAAACTTTTTAAGTTAAAAAAGGGGCCATAACTTATAATATATTCCATAAAAAGTTATCTACCTTGATAGTATGATACTCCTAAACATATTAAAGATATTTCAAATCAATCCCATGCCTGGATACTGAGATATAAGCATGAAAGTAACTTGCATGCAAAACTTTAACCAAAATTTCTAAGTTAAGAAGGGCAATAATTTGTAACATATTCCATCAAGAGTTATCTACCATGAAAGTATGATACCCCTAAATGTATTAAATACCTGGATACTGAGATATTAGCATGAAAGTACCTTGCATGCAAAACTTTATCCAAAATTTCTAAGTTAAAAAAGGGGCCATAACTTGTAATATATTCCATCAAAAGTTATCTACCATGAAAGTATGATACCCCTAAATGTATTAAAGATGTTTCAAATCAATCCAATGCCTCGATACTGAGATATTAGCATGAAAGTACCTTGCATGCAAAACTTTAACCAAAATTTCTAAGTTAAAAAGGGGCCATAATTCATATTAAATTCAGTCAAGAGTTATCTACCTTGGTTGTCTGATGCCCCTGAACATATTTATAAAATTTCAAGTCAATACCATAAATGGTTATTAAGATATAAGGTTGATAGTAACTTGCACGCAAAACTTTAACCAAAAGCTGCAACGCCAACACCGACGCCAGGGTGACTACAATAGCTCTCATATTCTACGAATAGTCGAGCTAAAAAGGGTTACAAATAAGAACATTATATGAAGAAGATTACATTGGTTTACAATAAATATGACTGTTCAATTGTCTTTTAATAAAAAGTAAGTGTCTCGATGGAACCCCTTGCAAGTAAATTCTGGAGTCCCTTCTAAATTTTTGGTGTCCTCGAGATCCCAGGATACTGTTAGTGACAAAGCAAATGAATCAGTTCCAGTAAATACTAAATAGATAGAATAAACACCCTGACACTGAGATATAAGCATGCGAGTATCTTGCATGCAAAACTCTAACCAAAATTTCTAAGTTAAAAAGGGGCCATAATTTGTAATATACATTCCATCAAGAGTTATCTGCCTTGGTTGTATGATGCCCCTAAACAAATTTATAAACTTTCAAGTCAATATCATGAATGGTTACTGAGATACAAGCTTGCATGCAAAACTTTAACCAAATTTTCTATTGCATGCAAAATTTAAACCAAAATTTCTTAGTTAAAAAGGGGCCATAATTTATATTAAATTCAGTCAAGAGTTATCTACCTTGGTTGTCTGATGCCCTTGAACATATTTATAAACATTTAAATCAATACTATAAATGGTTATTGAGACAGAAGGTTGATAGTAAATTGCATTCAAAACTTTAACCAAAAGCTGCAACGCAAACGCAGACACGGATGCAAGGGCTACTACAAAAGCTCTCATATTCTTCGAATAGTCCAGCTTAAAGGGTTAAATAAATCCCTGCATAATTGCACAATATTGTCCATTGATATCAATAAATCTGTTTAAGAATGCATACTATGCTGTATATCTGCAATTCTGCTACACAAAAATATCTTTAAATTACATACATATGTCAACAGGATACTCATACAAACATTTTTTGTATATACTGTCACTTCGAATAACGCATCTGTTTGAACAACCAATAATGGTCAACTGTTACAATTTAATGTTTGTATTTAGTGGTATGATGTAAAACTAGGTGATTTAATTCATGTTTGAATTATAACAAATACTGATTATAGTTCTAAATGATAATTCATTTTAACAAATAATTTTATATGCTTTATCTTAAGTGCTTTACGTGTCAGCCATCTGCTTCCTGTTTCTTTACATTGATCGCTTTGATTTCATTTCAAGTGAAACAAGGCACTCCAAAGGACAGCTATATCCCCCGCCGCTGGCCAAATATTAGAATTTGTTTGGTCATAAGATTATGTTCACCTTAACCTGGCATGGTTGTAGCAGACATAGAAGATCAGTTTAAGACAATTTAACTTTCCGGAGTTATGTATGAATCTCAGAATTCGGAGGCACATATATTAAAAGTTTACTGACAATTTTTACATGGGAAACAGTACAAAAAGTGAACATAAATGAAGTATAGGATGTGTTAGGTAACCAAAAAGTACATGTGTAACTCAATTAAAAACTTTATATATCATGAAATAATTTGTATGATTGTGAACATGACATACTATTATTTACTGAGTACAATAAATCACTGTGGAAGTGCAATCCAGGTCAAGAAGTGGTCTGTGTAAGGCAAGGGGAACACTCCTGAATGAGATATGGAGCGGACACGAAAATAACATTTGACCTGCAAGTATGACCTTGACCTTGAGCAAGCATGACCGACTCATGCCTTCTGCACATCAGCTCAATGAGGTTAACATTTTAGCAGAGTTTGAAGAAAATGTGTCCAAGCATTCATGAGATATGGAGCGGACACGAAAATAACATTTGACCTTCAAGTATGACCTTGACCTTGAGCCAGCGTGACCACCTCATGCCTTCTGCACATCAGCTCAATGAGGTTAACATTTTAGCCGAGTTTGAAGAAAACGTCCAAGCGTTATGAGATATGGAGGGACGAAAATAACATTTGACCTTCCCCTTCAAACACTTTAGCTGAGTTTGAAGAAAATGTGTCCAAGCGTTCATGAGATATGGAGCGCAGGGATTTACCGGACGCAGGATCCTGCGTCCATATACGCATGAATCACAGACTGTACGCACCGAAAAATAAAGTCTGCGTCCATGTGTACGCACGAATTGTCCAGAATATCTGTGCCAATTCATTATCAAATGTCTTCGTAAATCTCTTGGAATTTCCAACGCTATATTTAACTAGTTAAATTTACAAGCCAATCACTGTGCCTTTTAAAATTAGCGTCCAATCATTGAACGCTTCCGCTCACATGTCTTATCAAAGTTAAGCATGGCAAACACAAACTGACTTAAGAAGTTTATGGGGCAAAAGAAAAGATCGCGATGACGAGAAACATGAAAATTTATTGTCAACTGGTCACCCTGATTACAGTTACAATCTTCCTCAAAATCAAAACGTGAGCAGAAATTTCAGTATATGGCTTGAAAAATTTAAATGGCTACAGTTCCGTGACGAAGGCATGTACGTATTGTAATACCTGCATTTCGGCGAAAAGCTCATCAAATCCCTTTACAGAGGGTTGCATAAACTTTCAAAACTCCTTATTAATTCGTCATCAATACACTGATGTCTACATGAACAGCTTACAAGTCTTAAATATGCGTTCAAATTTTGCAACCGCTTTAAGTGTTGAAATCAATTATTATACTGTAAGAAAACAAGAATGTCTGTTATCCACCTAGTCAAATTTTAATGTGAATTCTCAAAATTTGCACTTATTAAATTTAATAAATTTCTCAATTTTAAGGATCTGGAATACATACTTTTAGTTAAAGATAATGGCTTTGGTATAGTAACAACACATCTGCGCAGAAAAAAAAATGTTTTAAAATTTACTTTAACATTCCATGCCCTCAAAGTCGCAAGACTTATAACTCTTCTGGAAAATAGCTAGTGATCCTTAGCAAATTTTGAGTAGTATATTTTGGTGAGGTTAAATAGCTTGGACCCCCTGAAATTAATGATGGACCCCTGTTTTTAAGGATCCTGAGTCCAGTGGACCCCTGAAAATCAAAAGTAGTGTAAATCCCTGGGAGCGGACACGAAAGTGTTTCGGACACACTGACGGACTGACGGACTGACTGACGGACGGACGGACGGACGAAGGGCATTCCTATAACCCCCCTCCCGCTTCGCGGCGGGGGATTAACAAATACATAATGAAAATGATATTGAAGCTTATCTGGATATTCACCCATTGCTGTGTCCATCCTTATATTGCTACGCTTAGACATTGCCTGCTTTAGTCATGGAAACCATTCTCGAAGAGAGATGACTGTGATAAAATCAGTCAATAATTATACCCATCCTCCAAAAGTTTGCTTTATCAGTAAAACACAGTGAAAAACAACTCCTTAATTTCTTTAATTAGTGCATTCTTCCACGTTTTACGGTAAATCCCTTAAATCAATTTAAATTACCAATGAAAATGAAATTTAAATTAATGTGCACTGTGCTGAAGACATTGTAGTGATCTCCCCTTCACAGTTTGACAGGTAAGGTGTGAAAACAGACAGGTTCAGATAAGAGGTGTGAACAGATGATTAAACTGCATGCTAGGGACTCCACTTTACTTCAGATATAGGGTTACGTTTGAATAAACCAAACGAATAAAGGTTTTTTTTTCATATGAACTTACAAGAGGAAAAAAAACGGGACCAAAGGTTAGCTTCGGATATAGGGCAGGCTTCAGGTAACACATGTTTGGATAACCGAGATCCAACAGTATTCTAATGTGTGTGTGGTTTTTTTTTCATTTGAAGTGTTCTGCAAATCAAATATTAATGTCTAAATAGCTTTTACATTTTGTATATTGAAATTATGTATAAATACATATTACCAAATTCTTGATTTCTGTTGAATGGGTGCCGTGGTACTTAGAATCTGTAGGTTAAGAGGTTAACATCCCTTGGATATGTTGGGAAATTGGGCAAAATCATTTATTAACTTCACAAGCACAAAGTACTGGACCAATCCTTGAAACTTTATTTTGATTAGCGTCAAGTTATAAGGTTTCTAAATGGATGCAAGTTCTTTAGGACAAAGCAATACAGTATCAATATCACTCACTTGTAAGCCATGAGCTCTAAAATCTGCATCAAAAACTTCCCCAACCCTTTACGTCTTACACTCTCTGACAGTTGAATTTCATAGCTGAAGATAGAAAAAAACAACATTTGAGTATCATGTTACATGTATATCGAAACCAAAGAAAAAGTGACATTTTTCTATCCAGATTATTAAAATCTCAAAAGGGTCACCATACAGTCTGGCACCAGAAAGTTGATATCACATATACCCACCATTTACATCCCACACGGCGATGCAGCATCAATGCATGGAATCAGGTAAGCCTTTGAAATTCAACTGTATTTTGAATCAGAACTGTAATCAGATTTGGTAACTACCTAGAGCAAATTGCCTCAAGCCTCAATTCACTGAAGATGTTTTATAAATAACGGTAACAAATATTTTTTTAAACCACAACATGAAAATCAAAGTAACTGATCTGCAGGAACTGCATGCCCAAACAAATTTTGCTTGTCAACATGAATTGATGAAGTGCTCTGAAGAAGGAACTTTTTTTTTCTTAATATCAAATCTGGACAGTGGGACAGAAAGGAACCATCAAAGCAATTCCTATATACTAATATGGCTCCCTCAATCCCAAATGAGAATTTTGAAAATGTCACAAGCTCTACACCATGCCACTTTATTTTAAATAAGCAATAAAACAAGTATTTTCAAAATAAAAACAGGAAACAGGACAGCAACAAAATACTTCATAACTTTATCTATGACAAAATAAGTTATTTCATTACTTCTGTTTTTTTCATTATTTATAGTATGTTCTTTTATTTCTCTGCTTTACTCATGGGTAGATTTTGTTTCTATCGGAGCACATATTCAAGACTACCTATCACTAAAGAAATAAACTATAATTGAAATTCTGTAAAACCGTACCAGTACAACACTTCTTCATCTATCTCAATGTCAAATCTAAAGTGTACAAAAGCTACGGGCAAGTTCTCCTGGTTCCGGACAATTAGATACCAGGCTTTGTCCTCCATCATCTCCTCACGCTTGTCTCGGTCCTTCCAGCCCCAGTTTGAGGCCTCGTACAGGGCCTGCATGTTTGATTTACACAGTTGAAACACAAACTCTTGTGACTCTTTGTCCAGGTCTGCAGCTTTCGCACACTCTATTTTCAGTGAGACCCTGCAAATATTGAATTGAAAAATTCAGTTTAGTTATACATGTACTTGTTTGCATGAATTTAATGGCCCTGTAATGTTTAAACATATTCAACATCAATTGTGAAACAGTTCTTGTAATTTTTTCTCAACCTTCATGCTGGGTTAAGGGTTGGACTAATACTTTGTGACTGGGAGGTCATGAAAGTTTCTTATCTTCAGCAATTCTACAACCTTCAGATTTATATTCATTTAAGCTACCACCTGACCAAGATGCCCCTTAAATGTCCCATAAATAGTTACTCAGTTTTTTGGCATTTAAATACATACAACATAATGAGATATAGTCCTCTTGCTTTGTGATAATATATTATTGACAAGTGGCATGAATGATTCAAAATCTATAACCATTCTGACACATGGCCGACCAGACTTTGAACTATCAATGTGTGGTGCATGAATTCAAAGCAAAGAAGTTATTGGTATATCAAAGCTGGGGATCAAATCCACATCCTCCCACTCGAAGGTTGGCAAATCAGCCACTGGGACTAGTACCGTAGCAACAGTTGTAGATATGTCCAACAAACTTTGATAAAATAATAAGTTTTAAATTTTAAATATGTAACTTAAAGTCTCATACACAATTTATTTTTAAAATAGATTCAGAGAAACAGTGAAATTATTCATTTTAGACATGAAGAATGATAATATAGCATTTCTGAATAGTAAAATGCATAGGAAACTTATTTATATATATTTAAATGTAAGCTTTATGACATACTTACCCATTTCTGTCAAACTTTTTAAATGGCTGCAACATTGACAATGGATCTTCCAACTGTAACAGTGAGAATTTCAAAATTGGCCCAAAACTATCACTGATAAGCATAAATAAATAACTATAATTGATAAGCATAAATAAATAACTATCACTGATAAGCATAAATAAATAACTATAATTGATAAGCATAAATAAATAACTATAATTGATAAGCATAAATAAATAACTATAATTGACAAGCATAAATAAATAACTATAATTGACAAGCATAAATAAATAACTATAACTGACAAGCAAAAATAAATAACTATAATTGATAAGCCTAAATAAATAACTATAATTGACAAGCATAAATAAATAACTATAATTGATAAGCATAAATAAATAACTATAATTGACAAGCATAAATAAATAACTATAATTGACAAGCATAAATAAATAACTATAACTGACAAGCATAAATAAATAACTATAATTGACAAGCATAAATAAATAACTATAATTGACAAGCATAAATAAATAACTATAATTGACAAGCATAAATAAATAACTATAATTGACAAGCATAAATAAATAACTATAATTGATAAGCATAAATAAATAACTATAATTGACAAGCATAAATAAATAACTATAATTGACAAGCATAAATAAATAACTATAATTGATAAGCATAAATAAATAACTATAATTGACAAGCATAAATAAATAACTATAACTGACAAGCATAAATAAATAACTATAACTGACAAGCATAAATAAATAACTATAATTGATAAGCCTAAATAAATAACTATAATTGACAAGCATAAATAAATAACTATAATTGATAAGCATAAATAAATAACTATAACTGACAAGCATAAATAAATAACTATAACTGACAAGCATAAATAAATAACTATAATTGACAAGCATAAATAAATAACTATAACTGACAAGCATAAATAAATAACTATAACTGACAAGCATAAATAAATAACTATAACTGACAAGCATAAATAAATAACTATAATTGACAAGCATAAATAAATAACTATAACTGACAAGCATAAATAAATAACTATAATTGATAAGCCTAAATAAATAACTATAACTGACAAGCATAAATAAATAACTATAATTGATAAGCCTAAATAAATAACTATAACTGACAAGCATAAATAAATAACTATAACTGACAAGCATAAATAAATAACTATAACTGATAACTGATAAGCATAATAAATAACTATAACTGATAAGCAAAAATAATTTTGATTAATCAAAATTAAGAGAAAAATATAGATCCTAATCAATTCATATGAGATTTTTTTATAACAGCGATTTTGGCCTTGTTGCTATTTTCTGAGCTTACACTGCCAAGACAGCAATTATTTGAAAATGTAATCAATCAACCTTTAAAAATACTTAAACATTGTTTTTACATTTTTGGAAAAGCATTGAAGAGATTTGTTCATCTTATAAATAAATATTATTGCTTTCTTCTAGTATGTAATTTTAAGTCACTTCCACAAATCTGGTTTACGAAAAAAATCACTTTTATCATGAAATCGTTCTAGGAATGGAAAAATCATGTTAACTAATTAACTTATTTACTAAAACCAAGTTCAATGTGCATCAATTTGATTGTCAATGTTATGTACAGTACCACTTTCATTGGTACTGTGCTGAAAATTTATTTTGAGGCAGCCTGGTATAACATGAATCAACATTACATATATATTCAATAAGTTTCAAGACAAATGCTTACTTAGAATCAAAATTCTAATAATTTCTTAAAATCTAAATTTTGTTTTCTTCAGCTAGGAAGAAAAATAATACTAGCACATACATTTAGCATGCAAATAGACTAGGTAGCAAATCTTGCTAAATTCTAACCCTGAATTACTTTTACAGGCAAACCACCCTGTAATTACCCATATAAATAGATCAACTTCAAGTAATACCATTATCAAAAACTCTGATTCTACAAGTTGAACATTAGAAGCAGGATCTTAACTAGTACTACATTTACAAAATCATGGGAAACTTTCTCCCTTAGAAGAACAAAACATACCTTGTTTGCTGCATCAACCTTCAGTTGGGCTGCTGTCAATTTTGCATTTTCCTAAAATAATCAATTATGAGGGTTGAAAAAATGGCACAGTAATACTTGCATTTACTTGCAGTGCTTGATCAGATCAGTAAGATATAAACTAGAACAATTACTGAAAGGTAAGAATACACCTGCTTATATATAACATGGTTGAAAACAAATGGTGACCTTCAGTGTAGTGATAGGACAGGAAGGTAGCTGATGAGGGGTAGTTTCCAAAGACTTTTCAGGTCTACCTTTCCGTTACAAATAAATAAGACATCACCAGAAATATTTTAATAGGACTGCAGTGACCAACAGGTGTTATAGTGACCTGGCAGACATTGCACCAAACAAACGTGTTGTAAAGGGCAGCAAATCATTTTAATGATGAAACCAAATAACATATATCTGTCAATATTACGCATAGAAGAAAGTGAAGAAAGAGGGCTTAACCCTTTCCCTCATATAGACTCATTTTGACGCACTCAATAGGTACCACATAAAGCCTGATCTGCAGAAAACCACAGTTAAACCTTACCAAATTTAATTACAAAATCCTCATTTCCAGACCACTGAGGAGCAGCAAACAGCATAAAACCTGATCAGTCTGGTTTTATGCTTTTCGCATAGGTCTTTTCATGGTGTCCTCTATGAGGGAAAGGGTTAAGAAGGAAGCAGTCCTTCAAATTAAGCTCAAAATCATCCTACAAGTATATGGTACATCTTACCTCTTTCCTTCTTTGCTTTCTTTCCTTTGCTTCTTTAGTGGTTTTCCGCTGTTAAATGGAAAAGGTATTGATGTTAAAATCTTTTCTCGAATGTTTCTTGCAATGCAAGTATGCAAAAAAGCAATTGGAGCATTATAGGAAAACCTGGTGACATAAACAGTGTCCTAAAATACCACTATTTGTAAGTCACATAATATGCTCCCTGACTGTGCAACCAGTTCACTTACTGTATATTAACTCTAATACTACCCTGTCCTTTGAAATCAGCTCAAGAATTCATTGCTATTATCTTGTTATTACTATTTATAGGTGATCTTAAGTTTAATTAGCATTAAGTTATTTTTCTTATCTTCATTTCTGGTTTATTAATATCAGTTGCTGGAACAGTGGGTACAAGATAACTGATTTTGACAGCACACTATAAAATTAAAAACTTTTGGTATGCAAACAAAATGGCATATATAATTTAAATAACCAATATATATATTTGGATTTCACAGATTACAACAGTAAATACTCTAGTGTGCACTATACACAGTTAACATGGTCAAGAACTAAATGTAATGGTTTGATATTCCTGTAACTACATCAACAATGTTGCTAACACAAAGGGCTTCAATAAGTTGAAATACAGTTTTCAATGGATTTTTATGTAACCGGATGCTGGAAAAATAAGTTTTGAGGCACATGAAGCTTCAAAGCTGCCATAGTAAAATAGAAACAAATATGGTTGACAAGGTTTCTGATTTGGAATGGATATTTCTTGATTGCTCATTTTTAAATAAGGAAAGATAAATTGTTTTGTTCGTAATTTCTGTATGGAGTTTTAAAAATAAGTGTTTATGTGCCATTTAAATGCATGGATCATCTGCTAAGTCTTGCAAATTGATGTGTGTTTTAATGAATGACAAAAGTGTCCTCTAGAACACAGGTCACCTGCTGGAGCGTGACGGAAAAAGTGTGATGGACGGACGGACAGACAGACGACAGAAAAGTGATCCCTGTGTGTCACCTCTTCTTACAGCAGATGACACAATAAATGTTGTCTACGGTATGTTAGACAATATCTTGAACACTGTTTTCACTAATAATTGCAGTGCTGATAGAGCACAAAGAAAACAACATAGTAATATCTCAATAAGACCACCCTTGGGACTAATGTTAACTGGTCTTAATATTGAGATGGTCTGATAATAGAGTTTAAATTAAGTGGAAATAGGGAAAGGTGACCAGAAAATATTGGTCTTAATAGTGAGGTGGTCTTTTTATGAAATTGCAACACTTCTGAGCAACTCGCCCAAGGCCTTTTTCTTGGTGGATTGTAAGTCTTAAATGACTCTAACACATTTGTATTTTCTTTAACATTATGCAAGATTCCCAAATGTAAAGTTAAAAAATTATTTCAATCAAACGGGTCTGGCACAAAAGGTGGGTCATATATCACTATATATAATACAGAAACAGCCAATCAAAACAGCTCTTTCTTCTGAGTCACTTAATTTGTAGAATCAACATAAACCCAAAACACCCCAAAATGAATATGAGAAAAGACTATGCATGCCGATATAAACAACTAGATTGTTTAATGTAATTACTGCTTCTGTTTACCTCATCCTTTCGCAGAAACAACTGTTTACACTGGTAGATTGGGTATACGAACCCATATCAATATTATAAATGGGTTAGTTTTGCAAAGCAGGCTTCAATGCATGATAACTGAGTTTGCATGGGTGGAAAAGTTGTGATTTTCTGTTACATAAATATATACGCTTGTGATAGGTACAAAGTATTTAAATATACCATCATAAATGAATGATATATTGGCATTTTTTCAAAGAGGGTATGAATCTTGGTAAATAGGGAGTAGCATCTCTTTTATT
The DNA here is from genome assembly GCA_021229015.1 of Solen grandis. Taxonomy (NCBI): domain Eukaryota; kingdom Metazoa; phylum Mollusca; class Bivalvia; order Adapedonta; family Solenidae; genus Solen; species Solen grandis. Next base: position 23,562,263 of record CM037784.1, read on the forward strand.
ATACATGGTGATATAATGACCAAACATGTGTGCCAGACCCCTTTGATTTCGATTTCTTAAAATGAAAATTCTGAACACAAGTTTTAGTGTCAGATTCTCCAGTATCACAGTTATCTCATTTTGTTGGGAAAGAATTTGCCGATCGCCACCTAGTGACATCATTTTGTAAACAGGAAGTTGCGTTTTTTATTGAAATAAAAAAAAAATAAAATAATACATCACTGTTAAAGGTAAGAAAAACATTAATTTCTTGCAATATACTGATTTCCTACTATTACACACCTGTTTTTAACCCCATCTCTACCAAAATATGTTTTATAACATTAAAATAATGAATTGACAGACTTGACAAATACTAGATCTTCATCTGCTGCATTGTTTTTATTTGTTAAATGTTTTGATCATGTAGCAACACATGTAGATAAAGCACAGGACTTTTAAAGAAATACTCCGATACCAGAGATTCATGGTATTTTCTATGTTGGACAAACATGGCGAACAATAACATGTTTTTAATGTTATTAGAAGCAGGGTTACAGATAATGTGCGTATTTGCGTAATTATGCAAATAAAATAGCTAAAAACCCAATTCTTTTAAAGTTCTAGCGTATCAAAAGCAATTAAAAATTAGGT
>CM037784.1:23562995-23612995 GCA_021229015.1 Solen grandis
CATATTCTGTTTCATACACATACCATGTTTATATAAAAACCAATCACATAAAGCAAGGATTAAAAAACAAAATAAACAACAGAACAGTTGTTTTTAAACATAAAGGAAAAAATAATAGCAGTCCACAAAGACAGCATGCTAGCAGAAATTACTGAAGGTCATTGATATTCTTGACTACATTGATAAACGTTGAAACTTATTTCACAGTAGTAACTATGATGTAAGCATGTTAACAACTTACCTACAAAATTAAATGATAATTGACTGGTTAAATAGGGCAATTATTTCCATATATGACTGCCTAGTGCATACAGGCAGTGAAGAAGTTATTGTTTATGGTTGTTTGTTGGGTTTAATGTCCCACCAACAGTATTTCAGTCAATGCAGTATTAAACCACAGATATGTGACATGATACCACACCCAATCAATCACATTACCCTAACACTTGGCTGACCAGTCCTTGAGCTACCCTTATATGCTGAACGCCAAGCAAGGGGGCTCTACCAGTCCCATTTTTTATGACTGGTATGTTGTGGCAGAGGATTAAACCCACAACCTCCTGATTCTAGGGCTGGTGCTCTAACCACTCAATACCATCAACACTTTTTGAGAAATAACTTAATAACAAGCATTTAACTACTTTGGCACAAAACTTATATCTCAAAATCCTTAAATGCAGCTGAAGTCTTCACTCAAATTGACCTTGACTGTATAGTTCTTGGTTTTAACAACCTTAAATGGATTCCCTACATAATGTACTTAATTTGTACTGACTGAAGCTCAAATTAAAAAGAGCTGTTAAGAAATCAAAAAGAAACTTTAATCTGTATCTACAGTGGTAGTCTAAATATTTAAGTCATGGTGATCTTGTCTTTGGAGATACTGGGTTCAAAAAACCCATGTATGGACTCTCATATTTTACCCTTATCATTATTAGTATTATATATGGAGAGGTGAGAGCAAAATTAGGCTAAGTTCTTATACGTATATGAGCACTTAGCCTAGTTTCGCTCTCATCTCTCGATATGAAGTATGGTCCATGAAGTCTCAATTAAATTGGACCTTAAGTTGCAAAGATACGTTATTGTTAAGATATGAAGTGGTGAAAATTTTCAACAAATTGATGCAATTGCAAGGGCAGTAAAGTACCTCTCTTTATTCTTTGAAAAAATTAAAAAGGTATTTAAATGTATAAATTAAATGTATCCAGACCTACCCTTGATCTCCAGTTGAATGGAGAAGAATGCTCATCTTGCCATGTCCAGCACTGAAATAGATATCTAATAATAACTAAAAAGATATGAAAGTTACAAATAAATGAAACAACAAGCAGAGGCTCATACAAGCTTTCTGAAAATGACAAACAAATGTTGGCTTGTTGTGATCAATCTAGTAGTTCCTCAAAAACTGCCTTGGAAAGCATTTGAACCTGGTTAACACTGGTGACAGGTGAGAAGCAAATCCTTGATGAACATCATATGCCAGACTCGAATTCCACCATCAATACTTAGAACTAGAAATAATTAAATACTTAGAGGCGAATTTAATCATTTTTGATTCTCTAATAAAAATACATTACTATTTCATATTTCAGCAAATATGGTTAAATTTTATGGTAATATTATATAAATAATGTATGTCAATTTAATCACAGACTTGAATATTTCATATTAAATATTTGGGTACTTTTATTAGAGAAGCAAGAAATGCTCCCTAAGTATTAAAGTTTCCCTCATATAGACTCATTTTGACGCACTCAATAGGTACCACATAAAGCATGATCTGCAGAAAGCCAAACTCAAACTTTACCATATTTAATATAAAAATCCTCATTACCAGCCCACTAGGACAGCAAACAGCATAAAACCTGATCAGCCTGCGAGTTACTCACAGGCTGATCTGGTTTTATGCTGTTCGCATAGGTCTTTTCATGGTATCCTCTATGAGGGAAAGGGTTAAAGTATAACTTAGTGCTAAGTATGGTTGGTGGAATTTGATCCAGTATATACAGGAAATCTATATATAGTATTTATCTTTTGAACAGCACTGCAGAAGAACACAGCTTTGTCAGTATTTCAAGCAATACAAGAATCCCCAAGCAGTGACAACCTCCCAAGACAGGAACAATAAAACCATTGGAAAAAGGTTATGATTTCCGAATTGCACTTTGTCACATGATAAGTGCAACTCAAAATTAATGAACTGCATGGTAATGGTTCTTGTGCACTGCACTTCTCACCAAAGAGGTCTGTCTATCCATGAAGTTCATATGTCTTATATCCGTTGAGTTATGATCCAGACAAAGATTAAGGATGAAATTAACAAGTCACTCATTTCATGTTAACTGGGACAAAGAGACGGAAGGACACTCACACACCTTTGTGCATTTACAAAAGTAATGTTTTATGAAAATCTATCCATAGATATGAAAGTTAATGAGCTGACACAAAGATGTACCCTATGAATACCAAAGACAATTTATAGTAACTCCCATGACCTTCACCTTTCAAGTATGCATATGAATGATTCGTGTGACATACCCTTGTGTTATGAGGAACACTTTTGTTAAGTTTTATTGATGAGCACGAAACACCATTGTGTTATGAAGAACATTTCTGTAAAGTTTTATTGAAATCCATCCAAACATGTCCAAGTTATGGAGTGGACATGCAGATGTAACCTACGTATACCAAAAGAAAATAAATAACAATTTGTTTGACCTTGACCTTTCAAGAATTCATATGATGTGCACGACACACCCTTGTGTTATGAGGAACACTTCTGTAAATTTTATTGAAACCCATCCTACATGTCCAAGTTATGGAGGGGACACGAGCCTTTAAATACCTAAGACAATTTCTAACAACTCCTGTGACCTTGACCTTTTGAGGATGCATATGGTTGATGCATGCAACAAATGATTGTGTCATAAGAAACACTTTTGTAAAGTTTGATTGAAATCCATCCATAGATGTCCAAGTTATGGAGCAGACACAAATGCCGGACGGACAGAATGAGGAATGGAAGAATTCACAAACCTTTAGTCCCCACCGGTTTCACAGGTGGGACTTATACTGTTAGATAAAAAAATAAATAGGTATCAAACTGATTAATTATCAACTTTTCAAAAAGGATCCCATGGTCCAGTAACATATTTTTATTTGACTGTGGATCTAAAAGTTGTGGGTTCAAACCTTATTGGGGCAAGGATTTTACATGGACTTTGCAGGTACAAAGTACTGGTTCAACCCAGGAACCAATATTGAAAGGGACAAGTATAAGTTGTAAAAATTTGTTTCCCAAATGACATAAAAATAAATAAGTTTAAATTCAATATTGAGAAAAATTTCCCAAAATGTCTGAATTACTACTCAAGTTTGAAGTTTGAAAAAGGTGTTTCAATGTAAATGTCAGTGAGTACGCTCTTCCCACCTCAATGATATAATCTAGTGCATAATAAGAATTTTGTTGTCATAGTTGATTTTTTCATACATAAGCATATAAATTAAAATCAGATACAAAATTAGGGTATATGTAATTATTTGTAAGCATTTCATATTTCATGAAATATTGGTCCTGATTGTGTTTAACAATGCAGAAAACGCTGTCACAGTCACATTCTGCAGCCTCATTTGCACTGCAGCTGACAATAACTTGTAACTTGAAATGTAAGCACAATGAAGGACACTTTTATCATTAAATTTGGCAAGTAGAAGATTACATTTCCAAATTGAGTCTTTAATAGCTCACCTATCAACCCATATTTTTTTCAGTCTGTGACCAGAAACAAAAAGTGTTTTTTTCATGCCTTACCACTAACAGTACTATCTTTTTTTCTTTTTTTTTTGGAGAATAAATCACCAATAATGTGGAAGTACCCTCTTGACCATTCTATATTTTTTTTAAAAAGTTCCACATACTCAAAGATCACCATAGTATTCAAAGTGGGAACAGAACTTTTTAAAGTTATAGTTGATGATATTATAAGCAAATCACAGATCAGATATTAAAAAAGATTTAATAATTGTTCCTTCCCATGGGAAGGAACATCTATAGTCATACATTTCAACTTGACAGTTTCAGATTTGCTTCCTGCGGAGATGTTATCCCGCTTAGTATCTGATTTACCTCATGATACCTACGATGAGACGGGATCCAATCGGAAGTGACGTGATAGCAGAAACCGCCATTTATCCGCCATTTTAACAGCCATTACATGATATCACGTGATGTGCGCCATTTATACGCCATTTTATCGACCATTTTTAGTCAGACTAGCAGGTGCGTGCAGGTTTAAATTACGGCTTCGTGTTGTCCCGATTAAGAAAACACGATATCAGCCTAAATTGAACTTAGCCCTATTAAAGTCCTTGAATTTCTTGCTTCATTTCCTGTGCTACCATGACTTAAAGAAAAAAAAAAAAAAAAGTTTTGACTTGGAGAGAAATGTTCAACCACCTACAGTTTGTCCTTTTCGTACTCTAAGGTTATCTCTTCCATTTGCAAATGCTGAAAAACGGCTTTCACTTCATACTTCATCATTTAGAAATGCCCTGTAAGGGAATTTTGGTAGGCTAAAACTTGTCTTAAACTACAACATACAAAATTCAGCTTAAGGATCATATATGGCTCGATAAGTTAACTCTTCACACAAATGTCATTAAAATCACCTACTGGTGGTTAATATCTACTCAGGATGGGTGTGGCATCTGATTTCGTACATTAGCATACAGTGCTAATTTATGATATTAGAGACAAAAGTTATCTGCTGGCTTACATCGTTTTCAAAGTCGACAATTATCTTTTCTCCAGTTTCAACAAGTAGTTTTGGAAATGACTTCGGATAGGAATTCTTTTTCTCCACATCTCTGAATTTTTCTCTAACGGAAATATCCACCATGAAGTCATCTATTAGCTGTTCTTGTTGGTCCCAGTCCAAATCGTTCCATTTTTCTCCGACTGCGTCACGGATGAACTCTTGATCTTTGATTATTTTCCTAGCAAGTGGATTTATTGATGAAAAATATGCAATGCATTTGTCGTCCATGATGGATAAGGTGACGATTTATTAAATGTAGACTGATATTGTTTTGATATTTAACCGGAAGTAGGAAGTAATATATTCCTTACGTTTAGTTTGCGGCTAGTTTAAAGAAAACAGCAACACACACACAATCTCGGGGAAAAAAGGGAAAAAAAAAAGGACATGTGCATTGTTTTTTTTTTTCGTTTTTTAAATAAAAGGACATAGGCACCAATTAAATGCTAAATATACATATATACATATATATATATATATATAATATACATATATACATATATATATATATATATATATACAGGGCTTGACTTGACTTGACTATTTGAGTTTATCAGTATTTCAGTCATATAGCGACGTCCAGCTAATTACAGGTGGAGGAAGGTCCCGAATGCACAGAGGCATCCGGGTAGAGCCACCGACCTACCGCAAGCCACAGGCCCGGATTCACCGGGGGGCCGAGGGGGCCTTGGCCCCCCCCCCAGCTGCCCTGGTTATACATTTTTTTTCTAGGCTATAAAATCCATTGATTACATAATGTCTGAGCTGTCTAGAGGAAATCCCCATCGTTGGCCCCCATACTGAACCAACCGCATAACCACCTGACCAGCCAGACTCCTATTGTCTTATGGCCCCCTGCTGTTAATGTGTAGGTAATCCGAATCGGCAGTCATCCATGACTTAGTGATAAGCATGTGTTTAAGGTACTGTGTATGCAAATTGATTGACACCTTCACTGATTCACAGGCTATTGTCGAGTGATACCTAAGGACATCTCGTCTGCCGAGCGATCTAATGATTGAAGAAAAATAGGCAATTACAAAAACTTTATATCAGTAAAACTATTCTAGACAGGTGATGTTTAGGAAATTGCATAAAAATCGATTAGTATAAAATTAGCCACTAAAAACAACTAAGTTGGACATTAAAATGTAATTGCTATCGAAATATTTTCACTAGAGCCCAAAGAAGTTATTGATTTAACAAATAACTTTGACTAAATCTAATCAACGAAATTTTAAATTCACTTTTCTCTACATCTATAAAATTTTAAATCTTGAATTAAAAGCGGGCAATTTAACTGCCAGGTTGATGTACTTTCAGGTATGAAAAAATGTTTCGGAAAAAAAATTAAAAAGCTATTCTGCGGGGAAGATGCATACCTATCGCTAGCCATGTAAATTAAACTTTATCAGAAATGGGTTGTGTTTCTAAATGTCATCAGCTATACTATTTTTACATAACTTGTAAGTATTATTTAAACGAAGCAGTTAAATTTTTCTTAAACTCTCTCAATATATAAATACAAAAAGTAGGTCTATACTCTTATTATTTACGAATAAAATAATAATAATTATTATAAAATATGTGTATTTTAGATTTATGAATATAATTAAGAAATGAAAGAATTTGAAAATTGTTAACTGCCATATTTTGGGACAATGTATGTGGATTTTACTAATTCAAATCAAATCCAGGTAATCAGTTATTGACCAATGTTACTGATAAGTCAATGAATACTAATGCACAGAATACATAATTTATGTGCAAAATAAAACGGATATTAATGATTTTATATTAAATATCAACATCTATTGTTTGTTTTGTCACTGATTAAACATTTAGAAAAACCAAAATGTTTCAACTAAAACTAAAAATGTACAAAAAAAAAAGAAAAGATAACAAAAGGGGCCCACACCTACCCTATAACGTGCGCCTGATTTTTTTTCTGAGAATTTCTGTGTGAAGACTTCTTCCAGATCGACAATTTGACAGCCAATATCATTAAGGTCGAACCTATTCCCTTCCACAATTTTGACAAAATGATTATGTTTAACGTGAAAATTGTTGTTGTTTTTTTCTCAGTCTTTGACAAAACTGTCTTTTACACTGTTGAGTCAAAAACTAATGATCACAAGTCACTTTTTGTGGGGGGTTCAGGAAATATTAAATATTTTATGCCAGTTTGTGAATGAAAATACAAGATAAGCCCGTATTTCTTACCCGGAAGAAGTAATGCCCTTTCAGTAATATCAGTGTCCCCCCCCCCCCCACCACCACCAGCGCTTCCATCTCCCCCACCGTTATTTTTATTTTATTTATTTTTGATCGGCGCCTGTAAATGCAATTGTAATCAAATTTATACGATTGCACAGCAGATATTCAATAACATGATTTTGCGCCGGTAAAAGATAACATTATATCGCTCAATGTTTAAGGCTCGGTCCCACTTGGCATTTTTTTTTTTTTTTTTTGCCTCGGGGATGGGATGCATACGCACTCCCGATGGAAATAGTGTCGCGAGCCATGTGGAGTCATCGGGAGGCATCGGGTGTACTGCAAAAAGAATTCATTGAAATTTTCCCGATGTGTTCTCGATGTTTTATCGGGAAAACAAGCCGGGTAAATATCCGCAGAGAAGCTCCGGTCAGCATTCACGGAGCTTCCGCGATTTTTTTCCTCCGATGAATCCCCGATGCGTCTGTGATGGCTCGCCGAAGTATCAGGGGGACATATTAGGCGGCCTTTCTGTGACACATTCCTGATCTTAAAAAAAAAAAAAAAAAAAAAAAAAAAATGGCAAGGGTTGAAAAGCGCACCCAGAAATTAGTTTCTGTTTTGGCCAGTCTTAGACTGAGACGGTCAAAAAGGCCATTGGACATTGCTTAGGGCATCCCCTTAAACCCCCCAAAAGTCTTCTCCGATCATTGGAGGAGGTCTCCCGGTGCTTTTCCAAACATCGGGACTCAAGGCTATTGTGTCATAGCCGAAACAACAGTGAATGTTCAACGGACCAATCACGAAGCCTAATAATTGTCATTTTTCAACGGACTGCTCAGTCTTTTTTTTGGCTCAAACATCGGGAGCCATCGGTAGAAAAAAAAAATGTTTATTTCCACATCACCGATTTTTTTTCCCAGTGGGACCTAGGCCTTCAAGTTTCAAATATATCGGATTTAAAAACAAAAACAACAACAACAAAAACCTTCACGATTATCCCCAGATACCCTTCAGAATGCATCTCCATCATACTAAAAACTTTTTTTTCCGGGGGAGCATGCCCCCGAACCCCCCTACCACACCTATTACATTCGGATTTTGGCCCCCCCAGCAGAAAATTTCTGGATCCGGGCCTGAGCCATCTGGAAGGCTTCCACACATGAAAATCCGAATGACCCTGCCGGGATTTCGAACTCACGCGGTGAGGGGCTGAGTGAGTGTTAAAGTCAGCAGCTTTACCCTCTCGGCCACGGAGGCCCAATATATACAGGGACTGTATATGCATACATACATGTATATGTTATACAGAGTTCCTGATATATATATATCCGCTATATATATTCCCATTTTCAAGAATAGTAAAGTTATGATATGCAAAATTTAAATGAACTTGCTAATGTTTCATCAACTGTGTGTTTGTTTATATGCTCTTGTATTGCTTATTTGAAAGTTGTTTTGGGCGGGGGTCTGTTTTAAAAATTCTTTTATTTATACTTAAGAAATATCTTGATATAATATTATATTGACCCCTAAATTAAGGAACACTCTTTGCTTTTGTAAAACATGTTCAGTGGAGGCGTAATTGGACATTCATTCAAAAGCAGGAGAAATGGTATCGTTATCGCGAAGATATTAGGTCCAGTTTGATTAGCTCTCAAACCCCGTCTGTTGCAGTTAAAAAAGAATCAATAAAAAAGAAAAAAAAAACTCACTGAGATTGTTGTTTATTCTACATATTCTTTTAACCACCAATAATGTCTGCTCTTGAAGGTTTAACGTCCCTCAGATAATGCTGATATGTATACAATAGTCAGTAAGCACAGTCAGTGATTCTATATGTATATGTGTATATAGAATCCCTGGCACAAAATGTCCTAATCATATTTTTGTATGGATTTGCGTATCAAAGTATTTTAGCCTACATTGCCATTTTCTCTGAACAAAATGCCTGGCAAAACTCTAAATATCGCCCTATTTTGTGGTTGACGAAGTTAATTTGTAACCTTTGGAATCCCTTTGTCTTTAACCCTTTCCCTCATAGAGGACACCATGAAAAGACCTATGCGAACAGCATAAAACCGGATCAGCCTGCGAGTAACTCGCAGGCTGATCAGGTTTTATGTTGTTCGCTGCTTCTCAGTAGTCTGGAAATGAGAATTTTGTAATTAAATTTGGTAAGGTTTAACTGTGGTTTTCTGCAGATCAAGCTTTATGTGATACCTATGAGGGCGTCAAAATGAGTCTATATGAGGGAAAGGGTTAACATACAGGTATAGAACAGATTATTAAAAACATTAAAGAAATAGTATCCTTATTTCACAATGCAGGAATGTATACTTAGAATTTTACGTAGTATAAAATTGAAAACTGTCGGTCTTACAATCAATCATTATTATAGCATCGAAATATTTATTTGACGAGATGTGTCATCGTTTTTACGTTATTTTCAACTCACACTTATTTAATATGTCATTTAACTTTTTTATGATGCGGCGAATTAACATTTTACGTATTGTTTTTTTCTTTCACACTCCAAAAATGATCAATTGATGACCTTTATTTTTAATATCACTGTTTTATGACAAGAAACTTGAAATTTACGTCCATAAAGTAATACTGTCTGCCTGTATTAGTTGTCGCGAATGGAGACTGAGGCCGCTGATATTACTACTGCTACTTATACTACAATTTTTACAGCTAAACATTGAAATTCACTCATTTTTCGACTGCAAAAATTAAATGAATCCCCGATATTATTAAAGATATGAGATAGTTTTCCTTAAGAGGAACCTTCAGCAAAATAGTTTATGTTAACATACACTACTGCTTCTGACATTAATACCTACATTGTTTGCACCTGTCATTAACATTCGTTTTCAAAATGTCATTTATCACCTTCAAAAGAAAACACCAGTAACCAGCAGATATATCAAACCTTTTCCGACAATTAAAATTTAAAAGTTACCAACACTTTCCAGACAATAATCGAAAAATAAATACAAAGGTGGACTTGAGCGGTCGTGCAAACAGAATCCGCTTGCCAGACAGCATGAGCCAGGATAAACTGACTGGCGTAGACAAAGGTTCAGTACACCATTAATTTCCCATTTGTTTCCAAATTGTTCTGGCGCCTCTGATGACGTGAGGAACAGAGTACACAGTGCAGATTATGATTTATTTAGATGCCAGCGTCATATTACAATGCGTTTGCTACATTTTCTATATAGACAAGGAAGGAATGTTTTAACTGTTCTGTAGATCTTTTTAAACTTTGCATGATTATAGAGAATCATAAAAGATACATTTTCGGGGGGGGGGGGGGGGGATGGATTTAGCATTTGAGGCCATATTCAAGGGCAGATAACTCCAAATTAATCTTACTGATATATTATTTCTTATTAATGTTTTTTATTTCATTTCAAGTCAAATTTGAATCCAATTTACTTAATAGGAGTTCTGCTATATTGAAAAAGGAGAGATGATTTGAGGAAAATTCACATGTATGAAAAGTATGAAAGAAAGAAAGAAAAAAGAAGAAGAGAGATATGGATTGATTCATTAATACGGAAAATTCATTAATCCGGAAATTTAAACAAGGACCAAAGTGTATATATGCATGAGTGATTATAGTATAAAACTGTAGCATAGAATTTCTACAATTGTTTTACAGAGACAGGGAATAAAATACTGAACATTGATTTTGAAACCTAATGAGTTGTTATTTGCCATTATTTTGAGTTATCTGCCCTTGAATATGGCCTCAAAGTGCTAAAATATCACATTCGGTGGCAGATAACTCAAAAAGTAGGACGATGACCCCTATCTTTTTCCCATAAAAATATTTCTTTTATGATTCTCTATAATCATGCAAAAATTCTATGAAGCAGTTTAAATTTTCCTTCTTTGTCTATAATAGAAACTGTAGCAAACGCCCCTAAACCACTTATAACAAACTGAGAGCAATTCTCAATTTTTGAAAGACGAGAGTTTTTTTTGGTTGTTGTTGTTAACACCCCATTCTTAGTATTTCATTCATTTGGAGACTATGTTTTCTTGAGACAGATAAAGTGTTGTATCATGCCGTAGACATGTGGCATGATACCACATCCAGTCACTTTATATACTGACACCGGGTCATCCAGTCCTGGAACTACCCTGTATATATGTTGAGCGCCAAGCAGGGAGCTACCAGTACCATTTTTAACGACCTTGGTATGTCACGGCCAGGGGTTAAACTGACGACCTCCCGCTCCCGAAGCAGATTTTTGAGAAACTAACTGTTTAAAATGTTACCACCACACGGTTTACTCACAGCTCAGCGATTTTATCATTTACTTAAAGGTGTTTTGTTGCAAATTTGTCATAAGGTACCAAAAGTATCAATGCGTTACTTTATTCAAATCAATAAGATAGGAGAGTAAATTTTTAAACAAACACATTCCCACACGCTGATATTTCTGATATTTCGATAACATCATATGTCTTTATGGCTTTATAAGCCACGGTAATCGCGAGGTTCATACAGCTTGAAATCTAGAACACTCTTAATCTAAAAGAGCTCGTTGGGTTGAGTGTCCTGCTTGAATACCAGTTAAGCCTTCAACGAAAACTAAAATCCAATGAAAAAAAAATCAAAGTTTTAATTTAAGATGCACTAAAATGCATTCAAGTTGAAAATAGTCATGACATAAACAAAATGTTTGAATGTATTAAAGTAATCCATCCATTATCTACAGTCGATGCTTTATTTGTTTTATCAAATGTTGTTCAAAATTACCTAAATAATAATAAAAGATTATATTGTTGATATATTGATATGTGTAAATGTTTTGATACCATTTATAGAAATGGATTATGGTTTAAATTATTCAAGCTTGGTGTACAAGGTAAAATGTTGCGGATTATTAAAGATATGCATCAGAAAGTTAAATCTTGTGTTAGAAATTGTAATAATTACTCTGATTACTTTGAATACTCCATAGGCTTGAGACAGGGCGAGATTATGTCACCGATACTTTTTTCTCTTTTTGTTGAAGATCTTGAACTTTATTTACAGGAAAATGCAGATTCTGGTATTCAAATTCATGATTTAGTGTTAATTTTGTTATTATTTGCAGATGATATGGTTGTATTTGGAAAAACAGCACAGGAGTTGCAGTCTATTCTCGATCGTTTATACAATTATTGTAATCAATGGGGGTTAGAAGTTAATACAGAAAAGACAAAAATAATGATTTTTAGAAAAAAGGGTAAGTTAGGAAGACAGGAAGCATGGACATATAATGGTAAACAAATTGAGATCGTAGATGATTTTAATTATTTGGGAACAGTTATAAGTTATAATGGGAATTTTACATTGCATCAAAAACATTTAGTGGGGAAAGCTTTAAAAGCTTTAAAATTTCTTAAATTAAATTGTAAAAAATACCAATTAAAACCTAAGTTAGCTTTTTTATTCATTTGTTGGGTCTATCTTAAATTATTCATCAGAAATATGTGGTTTTGAAAAACATAAAGATATTGAAAGGTTACATTTAAAATTTATTAAATATATTTTAAAAGTTAGAAATAGTGTAGCAAATGCTGCAGTATATGGTGAATTAGGTAGATACCCTTTGTATGTGTCAAGATATTTAAGAATTATCAAATATTGGTTTAAGATTTTAAATACAGACAATATAATTATTAAACAAGTTTATGAGCAATCACTTAGTGATTGTAATATAGGTTTAGATAACTGGGCTAAAAGGTAAAAATATTGTTGTGTAATTATGGTTTTGTTGATGTTTGGAATCATCCGGAATTATATGATTTAAAATGTTTTTTACCTATTTTCAAGCAAAGAGTTATTGATAATTTTATACAAATTTTTAAAAAAAATCTTTATAATAATTGTAAAATATCTTTGAAAATTTTTAAATTTTCAAAGTCTTAGATTTAGTATTACAAAATTAAGAATTTCAGGTCATAGTTTAAGAATACAAACGGGTAGGTATGGGCAAAATAGAATTCCTAGAAATGAAGGATACTGTCAATGCTGCAATACTTTAGATATAGAAGACGAATACCATTTTATTTTGAAATGTTCGTGTTATGAAAACTTAAGAAAAGGTTTCATAAATAAATATTTCTATAATAAACCTAGTATGTATAAATTTATGATATTATTAAAATCAAAGAATAAGACAACATTTACTAAATTAGCTTTATATGTGCAGAAAGCAACGGAACTTAGAAATAGTTTACTAAATAATGTGGCTAACTGATATATAGGTATTATTATATTTATTTAATATAAAGTTTGTGGTGTATTTTAGTACAGCCATATATAGCATATTAAATTAGCTTAACATTTCTTATGTCATTGTATAGTGTTTGTATTGGTCTAAATTAATTACATTCCAATGCTGTTTTATAATGGATATGCTACCAATATACGACAATTGTGTATATGTGTATATCTTTTTGAATTACGTTTTGCTTAACCCTTTAAACTTCCCCTTACGTTTCGTTTCGGTAAGGGAGGTAATCCAGGGTGCATTTATCGGATATACCTTTGAAATTTACTATATTATTACTACTATAATTATTTTTTTATGTAATATATTTTATATTTTGAAAATAACTATAGTATTACTACTACTATTATATATATATATATATATATATATATATATATATATATATATATATATATATATATATATATATGTGTGTGTGTGTGTGTGTGTGTGTGTGTGTGTGTGTGTAGTATATATTATATATATATATATATATATTATATATATATGTGTGTATGTGTATATATATATATATATATATATATATATATTTTATAATTTGTTGATATGCATTTTATTTAATTCTGTCGTATAATTTCTTTGTTTCTTGACAAGGGAACCTCCATGGTACATACAGTTTTGCTAACATGCATTTAAGAGAACAATTTTGTTCAGTTCATTATTACTACATATATCTTAAATAACAAGTTAATCTTTGTGATTACGATCGAATATACTTGTAGATTATCACAAATCTGTAATTAAAAGCCATAAAAATATTTTTTGAAAAAAGGAAGAAAAACAACAACTAAAATATATGCATATTTTGTGTGTGTGCGTGTGTGTGTGTGTGTGTGTGGGTGTGTGTGCTTACCTATTATGTGGTTCATCCTCTATGACAAGAAATTGTCTTTATTGTATGTGACCAAATGGATTATGTGGTTACTTTATTTATATTGACTATGTACATTGTACACGTCGAAAAATAAAGCTTTGTATCTTGTATCTTGTATTATCATATTATAAACATGATCTTTCAAATGCTTAAAAAAGATTTCAGTGCAGATGCAAGCATTCATTGACTTGAGTTATATAGGCTCTTTTGCTCGAAGTCTGTTAAGGCTTGTATTTACTTTAAAATTCCCCCGATCACTTGATGGACCATGATCCCAATTTAATGATGGATGGTTTACCTTAATCATCGAGCTGCCAGGACAAGATTTAATGTTCTGTACAAGAGTCGAAGCGCCAACATTATTTGAGAAAGTATTCATATACATGGAGTTTTAGTTAGAAAGACCGTCTTTTATCTTTGAAGCAATTAACAAAATAGCATTCGTTCTGGATAGGAAAAAAATTAATTTGCACATACTTACATAAAGTGCTGATGGTTTTTGTATTATACTATCACATATATTTTCTTTAATCTGGTGTGCGACTTATTTAACAGGTCTTGCTGTTTTCAAATGAGTTCTAAAATTAAATAATCAAGCATTTGGGAACACAAGAGAGGAGATTCTTTAGTAAGCTTGTTAAAAAAAAACTCTGTTGCAAGGAAATTTCATTATTTTTTTAAAATGACTCTGCAAAAACCAATTAAAATGATAATACCATTTGATAACATACATCTTTATGTTGGTGATATTTTGAATAATTTTCATCATCATTCATCATGTTAGTGATTGTTTTCTCCCCAACTTTTCATACATACAATTTGTATTATATTGTTAAGAGGACGATATGGGAGAATGGCATTGCCAAATATGTTATCCACTGAAAAAAAAGATATTATTAATATTAATAATAATAACAATATTATTATTATTATTATTATTAAAGCTTATGACTGTGTTTATGCATGCTAAATTGATAGGCCACTGTACTGTTTGGCAAAAGCAGCGTTGATTAATTTCTTTTGGTAATATAACTTTAGAACTCATCCTAAACCCGACCAAAATCCCTGAAGGGTCTGGCACGATATACACGATATACAGGCCAACTTAAAATTACCATACCTAGAATTCTAAGGCGGTTCCGTGACTTTTCCCAGGGAGGGTTCGTTGGTTTTCCAGGGTATGGGTGGGGATAGACTTTTTCTTCTTCTTAATACTTGATGAGATGGAGAAAAAAAATCCTAATTATAGAACATAATTCAATATCTGCAAGCAATCAGAGAAAAAAATAAGTCCGGGAAATCTCCATTAATGTTCTCTAATTTCGATAACAAATAAATAAAAACAAAACAAACAAAAAATAACCGTGACTTAAGAAATAAAGAGGGTGGGGATGAGAGAATGACAGAAACAAACCCTATCTGTTACTCGTCATGGCTATTTACTTCATATAGACTCATTTAATAGAGCAGACCCAGATCAGACAGCTCCTATAAGAAGGGACCTCCTCTGTTTGCTCATTCATTACTGTAGCTCGGTTGCTACATAGTCAACTGTGGCAAAGAAAAAAAACATTTAACGGTTAATCAACTGATATTCATCAAATTATAATTTGTACATGAAATATTCATATGGTAAAGGGATAGTATTCTAACATACCCAAAAGGCAAAAGAAAAAGGAATTCTATCAGCAGATGACCTGGCCAAGACACTGGGATGCGGGGGACGAAGGCAAAGAACAGAAACCGCTGGCGGACAGTGGTGAAGGCCCTTTCTCTATTCAGGTTCGATTAGGTATGCAGAAAAAAATAACCGATAGTGGAAAAGGGGAAAAAACACAAAGATCAAAATTCACAGATAACATATTTATATATAAGATTTCAATAATTGCAATTTTCTGAAACTATATATTTTGATGAATATATTATACATAACATATATTTTCAACAGAAGTGTTTTTGACATGTAAAAGAAAACAAACATTATTTAACTATAAATATGAATATTCTAGATAAAACTTCAGCACGGAACTTTGTAACAATGGCATTCTTTTGTTATTTTACTATAAACACGCTATACAATACACATATTTAAATTCAAAAGGCTATATCATGACGCAGTATAGACTGGGCGTATATTAGTCACGTCTTCCTAAATCAACGTTGATCATAACCATACCTTGGTTCGAGTTTACTTAAACTCAGCCAGTGTCTGATGTTGAAATGGAACTCATTATGTATTATATTATGAACAATTACGTATGTTCAGTTTCAGGGACAGATAGACACGTGTGTCAGCAGTCACAAGACACAGATATCACGTGCAACGATCCATACTGATATTCTAATTATTTTTCTGTTTATTTGCATGACAAAATTGACCATTGTCCTTAAATATGTTATACCAGCATTTTGTGCCAAGTTCGTTTGTAAAATCAAATAATTTCTATTTACAGAGTGTCCCCATTTTCTGTGCGACAATTTTGCACAATGTAAGAAGTACTGTGTAACATGATTGTGTACATTATCTTGTGTTCTGACATGTTGTGCAAAGGGTGTTCGGTATATAATGTTTTGGCTATTAATTCATTTCCCTTCACTAAAACTATTTCCGTTTCACGTTGGCTTTTCCCGTCGGAGTTCTCTTCCCCGATTGTTTAGTTGTGTAGCGCCCTGCAGGACTGGGCGATTTTCCCGCTCGAGACCGTGTCTTTAAAGATTTCTGAATTTCTGCGGACCGGATGTTGAAGTTCGGAAATAAATCTTCATATTTCTCAAGTAGCGGTGTGTATTGATATTGTGGCGGGAGGTTGCTGTGTCCGGTTACGTCAAGATGGCTGTTGTCTCGCAGAAGCTCCTTGGAAACGAGAACATATGTGGCGTGGGAAGCGAGATGTTTGTTGGCATGGTCGGCCTTGTGAGAATCGAGTTCTTGTACAAGACCTGAAACAAAAAAAGAGATCAGTCTTAAAACATGGAACTTGTTGTTCTATTTTGCCATGAAAGGAGAGTGATTATTCCTTTTTTAAAATTAACCTTTTGCTAGAAATAAGCATGACATTATATTGCATGCAAAACTTCAACCAAAATTCAAAATAAAAAAGTCGTAATTTGTATTAAAATTGATCAAGAGTTATCCTACTTGTTTGTTTAATGCCCCTGAATACCATTAGCTCATTACTAACATATATGCATGATAGTAAGTTTCACACAAAACTTTAACAAAAACACAACGACGCCGACCTCTAGGATAGCTCTCCTTATTCTTCGAATAGTTGAGCTGAAAACCACGTATTAATTTGTTGACACAGTCTGTAAGAAAGACATCTATCAAAATGAAGGTTGGTCAATGCCAAGGATTAGTAAGACAACTACCATTGTCCTGTATAACATAACAATACTGATGTACACCATGTAAGCAATCCAATAACCAGTAACAATCATCCGATCAGTTATCTACAGGATCATCTATATATAACGATATATTGATATAATTAGTTCCTCGAAATGTTTTCACAGTGTTTATGAAAAGGTAATACCTGCTGTTAAAATATCAGCCTAGCTGTAAATGACGGTGATATATCAACACTGAATCTCTCTGTAAATAACCCAAATACTTGAGTTTTTATGATACCCCTAATTGATAATCAATAGCTCATAATAAGGCATGCATTTCGTATTAAAGCAGTATTTTCATGTTTAAAGTTGTTTAAGTTAGATTTATACTCAGTATAAACCATTACTGATATCTTTATATTCATTTCGCTGATTATTTCAGAAAACAAACAACCACTTGCTAATGGAATTTGGCAATCGAGTTAGTGCTTATTCATGTTATGTTGACTATAAATTATTGTTAATTCATTTAACAAGGGGCTCCCTGCCAATCACTTTGTGAGCTGGTGTGCTTTAAGGAATCGTTTTACCAAGGTACCTATTCATCATCATTGTCAACATTACAGTATGCCATGACACGTTCAATGCATTCATTGCAGCTCTCAAGATAATACAGGATGGGACGGGAACACTTCACACAAACATGTGGCTATAATTCACCGTCATTTATCAATACATTTATAAGTTAAAATCTGGACCTTGGATTCTTAAAATGTCTATGAGCTTTATTTGAGATACAGTTTATTTTCCTGAATACGAGCAATATCCCTCTCGTCAGATCCTGTGTTGGACCAGTACTTTGTGGCTACAAAGACACTAACCTCTATAAAAAAAAAAAAAAAAAAAAAAAAGGTGACAACCACTCACTACCGGTCTTCCCTCTTAATATTTATTGCTGGGATGGAAATTCTTTGTTCAGATAAAGCTTTGCACTTCTTTGGAAACAGTAGAACTGTAATTAAAGAATAATACAAATATAATAATCATAAAAAGTTGTTTAGTTTTTGTTGGTCTTTAACAGAATCTCAGTTCCAAGCATGAATGACTGTACATGACGTTTTAAGTTTTTTCCTCAAACGTGTAATTAACAAGAACTGTCCGCCAGACAGCGCCCTCGATTATTTTTGTGCTTGTCAGTGAAAAGTTCATCATCAATAAATTAAGAACAAAACCGTTTAAGAATAAAACAAAAATGTTTATCGTTTTCGTCATAAAAAGACAAACGACGCTTGCATTGAGTAAGCAGCGCACCCTGACAACGATTCCGAAAGTTTTAGATACAAACCCCGGCCGCTGAGGGACAGGGTATTTCCGTGAAAAACCAGTATAAATTATAAGAACTTGTTTCCCAAATTGACGTAAAAGAAATGGTTTAAAACGACTCATTTTTGCAATACACTGAAACATGATTCAATATTCGAAGTTATATCTCAGCACATATGCACTTGTAAATTATCTTCGCAAGTATATTTCAGTTTTGACATTTATTGTCCTAAGGATATGCGTGTAAAGCTTTAATACAGATATCAAAATATATCTTATATCGTATAAGAATGTTGTGAATGCAATCAGCATGTATTCATAAATTAATAGCTAAGGTGTGTAAATGGCGCATTATATTAATTACTTTGTGAATGTACGTTACATCGCAATAAGGTCATCGGTGGTCGAATTTTAATAACAGTGTAAAGCCATTCAGTGTGAACAAAGACGGGGTTCAGGCACATATAGTGTTATCAAAGAACATGTAGTAAAATAAGATACGGGGACATAAATTGTATCCCACAGGTGTAGATGTATATTGTATGTTTGATACCTTAGTAAATAACCTTTACAATTATCTGTCTGAATCAACTACTATAGCTATGAAAAAAAGACAGCGTTTCTTAACAGTTTTGTTTAGCATTGTGTATTTCTATAAAATCTGCCGAATTCTACCCAATTTTCGTCATTCCTGTTCTGAAATCAATAAGTCTATTTATTTTTTTTATTTATCTATTTATTTATTTATCTATTTTAGTTTTAGTTTTCAGAATGAGATTGTGCATGTAAGGTTATATATTTTCACTGGACCACATTAAAACTACTGCCTCGGCACCGGGGGGTCGCGGCTGGGTCGACCCATGATCACGATTCACCAAAGTCGTTAATAATGGTGCTAATATGTCAGAATTCCAGGACTGGTTAGCCCGGTGTCAGGATAATGTGACTGGGTGTAGTATCATGCCACATTTCTTTGACATGGCAGCACTATATCAGTCTCAAGAAGATGGCGATAAACCCAACAAACATGCATACACTTAAACTATTTTCCTTTACATTTGATATACTCTTCTATTTCGGACAGAATGTAAATTTTTTTGGTATTTCACAGCAACACTCAGTTTGGTCTTACATGAAATATCGGGAATCTTAGTCAAATTTTGTTGGTTTTAATAATATCAAAACACCTTCGATTTATCGACAGTGTAAAGGGAATAATCGTGATCTAGACAGTTCTCCATATCTTTTAATAAAGTGTTGGCACAACTGTTATCATACCTTCACCAAGACAGAAGATCTAATGTTATGATTTTTAGATTCCCCAAAACTATCCCCATTTAGGCAGGTGCAAAATGATTTAGTCATTCATGGTGTCCTCAACACGGGCACGACACGCTGCGTGAGGTCTATAGGGGCCGATATACCAAGACCCAGTCTTCAGGTTTTATTTGCTCGATCCTCAAGATAAGCAAATGGCCTCTCAAGTTTTCAACAGCCAAGACTGCTCAAGAAGTACCTGGTGCGATTAGCCAATACTCTCCTGAAGAACGTATTCATCAGATTTTTTTTTAAAAGGGGGGGGGGGGGGGGGGGGGATTTATAATAATTATTATTCTATAAGTGTGGGTGGGGTGCAAACAATATGTTGAGAGGCAGAAAAATTGTTCCTCAGGTTTTTTTTTCAGTATTTGTGTTAGGCTAAAGGTTTAGGTTATGGTTAGTAATGTTGGTTGGTTTGGTTTGGGAGTTGAAATAATGAATAGTTAAAACACAGATGGTTTTCCTATTTAGATGTACAGGCTAACAGCTGAATTAAACATTTTCTTATTTTGTAAATGTCGTGGAAAGAAATCAGTTTTTAAATGTCACAGGCAGTTTATAGGTGTAAAAAAAAAAAAAAAAAAAAAAAAAAAAACACGTTCCTTCCTGTAACTGAAAAAAAAATGTCCTACAGAAGATCAGATTACATGTAATTTAAATTATCTTGCATTTGTTCATTAAATCATTTATGTAATCAATGGACGCTTCCCATTGATAGAATGGTGAAGTTTCGAGGATTGTTTTGCAGAAGAAACCAAGCGAGGACTCCTGAACCCCCTCCCCGTTTCCTTTATTTGAATGTGTACCCTAGAGATTGTACTCTTGTCAGGATTAGAAACCGAGCTCGAGATTCTTTCTGATCATTTCAAAGGATTTTCTAAAAGATTTTGAGCTTCATTCAGCGTATAATATATTGAATCTTGCCGGATGGTTCCCTTCAATTATAACTCGATCAGAATGTATATATTAATGGGCATTAAAATGTTAGGTCGAACTGCAATCAATCAACGGATTCATTTGAGTGATCTGGGGTTATGTGAAGTCTTGTCACCATCGTCTTTGCATTTCAACTGTAAACTATTTATCAAACAAATGGAATGAGTTTGCACTCTACGTATCAGATATGGTACGATATGTGTAAATTATAAATGCCAATAAGATAAACATAAAAATAGTGCTTTTCAGTAGAACTAAACAAAAATAGAACATCTTTAAAGTTGAACAGATATAATGATAATTTAGTCACATGTATAAAAAATTTGATACAGTCCATAAACACGAGTACATTAACTTCTGCAGTTGCAATCAGGTTTCGTTTATAAATGTATTTAGAAGCATTAATATTATTGCTTTCAAAAATGTTTGATACGTTGTATGAACGTTTTTGTTTTGAACAGCCACTATAATGTACTTTGTTCATAAATATTGATATTTAATGGAATTCACGTGAGATATATATATATATATATATATATATATATATATACTTAATCAATCGAAATTTACGAAAACAAAATTAACCCGGAGTATATCGCACGTTGACACACCGATGTATGCCGGTATACACTCGTGTATTACAACAATACAAATTACGTTATACACGATATAAAATTTATAGACTGTAAAAGTATGAACTAGTGTTTATATAAAATTGAATAAAATGCTAGGCTCGTACCAGTTTCGTCGGCAATATCGACAGTAAGATTGGAGTTGCCGAAGCCGGCCCGACGCTTGATGCTGGTCAAAAGATTGACGACTGCACAGCTCGGGTTACACAACAAAGTCTCGTTGTTACCGTATTTCACTAAGATAAACATGTTTCCTTGAAAAAAATCTAAATATAGAGAAAAACTAGTCACACGTCAAGCTATATATCCTTCAATGAATAAAGTATATATCACTCTTCGCATTCAAAAAATTTTCAAGTTGCTGTCATCCGTTTTATTTTTGTATCACATTCAGTTATAAAAAGCTCTATTTTCTTGAGTTTTTAGTATTAAATATTTTGTTAAACTGTTCATTTATTATCCGATTAAATATTGAACTCTAAAATACACCCGTGTTATATCAATATTCCATTCATATGAATTAAACGATGCACAGATGGTCTGTATTTTACACCGCGTGCCACTAAAAATGGATCACTTGACTACAAAACTATTTTGCTCTTACTTCCTATCAATATTTACTTATAAACTTTACTATTAAAAATAAACGTCGATATGTACACCCTATAACACTTCGCCCTGTCGCAGTACCATGAGAAATATAGAACGGTAGGGGCTTATTCCCTCACAAATGTCATTGTTATCGTCTATTTGTCATGTGACGCACACAATACGTTGATTATCGTATGACTGCCCGAACGTTCAAGTTGATCCTGTGTTTTGTTAGGGCAACCCCCGGCGGGTTCAAACAGTTGTATCAGTGATCACAAACGTCACTGTTCTGACCGACCCAGTAACGTTTGATAGATTTCTATAAATAAATAAATTGTACCACGCAATGTCGAGGCATTTTTTTTTCATGAACAAGTAATATGTATTCATATATTTATCAACGCTTCTGGGGAAAATGAATGGACACACGAATATAGAAATGATCGATCTCGCGTTCATTTGATCCGTGTTTTTATAATCAGGTGTAGATTCGGTGTTCAATACACATTTTTTTTTCAATAAAATTCAGTGAGTAAACATGCCCCGATGGGTTTTGTGTACCGTGGAGACTATTTAATCTCGTACAGCTTACCGTGGCAGACACTGTTTAACTTGGGATTAAGTCATTCTATGCCACCGAAAAGTCTTCTATTTTGTGTTTAATATGTATACGATTGCTTTGATGCCTTCACATAAAAGGCCAATGTCGGTCTAACAAGATTTTAACAGGGTTTTAAGTTGGTGAGAAGCTGTTGGAAAAAAGACAAATCCTCGTTTGTCGTAAGCACGTCTAATTGTATCCTGTCGAACTGTCCCCGTCGCCAATCTCTGGCAACATTCCGGGATGATAAGAGTGACAGTCACGGGTAGAGAAGTTGAGCACCATAGCAACCCAGCAGTAGTCTTGTGTACTCTGTCACCATTTCTTCTTCAAAGAAAATTAGAAATTAAGTCATAAAGGTTTGTTTGTAATACAATATATACAAAAACTGAGACGTACTTGATCAACTTTGAATTGTACACAAATGCTTCGAACCAGGGTAGTGTTGTACCCAAAGAACATTTTCGAAAATCAAACAGATGATACATTCTTCAGATATATTTAAGCGTTAATATGACATTTTGCATTTTGCATGTTATTTTTGTACTGCATTTTTTTCTTCTTTTTTTCTCTCCTAATTGTACGCAATCGCGCATGTGCGTTGCAGGGATATGTTATAAAAATAATATTTATATTTATTATGTTATAAAAAATAACATAATTTATACTGCAACCTTAGAAACATTTTTTTTTCTAATTGTACGCATTCGTGCACATATGTACTCATGGATATAAGAGCCTAAAGGGAATCGGTGTACAGTATATTGTAAGGATTATTTGTATCCTACAAAAAAGACGATAAGATCATACTTTGAATAACATTTCGTGCCTATGGCACATTAGTGGACACAAGGTATACAAATAATAAAAACTTGTCCAACTAATTGAACGAACTGCGTCACAGTGATGATTTCGACTGTAACTACATTATTTTAAGGAACTGGGAAATGTGTCCTTCGTGTAACAAAAGATACATGCCAAACCAAACTGAGTCTATCTCTCAGAACAGTAATATAATACTATTAACGTTTCATATACGTACATACGGTCAATAAATAAACGTTTGAAATCAGGCGGTTCAACTTCAAGAAATATCCTTTGTACTTTACTTCCCTTCAAAACGTCTGTTATCATTTGACAATTGTCGGGTCCCCCCTGCTTTAAGTGCTATACCCGCGGTGCAACACGAAAGCCCAATACTTTATCTAGGAACAACGAGTGTGAATGTCGATCAATATTTATCTTATCCCACTCCCCGCAAGATCGGACAAGAGCTTTATTTATATACAGTAATTGAGTTTTTAGCTATCGGGGAGTGCTGTTCGATAACTTTTATAAATACCTGTAAATCACCTTACGCCGGTTGGTTTATGGACAACAAGGAAAATGGGGTAATGAGAGTAAAGAACCCGAGGAGACCAATCGATGATAGCCATGAGTAGAGGTAATTACCAATAAACATGCAGGCTCTGCACATTATAAGGCCTTCCCCAATAAATCGGCAAAAATAACCACCGGTGTATTTCACTTGTACTCGATGTTGAGCATTTGTCAAGATTGCTGATATGAAAAGTGCATGGAATTACATCATTAGCGACTGAAAACATGCATGTAACTCATTTTACAGTTCTAATGAAAATATTCATATGAAATCCTAAGTTGAGATTATAAGGGACAAATTAATATAAAACATAAATTGTCTCCAGAGTCACCTAATTTACAACAAGTGCACGTTGCCTTTGACAACCATATTCAACTTAAAGTTAACGTGATTAGGATAACACGTATCTGTATTTTCTATAACTTGTAACTAATCAACCATCGAACGCAATATAAATTCCTTTTTTTTTATTAAACCAATCTTAATTACAGATTAAGTAAGGAACACATTTAAACGAAGCTAACGTCAATACTGTTGAATTAAATGCAACTTGACATGAAACCCGATAATATTAGCGATATAACGATCGAAGACAATTCGGGCGATATAACGATCGAAGACAATTCGGGAAATGAATATTATAACAACGTTACTGTTGATATAAAAGTGCGGAAAACTTATATAATAACATCGAGGTAACACTGAATGTGAAAAAAGTAGTGTGTAAAGCAAAGTGTGGTAAGTCGTACAAGCATATATGGTTACTTCCCTGACTGGACAAGGGCAAGTTCTCACTTATTTCGGAAAAGCGAGACGACTTTACTCATGAGTTTTATCAAATCTGGGATTGCATGAGGTGGTCTATCTTGCAACACGGAGTAATTGGGTGTTAAGCATACAAATGAACATGGTTCTCTGTCAGGAGAAAATATAGCGAATGATCGTATCGAGATGATCATTCTGATCAACTTGGCCAGAAAGTGTCGGAGATAAACAGAGGAGGAGGTGCTCAATGTACTATTCTCTATTCTATTTTTTCTAATAGGAAATATTTAATGTAATTAAAAACTTGTATTTTTTACTTTCTGGGTTTTATAGATATTAAATAATAATAATAATAATGATGATAATAATAATAATAATAATATAGCACCCAGCGTTATACAAGGGAGATCATCCTTCTGAGCTTGTTCAATGTAAGACTCTCATCCAATGTGCCAAAAAAAAAAAGATAAATAAAACTAAATGAAAATAAAATAAAAAATGAATAAATAAAATGACATTAAATTCTCGCAGCCGATTTCACTGTATCACTCCGCGTTCATACAGTTATATCTGCGCTAACGAATACGAGGGGAATGTAGAGGTTTTAATCATAACCAGTAACATTAAATTTATGTTCAGGGGCGTGCCTGGCGCTTGGCTATACGCACTACACTTTGTTTGAAAACACACACACACACACACAGAACGCATTAAAAAGTGATA
Organism: Solen grandis; assembly: GCA_021229015.1. Taxonomy (NCBI): domain Eukaryota; kingdom Metazoa; phylum Mollusca; class Bivalvia; order Adapedonta; family Solenidae; genus Solen; species Solen grandis. The sequence goes on from CM037784.1 coordinate 23,588,817, forward strand.
TTTCAGTAAAGTCTCAGACAACACTATTCTCACAGTATTTTATTAATTTAGATTTTAGTGAATGTCGGATAAAAAAAAGTTTGAAATGAGTTGTTAGTAATGACACACATTTACCAGTGATAGTTAGCTAAATAAATTTGTTTAGCCTGCAACAGATTATTGACATATTTTAAAATACATAATTTTGAATAGGTTTAATGAACTTGTGTTGGTTCAACCGGTTAAATTTAGCTCGTATTGTTGGAATCAAGGTTACCCTCAATTAACTCAGAAGAAGAATAATATCTAGATAACGTGCGGAGTTTTTGACGTCATATGACCTTTGCAATCTACTGGGTTACGTATTTCATGTAAATCCTAGCTAAGACTCTCTTCTGACTTTGCCTTGAACATTTAATTGCTGGGATTTGTTATTTTCATCTAAAGTGAAAAATTATCTATTAAAAATGAATATATATATATATATATATATATATATATATATATATATATATAATATTAATCGAGAAGTCTAGTCCGGCTAAAGAAGGCTAAAAGAAATTCAATTGGAACGTTAAACCCACAATAATCATAGCTGCCTAATAGATCTGAGTTTCGCCTCATATGCGACAGTAACGGAATGATCACACGATGATAATAAATATACTTCTAACGGACTCTGATTGCACAACAATATCACTGCAAAAACAGTTATTCTTGAGTATCGATATTTAGATATTTATTTATTTGGTTTGTTGGCATTCGACTAGGCCTGTACGTCATATTCTATGAACCATTACAAGATATATATGCTAGATACCTGTTAAATCATCTACCTTTAGTTTTAACGCCCCCACTTGTAAGTCTTACCGGCCACTTAACAAGACTTGATTATTTGAGTTTATCGTCACTTCGACAATATTTCAGTCATATAGCGACGTCCAGCTAATTGCTGGTGGAGGAAGACCCCGAATGCACAGAGGCATCCAGGTAGAACCACTGACCTACCGCAAGCCAGCTGGAAGGCTTCCTCACATGAAAAGCGAATAACGCTATCGAGATTTGAACCCACGCGGTGAGGGGCTGGGTGAGTGTTAAAGTCAGGGACTTTTCCCTTTCGGCCACAGAGGCCCCGTTTTCGTCAGGAACGTAGCAATGTGCTATAATTCTTATGAATTCAGGGCGAATTCCAGATTAGCGGGGGAGTAGCCTACATAATGGGTGTATTTAATTATTCAAAGATTCGTAAACTATTTCTGTGGAAAGAAAGCAATACACTTGATTATTCATGTATAATGAACTAGCATTTTGCATATCGGATGCACGCACGCTTCGTTACAATGCACAATATATACCAATACGCACGTGCGCAGGCACAACATTCTAATAAAACTCACATAAGCAGGCTTAGGAATGAAGTCCGATATAATATGTATATAACTTTATATTGGGATCATCAATCATAATTCAGTCATGAAGTAAATTGCCATCACCACTGTCTTAAGTCTTTGGGTAATTTTTATTATAATTATTATTTGCATTTTTTTTCCGATTTAGATCAGCTTTATACTAGCTTGTCGTGGGACAATTTACCCGATGTTGGTGTAAAATTATGAAGGGTGATTTTTACACCAACACCGAAGGCACGACACAATTCGGCCATATTTGTTTATTCATTCACGGACTTTAGTTGTTTACAAATTGGAAATCGTTAATCGGACTTGCAAGCGGTTGCCTTATCTGGAAACTGTTTTGTCAGAAAAAATGTGCAAGATTTTTATAACGTAGTACATCTGTTTAATTTTAGTTTTACTCTAAAATAGCCGTCTAAGTGAATGGTGAAAATCTAGCGAACGATTGCGTTGCCCTTTCGTTAGACGTTGGGCACAAAAATACAGCTGGGTTATTGTAGCGTTATTTGAAACAAGTGGCAGTGTCTGCACTTCCACATAAAATCAACAAAACGGATTTCTTTAAAAGATTCGCGTTTTCTCCCCCACGCTGCGACCCAATCGTCATCCCAATGGGTAATACCCAGAAAGGGCGTCATATCTCGGGCGAGGACTCCGGACCGTCATTGACGGCTGGTAGATTTGATTCTGCTCCATTTGACATAGAGACACAGTCCTCATTTAGTAGTTATGGAGGAGCTTTTACACAGATCCCACAAGGATATCAACGGGTAAGTATTACAAAATACCCGACCATGTGTTGTTGCATAGAGCACAAGAAATATGGATTGTGTCCTTCATTTGATGGCTGTTGATGTGCCAGTGAAATTTTATGACTGGCTTTAATTTGTTAAGTCATTTCTCATGGGTTAAACTTTCTGATACATTGTTTCTTTTATATTATTTAGGATTGATGAAGCTGTGGTGCTATTGATATACATCTACAAGAGCTCTGTTTTGTAACGATCCATCTCATTGGTTGTGCATTCATTATTATCATATTGAGCTTGCAAGGTCAAGGTTACTGATGTTTATGTTTTGAATGTCAGGCAAGAAATGTTTATGTTTTAATTGTAAATTTCACAATGAAATGTTGTGTATTTGGATATTTTTGTAACGTCATACTTTTGCCATATCATGTCAGAAAAAAAGAAATCCAATAAGAATCTTAAAGAGTTTTTAAAAGTAATAGAAACCAGAAGAAAATGGGAGCGTGGCTGGACGGTAATTACATGATTTATGCTTAAAGCTGATGTTAGAAAGTAAAACATTTTGTTGAATGCCAAAACTGGATGTTTGATCAATAGTAAATGCATTTTTTACCCCAGTGCTTTGTTGGGAATAGAGTATTATGTTGCTTTAGCAGTTTCATCACTCATCTTACATTATTTTAATTATGACCTTGACTTCCATTTTATTCTTGATTTTATTGCTTTAGCTCTTGCATTACATGAGATATGTTTTAATCACTGTTTTTTTTTTTTACCAGGTCTCACAATACGGACATTGTCTGCACTAGCCCCTTGTTATTGCTATTGTTAATGTTTGCTAAATTGGCATATAATACTTATCTTATACATGTAGTCAGTTGTGTTGGACATAAAGAAACAGGATTATAGCACTAGACACACAGTATGTTTATAAGATATTAGATTTGAGTTGATAATCATAATGCTGTAGCATTGGTTCATGATACCTTTATAAGTTATAGGAAAATTAAGGATAGGATTTATTAGAACTAATGACATTGCAAACAAAATGATCAGGATAATAATTCAGAATCAGATAAAATGAATAAAGCCTTTAAGTAGCATACTTAAGTGAAGGCAAAAGAAGTTGATTCAAAACCATTAAATGAAAAGTATTCACTTTCATTATTCTTAAGATGATAATTCATACAAATCTATACCCACACTTTTATTTCATGGGAATGAGAGATAGAGAATCAGGTAACAAGATAATCAACCAAAGACATAATCATTTGCTGGAAGATAGCCAGTGATATTTAACCTTTTACAAATCTCAGGTGATAATTAATTAAAATATGTTGAAGTTGTAGATTCCTATTGTGTAACTAGAACAGTGTTTAAATGGTGTTAGGAGTCAGTGGAGTGTAAGATTTATATTAATTGTTATTTGATTTAATGATTAAAAGCTTGTGATGATATGATATTTGAAAAAAAATCAATTGTCACATAGGAGTGAATCAGTTTTTCTTTTAATCGGGTAATTATTACTGTTTTGGAATAAAATAAATTAAGTGTTATGTAAATATGTGCTTTCTTAGGAAAGAAGTTAATTATGTTGGTTTCAGTCCAGAATATTTGAAAAGTTTGACAATGTTAAGATAAATTAATACCAGTATATAATGGTAAGTCATTTTATTGTGCAATAGATTCTCTCTGTGATAATTTTGAGTGATGACCAAAAAACATTAACTCAAAGTTTTCCTTAAAGTAATTACTTAATTTTTCAGGATTTGAAATATATTTTTTTATGCCAAAGATACACTTATTATTTTCTGTTTAATTCTTCTTATGTTTATTGAATTTAACAGTATTTTTTTCTTCAAAATTCAGAGTCTAGGCATTATTTACAAAGTTTTTTGTACTAAATGTTAAAATGTTGCCATATTATATAAGTCAGCATACAAAATTAAAAATAAAACACACAAAAAAAAAACAGTATCTGTTCAAGAGTTTACAACCAAGCAGGGCAGAAATTTGGCTCATCTTTTGCAGGCTTGGGCAAAAAATTAGCCAGAGGAAGCCCTGCTTAATATTGACTTTTTTATTTTTGGGTCATAATGTCCCCTAATGGTTAGGGTCATTTGAAGGGGGGTCATTTGAATTTTTTGGGGCATGCTTAGTTTAAATACTTATTACTAAACATTTCAAATAAGAATTAGTTGTAAACTTGTAGTTTTGTGACCAGTCTTGTAAAGGAGGCCTACTTATCTGATAAGAAAATTGGACTGCGCACTATACATGGGCGATTCAAGTAGTCTGTTATTCTAAGCATTCTATTCTTTGGTATACATTTTTCTTAAAATGAAAGTTTCAGGTGAGTTTTTTCATTGCATCATTGATGGCACATTGGTATGAAATTTTGGGGTCATTTACTCATAGATTGCGTCAAAACACAGATTTGAGCATCATTGAAAACACTGAACCAAGTGATCAATGAATCAATGATTACAAGGGATACAGCTTATAATATCAAAAATCTACTAAAAACATGATTGAAGTATACAGTTGTCAAGTGCAATGAAATGTTATCAGTTTTGCGTGGGTGTCCGCAGCACGAGTAATGTCACATAATAAGATATGCATATTACTTGCACAATATGTCTGATACTGGCTTATTGAGTGCAATAGACACAGTTCATAAGGTGCACACTCTGCTAGTGAGAGAGAGGAGCTGTCAGGTGGGATGAGGATCTTCCAACTGCATTCAGTTGCAAGTCAAGTGGACAGTGCAGTGTTGTCCCAATAATGTTTTACAGCTTTATACATAGTCCCAAATTTTTCATGGAAGACTATGATGGATAAGCCAGATCATATGGGAATATCACAAAAATCTCCATATATGCAGCAATGTGAAACAAACAGATAAACAACTCTTTTGATGAATTTTCGCCCACAGGGCTATATAAAAAATCTGGAAGAAATACAACAACACTACATTATTGCATTTTGGCTGTTTTTGGTCAAAATGCAATAAAGAAGTGCTGTTGTATTTCTTCCAGAATTTTTATAAAGCCCTGTGGGCAAAATTTCATATGGGAATAGTTTTGAGTCATATTAATAGGTGTCTTTAAGACCAACAAGTATCAGACTGTATATGACTTTGTTCATTTCAGATCTCTTAAGTACTACGGAGCATTTGAACACTATAAAACATGGGTTGCAACCTGGTACTCATTTAATCATCTCCTCAGTCTGTATTTTAGATACCGACTCAGATTTTTTTCGTATAGATGTTCTACTAAATTTATCTTATCTCGGTGACCTTGATTGTATTTCTTAATAGATATAAAAGAGAAAAATGAGGAGATATTGTGCTTTTTTTCACCCCCAAAAAAGAAAATATATTTCAGATATGTGTTTGTGAAAATTAAATTGTATCCCTGATCAGGCTCTGTACTGCTCTCACTGGTCACTTGATAGCTCCCGTGTTTTAACAGGATGAAACCGACTGAGAGAGTGAATAATAACATAGCAATACACACCAACCTTTTAGTAGCATATTCTTAGTCACTGCTTTTAGAAGGTGAATAACATGAGGTGCTGGGAAATTCTGCAGTGTACCTCTAGTACTGTTTCTGTACTCCTGTTGAACGACTGCATTTATTATGGATTCACTTGTGATTGGGTGGCTGGGTCTTTTGTTCATTTAGGCTTTCTGCTCTCTAAATCTGACGAACAGGAAACAATCATAACCAAAGATGGTCATAATGTGTATTAACACAATATCTTGCCCAAGCTTGATTACCAGCCAGATGGACTTTGGCACTCAAGAGTTGCAGTCCTTGAATAAATGAAAAAATTGCAAAATTAAAGGTGTCTGTCTCTGTACTTTTGACAAACGCAAACTGAACTATACCAAACTTGGTCACAGTTGGTAAGGGCAAATATCTCGACCAAGTCTGATAACCAGTCAGAAATTTTTAGACACTACAGAGTTTTGACCCTTGAATTAATGAAAAATTGGAAAATGAACAATGTGCCAGCTCCTTATCTTACTGAGGTGTTTCAGTATATCCCTTTATTTTTTTCAATGGTTTTCATCACCAGGGCATGTACTTCAGTCATACATCAACTGTAGAATATTGTCAGAGTCACCCATAATTTACATTACAGAGTATTGGTAACTCCATTATTGAAATTAGAAAAAAGTCCTTCTAAAAAAAGTATTATGATGGTATTTGTTGACACAATGAAATGTCATAAAACAGTCAGATTTTCTATTTTTTGTTATTTCTGTGATGACAAACAGAATGTAAACTGTCTGGTCTCACAGGCTGTTCAACAACATAAATAGAATGCCAAAATCAGTCATAGCACCATTGAATTACATGGTAGGCTTGTGGTAAACTATATACAAAAGTTTTACATGTATGTACATAAGAAGATTGTGCATTTTGTTCATCTGAAACAATTAATGGCCTCTCTGTCCTAACAGCCTATTCCCTGTCCCTGGTAATATAATTTATATTCAGAATTCCAGACGACTGAATTTTGTGCATTATGTTTTGCTTCAAGTGAGAATAAACACAAAAGGACCAAAGAAATACTTCAAGTTAAAAAAAAATTATGACATGCAAAAAAATGTAAACAATTAGAAGTTCCTGTCAAAAGAATATATAACAGCAAGAAAGTCTGGAAAAAGAGAAGTGAGAGCTTTTCTTAATCTTTTAAATAATATAATAATTGTGGCCCTTTATCTCATGAAAAGTCTTGTACAAATTAGCGTAATGAATTGATGAATATTAATTGACTGAACTTTAAATGATATATGAAATGATGGATTTTTCTTTGCTGTGCAGGCTTTGTAAAATTATAAAAGCAACCAGAGGAGACACTGTTCAGACACCTCATCTGTGTTTTTTTTACCAAATGCTTAAAATGAGTCTATATGATGTAAAAGGTGAAAATATTTCATGTTGGCACTTTATTATATTGCAATGGTTAAAACTAGTTTTTTTTTTGTTTTTTTTTTAAAGATAAAAAGAAAGACGGCAACATACAAAAATTATTAAGGATTGTGCTGATAGCTCCCTGTTTGGTACTCAACATACGGACTGCATAATTATATACAGGGTAGTTAGTTCCAGGATTGGTTGACCCGGTGTCAGGATAATGAGACAATGAGAGGGTTTGGCATCATACCACATTTCTACAGCGTGACCATGTCTGTGGCCATTTCAAGTAGACATAATCTGCAAATGACTGAAAGACTGTTGGTGGGACATTAATCCCAACAAAAAAACAAAGAAACCTATGATTATCTGTTTGATATGATCTAACTGTTCATGCTATAATATAATGTTTTTGATTCCTATTATTTAACAAACTATCATTATTCCTTTATTTATAATCCTTAGTGATCACCTTTTGGACATTTTTTATGTCCCCCTTTGAAGAAGAGGGGGCATATTGCTTTGAACATGTTGGTCAGTAGGTCAGTCCATCGGTCAGTCGGTAGACCAAACCTTAAGTCTCAAACTTAATATGGTTGTTGCTTATTACTAGTAGAAGACCCCTTTTGATTTTGGCGTCACTACCTCAAAGGTCATGATCACATGTTAACAATTTTATATGAAAGTCTTGTCTGATTGATAATTTTAATTATATTTGACCCTAAGATCTGGTTGTTGCTTATGACGAGCAAAATACTCCTATTGATTTTGGTGTCAAAACCTCAAAGGTTAAGGTCACATCTCAATATATTTTATATGAAAGTAACTTTAGTTCTATTTGACCCTGAGATATCGAACTTGGTATGGTTGTTGCTTATGACTAGAAGAAGACCCCTATTGATTTTTGGGATTTGTACCTCATAGGTCAAGGTCATAAGATAATAAGTTCTCACAAACACAGTGTAAATTTAGCATTGTCCGACTGATTACTCAAAATCTAATTTACTCCTAGGTCTCAAACATTGTAAAATAGTTATTTATGACTAGAAGAAAAATGTTATAGATTTTGGGGTCTGCACCTCAAAAGTCAAGGTCACAAGGTCATAAATTCTTTTTAACAATGTGTTAAGGAAGCATTGTCCAACTGATAACTCTAAGGAACTCTTTTGTATCAAATAGTTGCTTACCAAGTAATAGGAAACCCCTTTTGATTTTGGGTATATACCTCAAAGGTCAAGGTCACAAGGTTATAAGTTGAATTCTCACAAACACTGTGTTAAGTAAGTATTGTCCGACCATGAAACACATATAATCTTTTGGTTGTATAATATTATACCCCAACTACCCTAGGGTAGGGGGCGCTATATATAGGAATCACTTCTGTGTGTTCGTCGGTAAGTCTGTCTGTCCAGAATTATTTTGTCCAGGCTCTAACTTCACAATGCCTCACTAGATTTCCAAATGGTTGGGCACAAATGTTCACCATATTAAGACGGAGTGTCACCAGTGACCTGAAAGAATCAGATAAATTGCTAGCTCAAAGGTCAAGGTCATACTTAGAGGTCAGCAATAAAAAATCAATGCCATTATGCTTGTCTGGGCTGTAACTTTACAATGCCTCACTGGATTTCCAAATGGTTTGTACAAATGTTTACCATATTAAGACTGAGTGTCCCATGAAAGATCCAGATTGTTAGCTCAAATCCTAAGATCATACTTAGAGGTCAACAAAAGAAAATCAATGTCAATATGCTTGTTTATGAAAGATTACTCATTATGTATTGATAGTTGCTTGTCTCTTCCAATCATCTTCTTAAAATAATTTAAAGACCTTCGTAATGTTCATTTCATAGAAGAATTATGAAATACCTCTAAACTGATCAAACTTATATAACAAAGGTTACAGACTACATTCTTCCTACATGCAAGGACCATATTTCTTTTCAACAAGTCTTTGATGGGTATGTCAGCTGGTAAATAACATTAATATGAAACTGACAAATAGCAGGATAGTGGGGGTATTAATCACGTTGTTGATAGGTCTAGTTGACATTGCTACTGTACTTAAAATTTTGTACACTTAGGTAAATTATCTCAAATTCATTTATTTCAGTGAAGATTAAGTTTTATCTTCTTAGCAGTGTTCATAGTTATCAGTAAACCTTCACAAAGATAAGATCTGAACTAAGCGACATGCCCACATTATGTTCATATAATATAGCTATATAAGTATTATGGTATATGATGGGGCATATAATGTTTTACAAACATTTCTTGTTTTCATGTGCATTTTGTACAAGTCATTACCATTAACTCAGTTGAACTTTATCTTATGAATATCTAAATGTATATATATTTAAAAAAAGATATAGTAATGGTATATCAAACCATTAATTTTTCTATGCTGTGCAGCTTGTGTTAGTATCTGAATCACAATATTGTTTGAGCAAACATCAGCTCTTGGAAGGAATTAAATGTTCTGGGTCTATACTGTAGCCAATGCATCATATTGAGACTGTATAAGGCAAAGGATTTATTATAAAATCTGATTTAATTCATTATGCACTGTTTTTTGACATTTCAAAAAGAGCACCCAGTGGCTGACAAATCGCTCAAGTTCTGGTAGCCCAGTTCTACAAGATTTGGAAGCTGGTATTCTAATTTCTAGAATTATGAAGACATATTCTAATGTGCAGCAGTGCTTAGACTTAGCCTTATTTTTTTATCAATGTGTTGTTTACAGTTACAAAAGGCTGAAGGAACAATTATGGTCCTAGAACCTTGCATAATGTGAGGTATATTTTGAGTCAGGACCCAGCAATTCTATATCAGATTCAGAATGGCACCATTCTGATGAATCAAGCTTGTGTGCTGGGCCATGGTTCATGTTCCTTCATTAAAGTAATGTAATGCCCCTGCTTCACAGTCCTGGCATACTGTCCCTTGTGGTCGTGTGGTCTATAGAGCGTCTGCTTCAGGAGCAGGAGATCATGGGTTCTATTCCAGGCAGCGACATACCAAAGACTGAAAGTCATAAAAAATGGTAATGGAATAGCTCCCTTCCTTGGGGCTCAGCATATAATGGTAATTCCAGGACTGGTGTCAGGATAATGTGACTGAGTGTGGTAACGTGTCACATGTCTATGGCATGATACTGCAGTGTAGCAGAAGTACACATAGTTTCCAAATGACTGAAATACTGTTAGCAGGATGTTTAACCAAGTAATCAAACATAAACAAACAGCCCTGACATGCTATGTCCTATCCTACACTTACTATGTATATTATGTGCTGTCACACTGTAGTCACATTATCCTGACACTGGGCAAACCAGTCCTGTAACAGGATTGTGTATTCACCTGGTTTTGTGAGCCCATTTATTAGTTCATTTTACTACAATTTTACCGTTCAGGGAAAAGTTCTTTAACTCTTACCATGTTGGGCTTGTTTTTTCTTCCATTTTGGACTGTACCATGAGGTTTTAATAGAGATGTTTACTAAAAAAATTATTGACTGAATAGTGAACAGTGCAGGCCATGATCAGACTGCACAGATGTACATACTGATCTTAGTCTTCACTGGTTGCAGAGGCAATCAAAAATGCTGACAGCATTGTTAGGGTTAATGCGAAGATGTCACGGTTTCAAGCTAAAAATGATTTCATTCAGGTCAGCATTAGTTCAACAATTCATTTAACAATATAAGTCATTACAAATGTACTTCGAAGTGAGATGAATACAGGATACTATTTTTAGGATTAATGTGTTTATTTCTGACCATGTGTCTAATGAGAAATGGTCATTATCAGGGTGGGCTGGAATGTCCGTTCCTAAGTAGTAACCTTTTGACCTACATGCTATGAATGATGTGTTTGTTGTCACACTCTTGTAAGATTAACTGTGTCAATGGCAGGTCAGTTCCGGGTGGCTTTGTCGTTTGTTGCTTTTTATGAACATTTCAGACTGTGTAACCAGAGATCTTGCCATTGTTATTGTTAAACTTAAGAATATGATGCTGTTTATGAAACAAGGAATATAAATATATGGGTGCAGCATAAATGTGTAGGGTTGATGTAGTATTTTTTTTTTTTTTTTTTTTTGTTGAAGTCAAGCATTGAGTGGATTTCAGGATTTCTTACTTTCTTAGACATGGATTTGCACAGTACATTGATATAGTATGAATAATCATAAAATTGTATGGAAAAAGGTAGGGATAATTGCTCATTCTAGCTCAACAATTTTGTTATATTTAGATAATAGATAAGTTTTTAAGACAAGCTTGGCTGAACATGGAAGTACTGATTTATATCAGCTTCAGCCGTGTCACAAACCATACACAAAGCAGCTGATAATTGTGCATCTGTTCCTGCTCAATGATTGGAGGACTAAATTAATAAGTCTTGTTTAAGTGTCAGTGAGTGTTGTCAATATTCATATTTGTTTAACCCGTATAATGCTGTTGGCACTTATGACAGCCTTTGCAACCAGTGCAGATCAAGATCAGCCTGCACATCCACACAGTCTGATCATGGTCTGCATAGTACACTACATATATTCAGTTAATAATTTTTAGCAAGTACCCCCAGTAATAGCTAATGATACAGTCCAAATTGAAGAAAGGACAAGTCCAATAAAATGTTACGGTTAGGGTTATGTAGATTTATTATCAAATGCAATTCAAATATTTAGTTAATATTGAAACTGTATTGTGATAATTTTTATGAAGATGAAGGAGAGTTGGATGGGAATAAAAATATAGGAAGTTAAAGATAGTGGCATTGTGTATGTAACCTCATTATACTAAGTCTTTTGTTCCTTTGTAAAAAGAAACACACACACAAAAAAAACAAGACATATACATCATTGTTTTGATTAGGTTTCCCTTGTTTTTCTTTTCCAAATATGAGTCAAGAAATATAAATGAAGAGACAAATTTTGGAAAAAATGTGGTTCATATTGATATTATTAGTGTCAAAATGGACAGTTTTAAGTGTATTTGAAAACCTGAATCTTTGGTTCATACCCCATCAAACTGAATGGTATAAGGCAGGGATCAAGCTAGAGGGCGACTAGGGCGAAGATGTCGCCTTCAGTCAATAAACTTCGCCTCAGAAAAAATGAAGAGCGAAAAAACTTCGCCCTATAACTTTCGGTAAAAGTTCCCTATCATGGCCGTAATGTACGTCCGAAACATGGCTGTGTGCATCAAGGTGTGATTTCTACCATTTGCCGACAGCGTGTAGGCAGACGTCATGTGGTGCTCATTTAGGCCATGTAAGGTCCATGTGTGTAATATGCCGTATGCAAATTAGGCAACATTTGCTCCGCCCACTTCTCTAATTGACATTTACAAAGCGTAATAGAGAAATCGAGTACCAGCTTGCTAAATGTCATCTGTCTCAGCCGAAGCTACTGTGTCAACAAGCTACCAAATATCCATACAAAGAATGATAAATAGACAATTATCTCTTGTTTATTTCAGATAGAATAACTCACAATTTGAGACAAAAATACCTTCATAACTTTAATTTTATATTTACTTCATATTTTATTTTAAAACTTGCATTAAATGTCTGCTTATTTACATCCAGATTGCCGATCTTTCTGGTGTCAAATTTGCCGATTTTGTTTTGTGAAAAAATGAAAACAATACTTTTGATTGAGAATAAAAGCTGAAAAGACAGATGTATAGTATTTTGTAGAGTAAATTGAAACTTATTTCAAGCCAAGTTTTATAAAAAAAAAGCACCAGATTTTAGTTGTGTTTCAAAATGTCACCAGTTTTCGTGGATTTACTATGATTTTTTTTAAACGAAAATTAAAACAATATATGATCTTTTTTAAATCTCTTTTTCTTTTGAAAAATTACACTGATAGAAATATCTGGCACTATTTTTTTTTCTGAATAGATTTTGTTCATATATTTTAGATAATAATTTCTGCATTTTTTTTTAAATATTAGGTTTAATAAATGTACATGCATAGTAAATTTTTATCCTTCACTGGAATGCAAGGATCATGGCATCAATTTTGACAATTACCTGTGTCAGCCCAAAGCTGTAAATTGTTGCAGGTGTTAAATTCATAGAATATGATTTTCATGTCATTGATAATTTTTTACTCATCTTACCCTTAGATCTTAATGACAAAAGTTTAATATAAACTTTGATTTTATCTGAAACATTTTTACATATCAAATAAAGTACATTTATGTTTATACGTACAATAAAAAAAGATAAAATAATCACTTCTCTCATTTTTTTCAAACTTCTCCCTAAAAATATGATAGGGAGAAGTGACTTCTCCCTAAAATTTCAGTCTAACTTGATCCCTGTAGGTATGAGATGTGAGCTAGTCCCTCCATCAGTCAGTCTGAAGGTTCTACATCATTTCCAAGGTATTGATATTGTATGCATTTGATTACTGTTAAAAATACCTAACATTAGCTGTATCGCAGCTTATAAAGTGCAAGCAAGGAACCTTATCCCTAACAGTTGTGAACATTATGCCTAACAGAACGCAGGCCAGATCAGCAGGCAAGTGATTCACAAGTTGCACAGACGCAATAACTGAAACTCTTTAATATTGTATATTGCATGATAGGATGCCAAAAAATAACAAACAAAAACAAGCACATGATTATGAACTCTTGCCATGTTAATTTAATCCAAAAACTTCAAATCAGGCAATGGAATTTATTTGATCTTCTGCTAGGGAAATTACATCTTAACTGCCATAGATACAAGGGCCTGGTTTTGAAACCAGTCTTTCATGATCTTCTCAGACAAAGAAACTTACATGGCTTTATCTAAGAATATAAAACAGTTTTTGTTTCCAAAGCTCCCTTGATTGGTGCTGAGCATATAAAGGTAGTTCCAGGGCTTGTTTGCCTGGCCCTGTGTTCTCGAAAATACTTAAGAGCAAACTCATTCTCAGCTTTTAGTATCATACTTAAATATGCATTGAAACTATAGTTTAAGTCTGAGTGTGGATATATTGCTTAAGTACCATGGGGCCAGGTGTTAGGATAATTTGACTGGGTGTAGTATCATGCCACATATATGTCTATAACTCTATCCTGCAGTGTGGCAGCACTATATCTGTCTCAAGTAGATATAGTCTCCAAATGACTGAAATACTGTTGGCAGGATGTTAAATCCAATAAACAAACAAGCTATATCACACATAAAGATAACAAATGCATGAAGAAACCTGCTATATTTTATTGCATTAATGACTTTGTTTACAAGTGTAGTTTACACACACACACCTGTACAGCTAAATCTTGCTTATTTACCTTTGAAAATAATCCTACCCTTATTTCACTTTCCACTTGTTGATTAATCTGGAATCATGTGTGGTGTTGCTTCTCATTGCTTGTATTTTTAATATCTTGCAGGTACAATTTCTTACTGTCACAAAAGGTTGCTATGGCTTAATTAGGATAATATATTTTATCTAATATTCTATTTAAGATGGGTATGGTGTAGGTCAAGGTCTTTCTTAAAGCAGCTCGTTCACAGATAATCAGTAGAAATTAAAAAAAAAAAAGTTTACCCTTGTTAATGCTGATGAAGTCTTTGATTCCAGATAAACTTGGCAAGTGTATATATTATTTGAATTAAATATTTTGTCTATTTGCAACAGAGCATTCAGCAGACTGAACGTTATTAATTTTCAAGGGTCAACTCAAATTCAAATTTCTGAAGGTTAATTTATTCCTATTCTGATGAATCATATTTTTATTTCTGATATGAAACTGCAGGAATTGTTATGCTGTTGGTAAAAGAATATTGACAGCTGAGCTTATGTAGTGGATTTTTATGTAGTGAATTTTTATGCCCCCACCAAAAATGAGGGGGGGGGGGGATATAGATTTGCCTTTGTCCGTACATCAGTCCGTCCCAAAATTTGTGACACGCATAACTCCAAAAGTATTTGTACTACAGACTTGATACTTCATGCATATATTATTGAGGACATGAACTTTTGCACCTGGGTATATTTATCGAACCTTCAATAAAGTTGACAGAGTTATGGGCCTTTGTTTTTGAAAAATATGAAATTTTATGCTTGTGATGCTCGTTACTCAGAGAGTATTTGTACTAGACTTAAAATTCATAGATATATTAATCAGGACATGAACTTGTGCACCTGGGTATTTTTATCAAGCCTTTGTTTAAGTTGACAGAGTTATGGGCCTTTGTTTTTGAAAGAGTAAGGTATTTTATGCTTTTGATGCAAGAAATTCTGAAAGTATTTGTACTACAGACTTAAAACTTCATAGATATATTAATCAGGACATGAACTTGTACACCTGGGTATTTTTATGCCCCCCCCTACCAAAAAGTGAGGCATATAGATTTGCCTTTATCCATCTGTTCATCCCAAAACTGTGACACAGGTAACTCTGAAGGTTTTTGTGCTACAGCTTTTAAACTTCATGGATATATTACTCAGAATATGACTGCGCTCCTTGGCATTGGCCTTTGTTCTGGAAAATGCGTCAGGTGGGGGCATCTGTGTCCCCTGGACACATTTCTAGTTCTTAATTCATGATTTTCCTTATTCATTATAACCCCCACAAATGAAATTTGGGGGGGTATATAGGAGTCACCCTGTCGGTCGGTCGGTCCGTCGGTCGGTCCGGCGGTTGGTCTACAAATATTTGTCCGGAGCATTTCTCCAAAACTACTGTGCCTATGTTGATGAAACTTCATAGGTAGATAGACCTTGATGAGAGGAAGTGCAGTGCATAAGAACCATAACTCTGCATGTATTTTGAAAGGAGTTATTGCCCTTTGTCATTTTTAATCTTTTGATTTTGTCTGGACCATTACTCCAATACTAAAGTAGCTAGGTTGATGAAACTTCATATGTAGATTGATCTTGATGAGAGGAAGTGCAGTGCACAAGAACCATAACTCTGCATGTATTTTGAAAGGAGTTATTGCCCTTTGTCATTTTTAATCTTTTGATTTTGTCTGGACCATAACTCCAATACTAAAGTAGCTAGGTTGATGAAACTTCATATGTAGATTGATCTTGATGAGAGGAAGTGCAGTGCACAAGAACCATAACTCTCATGTTTTTAAAGGAGTTATTCCCTTTGTCATTTTTAATCTTTTGATTTTGTCCGGAGCATAACTCCAATACTAAAGTAGCTAGGTTGATGAAACTTCATATATAGATTGATCTTGATGAGATGAAGTGCAGTGCATAAGAACCATAACTCTACATGTTTTTTAAAGGAGTTATTCCCCTTTGTTAATTTTTGTCTTTTGATTTTGTCTGGAGCATTTCTCCAAAACTACTGTACTTATGTTGATCAAACTTCATATGTAGATAGACCTCATATGTAGATAGACCTTCATGAGAGGAAGTGCAGTGCCTAAGAACCATAACTCTGCATGTATTTTGAAAGGAGTTATTGCCCTTTGTCATTTTTAATCTTTTGATTTTGTCCGGACCATAACTCCAATACTAAAGTAGCTAGGTTGATGAAACTTCATATGTAGATTGATCTTGATGAGAGGAAGTGCAGTGCACAAGAACCATAACTCTGCATGTATTTTGAAAGGAGTTATTGCCCTTTGTCATTTTTAATCTTTTGATTTTGTCCGGAGCATAACTCCAATACTAAAGTAGCTAGGTTGATGAAACTTCATATGTAGATTGATCTTGATGAGAGGAAGTGCAGTGCATAAGAAAACCACAATGTAAATTCTTAAAGACAGGTTTTTGCAAACAATAAATATGGATGTGAACCATAATTAGACTGCATTTTTATTCTCCTCAGCTACAGATCTTGGGGGCAAATTGTTTTCTTCTGTGTGTCTGTATGTGTGTCTCTCTGTCTATCTGTCTGTCTGTCAAAACTTTTTAGCATTGTCCAAAACTTTTGAACCATTGCTCACACTAACTTTAAACCTTACATACATGTAGTCTTTCACTCACGCAAACTTTTGAAACTGTATTCCTACACATGACAGACTTCCGGTGTGGGTATTGATCACCTTTAGTGATAATATTTTTTTTTGGTATGCTTATAAGCCCAAATCCCATGTGTGAACATTCGTTTTATGTGTCATGTGAGTACATCCTGTGTCAAAGATGGGGGTGGGGGTATGAATCACCTTCAGTGATAGTTCTAGTTAATATCTGTTTCTTTTCTTTATTATGATTAGTAATGTTATTTTTTTATGCCCCCACCAAAAATTGGGGTGGGGTGGGGGGTGGGGGGCATATAGATTTGCCTTTGTCCGTCCGTACAATGTCTGTCTCTCGAAACTTTGTGACACGCATAACTCTGAAAGTATTTGTACTACAGACTTGATACTTAGTTTAACTTATTTATTTTATGTTGATTGGGAAACAAGTTCTTACAACTCATACTAATCCCTCTCGACGGTTCCTGGGTTGGACCAGTACTTTGCGTCTAGAAAGGTCGTGAAGAATTCTTGCCTCAAACAAGGTTCAAACCCACAACCTTCGGATCTGCAATTAGATCCTTCAAGAATATATAATTCAGGACATGAACTTGAGCACCTGGGTATTTTCATCGAACCATCCTTGAAGTTTACAGAGTTATGGGCCTTTGTTTTTGAAAAATTTGGAATTTTATGCTTGTGATGCACGTAACTCAAAAGTATTTGTACTAAAGACTTGAAACTTCATGGAAATATTTATAAGGACATTAACTTGTGCACCTGGGTATTTTTATCGAACCACTGTTGAAGTTGACAGAGTTATGGTCCTTTGTTTTTTTAGCTCACCTGAGCATAGCTCAGGGTGAGCTTTTGGGATACTTGATTGTCCGTCGTCCGTCAACAATTTTGATGTTTACACACTAGAGGTCACAATTTTGATCCAATCTTCCTCAAACTTGGTCAGAATGTTTGTCTTGATAATATCTTGAACCCTTTCGAAAATGGGTCAGGTTGGATCAAAAAGTAGGTCAGTAGGTCAAATCTTAGAAAAATCTTGTTTACACACTAGAGGCCACAATTTTGATCCAATCTTCCTCAAACTTGGTCAGAATGTTTGTCTTGATAATATCTTGAACCCTTTTTAAGATGGGTCAGGTTGGATCAAAAAGTAGGTCAGTAGGTCAAATCTTAGAAAAATCTTGTTTACACACTAGAGGCCACAATTTTGATCCAATCTTCCTCAAACTTGGTCAGATTGTTTGTCATGATGATATCTCGAACCAGTTTGAAAATGGGTGGGGCTGGACAGAAAAGTAGGTCAGTAGGTCAAATCTTAGAAAAATCTTGTTTATACTCTGAGGGCAACATTTTTGGTCCAATCATCCTCAAACTTTGGCAGAATGTTTGTCATGATGATATCTTTTGTGGATGGGGTCAGAAAATTCCTGAACATTGTTTCACCTCATCATCTTTATTCTTAAGCAATCTGTTTTGTACAGGCAATGAATGATACTTTTCTCAGGTGAGCAATCTAGGGCCATCTTGGCCCTCTTGTTTAAAAATATGGAATTTTCTGCTTGTGACGCACCTAACTCTGAAAGTATTTGTACTACAGACCTGAAACTACATGGATATATTATTTAGGACATGAACTTTTGCACCTGGGTATTCCAAAACTGTGACACAGGTAACTCTAAAGGTATTTGAATTTGTGCTACAGACTTCATGGATATATTACTCAGGACATGACTTGCGCTCCTGGGTGTTGGCCTTTGTTTTAGAAAATGCGACGGATGGGGGCATCTGTATCCTCTAGACACATTTCTAGTTTCCCAAAAAAATTTAGTTCACCTTGCATTTGTCATACATTCATTGCCTTAGCAGTAAAATTGCTCAGTATTTGATAATAAGCTAATTTCTAAAATGTGGCAATAATATTAATTTCATAATCGTTTTTTATAAATCTGAAATTTAAAAATCATTATTATATAAAAAAATTGTTAGCTTTTGAAATTGCTGATTTTCATGTTTTCAAAATTGAAAGCAAACCCACAAAACTGATGACATTTAGGAATGCAACCAATTTCTGATTATTTCTATAATACATGACTGTGCGTTTATTTTACAAAATAATAAAGTTATTTCTTTTAATCCTTTGATCACAAAATAAATGTATTACCTTTAACTTTTTCCCAGAACAAAGTCGGTAGTTTACTTACCTGAAAGTTTGTCTTATGTTGATTTAGCAGTTAATTAGCAGCTTGTAGTTTCAAAATATTTTGCCTATAATGTGGAAACCACTTCTTTTTTCTACAATCACAGATAGGGGTGCATTGGCTGACCATGTGTCTGTAAGAGGGTGTTGGTATAAGTAATACACACATTTAGTTAAGTCAAATTCTTAGCCAATGACCATCTGTGAATATTTACCTTTAAAGGCTAAAAGTCTTGTTAAACTTATTTCTTAATGAAAAAAATGCAGTTTATGAGAAATCATTCCATGCATTTTAAGTGTATCAAAAACTTGGAGAAATAGATTTGTCATGAAATTAAAAAAATTAACAAAGGCCCACGCATTAATTTTAATTTTGATTAACTTTGAAATCTCCCATTGTATTTATGTTTTACTCCTCAAAATAAATGATTTGCCTGAAACAGTTGCCAGGTTTATTCTTGGCTGATAAGACTTGCCAGATGAATGTTTTATCAAAACATTGTGTAACCTTGACTCAGCATGAGATAAATTGACCTCTTTTTACATGTCAAAACGTTAAACATGTTTATTTGATGAAACACCTATTTCTATACATGATATTCAATGGCGTTGTACAATAAACATACATATATTCTCACCAAAAAGTGTAAACAAGTACATATAAAATATAGCGATAAAGCATAAAAACATGAAATTAAAATACAGATATAAGATGGACATCAAGGTACTTTACTAGTTTATTAAAAAAAAAAAATAAGCTAATAAAAGCATATGGCAAAACTATAAAAGCTCCGGACATGCCTTTTATTTTTCATCTAGATATATGCCAAAATAGAAGAACTGATCAGTGATTATGTTTGGAATACCTTGGATTTTATTGGCAGAGGTCTAGCTTGCACTGTTGAGAGATTTAAAGAATGCATATTCATTTTTATTGTCGAGCCTGCTTGCAGTGAGCTCGACTTAGTTGTCACAATGACGGTTCGGTGTATGTATGAGTAAGTGCATCTGTCCGGATTTAATCTTGTTTGGGCTGTAACTTTGCTATGGATGGAGGGATTCTCAAATAACTTGATACAAATGTCAAGCTAAGTGAGATGGTGTGTCGCGCACAAGAACCAGATTCTTAGCTCAAAGATTAAGGTCATATTTTAAGGTCAAAGGTAAAAAACGAGCCCCCTTTTTTGCTTGTCCGGGCTGTTTCTTTGTATTGGATGAAAGGATTCTCAAATTACTTGACATAAATGTCATGCTAAGTCAGAGTGTGTGTCAAACACAAGATTCAGATTTGTTAAGGTCAAGGTCATATTTTGTAGTCAAAGGAAAAAAAATGAGCTCATTTTTGCTTGTCTGGGCTGTTATTTTGCCATGGATGGAGAGATTCTCAATAACTTGACATAAATGTCAAGCTAAGTGAGACTGTGTGTTACGCACAAGAACCAGATTTGTTGCTCAAAGGTCAAGATCATACTTTGAGGTCAAAGGTCAAGTTCCTTTTTGCTCCTTCTAGCAAATACTTCACCAAAGATGGAGGGATTCTCAAATAAAGTGGCACAAATATCAAGCAAAGTGAGATGGTGTGTCTCATGCAAGAAATAAACTTAGAGGCTGCAGTTGAATTACCTGGCAGGTTTTCTTTAAAATAATAGTATTAGATGTGTATAGTAATATCCATGAACTATAATTATACCCCCCCGCAACGAAGTTAGGGGGGGGTATACTGGAATCAGGTTGTCCGTCCGTCCGTCCGTCCGTCTGTCCGTCCGTCTGTAGACACAAAATTCTGCGGACTACTCCTCCTAAACTTCTGGAAGGATTTTGATGAAACTTGCTGGCAATGATCCTTAGACATTGTATTAGCGCGTTATCTATATAGCATTGAGTTACCTCCCCTATTTACCAAGTTATGCCCCTTTGATGATTTTTGCATTACAAACTTCTGCGGACTACTCCGCCTAAACTACTGGAAGGATTTTAATGATACTTGCTGTCAATGATCCTTAGACATTGTAGCAGCGCGTTATCTATATAGCATTGAGTTACCTCCCCTATTTACCAAGTTATGCCCCTTTGATGATTTTTGCATTACAAACTTCTGCGGACTACTCCTTCTAAACTACTGGAAGGATTTTGATGAAACTTGCTGGCAATGATCCTTAGACATTGTATAAGCGCGTTATCTATATATCATTTGGTTACCTCCCCTATTTACCAATTTATGCCCCTTTGATGATTTTTGCATTACAAACTTCTGCGGACTACTCCGCCTAAACTACTGGAAGGATTTTAATGATACTTGCTGTCAATGATCCTTAGACATTGTAGCAGCGCGTTATCTATATAGCATTGAGTTACCTCCCCCATTCACCAAGTTATGCCCCTTTGATGATTTTTGCATTACAAACTTCTGCGGACTACTTCGCCTAAACTACTGGAAGGATTTTGATGAAACTTGCTGCCATTCATCCTTAGACATTGTAGAAGCGCTTTTTCTATATAACATTGGGTTACCCCCCCCCCCCCCCTGTTTTAAAGATATGTCCCTTTGATGGTATTTGTTTTACAATTTTCTTCCATTGATAGATTTCAGTGAATCTTAATGATATTTATCCATAGACATACATATACCCATATGTATGTAAAACATAGGATAACTAGATTTCTAGGTAGTTGGCACATATGTCCTCTGTATATTAAGATGGAGTGTTGCATACAAGAATTCTGATTTCATGCTCCAAAGCCATGTTTGACAAAAACACTTGCGGGGGGGTATTAGTAAGCCCTTAGGCGACAGTTCTAGTTACTGATTTACATATGTATTCTATAATCTTGTTGCCCAATCTTTCCATGGTCACAGTTTTTAGTTTGACTATTCGAAGAATATGAGAGCTATTGTAGTCGCCCTGGCGTCGGTGTTGGCGTTGCAGCTTTTGGTTAAAATTTTGCATGCAAGTTACTATCAACCTTATATCTCAATAACCATTTATGGTATTGACTTGAAAGTTTATAATTATGTTCAGGGGCATCAGACAACCAAGGTAGATAACTCTTGACTGAATTTAATATGAATTATGGCCCCTTTTTAGCTCGACTATTCGAAGAATATGAGAGCTATTGTAGTCGCCTTGGCGTCAGCGTTGGCGTTGCAGCTTTTGGTTAAAGTTTTGTATGCAAGTTACTTTCAACCTTATATCTCAATAAATATTTATGGTTTTGTCTTGAAAGTTTATAAATTTGTTCAGGGGCATCAGACAACCAAGGTAGATAACTCTTGGCTAAATTTAATATGAATTATGGCCCCTTTTTAACTTAGAAATTTTGGTTAAAGTTTTGCATGCAATAGAAAATTTGGTTAAAGTTTTGCATGCAAGCTACTATCCAGTTTGTATCTCAATAACCATTCATGGTATTGACTTGAAAGTTTATGAATACGTTTAGGGGCATCAGACAACCAAGGTAGATAACTCTTGATGGAATATATTTCAAATTATGGCCCCTTTTTTAACTTAGAAATTTTGGTTAAAGTTTTGCATGCAAGGTACTTTCATGCTAATATCTCAGTATCTAGGCATGGGATTGATTTGAAACATCTTTAATATGCTTAGGGGTTTCATACTTTCTTGGTAGATTACTCTTAATGGAATATGTTACAAATTATTGCCCTTTTTAACTTAGAAATTTTGGTTAAAGTTTTGCATGCGAGGTACTTTCATGCTTATATCTCAGAGTCCAGGCATGGGATTGATTTGAAGCATCTTTAATATGTTTAGGGGTATCATACTATAAAGGAAGATAACACTTGATGGAATGTATTAAAAATTATGACACCCTTTTAACTTAGAATTATGGTTAATTTTTTGCATTCAAGCTTCTATCCAGCTTATATCTCAGAAATTGCTTGTGGAATTGACTAGAAAGTGAAGGAGTGTCTTCAGGGGCATCAGAAAACTAAGAAGGATACCTTTTGGACTGAATTTTATGCAAATTATGTCCCTTTTCTAACTTGGATTTTTGGTTAAAGTTTTGCATGCACAGTGTTATTATGCTTATGTCTAAGTAACTAGGCATGGGATTGATTTTATACATCATAAAAATATTAAGGGGTATCAGACTATCAAGGTATATCATTTTTGACTATTATTATGTACAGGGTATGTGAAGGGCAAGAATTGAAATAGATTTCATTTGATTTACCAGCAAGCATTTTGAATAGTCGAGCGTGCTGTCCTCTGACAGCTCTTGTTTCCTATAACTTTGTATAACTGTAATATGGCGGGCTCGACATGTTGCCCCATGGCATCTAAATGTGATACATTAGTGAGGCTAAATTCATATGTATTTAATAATGGGAAAAACAATACTTTCTGAAATAATTGTTTCTCAGGATACTAGTTTGGTTGATTTCTTTTAAACATTGATTTTTACCTTGATTTGGAAAAATGTTCATACAACTAAAACTTATTCCTTCTCAACTGTTCCTGGGTTAGACCAGTACTTTGTGCCTTGGTTGGTCATTAAAAATCCTTGCCCCCAATGTGGTTCAAATCCACTAACTTCAGATCCGCATTTGCGTATGTTGCTCACTGAATAGATGTTAAATCAGTTGAAGAGTCACAGGGACAATCCACAATGTACAGAGGTCTGGGTTGCCAATATGCAAATTTTACTGGCATTAAATACTTGGGAGCACTGCACTTAGGTGGTCAGCATGTGAGACCTGGTAATTGTGTCATGCTGTTTATTTGATGAATCTGCCATTTAAATAGTCAGTGAAGCCCCAAATGTGCAAGCTGATCTTGGTCTACACTGTTTGCAAAGGAAGTCTCAAGTGCTCACAGCATTAAAAGGGTTTAACATGTGAAAACAAGGCATGTTTGATGTACCTGGTAGAAGTAAAGTGTACATCAGAGTGCTGGCCTGACAAATATTACAAATCCGTGGTTGTTTGCTGCCTTAATATTGTTG
>CM037784.1:23613095-23663095 GCA_021229015.1 Solen grandis
TTTCCTAGTGTCATATGCTGCCTTAATATTGTTGTTTCCTAGTGTCATATGCAGTGTACATGATTGCTTCAGATATGGACTTTATCTTGGTCATATATTGATTTCCTTGTGTCGGAGTGCTTGGTCTGACATATGTAAATATGCTAGAAGTAGGTAAAGAATTTGGACTCAGAGAGAGAGAGGGGGTGGGGGTGGGGGGGTTAAGGTTTTACTTAAGTGAAATTAGAAAATGGATGGATTCATTTTTTTGTGTTAAATTCTGTCTTGACCCTATACCTTATTTGGACACCTTGGATTGGCAAACAGAAGACACAGATTAGACTGCTCCACCAAGCTCTCCGATCAGGGTCTCCTATGCTTGCTCCTCAAGTTTTGCAATATAGCTCGGATTCTGTACAATCTGTGTGGCAAAGAAAAATCCATTGTTTCACATACCATTTAAATATTCATTAAATGAATAATCATCAAGTCATAAATTTATACATGAATATTCATATGGTAAACAAGTAATCTAATCTGTTATAAGGGACTTTGGTCTACAACCTTAAATGGCTTTCTGCTGAAGTCCAGCATATACTGGCAGCTGAATCAAACAGCAGCTCATCTTGAGGAAAGTTGTGTTGTAAATATGAGAACCTGACCTGATATGAAGAAAATGTTATGATCGCAATTTTTAGTAAGATCTGCTTATCTGTCTTTAAATCCAAACATTTTTCATTTCAAGTGCTACAGACAAATCAACGCTTTCCCTCATATAGACTCATTTTGACGCACTCAGTAGGTACCACATAAAGCCTGATCTGCAGAAAACCACAGTTAAACCTTACCAAATTTAATTACAAAATCCTCATTTCCAGACCACTGAGGAGCAGCGAACAGCATAAAACCTGATCAGCCTGCGAGTTACTCGCAGGCTGATCTGGTTTTATGTTGTTCGCATAGGTCTTTTCATGGTTTCCTCTATGAGGGAAAGGGTTAAGAGGCCAGTCATTGGCCAGTTTTATGTAGAAGTGTTGTGGTTGACCGGTAAACAGGGTCAGAAAAAAATGAAACTGCACCAGAATCAGACATTTGAACAAAGGGGACAGTCAAAATTTGGTTAATATATTGATCCATCAAAAGCCTGAAGAAATTGATAGATAGGTTATACAGTGTTCACAAGTCTTCATGTTGATGAACTGATTTCATTGGTTGGAAAGGTTAATAAAGTAAAAAGATTGTTCTCTTTGATTTAAAATACTGTTGCATCTTCCATCTATTAGTGATTGTGAAATTTCTGTTCACCTATTTATTAGGAATGTTTGTTTATCATATCTGATACATGATGAAGAGCAAGAGCCATGAAATAGATTGTGTCTCAGTGGTTGTGTATTTTGTAATGGTTAAATGGCTGTAGCAGACCTTGTGAATTGATTTGTTTACTGGCAAGTAGCCTGGTTAGTGTCTCCTACACCCAATCAGATCACACTACTAAGGCTTTAAAAACTACTGGTCCCTTTGTGATGTTTCCCTTCATGCAGGTGTAGACTGGGATCAATTATCTAAAACCAGTTATGAATTTTATACCCTGTATTAAATAAAGCATAAAATAATATTACATGATGGTGTTTACAGTATGTTGTTATCACTGTAAATATAAAAGGTGTGTACAGCTTAGAAAACCGACAGGGTGTAAAAGGAAAGAAATAATAAAATACAGCAAATCTGTCAAATATCATCCAGGTGGTATCTTTTGGTATAAATGTAGTAGAGGTAAAAAGATAGCACAGTCTTGTACTTCTCTGCCATGGAGCTAGGTTTTATGGTGGTGGTAGAGTGTCCGAATTGGATACTGCAGGTCCTGACTTTGATTCCATGTTGTGGCACTACGATTTTACTTGGTGTCATAAACTGATGTTTATCCATGTAACCTTGACCTTCAAATTTCTTATACTCATGAAACTCTTATCCAGTTTTCCTTTTACAGATATTGTTAAACCTTGCTGCAGGTTTATCAAGATGTCAGCCATTTCTTTCCTTTTTTCCTTGAAATTAAAAAAAAAATTAAATCAATTTATGTGGATTATAATGGTTATCACTGTTATTTTGTCTTAGATGTCAGTTATTCATGCCCACTTTTTCCTACTCATTATTTTTATGCCAACGTAAATGGTGTTATGTAATGGAGACCTGAATAAATCAAGTCATGATGTAGTTACTCATTATGAAGTTTTCTGAAGATGACATATCTATCATTCATAGAGTCAGTGTGCCAGTGTGTGTGTGTATGTTGTGTTTGTTTATGGGTGGGGGGTTTAACATTTTCATTTCATTTAGACTCATTTTTGCTCATACAGTACATGGCAGATTAAAAGATATTGTTTCATATGTGAATTTAAAATAAATTAATATTCATCAAGTCATAAATTTGTGCTTTAATATTCATGCGGTAGAGGGTTAAAATAATGTTCAGCTCTAGTTTCGATAGGGCTTTATTCATGTGTTTGTGTGTGCATGCACGTATTCATGATACATTTTTCAACTAATGTATATACATCCAGATTTAATAAGTTAACTTTTGCATATACCTAACCATGGGAGCATCAGAGTTGGGTTGATCAGGAAATTGATCTGACAATTGTTGGATAGAAATAGACAATTTGGCATTAGAACTGTAATGTAATTATAACTCCGTAAATAAAGATCCTTGCTCTCAGAGGAGATAAATGCTGACATATAATCTAATTTAAGTCCATAAAGATAAAACTTCATAAAATCATAAACATTTGTTGATTAGGGATCAATATCTCTGCTTTAGACAGGTCTAAGGTGCGTTTCACAAAACATCTAAAATTAAAATTTTCCTCAGCATAGGATCACCAGGTCAATATCTCTACAATTCTGGAAAATTTTAGGAACAAACATAATTATCCTGTGAGTTACACTTATTCAAATAATTTTTGGGTCAAGAAATAAGGGAGTTGTAGGTGTTGAGGAAAATCTTAATTCAAAAAATATTTTGAAACAAGGGCATGGAATACTTAGTCTTACCACAGCTTGGTTTGAGCCCACTGCCCATGAATTTCAAAAGTCCCCTGTGGCTGATTGGTTAGAGCGTCCACCTCAGGAGTGGGAGGTCGTGGGTTCAGTCCCCATTTGTGACATACCAAAGTCGTAAAAATGATACTGTTATAGCTCCCTTGCTTGGAGCTCAGCATTATATAAGGGTTAAGTTGCAGGACTGGTTGGCCCAGTGTCAGGATAATGTGACTGGATGTGGTATCATGTCTACGGCATAATAATGCAATGTGGCAGCACTATATCTGTCTCAATTAGACATCATCTCCAAATGACTGAAATACTGACGGTTGGACGTTTAACCCAACAAACAAGCAAACCTTAAATCTCAAGTCCTTTAAGCACTGTAGTAGCCAGACTCAAGTTTTTACCTCTTAACCTTGCAGTAAATCTCATATGATAGACCCCATCTAATTCTGAAGCATTTATTTTGTTTAAAAAATAATCTTCATCAAAATAATTTAAACTGAAATACCATCGAATACTTTCTATTTAAAATGACACAAAAGTTTACCCTGCATTTCTTTATCCTTTGAGTATACATAAAATGAATAAACAACTTCTTTCAAGTAAGCCTGCATTGAATATTTAGTAGCTTGTGATATGTAAAACATATCAGAGGTTAATTTTAATTATGCTATTACAAGGTTATATATCAGTTTGGAAATAAATCATTTTCATTCACTGTAAGTGAGGTGCCTAATATGCCAGCTGGGGCAGTTTATTAAGTCACAATCAGACTTCATTACACACTGTATTTTCTGTTTATTAATACTACAATGTTATTTCTTTTATGTATCCTGTAATTTCTTGCATATTAGGTGTAATTTCTCTTTTACTACCTGTAACTAAATATATGAATTAACAGATTAACAGGGGGGGGGGGGTTCTTTGCAATGCAGACTGTGTAAACCTGTAGCTGCATATTGTATGAGCAAACAGAGGAGACCCTGATCAGAAAAAAACAACTTTCTGATCTTTGTTTTCTCTGTTTGCCTTGCGTTCAAAATGTGTCTACATGAGGCAAAGGGTTAATTTTAGACTTTGGATGAACAATCCAAACATAAGAATCTTGTCATATCTGTATTGTGTAATTAGAACAGGCCTGGTTATATATATATGATAATACATTTTAGTGAGCCAGAAATACTTTTAGTATGGGCATGTGTTAATTCTAACCACAATCTCATCAAAATCGGATTCAGTATCGCTGACTGAATCTGACAACATCCTATAGACGGTTGTCTAAGATTGACCTCTGCATAAGCCAATCAAATCGGTGCCTACAGCATCGTTACGTATAACCAAGGGAAGAAACGGCATTAATATGTATGGACAAGTTACAAGATTGCGGCGCTCATGGTTTCAGCCACTGTGATAGAAAACACGCCAAAAAAGCTGTATCCTTCTAGTGACATGTTTTGTGTGTGGATTTTTTTGGGGGGAGATTTTGGTAACAAGTTCAGGGAGAAGAACTGAAATTAAAAGGTTTAAAACATGCTATTTGATTGGTTTAAATTCAAGCACTTGCCTATGCATTTACATTACTTATTGCAATGTTGTCAGATCCAAATCGCGTATAGTAGAAGAGCGCAAATTAGGATATGATTTTAATGAGATTGTTCTAACAACTGCTTAATGCCTTAACCTCTAAGTTGCACCATGTTACCCTGTGTTTTACTATTAGCAAACACTGGTCCAGGTGGCCGAGTGGTTACAGCATCCACCCAGGAATCTGAAGGTTGTAGGTTCCATCTTCAGCCGCAACATACCAAAGTCGTAAATAATGTTACTGGTATAGCTCCCTTGCTTGGCGCTAAGCATATAAGGATAGTTCAAGGACTGATTGGCCCAGTGTCAGGATAATGTGACTGAGTGTTGTATCATGCCATATGTCTACAGCAGTGTGGCAGCACTATACCTGTCTCAAGTAGACATAATTATATAGTCTGCAAATGACTGAAATACTGTCAGCGGGACATTAAGCCCAAGAAACAAATAAACAATCAGCAGACTAGAGACTAGATCTTACTTTGGGTAAGATTCGGTTGGAATACATATGTAGTTGTTTAACCCTTTCCCTCATAGAGGATACCATGAAAAAACCTATGTGAATAGCATAAAACCAGATCAGCCTGCGAGTAACTAGCAGGCTGATCAGGTTTTATGCTGTTCGCTGCTCCTCAGTGGTCTAGTAATGAGGATTTTACAATTAAATTTGGTAAGGTTTAACTGTGGTTTTCTGCAGATCAGGCTTTATGTGATACCTACTGAGTGCGTCAAAATGAGTCTATATGAGGGAAAGGGTTAAAAAGGACTTCTTTGAGTGGCAAACTGAACACATCCTGATAAGATCTCGGTATTCATAGTCTGAAACTGCTGCTTGCCAAGTTTCAGTTCAGTTCACAGTCAACATGAAAAAAGATGGCCATTGGATCCTGTGATGTGACTTTTGAATTTTGACCTGATCTTTGAATTCTTATTGACACAGGTTGCAGCGATTTTTTTCCTTCTAAAACTGGTACTGTAAAAGGACCCATTCACAATTTAGAAGGGACCAAAATTGATTCACAATTGAAAAGTGTATTTTTGATAGAGGTAATGTTTAAATCCTTCTTACTCTGCTGAATTAATTTCAAAGTTGCTTCTCTTCCACAATATCTCAGTTTCTTGAAAATATAAAAGCAGAAAAAATGCTAGGTATTCAGTCAAAGCCCACATTTTCTCCTCACAATATCAGCTGAAACGCTGCTTCTTTTTTTCTCAATCTTGAAAAAAACAACGCTAATTTTTCACAAATTAAGGGGTACTGGACCCATTCACAAGTCAAGGAAAAAAATCACTGAGTTGCATAGGTCTTGTCTTTGATAATTCCTGTGTAAGAAGTTAATAATTGTATATCCTCATGTTTCAGAGAGCAAGAGCTGCAACAACTCTCAGCCAGACAGACAATCGGGAGAAGGAAGACAAACTCTTGCCTACAGTATTCAAATGGGAGGGTGGCGGGAAAGATATCTATGTGTCAGGGACTTTCAATAATTGGAAAACTAAAATTCCCCTGGCTAAAAGGTAATCTTTAAATCTTCAAGCCTTTAAATTATACTTGCTATATTTAATAAGCTTTAAAAGAGTTTTAGTGTATTATGAGGTATTGTATTACATGGAATTCAATTAATTTAGATACTATATTCATTCTTATGACCCCATGGGGCCTCCGTGGCCAAGAGGGTAAAGTCGCTGACGTTAACACCCACTCAGCCCCTCACCGTGTGGGTTTGAATCCTGACAGGGTCATTCGGATTTTCATTTGAGGAAGCCTTCCAGCTGGCTTGCAGTAGGTCAGTGGTTCTACCTGGATGCCTCCATGCATTCGCTGTTTTCTTCCACTTGTAATTAGCTGGACGTCGCTATATGACTGAAATACTGTAGAAGCGATGGTAAACTCAAATAGTCAAGTCTAATGACCCCCCCCACACACACACACTTACACAAATGAAGATACTTCAAATTTTCGTAGATCATGTTTACAGCAGTACACAGCTTAGTTATCTATGGAGATTGTAATCAGAAGAGAGTGTTGGAAAGGGTTTGTTTAAAAGGGAAATGTTGGTATACATCAGTTCCTATCTAGCCGCTTAGAATCCGGTTATTAAAAAATCAATCAGAGTGTCATTTTCCTATACTTTTTCAATTGATTTTTAAATCAGATTAGAACTTTAACAATCAGATTAGAACTTTCACATGACTTTTTGCCCTAGAACTTTCACATGACTTTTTGCCTTATTATTGTCTCTGATATTAAAATGATGAATTATACTACATTTAAGTCAGCTGCAAACAAAATTGAACCAACATATTTGTATTCAATATCTCCTCCTAAATCATTGGGCCAAATTTGATGAAAATTGTCTGTGTGCATGAAGCTCTACCAAAGTTGTTCAAATGTTTCCCGTCTGTTGCATATTTGGGTCACAGGAGCTAAAAATAGATTTTTAAAGTGAAATCTTTAAAAATCTTCTTCTCTGAAACCGCAGGGCCTAGATCTTAAGATATTTGGAGTGAGGCATTATCTTATGGACCTCTACCAAGAATTTTCAAATCTTGGCCCTTGGGTCAAAATTGGCCCCGCCCCAGGGTTCACTTGATTTTACATAGACTTACATAGGAAAAACTAGAAAAGTCTTCTTGTCAGAAACCCCAAGGCATAAAGTTTAGATATTTGGTGTGTAACATGGCCTAGTGAACCTCTACCAAGTTTGTTTAATCACGGCCCTGCGGTCAAAATTAGCCCCACCTTAGGGGGTCACTTGATTTTACATAGACTTGTATAGGAAAGCCCTCAAAAAATCTTCTTGTCAGAAACCACAAAGCCTGGAGGTAATATGTTAACTAGTAGACCTCAACCAAATTTGTTCAAATCATGACCCTGGTGTCAAAACTGACCCCACCCCAGGGGTCACTTGATTTTATATAGACTTATTAGAGCTATGACCTTCAAATTTTTTTTAAAGTTTTTGTGTGGAATTAAGGATGATCTTGCTGTACTTCTGCATGGATTATGTATTCAGTATGACTCATAATACAATAATTGGCAATGAAGACAATGTTTCTCAGGTGAGCAATTCAGGGCCATCTTGGCCTTCTTGTTTAAATTAGAGATAGTTACATAGTCAGATTGTTTAACGGCAAAAGAGTCATGTGTTATATCCCTAGTCATCTGCCTGTTAATCTATCTGTTTATAAGTAGAACCTTGTGATCGCAACTCCTCTTCAGTTTTGGTTGAAAACTTATGCACAATACCTACCTTTATATATGTACTATAATGTAGATATGCACATGAATCTTTCAAGAATTATACCCTTCTATACAGTGTAAACAGTTCTGTTCACATGACACAAACTTACACGCAATATTACCTTTATTGACAGCACTATAATCTGTCTCAAGCAGACATAGTATACAAATAAATGAAATACTGTTAGTGGGATATTAAACCTAATAGACAGACAAACTTACCATTATTCAAGTTTACATGTAGTTGTGCATGAAGTCTGGATTTTTTTGTTCACATGATATTTTCATGATTACCCATTATACTTGTCACTGTGATAAATTCTCCAATTCTTAACAAGGCTTTGATAATGTTTACACAACAATATTGTACTGTGCAACATACACAGATTCTTCACATTGCAATACATGTAGTCCTAAGAGCATACATTGTCATGCTTTGCAGAGCATACCAACAATATAGGGCCCCATAAGAAACTTTTTGTGTCACCTGCTGTAAGCAGAGGTGACACATAGGGATTGCTTTTCCGTCTTCCGTCTGTCTCTCCGTCACACTTTTTCTGTCGCGCTTCGGCAGGTGACACACGTGTTCCAAAGAACATTATTGTACAATAAATATAGATACAGGAGTTTGAGGTGTTAACTTTGATAAGTCAGCTTGAAATGGGGGTGTATTGATCATTGTCAGTGATAGCGCTAGTGGTTCAGTCAGAGTAGTAGTTGTCCATCTACTTCAGATGTATTTCTGTAACATAGCTAACCATATAGATCACATCTGACCTTGACCTTTATCTCATTTAATGATATTGAAAGAGAAAAAGTTTTCGGACTATAATGTCAGAGTTTGTTATATGAACCACAACAAGGTGACATTGCAACGGTATTAGGTACCTTCATTGACTGCTCTAGTTTTTCTAGATGATATCTGGTCACACAAATTTTGTAATTTGAATTTTGATAGCAGATTGGTTATGTGTGTAGGTGACTGCTGACTCACTAAACAGATTGTACCATGTTATTGTATAACATCCATGCTGTATATTTTTACCACAGCCATGGGGATTTCTACACAATTATAGATCTACCAGAAGGAGAACATCAGTATAAATTCTTTGTGGATGGACAGTGGATGCACAATGCATCAGAGGTAAGCCAAGGAAAGGTAAGCTCGATAATGGTTACCGTCCAGTTTTTTAAGCTGCCCGCTCTCACTATAGTTCATGCACTACCCATGGTGGAAGGACTTTTTTCTTTTTCTGTCATAGGTTGCTTAGGGGGTATTAAAATGCTGTTGATACTTAATGTTGACATCATGTAACCAGGAGCTTGTATACATGTCGAAGTGTGTAAAAGTGTTAAATGTTATGTAGTGCTTGGTTTGATTTTGTAGCCGAATGATAATTGATTTTAATTATATAACAGGGTTTTCTCTTTGTAGTTGCTGGCCTGTAGTCAAAATCATAATTATGTCGTAGGATTTTGATATTTGCTGTGTTTCCTATCATATTTGGTCAGCTACTGGAAATTCTTGATTGAATCAAGTATTTTGATAGTGCATGTGTGCAAGGGTTTGGAATTCTAAGCTTTTGCATGATTAGAATTACAGAAAAAAGGTGATGTGATTAGAAGAATTACTTGATTACAGTAGAATCTTTGAAATAGGTTTAGGAGGGACAGCATGTTAATTCCTAATTGTAAAGAACATTCAGTGTATTCTATCAGTTCGTATGTAGCAATGTGCATATCAAGGGATGAAAGCAAAACTATGCTAAGTGCTTATATAAATCTACACAGTTAACCTAGTTTTGCTCTCACCCCTTGATATATGAAATAAGTCATTTTTCCGTGATTTTTGCACATTATTACAAATGTCAGATATTACTGGCAATTTAATTTTGAGATTAGATAGAAATTCAAAGAGCTGCTTTGAAAACTTGTCAAAGCTTTACAAGGCAAGTTTCATGTGTTAACTTGCTTGGTGAAGTCATCATTGAGAAATGGTGTTCTTGCATTTTACCTTTTCTTTATATCTGTTTTTTTTTTTTTTTTTGTGTGAATTTTGGAAAATTTCCGATACATTGAGCTAAATGCTTATATGTTTGTTCTCCTTTCATCAAGTTTTCCTGCTTACAAAATTGTTGAGTGTTTTCTGTACTTAATTTCTCCTTTTGCTTTATTTAACCATGGCATTTTTTAAAGCTAAGATTGAAATCCATCAGCTAGACAATTTATGACTCAGATTTCTGTTAAAATGAACTTTAATTCTAAAATGCACCAGGAAAAGTTTTTTTTTCTCTTCAAAAGATACTTCTCATGTCATTATTTCTAAGAATATTTAGCTTAATTTATGTATACAAGTTAAACACATTCTCAGACTTCCATAGCCAGCCACATGAGTGTTGCTGGTTAGTTAGCCTTGATGGCCACTAAATGGGCATGCAATTAATAATGAATGCCACTTTGATGAGCTTTACCTTTAACTTCATATAGACTCATTTCAACCCATTGGCAAACAGAGCAGACCCTTTTGCTCATAAGAGATTGTAGCTCAGAATTTACAGGGTTTCTGTGCACAGGCAAAGAAAACTCCAATAGTTCATGTAACATTTTAAGTTCAGTAAATTAATTTTGATCGACATGAATATTAATGAGGGTAAAGGCGACTTTATTACTGGTATAGTGACAGAATGTATTGAATGTTCCTAATCCTTTGTATCCACTGAATGTCAGGGAAAAGAAAACCGGTCCTTCTTCCACAGGCAGCTAGAAAACACATGAGCTTACAGTTTCCTCAGTGTATCGTGTACCATAATATTGTATTTGTTGTTGTCTAAATCAGACTTTTTTTCACCGGCCTTACTTAGTCCTATGTAATACTTCAAGTCAGTAGAAGTACATTCCACCATTCTTGTTTCCCTGAGAAATATACCTGAATTTTGATTTTTTAGCTAATTTTTGTCTGCAAGGTATCTGTTTAGACCAGCTTAATAATTTAAGGACACATTTTATAAACCAAGAATGATTGAATGGTTGTCTACCTTATTTAAGATTTGAAGTATTACATAGGGGTAAGTGGGGTCTATTGGAGAGAGGCCAGTCTGTTTATTTACTTTTTATATGTTTAACATCATATTCACCGTGCACATTTCCTTATATATTCCTAGAATAAAGGTCCTTTTCTTTATCTAGCACAGAGAATGATGTAAAGGTATTTTTATTAGTCCCCTACCAGCATCGCTAAAGGGGACTATAGGTTTGCGCTCCGTCTGTCTGCCCATCAGTCTGTCACGTTTTATAGGCTTTTTAGCTCACCTGAGCACGTGTGCTCAGGATGAGCTTTTAGGATCGATGAATGTCCGTCGTCCACAATTTGTTCGTTTGCACTCTAGCATCTTCATTTTATGAGCAATTATCTTCAAACTTTAAAACAATGTTTATAACCATAAAATCTCGGCCAAGTTCGATTATGGCTGATATCGGAACATTAGGTCAGGAGTTATGCCCCTTTTAAAATTCAAAAAACCAATTTCATTTTTCACTCTAGCATCTTCATTTTTGAGCAATTCTTCAAACTTTATCAATGTTTATAACCATAAAATCACGGCCAAGTTTGATTATGGCTGATATCGTACCTTTAGGTCAGAAGTTATGCCCCTTTTAATATTCAAAAAATGCCATATTTCAAGTTATTTACACTCTAGCATCTTCATCTTTTGAGCAATCCTCTTCAAACTTTATGGCAATGCTTATGACCATAAGTCTCGATTGAGTTTGATTATGGCTGAGATTCATAATTAGGTCAGGAGTTAGCCCCTTTTAATATAAAAAAAGCAATTTCACTTTGTTTACACTCTAGCATCTTCATCTTTTGAGCAATCATCTTCAAACTTTATGGCAATGCTTATGACCATAATGTCTCGATTGAGTTTGATTATGACTGAGATCAGTTGATTAGGTCAGGAGTTAAGCCCCTTTTAATATAAAAAAATGCCAGATTTCACGTTGTTTACACTCTAGCATCTTCATCTTTTGAGCAATCATCTTCAAACTTTATGACAATGTTTATGACCATAAAATCTCGGCCAAGTTCGATTATTATGGAAGGGTATTAACGCATAAATTGCATCTTGCATTGTACATTACAACTTGCATTTTTTAAATTCAATTTAATTCGGTTATCTAAGGTAATCTTGCATTCGTACATTTACATTTGCTTCCGTACATTTACATTTTGCGTTCATCTTCAATATTACATTCGGTTATCTAATATTGGAATCGTCCTTAAGCATTTTGCTCAAGTGGCATGATGCATTTTTTAATTTAATGTTTTAGCCTTATTTCAAATTCTTCGCTAGAACGGCGTTTCATCGTCTTACTATAAACAAATATTAGAACATGCGACAAAATAGAACGCGACCAACGGTGTTTGACAGCAGAAGGCGCAAGTTTGGAAACTGTCGGGTTCTGGACGGAAACTGCCGACAATATACGAGTATTTTGAAAAGATACAATAGTTGTAACAATCGTTTTAAGCTGTTTTAAATGAGGATGAATTTATACTGGTTCATATCATGTTTAGTTGAATACTTATTCAAGTTAGTTTGTTTTAGAACATGACATGCACTGCCAAGACCAGCATCTATCACTAGATTTTTTTTTTAAAGTTGTTTATACCAACGCATGATTGGTGATACCATTTGCGGCATTTTTTTTTTCACATTGAACCATATTATCAATGAATTCAGGCATTTCACATACATCCTATTACCAACGGCATTTTCTTGTATGCAAACTTACACAATGAAAACAAAACTAAATTTACAACCAACACAGCTGTCCAACATATAAAAACACCTATATATTCTGAATACTAAAGTTTATTATATCCGGATCCTATATCCTCCTTTGCACAACATATCAAAACCTTTATTTGTAATCTTACATAAACGCTGGCGTTAATTTGTTTATTAAGGGTAGCTTAAAATTACATTCATTTTATACTTAGCTAAATCAATTTACATATTGAGTATTTAGCGAGTAAAGACAATTTCTCTGTGTATGTTCTTTCATAACGTTTTTGATGAAAAAAAGATCAAAGTATGTTTGTTTACTTTTTTCTTTGTTTCTTTTCAACGATCAATTTGCTAATGGCCAAACAAATAATTTCTCGTGAAATACCTACCATTAATAATGTCAATGTGTGAAACAGTGTAAATTAATTACACCAATTAATACTTTATTTATCTTTTGAATGTGCATAACATCAAAGTACTTTCGGAATTCCCGATTTAAAATTGCGTTAATTGATCAATTATGAAGACTTTAATTACAAAGAATGTGAAAGGTTTTATGTAGACGGTCTCGGCCGGTTTCCTATCTGTCAGATCATATATTATCTGAGTAAACCATTACATAATTTTTTTTTTCTAATTTCAGGTTGAAAATTGCGTTAATTGAACAATAACAAGACTTGATTATAAATGTAATGTAAACGGTCTCAGTCGGTCTCCGATCTATCTCTCCCCCCCCCCCCCCCCCCCCATATACTACATACTAAACGACGGTCTTCGGCCCCCGGTCTCCGGTCTCGGAGACCGGCGGAGACCGTCGATAATTTGGAGACCGGCTTTTAGTAGGCCCCAACTTAAGTTTATCTTCAAAGTATATTTCAGTCACTTACGGAAATTGCCGACAACAAATGCGTAGCGCCACCTGTTAGCATAATTTGGTCGTCCTGTCATTATTACACCAGGTGTCGCATCGTATTATGCCTTGTGTATTGTGCTGTTTACATTCGGCTTTCCACATTCGGCTATTCGTCATTGTTACTGCTATGCTCTCTGACATTTGTCATTCGTTAAGTGGAAGGTGTTATTTAAATTAGAATATTAAACATGACTTCATCTCATCAAATTAATGTTAATTGATGGTGTTAAATAACGAGAATAACAGACACTATTTATAGCAAGATGTTCATATCACAAAGTAAGATGTACAAAGCAAGATGTGCATGTCACAAAGCAAGATGTACAAGTCACAATACAAGATGTACAAAGCAAGATGTGCAAGTCACAAAGTAAGTCACAAAGCAAGATGTAAATGTACGAATGCAAGATGTAAATGTACGAATGCAAGATGTAAATGTACGAATGCAAGTTGTAATGTACGAATGCAAGATGCAATTTATGCGTTAATACCCTTCCATAGATTATTGCTGAGATCCGTCAATTAGGTCAGGAGTTATGCCCCTTTTAATATAAAAAAAGCCATATTTCACGTTGTTTACACTCTAGCATCTTCCTTTTATTAGCAATCATCTTCAAACTTTATGACATTGTTAATGACCATAATGTCTCGATTGAGTTCAATTGTGGCTGAGATGGGTCATTTAGGTCAGGAGTTATGCCCCTTTTAATACAAAAAAATGCAAGATTTCTCTTTGTTTATTCTCTACCAACTTCATTTTTTTAACAATCATTTTTAAACTTTAAGACAATGTTTATGCCCATAATCTCACAATCGGGTTCAATTATAACTGATATTGACTTGTAAATTTAGGAGTTATGCCCATTTCACCATAAAAAAAAAGCCAGATTTCACTTTTACACTCAAGTATCTTTATTTCTTAAGCAATCATCTTTCTCAGGTGAGCGACCAAGGGCCATCTTGGCCCTCTTGTTTCTAAATGCTTGCTGATATTGAACTTATATTTGGTATGTGAGTCTACCAACATGAGTTACAGATCAAGTTCGAGTTTTGTTCCAGTCCACTGATTTTTGACGAAGTTACAGCCCTTGGACTTTCTTTAAAACAGCAATTTTCCAGACTTTTTGATATTTATTGTGGTCTTGACTTTCATCAAAAGTATTGATTGCAGCTTGAAGAGGTGTGGGGGTTCTTAGTTTCAGTTTGCCGGTAGGGGACTTAGTATTGCTTAAGCAATACTTTCAGAATGCTTGTTTAAAATGTAATTATATACAATGTATGTACTGTCCCTGTTGCCCATGTGGTTAGAGTGTCTGCCTTGGGAGCAGAAGGTCAAGGGTTTGATCCCGGCTGTGACATACCAAAGTCTTTAAAAGTGGCACTGGTAGGTCACTGCTTGGCGTTCAGCATATATACAGGGTAGATCAAGGACAAGTTGGCCCAGTGGCAGGATAATGTGACTGGAAGTGGTATCAGGCCACATGTCTATGGAATGTCTATAGTGTTGCAGCACTCTATCTGTCTCCAGTAGACACAGTTTACTGTCAGTGGGACATTAAACCCAACAAAACAAAACAAACAAACAATGTATGCACATCATGATTATTATGTGCTTCACACAGAAATGAATGAATCATATCATAAACTGAAGATGTTGACATTGTTATTTTGATATAAATGTCCTGTTTGCCTTTTTAGCTCACCTGAGCACTTGTGCTCAGAGTGAGCTTTTGTGACCGCTATTTGTCCATCGTAGGTTGTCCGTCGGCAGCAATCGCTTGTGAACACTCTAGAGACCACAGGTTTGGCCCAATCTTTATGAAACTTGGTCAGGATGTTTTTCTTCATCATATCTCGGATGAAATCGAAATCAAGTGGGGTCAAAAACTAGGTCACCAGGTCAAATCTTAGAAAAACCTTGTGAACACTCTAGAGGCCACAGTTTTAGCCCAATCTTCATTAGATTTGGTCAGGATATTTGTTTACATGATATCTTGGATGAGTTTGAAAATGGGTCTTGTGGGGTCAAAAACTAGGTCACCAGGTCAAATCTAAGAAAAACTTTGTGAAAACTCTAGAGGCCTACATTTTTGTCGCATTCTTCATTAAACTTGATAAGAATGATGACTGCATAAATTCCCAGTTGAGTGCAAATTTAGGTAGGATCAAAATCTAGGTCACATAGTCAAATGTTAAAAAAACACTTTAGATGCCACATTTTTTGTCATCATGCCTAACACAGCAATCTTACTCAGGTGAGCGACACAGGGCCATCTTGGCCCTCTTGTTAAAAGTAAAAGCTTGGTTCCTAACAAAAAATAAAGTCAAATTAAAAATATATAATGCAGTGTGTATGACAGAGGAGGCTTCCATTTGGGAATTTCAAGACACAAGAGATAGGAGGAGAGAGAGAGAGAGAGAGAGAGAGAGAGAGAGAGAGAGAGAGAAAATAAATTAGCATGGAATAAATAGGAAATATGTTTCATGTAAGGTCATATTTTTTTTTACTCATGGTCATAGAAAAAGTTTACATTTTCACTGATTCTTTATGAAAACCACTTCTTCTATGACTTCTTGTTAACCTTTTCAGTGCTGTAGACACTTGTGACTAACTTTAGAACCAGTATATACAGAGATCAACCTGCACACCTGTGCAGTCTGATCATGTTCTGCACTGTTCACTATTCAGTCAATAAATTTTCAGCAAGCACCCCTTTAACCCTTTCCCATGAATACACCATGAAAAGACCTATGCGAACAGCATAAAACCAGACCAGCCTGCGAGTAACTCGCAGGCTGATCAGGTTTTATGCTGTTCGCTGCTCCTCAGTGCAGGTTTGGAAATGAGGATTTTGTAATTAAATTTGGTAAGGTTTAACTGTGGTTTTCTGCAGATCAAGCTTTATGTGATACCTATTGAGTGCGTCAAAATGAGTCTATATGAGGGAAAGGGTTAAACAACTAGGTTAATGTTACAGTCCATAATGATGAAAGGACATGTCCAGTTAACCCTTTCCCTCATAGAGGAAACCATGAAAAGACCTATGCGAACAGCATAAAACCAGATCAGCCTGCGAGTAACTCGCAGGCTGATCAGGTTTTATGCTGTTCGCTGCTCCTCAGTGGTCTGGAAATGAGGATTTTGTAATTAAATTTGGTAAGGTTTAACTGTGGTTTTCTGCAGATCAGGCTTTATGTGGTACCTATTGAGTGCGTCAAAATGAGTATATATGTGGGAAAGGGTTAAGACATTTGAAAGGTAAAGGTTAATTAAGATGAAAAATCTTACTTAAAAGATAAACAAATATCCTTTATATAATGAGTACTGCTTTTCATAGAAAGTGTATGAAGGAATGTCAGCCTGACATCCATGCATCTTTATAGTTAAAAAAAATTAGTATTGTGTAACGTTGTATGCCAAGGTAGAGTTACCTGTATTTCTATGTAGATGTATATTGCCATTAGATTAATTTTTGCCAATAAGTTATTCAGGGTTAGTATCAATGTCACCTAGATTACCCAGAGCTGCCAGTTTGTACATTGTCAACATTCCTGTCTGATATTGTCATTAATTAGTGATTTAAAATTTAAAAATTTAATGACATTAGAAAACAATGTCTGTAGTGTACTGTCCCATGATTGGTTAATGACATACTGTAGATATGTGTATATGATATGATCTATGTAATCTAGTTTGACTCTTTACATTTTAAAGACTCATTTTGATGCATTGGCAAACAGAGCAGAAGGAAGGAGCTTGTTTTTTTTGCTCATTCAATGTTGTAGCCAAGATTATTCACAGTTTGCATGACAAAGAAAAAAAATCCATTATTCAAAGTTTAGGGAATTAATATTTATTAAGTTATAACTTTGTACATGAATATTCATGAGGTAAAGGATTATTGAGTTACCGTCATCGTTCGAGTATTAGCCGCATTCGTGGATAAGCCGCATCCCGAAAATTGTCCCCAAATCGGTTAAAAAACGCCTAATACAGTATAAAAGCCGCGGACAAATCGTCGGGATCGGCCATTTTGGTATCCCATAATTTTTACACGCTGCGTAATTTAAAGTAGTCATAACCCGTACCCATAACACGTAGCCGAATAGCTTACTCGTGTTCGGCCCATAACAGACAGTTATTGTTTGACAATGTGAAGGAAGATCTGAAAAGATCTGTTTGACAATGTGAAGGAAGATCTGAAAAGATCTGTTTTACAATCGAAGTTTGCTAGGCAAGCTCGAAAGCAAGAATGAAATTTGGTCAAAATGATTCTGCTTATAAAGCGAATCGTAGCTGAATGTGTCATCTCAATACATTCTCAAATATGTCAGGTAAGTGCCAGGTTAGTATTGATAAACCTGTGGTACACAGTGTCAAAGTGACACCCCATCCCACCCGACACCATCCCTGTTCGACCTCCCTCATTGAATATCGGCCTGTGATTGGCTGGATTTTTTCACACATTTTACCTAAAAATACTGCACTAAAAAATCAAGAAAAACAACACAAAAACACCAAATTTCTAATAAAAAAAAATATTATTTCATATAAATCGTTTAATTATAAAAGTAAAATATGTCATTAAATTGTTCCTTATTTTACGTGATGCGCCGTAACCTTTAATTAATATGAATCCGCAGAATTGTACACAAAATGGCGGCGCTTGTAAAAGACCGATTCTCGGTAGATTTATGTTCGGAAAAAAGTAAACTATGTTGTAATACCATATATAAGCCGCATGCACAGTTTAAATTGATGAAATTTAGCATGAAACTGCGGCTAATATTCAAACGATTACGGTACACATACTGCCCCTACCTGATGTACTCTAACTTCCCTGGTTAACTGCCATATGTCATGTGGTAATAAAGGAAGTAAGTTGGACAACTTCTAATAACCACACATATACAAAATTGTGCTCCATCAGCAGTGTCACAGTGTCCTAAATTCAGTGTGTGTGGAAGATATTAAACATTATTTCTGGAATTATAAACATTGTTGAACATACAAAAAATATATTTATTAATCCCGCCGCAAAGCGGGAGGGGGGTTGTAGGAATGGCCTTCGTCCGTCCATCTGTCCGTCCTTTCGTAACGTTTTCATGTCCGCTCCATATCTCCTATACTGCTTGATGGATTTTCGTGAAACTTGCCTCAAATGTAAACCTAGTTGAGACGATGATGTACAGAACACAGGTGGCAGCCATGTAGGCTCAAGGTCAACGTCACACTTGAGGGTCATGTGTTTGAACCATCAATTTCCATTTCAAGTTCATGTCTGCTCCATATCTCCTATACCGCTTGAAGGATTTTAGTGAAACTT
The DNA here is from genome assembly GCA_021229015.1 of Solen grandis. Classification (NCBI taxonomy): domain Eukaryota; kingdom Metazoa; phylum Mollusca; class Bivalvia; order Adapedonta; family Solenidae; genus Solen; species Solen grandis. The sequence goes on from CM037784.1 coordinate 23,631,978, forward strand.
GACTCAAATGTAAACCTAGTTGAGACGATGTGCAGAACACAGGTGGCAGCCATGTAGGCTCAAGGTCACACTTGAGGGTCATGTGTTTGAACCTTCAAATTTCATTTCAATTTCGTGTCCGCTCCATATCTCCTATACCGCTTGAAGGATTTTCGTGAAACTTGACTCAAATGTAAACCTACTTGAGACGATGTGCAGAACACAGGTGGCAGCCATGTAGGCTCAAGGTCAAGGTCACACTAGAAGGTTATGTGTTAGAACCTTCAATTTCGTGTCTGTCCATATCTCCTATATCCCTTTTAGTTTTTTCATGAATCTTGCCTCAAATATATATCTAATTGAGACAATGTGCAGAACATAGGTTGCAGTCATGTTGGCTCAAGGTCAAGGTCACACTTGAGGGTCATGTGTTTGAACCTTCTATTTCCTCACAATTTCATGTCCGCTCCATATCTCCTATACCCCTTGAAGGATTTTAATGAAACTTGCCTCAAATGTAAACCTAGTTGAGACGATGTGCAGAACACAGGTGGCAGCCATGTAGGCTCAAGGTCAAGGTCACACTAGAAGGTTATGTGTTAGAACCTTCAATTTCGTGTCTGCTCCATAACTCCTATATCCCTTTTAGTTTTTTCATGAATCTTGCCTCAAATATATATCTAATTGAGACAATGTGCAGAACATAGGTTGCAGTCATGTTGGCTCAAGGTCAAGGTCACACTTGAGGGTCATGTGTTTGAACCTTCTATTTCCTTACAATTTCATGTCCGCTCCATATCACCTATACCCCTTGAAGGATTTAAATGAAACTTGCCTAAGATATAAATATAATTGAGATGATGTGCAGAACACAGGTTGCAGCCATGTCGGCTCAAGGTCAAAGTCACACTTGAAGGTCAAGTGTTTGAACCTTCAATTTCAATTTACAATTTTGTGTCCGCTCCATAACTCCTATACTCCTCGAAGGATTTTAAAGAAACTTGCCTCAATTATAAACCAAATTGAGACAATGTGCAGAACACAGGTGACAGTCATGTTGGCTCAAGTTCAAGGTCACATTTAATGGTTCAGTGTTCATTCCTGGATATTTTTGTTTCCATGCTATATTTTCTGAACATCGGAAAGTTTTTCATAAGTCAACTACATCAAAATGTTGGCAGAAGCAGGGGAATTTCCATTTGAGGAAAAACATGTCTCCTCTGTCAGCGGCGGGAGATATAGCTGTCCTTTGGACTGTCTTGTTTGTGATTAGTTTTCCCCCTTTGTATTTGAGAACTAAAAGTGTAGATGTACCGGTAAACAGTTTCAATGGAATGTATGCAAATTTAATAGCATTGTTTCATTGGTTGCTATATTTAGGATTGCTAAGAAACCTCCCTGTCTGATTGAGTCAGAGGACAAATTTGTCAGACTGTGAATACAAAGGCTTATGATGACTGTCATAATGAATGTTGATATGTATGGTCTGTTTCATTTCCAGAGTAGAACAGAAATACATGAGATAGCTGTTTTGGTGATAATTTGTCAATCAAATGTGCCAAGATTGTGCCATTTTCAAGAAAATTGAACCATTGGTGTAATTGGTGCATGGCAGCATGAGCAGTGAGGCCTGTGGACAAATATTTCATTTGTACTGCTCCTGACCTCTAGAAACCTCAGTACAATATTTCTTGTCTGTTTGACAAACTCAGGAAGGAAATGAAAGGCATAATTTGTTTTCTGCATTGTAAGCATGTTTTCATATACAGTCAAACCTGTCTTAGGCAGTCAGTCAAAGGAACAAGAGAAAGTGGCCATTTAAAAGAGGTGACCGCTAAATGAGGTTAAATATGTAAAAAATGCTACAGTTTGGTAATATTAAAATTTACTTCTAAATACAGGTTGACTGCTTGGTAAAGGTGGCCACTAATACAGGTTGACCGCTTGGTAAAGGTGGCCACTAATACAGGTTGACCGCTTGGTAAAGGTGGCCACTAATACAGGTTGACCGCTTGGTAAAGGTGGCCACTAATACAGGTTTAATTGTAGTTTGAAAAAGAGTGAATGAAATGTGTTTGAAACCTCATTCAAGGAAATGAATGGATTATTTATAATCTGTACTTTAGAGGTTACCTATAATGTAAAGAAATCACCTAGAAAACCAGCGCCACTGTAGTTCATAAGCTGATAAACTATCATATATTTGAAGTTCAGTCTTTATAATTACATTTATTTTCAGCTTTTCTGTTTTTCAAAGAAATAAGTCAAGGTATTGTCATCACTCTGGAGTCGTCGGTGGTGGTGGTGTTGGTGTCGTCATGGTGGTAAAAAACTTAAACCATAGCTATAACTTATAAGCTATTAAATCATCTGTCATCAAACTTCACATACTAGTTCACTATTACAAGGGCTACATTCACATCATGGGCCAAAGCTCCTAGGTCCATTTTGACCATATTTATTTATCTCCCTATTTAAACTAAAATACAATGAAAAATGATAACCTTGGCCAAAACCTCTAAACCATAAAACCTTCTGTCATCAAACTTCATATACAGTTGACACTCGTTATGTCGACATTGTGAGTCTCGACATTTATTATATCTCAACATACTTTGAAAGTCCCGAGTTTTTAGCTCACCTGAGCATAGCTCAGGGTGAGCTTTTGGGATACTTGATTGTCCGTCGGCCGTCGTCCGTCGTCCGTCAACAATTTGATGTTTACACACTAGAGGCCACAATTTTGATCCAATCTTCCTCAAACTTGGTCAGAATGTTTGTCTTGATGATATCTTGAACCCTTTCGAAAATGGGTCAGGTTGGATCAAAAAGTAGGTCAGTAGGTCAAATCTTAGAAAAATCTTGTAGTCCGTCAACAATTTTGATGTTTACACACTAGAGGCCACAATTTTGATCGAATCTTTCTCAAACTTGGTCAGAATGTTAGTCTTGATGATATCTTGAACCCTTTCGAAAATGGGTCAGGTCGGATCAAAAAGTAGGTCAGTAGGTCAAATCTTAGAAAAATCTTGTTTACACACTAGAGGCCTGAATTTTGATCCAATCTTCCTCAAACTTGGTCAGAATGTTTGTCTTGATGATATCTTGAACCCTTTCGAAAATGGGTCAGGTTGGATCAAAAAGTAGGTCAGTAGGTCAAATCTTAGAAAAATCTTGTTTACACACTAGAGGCCACAATTTTGATTCAATCTTCCTCAAACTTGGTCAGAATGTTTGTCTTGATGATATCTTGAACCCTTGCGAAAATGGGTCAGGTTGGATCAAAAAGTAGGTCAGTAGGTCAAATCTTAGAAAAATCTTGTTTACACACTAGAGGCCACAATTTTGATCCAATCTTCCTCAAACTTGGTCAGAATGTTAGTCTTGATGATATCTTGAACCCTTTCGAAAATGGGTCAGGTTGGATCAAAAAGTAGGTCAGTAGGTCAAATCTTAGAAAAATCTTGTTTACACACTAGAGGCTACAATTTTAATCCAATCTTCCTCAAACTTGGTCAGAATGTTTGTCTTGATGATATCTTGAACCCTTTCGAAAATGGGCTGGGCCGGACCGAAAAGTAGGTCAATAGGTCAAATCTTAGAAAAATCTTGTTTACACACTAAAGGCCACAGTTTTGATGCAATCTTCCTCAAACTTGGTCAGATTGTTTGTCATGATGATATCTCGAACCAGTTTGAAAATGGGTGGGGCTGGATAGAAATGTAGGTCAGTAGGTCAAATCTTAGAAAAATCTTGTTTATACTCTGAGGGCAACATTTTTGGTCCAATCATCCTCAAACTTTGGCAAAATGTTTGTCATGATGATATCTTTTGTGGATGGGGTCAGAAAATTCCTGAATTCTAAAGCAATCTGTTTTGTAAAGGCAATGAATGATACTTTTCTCAGGTGAGCGATCTAGGGCCATCTTGGCCCTCTTGTTTCTCTATTAAGATATACATAAAATCTATTCTTATCTCAATATTTTTTATTTTGATATTTTTTATATCTCAACATATTTTTTTGGTCCCGATTGGATAAATTCTTACTTGGATCTATGTGTTTATCTCAACATTTGTCTACAAGCTCACAGATGTGCGAAATTTCAATATCACCGCTGTAAGTTTTCACACTCACGTAGATTGTGTCCCAAACCAGTGCAATAAGTGTCAATAACAACATTAACATGTTGCAAACTGTAATGTTTGGAATTTAACTGATTAATGCTAGATGCAATCATACACGCTTTACTAAATCATATAAAGTGTGAACTATTTTCTTGACACTGGTGATCTAACGTCGTTGCCATTTGGTAGTATTAGCAGTAATAACATTAGTAATACTGAAGGAAACTTGCATCATCAACTTCAACAAAACTCATTTTAAGCTATAACTTATTATATTAAAGAAGTCTTTTTATTAGGTATAAAGGGTTTTTATAGAATGATTGTTTATATATGATCACATGTTTCCAGGTACATGTAAATTCATATGTCAACATGTTCATATCTCGACATAAAAACGATGATTTTGTTGATGTCAAGATCACGAGTCTCAACTGTACTTGTTCACTATGATGAGGGCTACATTCTCATAAAGGTCATAACTCTTAGGTCCTTTTTGATTAAGTTTATCTCCCTTTTTATACGCCCATCTTAAGATGGGGCGTATTATGTGAACACTCACGGCGGGCGGGCGGGCCGGTGGGTGGGCGTGGAACATTTGTTGTCCGGGCTCTAACTTCAATACCGTTTGCCCAATCCTTTTCAAACTGTCCACACATGTACATGGCCATAATATCTCGGATGAGTTTGATATTCAGCATTATCGCGTGAATGACTTAGAAGTTATGGCCCTTGATGTACACAAAATACTTGAAATTGTGATTGTCCGGGCTCTAACTTCAATACCGTTAGTCCAATCCTTTTCAAACTTTTCACATATGTGCATGTCCATAATATCACGGATGAGTTCGATATCCTGCATTATCGCGTGAAAGACTTAAAAGTTATGGCCCTTGAACACTTGAATAAGTCAAAAGAGACATTTTCCCTCAAATTAATGGAAATGTTTCAACATGATTGTTTTAATAAGTAACATTCATTAACTAATGGGATTTAGGAGACAATAGCTTGTTTCTCTGAGCTATTTCTGAGAGTCCCCATAATGTGATGGGCGTATTTTGTGGCAGTCCTGACCCTTGTTAAAATATGAAATACAGTTAAAAACTTGAACCTTGACCATAATTAAGTATTAAACTGCCTGACATCAGACTTCACATACTCATTCACTATCTCATTTTAGCATTATTTATCACCCCCTTGAATTTATGAAAATTGCAAAGTTAGCAGTGTTTGCTCTCTAATACTGACACACATGAACCGATCTTTACCATTTCTGTCACAATTTGCCCCTGAATTGATAAAATTTAGAACTGGCGTATTTTGCGATAACCAACGCTCTTGTTACAACTTTTAAACAAAGTTTACATGATTTTACCCCTTTTTTCTCACAGTAAGTCTTTATAATTGTGTTGTTAAAGAGATGATAACAAAAGGAAATTGTTGTGGTTAACCTTAAAATATATCCCTCATATACAGACATTTTCTGGAGGTATTGACATTTTCCAAGTGACAGTGGTGATGATGTCTTGGGAGAATTGTCACAGGTTATATTGATTTGCATCATCCTGGTGCTTGATCTGGATGCAGTACCTAGATGCACCGAGTTTATCTAGGTCAGGCTGTAACACTTCCTTCAGGGGCATTGTTTTCCCGTGTATTCATATGTTACTGCTATCAATATTCATTTCACTGCTTACTTGAAAGAATCAGTGTATGATAATAATTGTACTTATCAAAAGATTACATTTTGATGGCCATATAATTATCTCACCATTGTTAGCACTAATTATGCCATTACTGTTCAAGCTGATCTGAGCATGTAGTAGTCCTCATGTTGAGCTACTAGAAAAGATGACTGTAGTCGCAATAAGTTTGTCCACACTCCAGCAACTTTAAGTAATTCATTCAAACTTAATCACAATATTTTAGATCATAATCTATCAGTCAGGTTTGATTATGACTGAAAAAAGCCAAGTAAGTCAGAAGTTATAGCTTGTGAATTATAAGAATACCAGAATTTTTTTATACATGTACTCTAGAGAACATTTAATCAATTTGATTAGGGCTAATATAGGATCAATAGATCCAGAGTTAAGGCCCTTTAAGTATTAACTAAGTACATGTATTAGTAGATTTATTCTAGTGTCCTTACTTAAATAATCTTCGTGCTAAATTTTGTTCTCACACTGGCATCTTAATTTGTAAAGCAATCTTTATCAAACATTTGCAAAGTGCATCCTTATGAAAATCAGTGATGTCAGGTGAACAATATAGTGCAGTTATTGCCCTTTTGTCTTGTGTTTTTTGACAACTAGATAGAAACATATTATCTCTGTTTAAAGTATATCACCATGAATGCAATATCAGTGGTTGAGTGGTTAGAGCATTACCTTCAGGAGAGGCAGGTCTCATGCTCAATCCTTGGCCGAAAAAAAAAAATCTCCTTCCATGTGGCTCTCTGCTTTGTGTATAGCTTAAGAATAGGGTAGTTCCAGGATGGCTTTGCCCATTATCAGAATTATATGATGGGTTGTGATCGGTTGTGGTATCATCCATCATTATCTTGAAATTTTGCCTTGGTTTCATTCCTGGTAGATTTGATATATAATAAATATTAACAAAGATATAACGTCTTTATAGAAATAAGCAGTATGCTCCAAAACTGGATATTTTCCCTATTTAAAACCCTTTCCTTCGCATAGATGTGTTTTGATACATTGGCAAACTAAGCAGACCCAGGAGCTCCCTCTTGGAGTTTTTTGATAAGGGTTTCCTTTGTTTGCTCATGCAATATGGTAGCTACAGTCTGCACAGCAAAGAAAAATACATGGTTTCATTTCCATTGAAAGTCCAATAAAAATATTTCATTGAAGTGTGCATGAATATTCAGGAGTTAAAAAACACTCTCCACAAATGCACTCTAAGAAATATTCAGAACACTTCTCACAGGACTTGAACATAATATAATGAAGAGAAACCAAAGGTGTGTAGTTCTTGATAACCAACCAGAATGTTCATGATAATCAAGAGTTTAATTGCTAGATGAACTGACCTTATCAAAACTTGGTCAAAATGTGTATGGACTGAATATCTCAATCCCATTCCATAACCAGTCAGAATGTCTTGGACACACCAGAGTTATGGCCCTTGATTTTATAAATAATTGCTTAATTAACAGTGTCTGTTTTCTAACACTGACAAACAACAAACATGAACTGATCTTTACCAAACTTTGGCACAATGTGTATTGGCAGAGATCCTCTACTGAATTTGAGAGCCTGTCAGTCCCAGACATTTCAGTGTTAAGGTCTTAGAATTAATAAAATTTCAAAAAGAGCACATTTTGCGATAAACCAGCGTTAGTTTTTTTGTGTTTTTTTTTTTTAATTTATTTATTTTCTAAAGGAAACTGTGCAGCTCATCAGGGTTTTTGGTATGGAAAAAATTGCTCATGACAATGCATGGAAACCATCTTTGATAGTCATTGGTGTCTGGTATTATAACATAATTATAGTCTGTTTAATTATCTTCGAAAACTTCCTACAAAATCTTCGTCAGAGTAACTGAAGTCCCTGATTATCAATCTTTTGTTCTCTCTGTAGCAAATTGCAGGCAAGCTAGAGTAGCAGAAATGTGTTGAACAGAAAATTCTGATGGATTCTTTTGCAGTACCAAGACTGTAGCTGAATGTGCAAGTGTTTATCCCACAAATGAGTGTTGTCTCGTAAATGAGAGTCTAGTTTCATATTATCATTGTGATCAGTGTTTGTTTATTTTCTGTCCTTTATTTACATCCAACACATTGTGCAAGTACAGATATAAAGATTAAAGTACAGTGTACTTTTGCTGTGATCATGATTGTGGAGGTACGGGTAAGCTTTAGCGCTGTGGTTTCACCTTGAAAGACTGTGTTCTCAGAGGCAAGCCATGTAACTTTGAGCAGATGTTAAGTGTGTTTATGTTTGTCTAGTCATTTTCCCAAGTCTGTTTCTTGTGTCTTTCTTTTCATACTTTAGGGGATCTGAAAACAATCGCTGAATAGTTATCAAGATTATTTCAGGATTGCAGAAAGATTGTTGTCCTGCTGTATGGGGTTTGTAGTGGCATTCAGCGAAGGGTTGGTTGTCAAATACAACAGCTGTGTCACTTCATGCCTGCACGAATGACATATGTGACTTGTATAGAGCTGCAGCTTGTCACAGTCTGATCAGGTTGTATACTGTTTTTTCCTCATCAGTACATGATCAGAAAATAAACCAATGGCATTGAAATGATATAACAGTGTGGAATGGCATGAATGAGTGAGTGAGGCTTTACAGGTGCATACGAACACGCTAAGGTTGCTGTCAATCATTGTCTGTAATTAGCTACTGCAATATAAATCTTAACTAATAAAACTGATGACAGGAGAAAAGTCACCTTGATTTCAGGGAGTTACATCATCTGTCTCAGATTCATTGATCCATCACACATTGTATTGTTAAGCTACTTTATTGTTATCACTCAGTATCAGCGGGTTCTTAACATTTCTGAAGATTACATTTTTGATCTTACATGCTTCTTTGCATTGTTGCAAAAGTTGACATTGCAAAGTCGAGTGCATCAGGAGAATTTTTTCCCATGTTGTTGTGGAATAAAGCACTATTGTACAAGGCTTAAAGGTTCAGTACCAATTCACTGTTTAGATACACCATTTTATACCATATCACACCACTTTAAGGTCATAACCACCAGACTCACACTGTTACCATCCCATCTCCACAGTAGAAAAGGCACCAGCCATGGTCATGTGGTAATGTACCCATCTGTGTATCTGTAGGTTGAGTGTTCTAACTCTGTTTACATGATCTTCCCAGGTGCAAAGTACTGGTCCAACCCAGGAACTATCGAGAGGGATGAGTGTAAGTAATGTAAGAACTTGTAAAATACATAGGTTTTAACTACACTAGAAAAGAGCATTGAGCAGTATCTAATCAGTTTTGCAAGTTACTTGCAGCCTGATCTAGTTCTACACGGTCACAGAGGTTGTTTAGTATCGTGCAGTAAAAAGTATATCAACAAGAAATACAATAGATCACATAATACTCAGTTTTGATATCTGGTTAATGCTTGAGAAACAAACTTTAAGCACAGGACTTGTCTTGTCATGAAAGTTGAGGGATGTAAATCAGAGTGGAATGTGATTAATTAATGCAAGTCAAATCTGTCACCTTAGAAGCAGGTAACCTTTGACATATTAAGACACATGATAGATCAATAAAGTAAACTGATTTCAAACATCAGCCACTCACATGAAGAACAAAAGTATATTGCTGGCAGTGGTGTTTACATTAGCATTACAAGTATTAATTTGACATAAATTAGATTAACTAGACAGTATGATACATGCAGTTGTCATCATGTTACATAGAGAGTCCTAGTGGTAAAAGAAGGAAACTATAGTTAACATAATTTCCAACACACTGTTGTTCAATTAAGATTTATTGGTCACACACACATACACCTGGAGTTGACCAATCACATATGCACGATTTTCAGTGATGATTCTTGGTATAATCACTGTCAAATGACCCAAAAATCAATTGCCAAACTTCTATGTATGAGTTTACATTGACTTTACTGATTTGTTTGCAAATCGTGAACGCAATCAAATGTAAAACAGCTTACTGGTATTGGCAATAAGATGGAATTATTTGACGCATTTTATCAGTACAAATGTACACATTTTGTTGGTTAAATTGCTTGCTGCATAATAATTTCTGAAAATTTATTCAAGTTAAAATGGTAAATGACAAAAAAAAAGAGGAAAAATATTAGAATTTGTTGGAAGTTTTGTTTGGTATTGTTTAAATATAGCATCTATTTAATTTGATAGTCTCCCCGGCCATGACATACCAAAGGCGAAAAAAGCAGTACTGTTATACTGTGTATAGCTCTCTTGCTCGGTGCTCAGCATACAGGAGTAGTTCCAGGACTTGATGGCCAGGTATTGGGATGATGTGACTGAGTGTAGTGTCATGCCACATGTCTACGGCGTGACACTGCAGTGTGACAGCACTATATCTGTCTCAGAATGACTGAAGTACTGTGGGGGATTTTAAACTCAATAAACAAACAAACAATCTGAGAGATAACCAGTTACATGTATAATATTAACATGTAGGTCAGTTAACCACTGAACTGGACATCGGTTACCCAAATACCTCATCATTTCAAATTATGTTTAGAGTTTTGGGTCTTGTATTTTACTAAAAATCAAATGTTAAATAGGTATTCCTGCTTTTTTTCCCCTAATTCATAGTTTAAACCTTGTCCAAGTTTGTAATTTAAACTCAATTCTTTTTTCCATAGAATTTTTTAAGCTAACTGTGCATGTTATGTTTATCATCATGGATTTACTTCCATGAAAATGTATATAGCAATGACCTAGGTATGTTTTACAATGAAAATGTATATAGCAATGACCTAGGTATGTTTTACAATGAAAATGTATATAGCAATGACCTAGGTATGTTTTACAATGAAAATGTATATAGCAATGACCTAGGTATGTTTTACAATGAAAATGTATATAGCAATGACCTAGGTATGTTTTACAATGAAAATGTATATAGCAATGGCCTAGGTATGTTTTACAATGAAAATGTTACAAACTTTATATGGCAGATTGAATGAATATGCATGTGTCAGCAAATAAACCTTGGTACTCTCTCTTGAGTAATTATGACAGTGTGAAACCTGAGTGAGTAATGATGAGGAAAACAGTACCATCATAAACTCTATACCACTACATCATTGTCCTCATTGCCAGCTTGTACAGCGTGCAACATTGACACCAATGAAATATATTGCTATGTTGATATATTGAGCGTTTTCACACTTCACCGATTTTCACCATACTCTCTGGGAATGAAAATATGCACATCAAAAATATCCAAAAGATTTTTATCAGAATTATCACCATTTCAGAGGTTTTAGAAATGCCCTAGTAACCTCATTTGAAGAAAATTTTACTCTACATATAATTATATCAAAGGGCAATTATGCATTATGTGTTAACCCTTTACTTTATTGAGTCATTTAGACACATTGGCAAACAGTACAGACACAGGTCAGACAGCTCCTTTCAGAATTTGTCAAATCAGGGTCTCCTTTGTTTGCTCATACATAATTTTAGCTCAGATTCTACGGTAAAGAAACATCCATTGTTTTATATACCATTTTAATTTCACTTAATTAATATTCCTCTACACAAGTATTCATGAGGTAATGTGTTATGCAGATTATTCAAAGTCTACATAATTCGTGTTGCAGGTTAATAAAGTGTCTATTGATGATTTTTATGTGGATTGATTTGCTTTGAAGAACATTATTGCATGCACAATATTGATTAAACCAGTTGGAAGTGCTTCCTTAGTTTGTTAACTCAGCCATTTATTGTCAGCTCACAATATACCTGGAATTTTGCAGTGCCGTTTGATTTAATCTTTTGATATCTTTTCTTGTTCTTCTAGTGTAGGTAATTGATTTCAGATGTTGTATGCAATTAATGTAAACCCACACTCTGTAAAAATCATGATTCTTTTTGATTTGGTTTATGCTTTGTTTACACTTTGTGCTTTTTATCCTGGGAAAGTTGTAAGAAAATCATTCTCCTTTGTTTTCCCCACTAGGAGGGTCCTTCAGAGCTGGAGTTGATATACACTTCTCTCTGATTTTTGAACTGTTTTTAGCTTACCAGAGCACAACTTTCTCAATATGAGCTATTAGGATCACCCTTTGTCCATCATTGTCAGTCCTAAATTTGCATTAAAGACATCTCCTCTGAAACCAATGAATTGATGACACTTGGCATGAGTCATCCTTGGGTGGCCCTTCACAAAAGTTGCTATAGAAACCTTGATCCATGCAGAACTCTGGTTGCCATGACATCATGGCAACCAACACAATTTTATTTAAAAACTTAAAAAATCATCTCCTCTGAAAACAATGGTCAGAATTTATTTTCATTTGGCACAAAATTAATGGTCATCTCATAGTCATCTATCTTAATTGCACAATTAAAATTGATCCCTTGAAAAATGGGCCCCCAGGTAGTTTTGTTATAAAGTTATATTCTGTAAAAGAAAATATCAGTTATCTCCTTTTATTGAAGTTATTTTCATATAGTAAATGTAAATATGTTGGGTATTGTTTAAAAAGTGCTTAGATTTGGTTCATATAAATTTCTTTAAATAAATCAGTTAAAATGATTACTAAGCCAGCAGTGATGTTTGAAGTTTTAACTGCTAACCTGGTGAAAAGATACAAAAATTTCATATGTAGACTGCTCTGTTGACATTTCATGGCCAAAAGTATACAGGGCCATATGACTTACGACTTTGCTAACATAACATTGCTATGCTCATGTTATTAAGGATCTTTGCAATAAACTATGTAATATATTCTCCTCTTCAACCAATCCTAGAATTAAATTCTGTTTTGCACCTATGATGAGCCCATGGTTAAGAACTGTTTGTATCTGAAATTTGAATCTGGTCACTGCTGAAGGTAAAACCATTTAAAAATCAAATGACGGGAATTGTATAACAAACTGATGGTACTCTTGTGAGTGTTCAAGTGCAATGATGGCCCTCTTGTTATATAAAAATATTGTATTAATATTATTTCTCAGGGTGGTGTCAGCTCTGAATTTAAAGCAATTTGTTTTCCATGACACATAGCAGTAAAAGAGCTTGTGTATTGATTTTGGATTGTTAGGTTATGTTTGCTGTGTGAAAGTTTATCATTAGTGCTCAAAAATGATATAGTAAGATCTTGTATCTTTTGGCTCAGGTGAGTTAAATGGAGTACAACATGCTCAAAGTGAGGTTTTGGAATCACCATATTTGTGGTATTTTTTCTTTAAATTGCAACACCTGACAAAACTGAGTAGAAATTGATGAAGCATGGTATAGATAATCATTTGGTTGTCCTTTACAGAAGTTTCTAAAATTAACTCAATACATACTGAACTCTAGTTGCCATGGCAAACAAAAGAATTTCATTTATATATTTTTTTTAAATCCACATCTCTGAAACTAATGTTCAGAATTCAGTCATAGTTTGAACAAGTGAACATCTCTTGGCCCTTCTTGAACAATGAGATATCAGGGCTAGTTTCCAGCTAGATGTTGTTGTGGGGTCACTAGGTCTTATCACAAGTGGCTCAGTCCTTGCTGAGAAAAAGAAATTTTTCAGACTCTTTGTAGATGTAATGTACTGGTCCAGCCCAGGAACTGTGAGAGGTATAAGTATAATTTAGAAAAACACAATCAGCAAAAAGAAATAAGTTTAAGAATTGTTCTTAAAGCAAATGATAACTAGAAATTTATAGATAGTGAGGATGTAATTCAGTTTATGTCAGAATCGTAGCTTTCCATAATCTTCCATCACTGTCATTAGTGTATGGAGACAGAAACCCATTGATTTGTGGCAAGTCATTGAGAGACATCAGCTGCATTGGCAGGGAAATTAATGTACACATGGTCTTACATTACAGCAGTTTCACATTTTTAAGTAAACTATGTCAAAATATTTTAGAATTGACATTATAACAATGATTACTTTAAGGTCAAGCACAAAGAAAATTTTACTTTTTCAAAAAAAGTTCTTAAGGGGGTATGTTACAGTTTACCTTGCAGTGTTTCGAATATGTTAAATATATTTCCAAAACTCCAAATTGTTTGGCTATAAGCTGTTACAATGGCAGCACTACTATGCTTATGTTTTTTTTTTGGCAGTTAAGGACATCTGCTTGTATTTATAACATTGATATATTAATTTGAAATGAATTAAGGATGTTTAATAGATTTTAAACTTAATTTTCTGAATTAGCATTAGACAGTTACCATAGAAACAGCTCAGTAGCTTGAAAATGGACTCGGTGACCTATACTTAGTTTCGATCAAGCAACCATTAAAGAATATTTACAAGAATAATGGAAAAAATCTATTGAAGGATTATCTGTAAAAATGAAGAACCTTAGGGTATTTTAACCATTTAATCAGATATATTGAACTATCATAAAGTAACTGTTAGTATGTGTGTTTTCTTTTTGTAGATTTTTGTAGATTTTAGCTATTTATTAAAATAGTTACCATGGACATACAAAGGTAGCATAAAAACAAGCACATTGACCTATCAATATATTTACATTTTCATATTCAGCGCAATTCTTTTGCATAATATATATGAAAATAAAAAATTTCTTTTGGAGAAAAAAAAACTGTAACATACGCCCTTATTCATAAGCAAAAAAGATTTATTCTGTTATATTTGAAAAAAAGACTGCCTTTCTGTTTATGCTGATACATTATTTCACAATATTTTGGTCATGTGACCTTTGTGACATCATAGATAAACAACACTTAAAACAACCTCAGATTTTCTTCATTGTTTCATATATCATTGACCCAATTACATCATCAATAAAAAAACAACAGAATGTTAATTTTACCCCTGTTAAATTGTGCATTACATCGAAAGTAAGTTTACCACACCCCTGGACATGGATTGCATTGCTGTCAAGGATTGATCACAGGAAATGTTTCTGTTATATACAGACAGGTAGTCCATTTACAAACTGCTTTACACATTGGAGAGATTAATTACTTGCGGAGCCTACCCTGTGTGTGAGCTCTATTCATTTCATCTGCTGTCTTTGAATGGGTGTAATGGATCTGCTGCAGACTATGGGAGAAAGCCAGGAAGTTATGAAAATGGAGACATGTATACTGCAGTCAAACAATAAACAAAATGTACTTACAAATGAAAACTTGTTGTGATCATGAGGATTTGATTTCTGCATTAATTGCAAGGTATAAAAAATCAACCTTGCAAAATTATTCAAATTCATAATCATACATTTGTATATTATAATGCTTCCACCCACAAAAGTTGAAATGAATGATCTGTCTGTCCGTCTTCTTTGCCCTTTTTACTTATTCATAAACTGGATAATTTTTCATGCATATGTTCATCTTGATAAAATAAAGTCAAGTAGTCATTGGGCAAAATCTGGACATTTTTAGCACAGTTATAGCCCCTTTTGATTTAGACTTTGTCAAAAATACTCATCAAAAGCTCAGAAACTTTAGATAAGTTTTAGTACGCATAGTTTATCTTAATGAAATGAAAGTTAAGTTTAAGTTAATTGATAACATTTCATATTCTAAGTCAAAATTCTGTTTGGTGGTTTTAATCACTGTAAGTGATTTTTTTTTTTTTTTTTAGTTTTTACAGGTTTGATATTTTGAAATTTTCAAATATCTGAATTAATTCAACATGCAAAATTTGTACAATTTTGGCTCATCAAATAATTGAGGGATCAGTAAGGCAGTTTGTTCTAAGCATGCTTTCTTTACGGATTGCTGCTGAATTTTAGTGCTGTGGGTTGTTTTTTTTAAATGGAACCATTACTATTGAATAATTAATTTTCATTTTCTTAATGCACTTTACACATTTTTCAATTTTAGGTTCTCATGTTTAGTTTCTTTGTAAAAAAAAGTCAGTCATTGGTATCATGCATTCATGACTTGTATAATTAGGATAAATGAGAGGATATAGACTCATGGCTATAGTGTGTGTACCCTGGAGTGTTAAGGCATTCTATCATCACTTCTATATTGATAAACACAAATTGTCTCTTAGTTATCTGTTTACCATACAACTGCTGTCAAGGAAATGGTCTTTGTGCCAGTGTAAAACTGGATCAACCTGTAAGTAGACTGGGTGCATATCAAGTTTTATACTGTATAATTCAATAGTGTTATATTGGGGATATGATTAAAAATACACTGTAAAGACTGAGAATTTCTTTCTGTCATTTCTAGTCTTTCTATGTGTTAACCCTTTCCCTCATAGAGGACACCATGAAAAGACCTATGCGAACAGCATAAAACCAGATCAGCCTGCTACTAACTTGCAGGCTGATCAGGTTTTATGCTGTTCGCTGCTCCTCAGTGGTCTGGAAATGAGGATTTTGTAATTAAATTTGGTAAGGTTTAACTGTGGTTTTCGGCAGATCAGGCTTTATGTGATACCTATTGAGGGCATCAAAATGAGTCTATGTGAGGGAAAGGGTTAAATTGGGATATGTCTCGATGTATAGGGTTTTATTCTTGAAAGTTAACTGTCTGTCTAAAGCCTGCCCATCCCAGTGCTCTGTTCATGGTTGACCTGGTTACAGGCTGTAGTGCTGTACTGGTCTGCTCATGGTCTAGTTATTGATCCCCTTTATGTCTGGTGCTAGAACCAGTTTTGGTAATTAGCTTATCAGTCTGCTAGATAATGCCAAGATTACTTCTAGGTCAGTTTCCATAGACTGGCTTTATTTCTCCTTGTAATAAATAATCTGTGGTGACCTGCTTTCTTTAGTAGCAGGAAATCCAAAACAGGCCTTGCTGACCTTGCTGATTTGCATATTTTCCTCAGCTGATTTAACTGTACCTCTCCACACTTTGTATGTATCCATTCAATGCGATTCTGCACTAACGAATATGAGTGGAATATGTTACACAGATGTTTTAATCGTAATCATAACCACTTTTAATGTGTTATTGTTTGTTAACATGTTTTCTTTTACCATTATTTTGCACTGGAAACATCTATTTTAAGCATGAACAAAATATCCGTGACATTTATTAATCAGAACAGCGACCCATTTTATATACATGAAGATCTACTCCTGTAAAAAGAAAAAAGAAGCTCTTTGCATTAGAAACTCCAATGTATTTCATTTACCTAAAGTAGTTCACATGTATTTTGCATGATGGTGAGTTAGGATTCTCCTAGAGCATTTCTTAACCTTGAAATTAAATGGCAAGCATACAAATATCTTAAATTATCAAATACCTTGTCAGTTTCTTTACATACTCAACAACAGATAGTATGTCCACTAGTAACTGAAGAAAGGGAATGACAGGTATGCAATTCATAAATAAAATCAGGTCCATGACCCTTATTCCGGATTATTATGAAAGTTCAACTGACTTATTAGCAACAGAATGTGGAGTTTTTGGCATCATTTATTGCTTAGATCACTACTGAAATGCTTGGTTTGGAATTACAGCTATTTTATGTTAATCCCACCACCGTCTCTCAGCACTTTGAGCACTTTGATTTTCTTTTGGTATTGTTGTAGTCCAGTTACAGCAGTCATAGACCCATTACATAGAATGAGTGCACAAATATTTGTTTCATGCATGTTGCCCAAAGTATTTTAATTGGGGTTTTGAAATTTTTCATATTGGTATGCCTATATGTGAACTTGTACACTGAGGAATTTTCTCGGCTGTCATCCATTTACAGAATTATGGGCCTTTAATTAAAATATGCACAAATCTTTGTGTTGTATATATCTCCCAATGTCTATCAGTTTTGTTCTTGAAGTTTTACAGAAGGATATGTCAGCATGTTAAGTGTCATATAATGTGAACTTTGAAATGTAGCTAACGTTTATTATGTATTTTGTGTTTGATGTACTTAACATAATGACTGGACTAATTTGAAGATGGAAAATTTATATAGACATCCCCATACTGTATTTTATGTACGTGGTTGTAATACAGTGGGAAGACGTATGTTTTTGTCTTTAAAAAAACAAAAAAACTCTTGTCTCGTCTGGTAATTATTAGTCAAAGTCGGATATGTGAAGGCTTAAACTGCCAGTAGAGACTGGTCAATGTCAAAAAGTTCTAGAAGGCTGGGTTTGGCATCTGCTTAAGACATAAATTAATATGTTTTGTCTGTTTTTAATCAATTGTGCAGGTTAGTTACAGGTGTGTTAGATGATGGATCAGATTGTTACCTGCTATTATTAGGGTTCCTTATCACCATACTGGAGATCTTCCCTGCTCTGCGCGTCTAAGGCTGATAATCAATTATCAGTGCAGTGCATTATGGGTCTCTGCTAATTGGCACATACTAATATTTACCATGCATTTAATAGCAGTGCGTGTGTGATTGTGTGTGCATGCAGCTGAGTTGTCAGACAATCTCTCTTTTTTTATGCCCCCACTTTAAGGATGGGTAGCTAGATTTGTCCTTAACCATTTATCAGTCTGTTCATTTGTGCATATTGTCAAAGAGTTATAAAACGTGATAGGTATGTTAAAACATGATAGGTATGTTAAAACTTGATGTTAATCAGCATATGAAGTTGTGATCTTGGGGTTCTGTGGCGCATCTGTGTGCAATGGACACATTTTTAGTTTGTATGAAGTTGCTGGAGTATAGTGGCACTAGAATTATAGCTGACCAGACCTCATTGTTACAGACAAGGTATTCAAAGTTTGAAAATTGTATTTCTTGTTACAAATTGAAAGAGACCATCCATAGTGTCCAAGTGTTTAGAGCATCTGCCTCAGAAACAGGAGGTCATGGTTTTGTTCCAGGACTAGTTGGCTTTTTGTCGGGTTAATGTGACTGGGTGTGGTATCATGCCACATGTCTACAGTGTGATACTGCAGTGTGCAGTCTGATCATGGTCTGCACTGTCTGCTATTCAGTCAAGGAATATTCAGCAAGCACCCACATGAACAACTAATAGTACAGTCTAAAATGAAAAAAAAAAGAGTCTGGTTAAGAAATCTAGCATAATAAGGGTTAAAGAAAAAGTGGGGGGATGTCAGCTAGAATTTTGATCAGAAAATGATGATATACCAGTATGTCTGGACTGAAGGGGAAGTAAATCACTGTTATTAAGTGTTCCTCTGACTAGTATCTGTGTTGCTGTCACTGGGAAGCTTTTTAATTTTTAAACTTATTTTCAAAGTCAAGAATGTAAGGGCATGATCATTATGACCAGTGGTTCTGTCAAGTGAAACTAAGGGTCTTCACATTTTAAATGGATTTAGATAACCCTGTTACCCATCTGGCTGGTGCAGTGTCTGGAGAATATCCTTATGAAAGTTGTTTTCTTACTTGAATATTTTGTAAAACAAAATGTTGGAATGTGTTCTATCTTAATTCAGCTTTTTAGTTTATATTACTTAGAGCTAAGTTTGTTGGAGGATTTGTGCCACAAAGCAAATTGTAGTCAGAGCTGGAATTATGGTTTGCCTTTTTACCTCTCAAGGTATGAATAGCCAGTGAACTTCTACCTGTCATACCATCTGACTAGGGCATTTCCTGGAGAATATCTCCATGATTTTTTCCCTGTGTAAGAAGCAACACTGTGCCGTTTGACCCTTATAGTTGTGGGTTTGAATCCTTGGCAGGTCATTGATTTTTCATATGTACATTCCAGCTAACTTGTGGTAGGCTGCCATGGTTCTACCCAGTTCCCTATGAATTTGAGGTTTTCCTTCATCTGTTATTAGGTGGATGTTTTTGTATGACTTAAATACTTTAGCAGCTAAGTTAAACCCCAAAACATTAACCACAGCTTACTGTATGCTGATATACTGTGATTAGTTTCCAGATTTTGTTTTATTGTTGTTAGAATAGATAGAGAATCATGTATGGTATCTATTTGTGATCATAAATTCTCTGTCTCCAAGCTAAAGAAATAATTTTGTATAATTGCGTCATCCTTAATGTGTGATGTGTGGTTAAATGTACTTCTGAGCCAGTACTTTTATTAATTCAAGGGTATGTACTTGAATTCTAGAAAGTGCATTGATGATTTATATACAACAGAATGAATGTGATAATATTGATACATAGTAGTCCTTGATTTACTATCTAACTTGAAGTTTGGATGAAGTGATCCTTGTACTGTTATCCTTCAAATTGATTCGGAACATTCAGATCAAACTTCACCCTCGACCTGATCCAGAATGTTCAGACCAAACATCATCCTTGACCTGATCCAGAATGTTCAGACCAAACATCATCCTTGACCTGATCCAGAATATTCAGACCAAACATCAACCCTGAACTGATCCAGAATATTCAGATCAAACTTCACCCTTCACCTTATCCGGAATGTTCAGACCAAACTTCATGCTTGCCTTGATCCAGAATATTCAGACCAAACTTCACCCATGACCTTATCTGGAATGCTCAGACCAAACTTCATGCTTGACCTGATCCAGAATATTCAGACCAAACTTCACCCTTGACCTTATCTGGAATATTCAGACCAAACTTCATGCTTGCCTTGATCCAGAATATTCAGACCAAACTTCACCCTTGACCTTATCTGGAATATTCAGACCAAACTTCATCCTGGACCTGATCCAGAATATTCAGACCAAACTTCATCCTCGACCTGATCCAGACCATTCAGACCAAACATCATCTTTATCTGATCCCGAACATTCAGACCAAACTTCACCCTACATAGTATGGGAGTCATACCATGATATTCTAATGATCTTATGTCTGACATTGCTGAAGAATTTTATTACTTCCTGAAAAAGTCAAACAGGACTTAAAACCTTTGAGCAATGGATTGAAGTGTCTAAAAAATAAAGTTTAAACATAATGTTGTATCATCTAAAGTCCATATATTTCCTTTCTCTGACTTTAAGGCAACTGTCATATATTTACATTTAAAAAAAAGCATGTGATCTTAAGTATAACAACAGAACATCATTTCTAATTATATGTATGAAAAATATCATGATATCATTACAGATATTTAGAAAAAAAATGGATGATACAATTTATTTTATGTACATAATTTATGTATGCATATTAGTTTGTATATTTGAAAGAGAGAGAGGTCTAAATCCATGCAGAAATATTATTAATTGTTGATCATTTGAGATCATTTTGAAATGTTATTACATGTTAAAAGTGTTGGTTTTTTTTGTTGTTTTTTTTTAATTATTTTATTTTTATTTTATGGTACATGCCATGGCTTATATACATTTCTTTGAACACAACTTGAAAGTTATTACATATTCAATCAATCTCTTATATCATTACGCAGATCCATATGCTTTAATCTCTGTCTATGAATGAAAACACACTAAACGTCATTGAAATGACCTTTATTCTCAGAGTCTAGACAATAAAGGAAAAGCATAAAAGCGCAATATATCAAGGTCATAAAATTAGATGTTAATTGTATCACTGTGTTTCATTTAATCTTTCTGTTTGAGCGATTGAAATCTTTTTTATATGTACAAACAGCAGAGAGGAATTAAATGTTCATAGGAATACTTTATGTTTCTTAGAGAAACTTATAAATACACTTTGTAGACAACATGCAAGGCTTGTATGTAGTTCACCAACTGATTTAAAAGCTTAGAAAAGACTCACAGAAAACTTTCTTCATCAGTTTGATATCAAAGTCTTTAACCCTTTACCTCATGAATATTCATGTAAAAATTTATGATATGATGTACATGTATATTAATTGATTGATCTTTAAATGGTTTATGAAATAATGGATTTTTCTTAGCCACAGTTGACTGAGTAGAAACTAAGCTACAATATTGTATGTGCAAACACTTTAACAGAGGAGACCCTGATCAGACAACTCATATAAGAACTGTCTGATCTGGGCCTGCTCTGTTTGCCTTTGCATCAAAATGAGTCTATATGAAGGAAAGGGTTAAGGCATAGGGTCACTTTTAGAGTCAATCCATTTAGGTAAGTTCTTAAAATATAATTGAAAATCATACATTTCTTATAACTTAATCAAAGCCCTCTAAATGGACCCTGAATTGGACTGTTACTCTACACCTAGAAAGATCTAGTAAAGAATATTTCCCTCTGTGTGGTTTTGAACCCACAACTTGCAGATCCAGAATAATGTACTCTGCCTAAATACATGGTTGCTCTTGGACACTGATAGCCAAAGGACATCAAGTGACTAGTACCAAATTGTCATACTTAAATTGCATGTTGTTGAGTCTGATCAGGAGCTGTGAACTCATGCATAAACACCTTGTGTAATCAGGAAGAAGAAAGCTTTAATTTCATCCAAAATACATATCAAATGCAATGAAATAGGCCAAAATGGACTTGTCATTATAATGAATATATGCATGTGAACTCTAGGAATATTTGCACTTAGCATCAGACTTAAAATGAGGGAGATGGGAGAGAAATTAATGGAGCCTCAGCTTTTCTTTTCTTAAATATTTAATCAGTGGTTTATAATCATTGTTTCCTCCTTGGAAATTTTATGTTTGCTTTGAAATATTTATCTTTAAGCTAAATTTCTTAAGTGAATATGTCCTTTATTTATTTGGACTGCACCATTAGTTGTTTATGGGGGTGCTTGCTGAAATCCTATTGACTGAATAACAAACAGTGCAGACCATGATCAGACTGCAGGATATGCTAATCTTTGTCTGCACTGATCACAAAGGCAGTCACAATTTCCCACACCATTGTAAAGATTAAAATGAGGAGAGAGCACAGTCTTATTTTGTTCAGACAAAGACAATCTGATCTGATTGTTCTGTGGTCTGACTTGATGTGACTTGTGAAGGATACCAAGGAGTAACTCAGTGATCATGCTGGTTTTGTTTTTTTCTGTTTCAGACATCTACTAGCAACACCTTAGGCACTTTAAATAATGTGGTAACTGTGAAAAAGTCAGACTTTGAAGTGTTTGAGGCACTTGCCTTGGACAGCCACAGTGTCACCAACAAAAATAAACACAGTAAGTATAGTACAGCTGACAGTTGGGAAGGGCTTTCCTTTTATTTTTGTCAAATGGGGGACAAATGACCCCTTGATATATAGAGACAATTTTTTCAATATTTTTGGGTCATTTTGATAATTTGAGGATCTAAATACTAGTAGGTAATTATGTGTGCCATTAAAAACCCAGAATGAGGGGAGATTGAAAACTTAAACAAATGTTTGTAGAAACAGTTCTTGTGTGGGTAACTCCATCCCTGTTGTTTCATGATATTTCTTTTTCTTTCTGTAGAAAGTGTTCTTGAAGGTGTCTATATGTCTATTAATTTTCAATTTAAGACTGTCATTTCTTATAATAATAACCCCTTTTCCCCTGTTTCAAAACACTGTTATGAAGCTTTAATTTAATTGATATATCTTCCAATTTTTTGTTGTTTTACCAATTCAAACAAATGTATCATATATGACATTAAACTATGTTTAAGTATATTTTGTGGTTAAAGTGAATAGAAAGTGAACATTTAGCATGTTTCTTTTGTTAGAACTACTGAATCACACTTTATAGAAAAAAAACAACAACACAGCAGCAACAACAAAACCAGAAGAAGATACTTAACAAAGACACAAGATATAAAGACTTTTCTATATAAAAAGTGTCCTACTGGATATGTGACAAGTATCACTGTCAAGTGAGGAGCTGTGAACATTTTGCTCACCACCCGGAAATGCACAGGAAGTATCATGCTTATAGTATGTTGATAATCTGGACCATGACAGCATGGCGGAAATGCTCTTCATGTCACTGTGTACCTCGCTGCCTCAGTACATGTAAACAAACAGTGGCTAGGAGTACTTATTCTCAGTCCTATACACACATACTTAAATTGTAGGCAAAATAAAGCAGTGCCTGGGCTGTGTTACCCTGTGTTCATCCTATACAGACTGTATCACTTTATTTTTTCTTGATCACAGGCACAGAATTGTCTAGCTCACCACCCGGAGAATATTCACAGGAAGTGCCTGTCAGAAAACCAGGTGAAAAACAGAGTGGCCCTCCCATACTACCTCCCCACTTACTGCAGGTCATCCTCAACAAGGATACCCCAGCACATGTAAGTCCAGACGAGAGTCACTGATAGGAACTATCTAGGACAGAGAACATGCAACCAGTATAAAACCAGATCAGCTTGCTGGTGAATTGCAGACTGATCAATAATGAGATATCCATTTGTACAGTGGTCAATCAAAGTCTTAAAAAATGATACTTGTATAGCTCCCTTGCCTGTTGCTCAGCATATAAGGGTAGTTCTGGGACTGGTTGGCCTGGTGTCGGGATTATGTGACTTGTTGTGATATTGTGCCACATGACTATGGCATGATACTGCAGTCTGGCAGCACTTTATCTTTCTCAAGTAGATGTAGTCTTCAAATTACAGAAATACTGTCCAAAGGATGATTAACACAATAAACAAACAAAAAACAGAGTTCAACCTGTCAGATTGGTCACCAGTGCTAAGCAACCAACATGTTTTGAGCAGCCAGACTTCAGATTCTACAGCCTGTCTTAAATGACCACCTTTCTGTTCCCAAAGTACCATAGTTTTATTTCTGCTTTGATACACCTACACTAAGCCACTAATATCTCTAGTGCCAAAGATAGGTTTATGTACAAGTTAAAGGTAGGTCACAGCTGATGCCCTGTCAGGTTGAGAAAAATCAGGCTTTATAATTCAGACATATGCAATTGGAATGTTAATGTTAATGCCAGGAACCAAACTATGCTGTGTTTTCTGTTACAGTGTGAGCCTACGTTATTACCTGAGCCCAACCATGTGATGTTAAATCATTTGTATGCGCTATCAATTAAGGTGAGTGTTGGAGTGGTCTTTATATGAAGCAGTTGGTTTATTTCCTTGTCAATGTTTGTAAGTGAGTCAGTCCATCTCAGCCTTAGCCCTTTACCTCATAAATATTCATGCATAGATTTATGACTTGATGAATATTGATATACAAAACTTAAAATGATATAAGATTTTTCTTAAACCATGCAGACTGTGTAGAATCTGATCTGCAATATTGTATGAGCAAACAAAGGAGACCCTGATTGGACAGTTCCAGGATGGAGCTGTCTGATCTGGATCTCCCTTGTTTGCCAATGCATCAAAATGAGTGTATATGAGGCAAAGGGTTAATAGTCATAACCCTGCTCCACAAAGTGAGGTGGGGCTATCACACCAACACTGTTGAGTCAAAGTGAGGTGGGGCTATCACATCCACACTGTCGAGTCAAAGTGAGGTGGGGCTATTACACTCACACTGTTGAGTCAAAGTGAGGTGGGGCTATCACATCCACACTGTTGAGTCAAAGTGAGGTAGGGCTATCACACCCACACTGTTGAGTCAAAGTGAGGTAGGGCTATCACACCCACACTGTTGAGTCAAAGTGAGGTTGGGCTATCACACCCACACTGTCGAGTCAAAGTGAGGTGGGGCTATTACACTCACACTGTCGAGTCAAAGTGAGGTGGGGCTATCACACCCACACTGTCGAGTCAAAGTGAGGTGGGGCTATCACACCCACACTGTCGAGTCAAAGTGAGATGGGGCTATCACACCCACACTGTCGAGTCAAAGTGAGGTGGGGCTATCACACCCACACTGTCGAGTCAAAGTGAGGTGGGGCTATTACACTCACACTGTCGAGTCAAAGTGAGGTGGGGCTATTACACTCACACTGTCGAGTCAAAGTGAGGTGGGGCTATCACACCCACACTGTCGAGTCAAAGTGAGGCGGGGCTATCACACCCACACTGTCGAGTCAAAGTGAGGTGGGACTATTACACTCACACTGTCGAGTCAAAGTGAGGTGGGGCTATCACACCCACACTGTCAAGTCAAAGTGAGGTGGGGCTATCACATCCACACTGTTGAGTCAATGTGGCAAAGCTGGGTATTGGTCACATTCAGTGATAACTCTAGTTGTAATTCTGTCAAGTTTTACTGTTTTAGCATACATTTGAGAGCACAAGTTTGAAGACCCTAAAAGAATTTCTTACAGAAAATTATTTTAACCCTTACCCTCCTGGAACCGTAATTGCTAATCATTGCCACATCCGTGCAGGCTGGCCTGTCTCTTTACTGTTGGCTGACCAACTACAAGTTTTCATATTGTTATCTTGTTATTCATCTTGTTATCCATATTTGATAATGGACAGTTCCAAAAAAGATGCAGGCTAAGTCCATTTGAGAAATTCAGCTGGTTAAGGGTTAAGAATATCAGACTAGTTATGCTGTATGACTGTGGATTATAACATATTCCAGTATGTAAAACTTCTTTGTAAAAGTTGAAATATCTTGTGACTGATGTATAAATGAGCCAGTCCTATAAATGTCCATCTTGTGCAGCATACATCAAAGAATGACATAAAAGTGGTGAGTGACAGGAAAACTAAATCACGCTCATACGATCGCTCCTCTGGCCACATTGTCAGGATATCCCCTTTCTCTAGTGGGATAAGTATTTGGCTCTAAGTATGGTCAAGATGGACCGGTATTAGCTCTCCTGATAGCATGTCCTTCATTTCCTATGTAGGCATGATATTTTAACATATTCTGCTTTTAAATTTATTTCTTTTTGCATCATTTGGTACCAAGTTTTCATTATTTTTCTAATTTTTGTCATCAGTTCCTGGGTCTGACCAGGACTTTGTGCCTGAGAACAAGGATTGAACCTACAACCTTTGGATCTGCTGTCATGTATGATGCAACTTGACAATAGGGCCCCTCCATGGTTAGGATAATGCTTAATGAATTGTCAGGCACAGATAATGGTTTTGGTTTCAGACTAAAACCAGTAGATTAAATGCACACTGTCATGCATTTCAGAGATTTTTCTGTTTTATAAAGAGAAACACCACACATGCTGTCTATGTTTGATAGACAAATGGACAGGTGATGGTATGATCAAATTGAAACTGCATTTTCACATGCCATGATTTAAATTAAAGAAGCTTCGTGTCAGCATGTGGTTGTCTAGGGAGAGTACATTGTACTTTAAACTAGAATTGTTTATGTTAATCCCATGCAAAAATTACAATAGCCACTCAGACATTAACGAGAAGGATTAGAATTGATTTTAATATACATAATGAACTTGTTTGCAAATTGATGCTATTAAGTATGTTAGGTAACAAGTTGACAAGGATGGCCAGTGAGGAAGCATTAATACATCAAGGTTTCAGGAAATTGAAGAGCTTGCTGTAATGTTCCCTTCCTTCCCTTTTCAGAGGCCCTATATAGGTCTCTGGTATAATGTTAACACCTTCCACTGAAAGTAATAACATTACATTACATAATATTTCTAAGGAAATATTTACTGTTAATCATGAATATATCAGCAGAAAATTTAAAGTATGACTAACTACATGTATTCATGGTTAACCTTGTAACCTTCAGTTATCATTGCATTTTTAAAAAAAAAAAATCATGTCAAAATTTTATAAGTATTCTGTAGGTTATCATCTCTGATGTTTTTACCCTTTACCTCATATAGACTAATTTTGATGCACTTGCAAACAGAGCAGACCCTGATCCTAGGAGCTGTCTAGTTAGTGTCTCCTAAGATTGCTCATGCATTACAATTGTAGCTCAGATTTTACACCGTCTGCATAGCAAATAAAAATCCTTGTTTTATAAACCACTTAATGTGCAGAAAATCAATATTCATCAAGTCATAATCAGGAAGTAAAGGGTAAATTTTTTCTGAAATAGCAGAATATGAAGGACAGCGAAAATGCTGATGCAACATTATGCATCTATCAGTGTTTTGCCCCAAGGGGTGTGCAGCAGGCGTACACAGGGCTTTTGACAGAAGACTGTTCCCCACAGGCGGGACTTTGACAGACAAAATGGTACGTCTCATGGGTGTGGATTTAGGCAAAAAAGAAAAATGTCAAATTTCCCTTACGTCAGCCTCCTGGGGAAAAAAATGGATAGGTGCTTTATGACTTCATGGACTTATACTGTCACTCTTCTTCTGTCTTTCTGTCTGATGGAAGAAAAAACTGTGATGGCTTTCCTCTCTAATTATTTGCTTCTTTCATATACATGATATTTTTACCAGTATATTAGATTCATAAAATAAATCTTTTGATTATCACTGATCTGAGAACATCTTGTCACAGTTCTTTTAATATGGTCTATATTGTTATGAAACATGAAAACCAGATAGATTATATAATTTTTGCCAATGGAATGTTTTTAGTCCATGAATACTGATTATGTATTTGCGGAATATGTGGAACATATGAGCTGGATAAGGAAAGTCAAAGAGGAGATCTCTAATGAGGACCCCAAGTGGTCTGCTACTTTCTTTTTAGTTTATTATACCCCAGATACAAAGTATATAGAGGCTATATTGGAGTCATGTCCATCAGTTGGTTGATTGTTTGGTCATTCTGTCTGTTTGTAAAAAGATTTATAAATATATATAAGAACTTATAAAATAATGCTGAATATTTAGAAAAATATTGATGTTTATTTTTCAGGACGGTGTTATGGTACTGAGTGCTACCCATAGATTTCGGAAAAAGTATGTGACGACCTTGCTATACAAACCCATCTAACTGTGATATAAATATAAGAGCTAGGGGGTGAATCCAAACAGTGTAAGGGCGATCACAATGGTCCAACATGTAGTCATTGTTTATTCAAGATGTCGAACTTTCTTACTAAACTTGCTTTGAAATGAAATAATGAACAGGATCCCTTTGATTGTATGAAATTAATGAATATTTGTTTCATGCTATTATTAAATTGATTATTGAAGATTTTTATTTTTAAAAAAAGAGAAGTGAAAAATTATCCCTTGTAATGAAGTATTTGATTGTTGTTGAAGGACTAGATCTCATTTATTATTGAATTATGTAAGTAAAGTAATTCTGCAAACAATGGAATGATTATGCATATAGGAGCCATTTTCGATTCATAAGGTACATACAGTTTATATTTCAAACCCAAGTATAAATATTTTGGATATTTGTTTTATCTATGCATTTTTACAAACGTATATTAAAACTGTTTGCAGATATACTAGATCCATACGAAGGCTGCAATTCCCCTCTAACTTATGATCTCTCATGCCAGCATTGATTGTTGTAGTTTACAAGGGAATTGTAGGTGACACTAGGTTTTATACAGGTATATCAGGACCTTTGTGACTGCCCAGTCGATCTTGTGAAAGTGCATGTTAAATCTGTACATATATTTTAACAAATTCATA
Source organism: Solen grandis (assembly GCA_021229015.1). Lineage (NCBI taxonomy): Eukaryota > Metazoa > Mollusca > Bivalvia > Adapedonta > Solenidae > Solen > Solen grandis. The sequence goes on from CM037784.1 coordinate 23,660,948, forward strand.
ATCGGAGAAGATGTCATTGTTATCTTGTAATGATTTTTGTGTGAGTGTGGATGTCTAATGTGACCGAGCAGTCGGGAGCCTTGCAAGGTTGCCGACTATTTGAGTTGCCGTGGTGGACCAGGGCATGGGTATTGCTGAAACATGGACTTTACAAATAGCCTGGAGGGTCGCAAGTGTATGTGGAATGGTGGACGCAAGATTACTATGATCAGGGCCGTTTTGTTTTTATAATCATGCTGCAATTTTGTGAGATGTGCAAAGGTTTTATGTTGAATTTTAGGGCCACATGTTATTTTATGTTAATATTATGTTAATGTATACAAAAAACATTTAAGTTAAATTTTAGACAAGAAATTACAACAATATTTGTACATAACTCGTCTGAAATGTCAGTCAATATAATTTGAGTCACTCGTGTATAGAATGCAGAAATAAATGATTGCGTACAGTATTGTTTGTTGATTTGTCTCATTGAGAAATAATTGCTTATTACTGGATCGAATTCCACAATTCTTAGTGCTAAGTTATACTTATATACTTAAGGGTGAATTTAATTAGTCTCGTTTCTCAAATAAAAATACCCAAATATTTCATTTCTTAACAATTTAACAAGGTAAAAATTCATTTCAGCTTACTCATGTTCTTGAATGTTTCATAAAACAGTAATGTAGAATGTGTATCTACATAGTTTAAGAATTTAAGTATTACTTAGCACTTAAGTATTTTTGGTGGAATATGAGCCTGCTTGCTGTTTTTTAATAATCTACAAAAAAGGACAATTGTTGGGACCAGTCCTGATGGTCAAATGGTTAGATTGTCTGCCCCCATAACAGGACATTTTAAGTTGCTTCTGGTATATTGTCATTGCTTCGTTTTGGATATATAATGGAAATTCCAGAACCACTTGGCTCAGTGACAGTATAATATAACTGGGTGTGGTGACACATGTCTACTGTATGATAGTGCTGCATGGAAAGACTTCACCTTTTCTGTGTAGTCAAGTGACTGAAATACTTTTTGTTGGACATAAATTAATGTGAGATACAGAAATCAAATAATGAAAAAATTAACATATAAAATTTGGAAATCTGTATAGAGTGATCAAGTGTAAATACCAGACTTGGATAGTTTTCCAATTAAATGCCCAGAAAAATTATGCTTTTCAGGCAGAGTGATAGAGAAGTTTCACATACATGTACACACACACCAAAAAGAAAGAAAACAAACACTGAAGAATCAGGTTATAGAACAGTATAACTCTATATACTATTTTAATAATTGACCAAGATATTAGAAGATCTGTTATTTTGAGAATTGAAAAGCTCATTGGGCCATTTCAATTAAAATGGATGGAATCTGATCTGCATTGCTCTGATAGATATTTATTCAGTTAAACTTTGAACCCAGCAGGGAAATTTCAGCTTCAAGATCAACAGAAAGCAGTTCAATAATAAAAGCAGTATTCCTAAATATTTGCCAATCTAATGTCTGTAGCCAATTAATGTGAATCCAGATGTCATATACTCAAAGGAAAAAGAAACGCAGGGTAAACTTTTGTGTCAGTTTTAAATATGAAGTATTTGACGGTGTTACAGTTCAAATTATTTTGATAAAGATTTTTTTTCAGACAAAATAAATGCTTTAGAATGAGATGGGGTCTATCATATGAGGTTTATTACAAGGTTAGGAGTTAAAAACTGAGTCTGGCTTACTACGGATTCTAGTTACCCTGCGTTTCTTTTTCCTTTGAGTATAGTAATGAATACATATTTATAATCCTCAGAATGTTCTTCTTAAATATTCTGTATAATAAGAGTTAAAAAAAAGATATATGCATGTATGTTTTTAGATGATGAAGAAAAATACAGGTGTTGTGAACTGATATAAGCCCCTGTACACAAACGTGGTATTGGGGTTTAACTCCTGTGTTCCCTCTTTGTATCATATAGGCTCTGATAAGACACTTTTTAACAGAAATTTTGTGTGAAATGATTTAGTGCAGTACAAAATATCGGAGAATACTTACTGTTTCTAATTCTAATCATCGCAGTGTTTTTATTTGTCTGTCAATCTTACTGGAGTCTATGTCAAAGTTAACATTTTTTTATGAATTACTCATGAATATGAAAACAATATTTTGATTTTTAG
>CM037784.1:23663195-23713195 GCA_021229015.1 Solen grandis
TAACTGCAGACACATTCAGTTTTGTACTTCCTTTACAATAACAAATATATTTAGTTAAAATTACTACCAGCTTGAGGCAATAAAAGGGAAAACTGTACATTTACTTACAGAGAATCATTTTTTCATTCCTTACATAGAATAAAGAAATACTTGAAGCAAAACCATAAAATCTAACCTTGATATATTTTGGGTCAATCTGCAATGCTTTAGAAGCATCTTGCAATGCATAACCAAAACATTCTGTGCGAAGATAGGCAAAACTTCTGTTACCAAAGTATGGTGCAGAGTTGGGGTTGAGCTCTATTGCCTGAGTATAAAATGTGATCGCCTGATTGTAGTCTTGTTCTGAAAAAATAAACAATAACACATAAATGCTATTAATTATTCTATGCATTCTTAAACATTGATTCTATAAGAAAAATTTTGTTATTAATACAGTGTTACTTTGACTATGGTTGTTCAGTCTGGTATTGTGGTTTAAATGAGGCCTTAAAATGTAAATTACAGGTGACTCAGGACAAGTCCATCAGATTTATACTGAATCTTGATCCGAGGCACACATTGGCCATCTACATTAATTCAAAACTAGTTATCAGTAAATAAAAAGGTTGAAAAAATTGTCATGTTTTCAAAGCAAGAAATAAATTGGCCCCTGATTATATAAATTTTTTGTTACCCAAGACACAGTGCACTCATACAGTACATAACTTAGACAAAAGAGGGGCTTTATTCTTCCTAAGGTCAAAGAATGTGCATCCAAGTTTTATAAGTGCTAAACAATGAAACAGTTTGCCTTCTCATCCTACAGTTATTAATTAAAGGCCATTTTTTACGTAATACAAAACTTTAAAATAATCTAATAAATAGTTAGTACTGGGTAATACTTTATTCCAGTGATGGATGTTCATTGTAATGCAGGTATCATACTCTTGACACATTACCACTATGCTATCCAGGCACCCACTATCCATGCTCCATTATAAGGCAAATGCCAATATACAGCCATTAAGACCATGGGTCCTGGGTCAACAATACTAAGAACCACAATGGAAATAAGAGCTTGTTCTTTTTTATGTTATCCTTGGAAACGAGAAGCAGGTCATGGTTCACTTAATTATATTTCTACATGTATCTTATCACATTGCCAGTGATCAGGAAAGGCATGCACCATGCACAAAAGTCACATTAAAAATCAGATGACACACTATTTTTTGCACTGGATGCGCCCGTCTTATTCCAATTTACAATGTCACACATTCTCAAGTTATCAGCACATTAACTAAATCTTAGTAAGGTGCAATAAGGTCCAAGTAAAGGGAAAAAGCCCTGTCATTAGAATGTGTTGAATTGGCCAAGTTTTTGTATAAATTATAGTGTGAGAAGCTGCCGATTATCTTGAATGCTTGCACAAATGTCACCACATACCTCCCTCTGTGCCCCCTCTACCGATTCAGTTTTACCTTAGCATCCACTCTACACACAGGAAGAAATAAACATACTGCAGCAGTAGAGTTCAAAGGGTGTAAAACCAGCACATGCCAATATCTGGCCTCCTTTTATCTCATGCTGACGGTGCTGATAGGGGTTTCTTACCTCTTTGAAATGCCACTTGTCATAACTTTAAAGAGAGTTTCATGTTAGGTGATTGTTAGAGTGTTTGGATTAAGAAATACACTTGGACATTACCCTTTGTGTCTTTCAACTGCTGCATTAATATGATATCATCAATCTTTTTTTTCTTTTTTTTTGATGTTTGGAATAGAAATATTTGATCATCTAGCTTCACTCAACTTTTTATCTTGGAGGAAAAAAAACTATATGGCTAGTAGTTGTTTAATTAACTAAGAATAGTTGAAAGATATCAGTTGACAATGACCAAAACCTTTATTTATTTTTCTTGTTAAATGATGATAGTCAAATTAAATTATTGAATCATTGCATTATGTACATATTTTTATTTTTGATCAATTGGTTGGCGAAATGATTTTTAATGTTCAGGACAGAATGGCCTATAATATTTATATGGTGTCTAGACTATAGTCTTTTTCTCATGTTTTTGTAATGGTCATTTTTGTGATTATACATGTTGTTCTGCTTTTTAATTAAAAATATTAGTTTGTCATTCAGTCTTTATTTTTTTCAAAAAAAATAATAAATCAATTTTCAATTTTATCATGGTATGGGAGTTTGTTGTTAATATTATGCATTTTAGACTCACTTTAAAAAAGCAAGTTGTAGTCGTTTCATAAAACGTCATATGATATTGAAAATGTCACATTAGTTATGAAATTGTCACATTGATTTTGCCTCAGAAAGGGCCATTGTCCCATTAATAAAAATTATTTCCCGATCACTGTATTGCCAATGTTGCTTGTTGTAAACCATAAGGTATTTAGTTTATTGCTGAAATATAACTATAAATATAGTACTTGTTTGTGGTAAGATTGCCAAAAAACTTGAACAAATGACCCCAAAAAGTTCTGAATGCAAAATTGAAACAAACATTCAAGAACAGACTGGATAAACACTGGAAATACCATGAACTCCTCTACGATAATTATTGTTCGTAGTAACCGGAAACAGCAGTAAAATTCTTGAGGTAGTCAAGAGGACCTGAACAGACCTGTACAAGAAAACTGCACCAAGTAACTTTATCTATCTAAAAGGTATAGCATTAAATAGTAAAGACATACGATTATTAATTATAATTTTCCTTCACTATTCACAAATTTAATGATAACCTCATTTTGAAAAAAAAAAATCCTGTAATTCTACACAACACATATTTATACAGCTGACACATGAGAGAGATACTAATGTAAATTATGTTATACTAAAGATCTGACAGACCAGTCACAATCACAATTAATACAGATTAACTTGCAATTAAAAACTATGATGTAATATGCAGTTAAACTGTCTACATTACATGATCAGATTTTTATGCTAGATATACCAATTCTGGGTCCAGGGTGCATCTTTATGTGTCTTTATTGAATCTACATGCACAACATTTTCATGAAGGTGATTCCATTTGAAGGGATGCTAATAAGTTATCCCCAAAATGGAGATTTTGGTACCAGGAACAAAATTTGACTTTTTTTTTTTTTTAAGTGTCTCTGAATGCTTTTGAACTATATCTCCTCTTCCTCTGACACTTCATGTATGAACACACGCACAAAAAAACTTCTGACAGGAAAATGTGCTTGCCATTGTGTATGAATAACAGTGCAAGTCAAATAAAAATAAAAATACAAAAACTCTTCTATTTTTTTTCTCAAATTAACAATGCAAATTCGGGAAAATTGAGTTATAATTTTAACAATTTTACACAAGACTGATATTATAAAAGACTGGCAACTGAGGTACTTTAGACTTTTGTTGCGGTCTAGTGATCATGAGAAAAATAAACAGTATCGTATGGTACTCTATTCTGACGCATCAATATTCCGATGCCTTTTTTGTTTTGACCTTGTTTTTTTATTAAATGGATTCCATATGTGACATCATTCTTACAAGTTATGTTTGTCAACATCCCTTTTAGCGTTAGAAAGTCAAAATGTGGCGAGTTATTGATGCATGGCTATTATTTGGTGCACTTTGTACAAAACACCCGCAAAACCTCCTTTTCAATAAGTACTTTTTGTCATCTGGCATATTTTCAGTAAAGCAATGAAATAAAAAAAAAACCTGTGCAACCAAAATTCCCTTGTACATTATTTCTGACAAAAAAATCAATTTTTATTAACATACTACAATGATTAAATGAAAAACCAATCAGATGCGTCGCTTCATTGTACTCTCAAGTCAGCCTCACTGAATTATACAGACATGCACACTAGTGATTTTTCGTTGAAAAAACGATGCCAGCCACTTTAAAACAATGTAAGCTAGATTATGATTAAATGACTTATTTTTACCATACAATAGAAAATTATATTTTTTGTTTATGTTAAATTAGAAAAGACCATATTGTGTTCGATAATATAAAAAAGTCTAATGCTATTCATTTATTTTCTAAGCCAAAGACTACAATGATTTCATGTGGGGGGGGGGGAGAATAAGTGAATCTGACAGAAGATAACACTTTAAAACTTCAGTCTTAAGTATATTTACAAACCACAAGTGGATCAGTGAAATAAGTAACATGAAAATGGAATGATCTTTTAAATTACAATGGTATCAATGTCAAACAAATCGCGAAAACTAATAACATCGTCATTATTGGGTCTTAATAAACAGTATAACACTATTTACTTTTGAAAAACTCATTTGCTTTTTCTTTGGCTTCTTCTGCCTTTTTCTGATTTTCATCTGAAACCGTTTTAGCGTCAGCAACTGCCGGAGCAATTTGCTGCGCGTTTTCATCCACAGGCGTGTTGTCGTCGGCCATATTTCGGATACTTTTCTAACCTCCCTCCATTAACTTCCGGAGTATTGCTCTACGGTAGCAATAAAGGTCATAAGTCTTTCAACGTCCTTGCTATGTATTATTGTAACTCTTTACTAACGATTACTCTTTACTTAATATAAATGAAAACTAGAAACATTTCCGTTATGAAATTAAACGGTTTTGTTTAGGATGCTTTATATCGTTGTTTTCGGGTTGGATTGCCGGGTCTTAGCTAAAATCTATGTTAAGTAGATCTAGGCTACACGGCATCTTAATTTATGTCTCTGTATTAAAATACGGAGATCCTCTGTACATACAAGAAATTCCCTGTAAATTATGAATTTATATCAAACATTGAATATGATAAAATTGTATGCGCAGTGTATACAAATATACACACAATAATGGAATAATATTTAGAATAAAAAGGGAAAAGAAATGGCAGACTGCACACATTGCAGTGCCGTGCGAGAGCGTCATAAACGATGAGTTACCCCCAACTTCCCAATTTAGATACTCTAAGTACTACGAGAAGAAAGGTCGAACAGTATAAACCCTACGGTACACCGAACTGTGCAATGAGCTCAGCCGGAGACCAATTTCGAGAGCGCTCGATCGTGCGGCTAGGCAGCGAGAACGCCAATATACGGAAGGTGCGAAGGGACAGCCAACTGGACAGATCAGCCGGTAGTCAGCGATCAATGTTCAGACGTGTCAACCAGGACACACGCTCCGAAAATGTATACAGTAATCGTTCGTTTATATACCACATCGTCTGCAGAGTAACTTTCCACATGGTTTCTTAAAATAGCAAGAATGAACTTTTATTGATATTAAATGTATATCTTGTATATCTACTATATCAATATAAATGTGTTAAACTGAATACTTTTTATCAGCAGTGCTTTGAATTCGACCACAAATTTAACGACAAACTACCCGTATATCATAGATTTAAGGAGATATATAATGAACATCTCCTCGATTATCTACCCTGTTTACGTTCTCACTGTATCGTATCTATAGACATGTTTTGTACAAACTCTAAATTTACAGTATTAAGAGACATGTAGGCCTATATGACATATTTGTTTGGTCGAATTGGTATTTTATTTTTAAAGATAATATGAATTACGATCATTACTGTTTGCTTAAATGAGAAAAAGATAAATGAATACGCGAAATATTATACATACGATTTGCATATCTTAAATTATTGAGACAAAAGTGAATATCTACACTTTAAAAATTGATTGAATATAAACCCTTTATTATCATTATTATTTTAAATTTCTTGGGTCCTAGTCTCTTTATTCTTTGTGTGGCCTTTTAGTAAATATATATGATAATATCAGTTCTAGTAAAGCGTGCACTGGGGTAGCTCTCTTTATCCACTTAAGGCGTAAGCCTGCAGAGAAATAACATTAAAATACATTAAAAAGTACGATATTATTGTCTTTTTTTTTCTCTACGCCGGAAAACAAACCCACGCACATCCTAGAAAGGAATATCCCCTTCCCGTGGCCGGCCAACCCAAGACCTTAGACATCCATGAAAATCAGAAATGCATTTGCAGTTATATATACGTGTATATATTTTTTTTATATAAAATCGATAAACTTTATTGAGTGTGGATCCATCATCAATGTTTCATGACTCTTCTATATAAATATATGCTAATTCGATATGTTTTTGAATATGGATATAATTAAAAATGCATTTACATGTGATCGTGCATGCATGTGTCTTTGTATGTAGGGTTATATGCGAACGTACATATAATAATTCAGTTATTTGATTTTATTTCATATTGGTCATCAGAAGTTAAATAAGGAATAAACCTTATTACATCAATAATAGTGAGTTCTGCTACCTTCATATTTACCTTTATTTCTGTTGTTTTAGTCGTAGCTAGAAACACTATGGTACGCTTCAAACTAAAGTGCAGACTTAATAACAATGTAGATGAAGTAAAATTGTTTGCCACATAATTTCCCCTACGTTAGTGGTGCTTTTAATTGATATCCTTCTCTATACACAATAAGTATTTGCTGTGAGGATTTTCGTTGATAACGTAGATGGATTTTTCAATGAAAATCAATCCTCACGAAAACTGTTTTATTTAACAGACCTCACGTTTCCTAGAACATGAATCCACCAATGAAATTGACTTTATAACAAATTCAATTAACTTTGATGTCGACGAAAATTAATGATCTTACAGTAAGCAATACGTTTGTTCTGATTTATTAAAAGTAAATATTGTTTTAGTTGTATCATGTTATTTGCTGTTGATAGCAATAATTTTGTCACTGCATTTCTTCAATATTCTTCAATATGATGCACCAACTTAATGATAAGTCTCAGTTTGCTCAAGTAAAGGGAAATTAATAAAAAAAAATTAAAAAAATAAATAAATAAGAAAAAAAAAGAAAAAAAAAAAAGAATAACTATATATGTAACAGTAACAATTAATCATAGACGTGAATAAAAGACTTTCGTTAACGTTCTTCATAGCTTTGACACAATGTCATGATGTTGATGTCGCACGGTCGGCGCCGATAATGTTGCGCAGTTCTTTCGTTGACGTCGTTCAACTAACGTCGTATCCAAGCGACGCTGTTTCATTACTGACAAAGACGAGAGGTTGCTTGAGTCGTCCATCATGGGTGAGCCTGCACCGACGACTAAACGACTTTCAAGGACTCTGAACATAGTTCACAATGATGAAATATGGTAGGTCGTGTCATCAACTGGCTAAAGACCAGAACATGTCCGGCATAGACATAATAGAGTCATTATATTATTGTGTATCATGTAGACTATCATGGAATATTTGGCTCTTGTCTATTTCATCTTTTTGAAACATGGATGTTTAAACAATACAATTAACTGTAAGCATCACAAAAATTAACCCCCGTTTAAAGCACGTGTACATCTATAGCCATTTCAGTTTGCATTTTGCTTTGGTCTGTCTGTTATATCCCAGCGACAATATTCCGTTCATTTAGAGACTACATGTATCCGAGTCAGATATGGTGCTGCCAAACACTGCAATATTATACGTCGCAGACGAATTCGGGTCAGCCAGAAATGACCGGTACCGAATAGGCCCATTTATTATGAATGTGATTATTCAATAGTTGATTATCAAATATTTATAATATATGAATTTATTTCTGGATAATTTTTATGATGAAAAATACCTTTACCTACATCTTCACTCGACGACGGTGCAGTAAATGTTAGTATTTTAGAAAAATGACCTAAAATAATTAGATCTACTGAAAAGGGTAACGTAAAATCACTATTTAAAATATTTGTTTTTTATGTTATTTATTTTGATAAATGTTATAAATGATCTGCTTGAAGATAATTGAAAATAAAAGATAATATAACTAATGGTGAAAAATGTTTTGTTTTTTTTACTTCAAATACACAGTAATAATTAGAACTCCGTGTGATAACGGCAGGAAAATAACAAACACGGCAAGATCACGTTGTATAATTAAATGATATACATTTCATCCATTTAAAACATAAATAAAATAAATCTCAATATTTAATATAAAATCTATATATTAATACCATTAAATCTATGTGAAGAAGTGGGCCCGTTCACCCGATAATTCAGGCCTTTCTGGTTTGGGGTTTTGACACGATATCCCGTGGACATGTGGTATGATACCACATCCAGTTCTCATTATTATTACACTAGGACGTTTCAGTAAACTTTGTAGGAAAATTTTTAATACAAGTCGTAGTTTATGTATCTTCTAGTTTCTTATTTGCCCAATAAAGCATAAAAATGTGACACAAATCATTGCACTAAAACGCATCGCTTTTTGTGAAGTAACAATCACAAGAGTATAATTATTTTACATCTGTGATTTTACATGTACGAAGATTATTTTTCATACAAAGTAGTGAAATGGGCCACAGTCCTAAAACTACCCCGTGTATGCAGGGGGCTATCATTGCCATTTGAACGACTCTGGTATGAAATGGTCAGAGATCTAATCCACGTCCGCAATCGCTGCCAAAGAGGACACTTTGAAAACACATGAATGTTTTACCACACCATATTGACATTTTTTTCTCTTGATATAGACATATTTTTCCGAAGTATTGGTATATAGTGACTTTATATATTTTTTAGTATTACAATTTCCGCATTTCCCGAGTTTTGTTTGCTTGGGGTTAACTTCCCATCGACACCTGTCTACATGAATCAGATATAGTGCTGTCTCACTGCAATGACACGTCATATTTCTCTGGCACTGGACCAACCAGTCATGGAAATATTTTTTGTGCCGAGCGCCAAGCCGAGTTTAAGTCCAGCCTTGAGAAGGACACATTTTCAAAGTCATAAAAAAAAAAAAAAAAACGAGGAAGAAAAACACAAGACTTACATATAAGTAAATTATTATGAAAGAACACGCCAAAATATTATATCAATCTGATAATTTAAGATTAACATAGCACCAGTAGATTATAGAATTAGCAACGCGGCTTTTGTATGTTTGCATTATTTATTTTGCTGAATTTTACAGGAAGGACCACATTCGACATGAGCACGTGTCAGCAAGACACAAATGGCCAGAGACATGGGGATATCTTGTATACGAGTATAGAAAGGTAAGTAACCATAGCAACACGCACTGGGGCTGAATGTATGAATTGTTTGTGTTTAATTACTTTTTTTACTATAGCAACTTAAAGTGCTGTAGGTTGCCGTATAAACCTTTCTGTCAATTACATTCACAAATATAGCAAATATTATCATATGTGAACAATTTTAACTTATTTTTTATGAAAATGGAAAGACAATGGCATTCACATTTGCTTGTATCAGGAGATATTCTATAATATGTAAAGGTCCTGCCTGCATCAACATTGGAAAAGCTACAGAGAGGTTAACAGTCATTTTGTAATGGATCTGCGTGTTTACGCCTGCAATGCTCTCCTGTATGGTTTACCTAAGACAAATCTCGACAAAGTGCAAACACAGTGGATCGCCGTATTTCAAGGACCTCACTCCTGTGCTGAAAGAACTCCCTAATACTAACTCTGCAGTAAAGTACAGTATAAAACACCACTGTAGTCTATGGTGACCGAAGATTTGTGACGGTTGCTCCAAAACCATGGGATGTTCTTCCAGCAGAATAAAGAGATTATTGAAGGTGGTCTTCTTTTAAGCAATAACAAAATACACATTTCGTTATGCAGGTGTAGAGGAACTAATTATTATTATTGATGATGAACAACTAGTTTAGGTAGTTCAGGGTCTCTATATATAGTATTAAGAGACCCTGGGCAGTTCAAATTCTTTTTTATATGATCAGTATTGTATATAACTTGTTCATAAGCCAAATTGCTTTTAAAGTATCGATGCTCTTATTTGAGTTTGAAATGCCTGAACATTCAGATCAACAGAATTTTAATTTGTGTTTTAACATCCATGTATGTTTTTAGATCATAAGCGCTATTTAAAACTTTTTAACATTTAATTTTAGCACATATTGGAGTATTATATATATTTATTACAACAGGTTGCAGCTACTTGTGTATAAAAACATGTACGTGCATAACTGCTTGTGAAGTACCTTTGAACATAAAATAAGTTCTATATATAATATATTGGGTATAGTGACAACAGAGTAAACTCTAATTGTTTCAGTTAAACAGCGAGCTAGAGGGACGTCCATTGTCAACAAGGTCTTCTAGAAATAAATACAGCGGGGATGCAGTGGACGGCCTAAAGCTGCCGACCATTCCACGGAGGCAGAGTGGGTTTCCAAGGACAACCAGCCAGGAAATAGGCTGGAAATCTATCCAGGTAAATTACTAGTTATTGTCTAAAAATATTGATTCTCCTAAAAAAACAAAAACAAAAACACAATCAATGTGCAATATAAACATTCAGATTCCATTGAGGTTTTAAATTCAACTATCACTGAAGGTAATTGACACCCCTATAACAGTAAACACAATGAATTCAATTGCAGTTATCTTTTCTTTCTTTTTTTTTTAGAAACTGTGACAACATTGACTGTACAATGGTGACTTTAAAAAAAACTGTTCCACTTTAAATGGTATATGAATCGATGGGTTTATTTTTGCAGTAGACTCTAAAAAATCTGAGCAACAATATTGTTTGAGCAAACAGAGGAGACCCTGATTAAATGCTTCTAGAAGGAGATGTCTGATCTGGGTTTACCCTGTTAGCCAATGTGTCAAAACGTGAATATATAATGTAAAGGGCTATAGTGATTAATCATCACTTTTCAACAAAATTATCTCTATGGATAATACAGTCTTTCCTTCAGTTTTAATAATCAAGATAAATAAATACATCAGTAAATTGTACCCATTTGAATTTGTTAAGTTTGTTGGGTTTAACATCCCATCAACAGCCTTTTAGTACGAATTTAGTGCTGCCACACTGCAATATCACACCATAGACATGTGGCATGATACCACATCAGTCACATTATCCTTATACCGGACCAACCAGTGCCACTTAATGACCATGGTATATCACAGAGATCAAGCCCACGACCTCCCCATTTGTTAAAGAAAAAGGTCAAAGCAAGCCATACGGTATTTATATTCTAATTCTTCATGTTCACAGAATGGACGCAATGCAGAGATGGTAAACAGGTATGGAGAACAGAGGCGAGGCAAGACAACCATAATGCGTAGCCTCAAGTGGCCCACTGATGGTTTCCCTTAGCACATCTGTCAACAATGGATTGTCTCCTCATTTTTGTGAATTACTTTTTTCATTTATGTTATTCTAAAATTATTTCATCATAATATCTAATCCTGGAATGGACATAAATCATTTACATGGTATCTCTTATTTCATCACTGCCGATGTTTTGCTGTATAGAAATTATTTCTAATATTTAAATAAAGTTTGATATGAATTTGTATTATTTATGTATTGTGAGTATCCACAGAACTTCAGATATCTTGTAAAAGTAACATTTAATTGATAAGGTCAATATAATGAGAAACAGAGAAGGATGTGTAAAAATGTTTAATGTAAATAATACTATCATAGAACAAAAATGATACATTCCTCCCCCCCAACACCAGTTTTCTTCAATTTCATTTCCGTAAATTACAAGTGTGTTTTTACCAGTGGAAACCATAAACAGTCACATATACTGAAACATACTCTGATGATAGCCATTGGATTCCCAAAGTATCAATTTAATATAAATTTTGATGAAGTAAAAAAAAATAAAGCAGTGTACAACTCCTATGTACATGGTATACATCTCCACAATATTTCTCATTAGAATGGTTCCTGACCTGATATCAAATAAACATGATTGCATACATAACCAATCCAATCAATAACAATCATATTTCACATGGCATTAATAGTTTAATGGCATTAACTTTATCAGCACTCTATGCAATATTTAAATCTTTCAATTACGTTGTTCAATGTAAGCATCACAGTCAGTATCAGCCCAGTCACACATTAGCCCGACCTCCGACCTGTGGCATCTGCAATGAGTCTGTTGATTAGTCAGATAGACATGTGACGGTATCAGCCATCCTCTGCATCTTCTTCCTCCTCACTGCTTGTCTCCTCATATGTGACAGTGGGCCTGTTGGTGTTGATCACCATGTCCCCAAGGTTCTCCTGATCAGAATCACTATCGCTCGGTGGCAGCATGTCATCCGGGATAATACTATCCCCTGCACCGGTATCCTTCTCATTATTAAAACCAACTGGCCTGCATAAACAGATACAGTTGTCAGTTGTACTGAACAACACAAGACAGCAGTGTGTCTATGAGCATACAATACTTAAAACAAAAGTAAAAAGACATCCATTGGTTAATTTGCCTTATTTGTATTGTTACTGGATCGGTAACAATAAGTTGTTAAGATAAGATTGATGATAATCGATTATTTATCATAACATCCCCGACATTGCATAGGTCCTTTTCACTATTTTTGACAGAAAAACTAGTATTTTTACTAAATGTTAAAACAGATATATCATTTGTGTCCATTATTAAGCCAAAATCATTCTATATATGCATAACTAAAATACTTTTGAGTTGCTTTCTTCAAACACAAATTATAAATAGATCTCTATGTATAAGCAAGTATTTTGATATTTGTTTTGACACAAATATTTCTGCATAGGCTAAATGAAGATTTTAAATTTTCATGAAAACTTAACAACTAACCAAGCAAATAAGTTAGTTTTGAAACCGATTACCAATCGGTTATCTAATCTGTTTGGCTTTGGATTAATCAATTAGCTGTTTTCAAATTGATTCTGATTACCATTTGTTGCCATTATGACACATTCTACTTTCGATCATTTAAAGATACATATTATTAAGTTAATGAAACACAGTAAACTCTCACTATTACGACCACCATTGGTTCCAGTAAAAAGTGGTCTCAACAGCAAGGTGGTCTTAATATTGAATTTCACCAATATTGCAAGAACAATACTCAATATAGCCAAAACAGTACATCAATACCAAGATGGTCTTAAAGTGAGGTTTTTCTGTACTAAGAAAATAAAATAGTGCCTTGTAGGGTCTGTGCTGATTGGCTGACAGACTGAATGAATGAATGTTGCTGGACCAGTAATAATTACCATTTCCCCTCTTCCTTGATGTACTTGATTTGCTCTTTGTACAGAATACTGACAATTTCTGCCTTCACTTTGTCTCCTTCATCGATTGGTTCAACTATCACAAAGTCACCTGGATTTTCAAATAGATAATTAAAGGATAACAAAATGATACAAAAACACATATGATAAACTAAAATCCTGTTACGGAACTGCTGACTTCTTCATCTTTGTATTTGTCACCTTGGTCCAGTGGTAACATACCGGACTGTGGATCCAAAGGTTGTGGGTTTGAATCCCATTGGTGGGCAAGGATTTTATATGAACTTCCCATAAATGCCTGTTTACCAATCAATGTAAAATATTTTTTTTTTACTAATTAACTAACATTAGGTCACAAAATAATATGGCACTTTTCAGTTAAACAGTAAAAATCATTTTTATATTTAGAAATGGAGGTTCTTTAATCATAAATTACCAGCTTTGCATAATATCATTGTATGAAAACAAAACAAACGAGAGCTGGTGCTGAGAGGGTAAAATCTCTGACTTTAACACTCACTCAGACCCCCACCACATGGGTTCAACTCCCAGCAGGGTCATTCGGATTTTCATGTGAGGAAGCCTTTCAGCTGGCTTGCGGTAGGTCGGTGGTTCTACCCAGATGCCTCTGCACATTCAGGGTCTTCCTCCAACTGTAATTAGCTGGACGTTGCTATATGACTGAAATACTGTCTAAGCAACGGTGAACTCGGAGAAATAAAATGCGATCTTACACCGAAATCAACAAATATCCTCTATGTCCCTACATTTGAGGGGCATATCAAAATCCTGATTATTTTAAATGATTATTTTAAATGTGATGTCTGATTTAATATCAAGTCCACTATTTACTTGCCTCTCTTAATCCAGACATTCTTTCTGAACTTTGTTGGCATACTAACAAGGAATGTTTCACCTGCCTCAGTCACAACCTCATGCAGATTGTTTCCACGTGCTGCTGACACCTAAACACACATTACATCAGCATTATGTCTAAAATGACCCACAATCAAGCAGTTGCCAACAATACACACAAACAGGCAGGAGGTAGGTGCACATATCATTTTAATTACCTTTTTAAAAAGATCAACGCAAATACCTTCTGTTTTAAAATTGGGTTTTGTTTTGCAATTTGATAACTATTGGTTCATTCAAAGGTATCACCTTTACTTATGATATGAAATACGACAGCACATATGCTAACTGCTGAAATATTAACATGTGTTCATATTCACAGTTAGAAATCCAGCTCTGAATATACAATGTCAGTAAATAAATATTTAATATTTATGATGATAACAAAAATCTAACTTAAACCAAGTTCATTTTTCAAGTGATTTTGGAATAAATTTCTTATAAATTAATGACATCCATGTACACTGGTACATTTTGTTTAGATTCGCTTGTGTACACTGTGAATGCTTCTAAAAGACATTTCTAATTAAGGGAGGTGTGCTGTATCAATAAATGAATTCTCTGATTGTTAACCTATTTTAGCCCTGTAAACATAGCATAACCTATATAATTACATACGATTATACTTTAAATTCTACCCCAAGACATATTTGACTTTTTAGTGGAATGAACAACCTTAACAATCTGTTGTTGTCCCTCCGGCAGCACAAAGTCATCCATCACTTCCTTCACCACATGTTTCCTCTTTGTAGCTTTTGACATCTTAAGGTCGTCTCTGTTTCCCTAAAATCCCTGAACTCTGAAATGACAGATAACTTTAAATAAGCATATAAAAAGACTATCATTCTTGGAATTTTGATTTAATGAATAACTGAGCTTTGAATAAAATTACTGAAAGAATATACACCAACAGACTAGGGCTTAAACATGTCCATAATTTTTTTAACCTGGGTACCCATTATACCATTACTAGTAGTTTACATACCATGACCCATGGGTAGTTGTGGACACGTGCAGATATAGTTGCAGAAAAAAAAAACAACAAAGAAACAAGAGCACTGCATGCGGATGCCATCACTCATCTGTTAAAAGTGTTTGAGTAATGGGCTACATTAAAGTTTTTGCGTGACAACGTCAATGACGACGACAACAATGACAACCCAGCAATCATAACAGCTCAACTTTTTCTTCAAAACAGATGAGCTAATATGGCCAGTCAACATATAAAATATTGGTCATGAGGAGATGTTGATTTTTATCTTTTTAACAGAATTGTAAATAGTGGAACTCTTATTTAGAAAACAGTCAGTCCTGCCTGTTGTGCATGTATATACGGTTTTAGCCATTTGAGATTATACTCCTTAATAGCAGAGTGAAGCAATCACTGATGATGATGATGATGATGATGAGATATAAAAAATGACTGATGAGATGATTTCTTAACATGGTGTAGAATTATGTCAATGAGTATCATTACTGACTTGTAATTTGCTATAAATAAAGAAAATGACACGTGGAATCATAATAGAAAAGGCCGACATCAGATAAAATGTAATGATTTTCTACTCTGGTACCAGCAATTTTCTATCCGACCTTCAGGTCGTTTCAGTGCTATTGTACAACACACACACAAAAGAGGAAAGAAATATTCTGAGACGTTTAGAATAGAAAAACATTTTTTCCCGGACAGGGTGTCATGTTAAAATGCATAGAATATAAACAATCAAACAGTATTTACAAAAAGTGTTTACTTGTCACCGAAATTATCTGTGATCTTCGATCACTTTCCATAGTTACTATGACCAATAATAAAACTTCAAAAACTTCATCTTTTGTCTGGTTACTCTGCATCTGCCCTGGCCAAACTCTTCAGTAGAAAGGAGAGAAACATGTAAAGAGGTTACTGATTCGCCGTGATTTAAAAAATGTTGCTTATTATCATGAAATAATTATTAATCGGTAATTCTTGCATGTTTCTTCGTAAAGAATTAAATTACAAACCAAAAATTAAATCCTCGTTTCACGTTCACTTCTGTTATTGCACCATGTTGAATATCTCAACGTAGAAGAGCTATACAAGGGGAATAACCCTGTCGGAACAGATTTGAGTATATCTTCTCACAGGAGTTTGAAGTTCTATCAATAAATAAATAATCGATAGTAAAAAAATAAGTCCCGTATATATGTACGGGGCTTATCGTTAACTATATAATATGTAAAAGGCAATGCATAGAAGCGAGCGCAGGTTATACTCTGTCTTGACTTGGTATGGGTTTATTACTGCCATTAGTAGTCTCTTTTAATAGTGCTACTGGACTTTCCTACAGTATCTAGTTCTCACCACCATATGAAAGAGGAGACTACAATCCTCACCTTTAGATTAAATATATTCCCTTATGCATTTATATATTCCCTTCAAATGTAATAAGTTGTCAATGGTAATTGAGAAACATTTTTTTTATAAATAACTCTTCAAGACCAACAACAGTCAAAATATTTCCAAAATGGCGTCTTCAGTTGTCGTTAGTGAACTCAAAATGAGTCTGTCACGAGTGTGGTGGACATAAAGAGACAATATCTATAAACAACAGTTGCAATGAAGTTCTGTGTTCTTCATAACAGCACATATTGGTGTGTGAGATATAAGATGATCCCAATGAGAAAAAGAAACATCATAGTGGTCATGTTATTACAGGGTGCCTGCTGAGTTATGTAACTGGGGATACAATCGCTGTTTTTTCCTGAGCCTTTTGCCCCTTCACACAGAGAACCCTACAGTTTTGTGATATAGGCCTACATGGCCAATGTTGTGGGTAAAAAAATGCAGGGAATATATGGGCATGCTGTATTGTGACACGAAGCTACATCTAGGTATTCACATCTCTGATTGTGATAATTATCAAGTGTGAATTTTGCTTGAACAACAACTAAATAACTTCCGTATATAGGATTGCTGAGAAGTGTATCAAACGTAAAATATTTTAAGAACAGTGGTTTGTTCAGTGAACCCAACAGTCATTAACATGAGCGGTTGCACCCCTGTTTTTATCGCAGAGTATAGAATATAAGCAAGGTACCAAATTTCAATGGCTAATGGAATGTTTGGAAACAAGGATCAATCAATTTTGCGAATTATTTGTGTTTTCCCTGTCAAATTACGTCATGCTCAATGTGAAATATCGCGTTAATGTACGAAGCCCGATAATGCAAATATGGTGAGACTGAATACTTTTAAAGGATACTTTACACCAAGACCTTTATATTTATTGAAATCCTCTGTTTACATATAATGCTCAGTTGCTCACCAGTATCAGTTAATCCATGGTCTCATTATATTTTAATGGCAAAGAGACCCTGATAAGTTATAGGATCAATGGCCAGACAAAGTTAGAGACCCCCTTTCCTTAAAAAAAAAAAGTCATGCATTTTGCAGAACATGAATAAATTAATTCATATATTCCTCACACTTTAAGGATATATGAATTCATCAGCCTGGATACAGTAAGCCTCGTATACCGTACTTATTAACAACTGACTTCTCTGTAAATAACATAAGACTTGATTTCATAAAGAAATTGTGTCTTTGTAACAAGGGATAACGACATAAACATAATCTAACAGATGGTCACTAGATTAAATAACATCTTAAATAATTATAGTCGATTGCATAGTTACAGGATGCATGTTATCCAAACCTGAGCATTAAAAGAACACCCATGCAAATTTACATGAAGGAATTGTGTGTTTTACCAATAACATGACCAAAATTACATTTTAATACTTTAACCAAGCCTAAGCATGTAATAATATGCATAGATAAACTACATCTTAAATCTATGAATCTTCCTGGAAATCTTTTGGATCTTGATTTACTTTATTAATGAGAGAGAGAGGTGGGCCGCTTTGCCAGGGCCGTGATAAGGGTGTAGGTTCCAGTTGGACTAGGGATCCTGGGGAATTATTGTGCGATTTTTTAATTCAAAGCTTTAAAATAGTGCATTATAGTGAATTTTTTTTTTTTTTTTTTTTTTTGGGGGGGGGGGGGTTGTATGTCTACATTTATGAATGATCGGAGAATTTTAGAGGGGGGCGCTCCGGGTGCTCGCCCCCTTTTGAATCTTTGAATCCGTCACTGGTGTGTACTTTCCAAAAAGTGATTTACAAAGGAATCGTCTAGGTTTTAAAATTTATTAACTTCCTTCAAAAGTCAGTTTTTTTCTTTTCGCAGACAGACCGAGAAGTTAGTATAACTGTAGTAAGTAAGGCAACGGGGCAAATAGAGGTATGTTTTACGTGGAGAGAGAGAAAAAAACACACATAATGTGAACGTTTCAAATCATGAAAATATTTTAAAATTACGTGAAAAATGAACCCAACCCCATTATGTGTTAAACAAACGTATCGATTGGCTTTGTTATTTTTACCAATTGTAATTTAGCATCTACATATCCTCAACTATCCCGCAGACGATTAGCAAAATTACCCAGAGGGCCTATGTTTTTGCAAGAATTATCAGTTCTTTTACATACAACATAGTTGAATTTATAGAGGGAGATAACCCATGCATATACGATTTCTCCAGTGGTAAACATTCAAGATGGCGACTGATGAAAGTTTTCAAAGCGTTAGTATTTGAACAAAAAATTACAACTACGCGTTATCGTAGAGCTCGCTTCGCGAGCCGGGCCTTCGGCCTGCCACGAGCTGCACTCGCTTTTACTTATCTATTGATAGAACTTCAAACTCATGTGGTAAGTGCATGTTGAAAATTGTGTTAAAAATTTCTGGAAGTCTTATGCATATCATTTATATGTATGATGATAAGATGATATATTAATGATTCTCTCTCTCTCTCTCTCTCTCTCTCTCTCTCAACTAATAAAAACAGGGAAAGAATGCGTCAACAAATCTCTTGATAGAACATGCTTTTCATTTTGTTGTTAAACATAGATAATATGTATGTCTGTCAAATGCAAGTTTTGAAAATTAAATGTATTGGTGCGAGAGAGTTAAGTAATGAAGCCTTCCAGTAAAGAGTTTTTGCACGATAGGTGGGTCATATATCATACAAGAGATACTACTTCCAACTGACCAAGAGTCATACCCTCCTCGGAATAAGAATACATGTAATAATAAGAATAAAGCAAATATCTCAGTCATTTATGAAGGTATCTTTAAATACTTTGCACCTATATACAGTCATATATGACTCAACTTTCGTGCAAAACACATTTGCTTTCCACTTGGCTTGCGATAGATTGGTTTTTCGTCTTTCTCTACCTGTATAGTAAGCCGTATGTGACATAGCAATGTCTTTGATTCCATTGTCTATCGCATGTAAATAAAAAAAAAAGAGAAAGAAATATATAGATGTGTTGCCACCCTACTATGTACAAAATTGTTAATTTTAGAATATGAGACAACCGTCTTCAAATTGAAAGGTTTAGATGGGATAATGTACCATGTAATGATAGAATCTGTAATGTTTGTATAAATTTTGGTGAGGCCGGAGAGGAATTTCATTACCTAATTCATTGTACATTTTTTTTTAACCAAAATCATCCCAGAACGATATCTCCGACCCATACTTTCATTTCCAGTCTCTTATGAAGGAACAAACCTGGTGTAAATTAGACTTTGTAGCTGTAGACTAGTCCTGAAACATTTTCAATACCCACCCGGCAGGCGAAGCACATAAAACTGATGTATATTACTATATGCATTACCTCTTTTCTATACCTCTTTCTCTGTCTACACATATACAACCCACAACCTGGATGTTTAGTTATTAGTAAACTTTATCCTGTACTTCATGAAAATTCATATAAAAGTTTATTATTTGATTAATATTAATTGATTAATCTTTGGTTTCTGAAATAATGGATTTCACTCTGCCACAGATGACTATGTAGATACTGAGCTACAATGTTGTATGAGCAAACATACGAGACCCTGATCAGAGAGCTCTTATAGGAGCTGTCTGATCTTGGTCTGCTTTGTTTGTCTATGCGTGAAAATGAGTCTGTATAAAGTAAAGGGGTAATATACCTTACACCATATCCATGTATATATGCTAATTGAACGTATACTAATAAACTTGTACACACAACAACAATAAACTCGTTCAGCGCGATTATGCACATTGCATAACCTTGTCTTTTAGCAAAACAAGCTGTCTAACTATGGTGGCTGATTTCTGGCATTTTGTGTGGCGGGTTTCGGGGCGAGATTTCGCGACGAAATGTCGAAATTTCGGGGCGAAAAGTCGAAAACACGAAAAGTCGAAGTTTCGGGGCGAGATTTCGCAGAGAAAACACGAAATCTCGCCCCGCCACGCGAAACATAATATTTCGACTTTTCGCCCCCGAAATCTCGACCCGAAATTTTGACTTTTCGTGTTTTCGTCATTTCGCCCCGAAATCTCGCCCCGAGATTTCGACACTTCGCGGTGAAATCTCGCCCCGCCACACGAAAAAACCAATATTTCATCTTTTTGACTTGGCGCCCCGCCAACCCGCCATGCGAGAATTCAATATTTCGCATTTCGCCTTCCGGTTCGCATGCGCAGACACCTTGTGCAGGCGCAGACGCTTTCCAATGTCCAGTTAATTCTCATATTGAAACTACTGCACGGTAAGCGATTTTATGGGTTATTTCTTGTAATCAAGGTGCTAGATAGATCTAAAAGGTCAACATTACTCGAACTTTTATGTTGACATCGTAAAGGACCATTTAATTTTAGCCCCTATTGTTAATATTGAATTCAAGATGCAAAATTATCTGACGCCAGACAAGATATATCCTCGAGTGCCCAAACTGCGCCCCTCCAAGATTTAATTAGGAAATGCAACATAAATAAAAAAAACTGTTTCCGTACCAATTAACCCCCTAAATAATTCTTTTATAAATGATTATTCACTCGAAAATAACATTTAATACATTACGAGTCAAATATTATGCCATCATGCACACAGTGATACATGATTGGTGATTCTTACTAAATGTATGCATTATGGAAATTAAATAGATAAATTGTTATTACATTTACTGTAATATTAAATACAAATGCGCTTGATTTATCTGAAGAAAAAAAACTACAACTGTTCTTGCAGGCAACCAATGCTTTGATAGATTAACGAAAACAGACCTCAATTGCGCATCGAGCTTGCTCACGACGAGTCGCTGTGGCATGACGAAATAGGTTGAGTTTACGTAACTCGCTGTGCAACTGCCGTAAATTAAAATGTTATACTTATAATCTACATACATATTCAATATACAAATCAACTCTGTTTTATATCCTTACTTTAATTCATATATATTATTTCAAGATGAGAAGAATTATGTCTGAAGAAAATTAATAAATGCGCATTAATAATATGATTCCATTTATTTTTTGCACGAATTTTATAACAAATGCCAAGAAAACTCACAAATTACTAATTAAAGATTTTTCCATGCCTACATATCATATAAATCATATTGGGTATACCCATACTTTTAACACCATAAACCCTCTTTTCGCTTACATTTTTTCAAACGGTCTAATCTGTGAAACGTAGTTCAATATGTAGTACATGAGTATATAACGACTTGAAAGGAAAAAACACGAGAGTATGTAAGAGAGAGAGAGAGAGAAAAAAAGGAAAGAAAGAAAGAAAGAAAGAAAGAAGAACGGAGAGAGAGGGAGAGAGAATCAGAAAACATGTTTGATATTTACATCTGCGTATGACGTATGGTTGGAGTCGACATGACACAAAAATCATTTCGTAACACATGTACATGTACATATAACGTGCAATACGTGCAACGTATGCAGTCAGTATAAACTAAAATCTTCAAAAAAAATAAAAAAAAATAAATAAAATAAATAAATAAAATCTTTACAGTATATAATGTTTTAATCATTTCGTTTCTCAATGGCTTGGTTTTCTATATTGATGAGAAACGCAATCAGGTTATGAATGCAACTCTCACTAGTTCTTCGTGCACATCCCAACCTCAAGATCTAAAAGTTCATTTAAATATAACTCTGGACACAAGATGCAGTAATTTGAACTGTTTTATAAAGGATACTTTCACCATAAACATTTCCATTTAAAGAAGAAAACATTTCTTTGATTTTTTTCACTAACATGTGTTATCGGCGCATGCGTATCGGAAGGCGAAATGCGAAATATTGAATTCTCGCCTTGCGGGTTGGCGGGGCGCCAAGCGAAGAGTCGAAATATTGATTTTTCGTGTTGCGGGGCGAGATTTCGCAGCGAAATGCGAAATATTGGATTCTTGCCTGGCGGGTTGGCGGAGCGCCAAGCGAAAAGTCAAAAAGACGAAATATTGATTTCTCGTGTGGCGGGGCAAAGCTTTGGGGAAAAAAAATTGGGGGGTTTTTTCGCTCGAAACCGCCCCGAAACTTCGACGTTTCGTGTTTTCGACTTTTCACCCCGAGATTTCGACATTTCGCTGCGAAACCCGCCACACGAAATGGCAGAAACCAGCTACCATATTAACGGAAGTCTAACTTGCAAGTTTCACGCAGGGGCACAAAATCTATAGGCTACCGAAACTTGACACCATTTAACGAAAACGTACAATAAAGTACATGTGTGCCGTATAAATGAGAAGATATGGAGAGTCGGCTACCAAGTCATTATCTAGTTGCTTTCTTTGTATTTTGGTACTTTGACTTACGATTTGTTTTTTTATTTAGCTCACTGGAGCAAATCATGCTCAAAGTTCTTCTCTGAAACCATTTGGCATAAATTTATAACTTATGAAATTTAGAATGAATGATCCTTTGGCGGTCCTTCACAAATTCATGCAGAACTCTGGTTGCCATGGTAACCAACCAACCAACTTTTATTAACAAATAAAATCTTCTGCTCTGAAGTGATTACGGAAATATACCGTGGGTTCTCGACAATGAGCCTTTTATACGATATTTGCTCAAATTGTTGATTCCTTGAAAAAAAAAAAGAAGCCCCTGGGCTACCCTATATAGAAACATTTAAAGTTCTTCTTTAAAATTTTCTGTGAAATCGAATAGTCAAAATTTAATTTAATCTGGCACAAAGGGTTACCTCATGGCCCTCTACCATATTTCCTAAAATGAAGTTGATCCTTTGAAAAATGAGGCCACAATGGAGTCAGCTAGTTTCCTAATATACACTATATAGAACATTTCAAAATTCTTCTTCTGTGAAACCAGTGGTTAGAATTTTATTTCGTTGCGTCATGGCCCTGTACCATAATTGCTAAAATGAAGATGATCCTTTGAAAAATGAGGCCCCAGTGGAGTCAGTTAGAATCTTTATATATAATTTATAATGCTGAATGTAACCAGATAAAATCACGTGACCTGAATTTACAGTACTCTGATGAGCGTTCTAGGGCCACTATCTTTCTCTTATTTAGAATACTTTGTTGTTCTTTATTTTTCAAATTGTGTTTCCTTTTATATCGTTTTTTCGTTATTTATCATAGTTTGTTTTGTTCCCTATTCGGTCAATTTTTACTTTACAGTTTGTTTGTTTGTTTGTTTACTGGATTTAACGTCCAACCGACAGTACTTCTGTCATTTGTAGACGATGTCTACTTGGGACAGATATAGTGCTTCCCCACTGCAGTATCACGCTGTAGACATGTGGCATGATACAATACCCAGTCACATTATCTCGACACAGGGCCAACCAGTCCTTATATGCTGAGCGCCAAGCAAAAGAGCTATACCAGTACCACTTTTTTACGACTTTAGTATGTCGCGGCCGGGGATCGCACCAACGACCTCCCGATTCCGGGGCGGACATTCTAACCCCTCCGCCACAGGGACCGGTTCATTTTACTTTACTGATTTGGTTTCCATGGCAACAAAAAATCAATATGACGACCCCCTATTCTTTCTTTTTTCGTGTTAAGAAACTCTTAAACAAAAAAAAAAATATAAAAAAATACGATGTTTGAAAATTTCAATTGCGCACGTATCTCTTTAAGTGAAACGGGACCCAACAGCGGTTCAGGAAGTGGCGTGTGTATTCAGGAGCTTCAACGGTACTTAATATAATCTAACCCATGAAAATTATTCATACACGCTTCGTTCATCCTGCGGTAAACATAGTTCGGATTTGATGTGAGTATTTGTTTTATCGCATGTTGAAAATCGTATGCATGATATTTATGTTGATGATTCCTATGTTTATTATTTGTTGTTGTTGTTGTATTGGGGTTTACCGTCGCTGCGATAGTATTTTAATCATATAGGTACCCGGGTAGAACCACCGACCTACCGCAAGCCAGCTGCAAGGCTTCCTCACATGAAAAATCCGAAGTCCCTATCGGGATTCTAACCCACAGCGGTGAGGGGCTGAGAGATTTGTAGTCCACGACTGTAACCGCTCGGCCACGGCGGCCCCTTAATGTATGTATGTATGTATGTATGTTTACAGTTGTAACATCAGTTGAACAGCTTTAATCATGCGCATTTTTTTTCCCGATAACAATTTACTTTGTAAAGATAAACTTGCAGTAGATAGCAAATTATTAAATGACACTAGTTGTTGCTGTTCTTTTAGAAAAATAACGGACGTGCTATTACTTACATAACACACATCTTCAGATCGGCGAATGCTTCGCTTTGAATGTTCCAGAAATCTTCTCTGTACTCTGGCGTAGCTTCCCATAGGCACAGTAGGCACGTGCATACACACTTTTTAAAAAGATTAAAAATAAAATCAGCCCGGACAGGCGAAATAGTGTTCGAACAATTAGTAAGAATCTGTGCTATGGTATTAAAATGTTTTCGAATTATTACAAACAATATTATGTTTACATGTAACGTAAAATTATATGTTTTTCAATTACGTGTGAGTTGGAAAAACGTGTTTTTGTTGAACATCTCAACAGTTATCTAAATTTTAAATTATTGAAAATACTGAAAACTGGTCTTGCTGTTCAGTCAACTGGCAAAACCACAAACTTTATTGCCTAGAAAATGAAGTGACGTTTGTTGCAGACGTATTTCACACGCACGCAACATTCAAACATGCTTAAATGATTACTAATAATATGATTGTAAAATGCATTTAATTTTCTCCTCTTGGTGATTAAGTACATAAATTATAAACGACAGACCTAAAATAAGTTAATAATTTTGCTTGAAACTTGTATATTACATTACAGACTTCAGGTTTTTTTTAATGCAAATGCTTTCATGCAAGAAACTATATGTTCTACTTGTGCAATTTATGCATCGATATGACGATGCTTAAGAGCGTACATTATTTTAATGTCCCATCAACTGTATTTCAGTCAACTGGAGATTATACCAGACAGATATAATGCGGACGCTCTAGCCACACTCATGTACTATTAAGAATGATTGCAAAATGTTCTTATAAAAACGATGGCATTTCATGAATTAAGTCAACGAAAATCTTGAATTTGAAATTAAAATGTAGGAAGCCTTTCCAGCTGGATTGCGGTAGGTCTACCCGGATGCCTCCGTGCATTCGGGGTCTTTAGCTGGACGTCGCTATATGACTGAAATACTGTCGAAGCGACGGTAAACTCAAATAGTCAAGTCAAGAAATTGAAGTAAGTAAGAAATGGAAGTCATGACATTTACTTAAAGACAACATTTTTAACCATGAGAAATTATCAAATTTAGTTGTCATATTATTTTTTTCTAAAACACACCAGAGGCCATGAATGAGTTTTTTCAGGGGTAGAATCCCCTCCGCCCTGAGTAAACAATATTCTCACGCTACGCACTTGTTATACACTGGCGTAGCTTCCTTTAGGCACGTGCCTACACATATTTTCTCACAGGTAGTTGTAAAGCGGAATTCTAATTTTTTCGCATTTTACAAAAGTGCTGGACATCATGCTTATATTTTTTTGGCGTTTGAATTTAAAAATGTAAAACAAACCACATGGCCGCTGATTAAGACTCAATATTTGGTGGAACTGGGGAGAAGACAAACGAACGTAGGCTCCTTCACGAAAGATTCGTTTCGATTTTGTCATTTTCATAATCGCCATTCCACCAGATTGATAATTACATGTATATCTTATAAAAGCGTCATCAATGAAGAACATCCGCGAATACCAATCGTTCTTCAAACAATATATATTAGACATAACAAGCTATATTCATGTTTGGAAATATACTATGTTAATTATTCTTTTGAACTGACTTTTACACTTTTTTCCAATGAATGTTTCCTTCTTTTTATATCTGTATACGAGAATGAAAACAAAATAATCAAGGGGTCCACGTATAGCTCTGTTGTGACTTGTTGCTTTCGATGCAGAGGCTCTTGAGATAGCCATTTTTTTGCCAAGTGGATAAGTATTAGCTGTCTGCAAAATAGATTATGTTACGAAACTCAGCTGAAAATCTAGGCTAGAAAGCACTTTAAATATGCATGACACTATTTTACGAAAAGATTGTATATTTACATTGTTTGCCATATATTATGAAGAAAGGAGGATTTGGCTACCAAAACAATATCTAGGTGGTTGCTTTTTTGTATTTTGGTTATCTGAATATCGGTTGTTGTTGTTTTTTTTCGAATTTTTTTTCAGGCGACAGCTACATGCTTTTGCTATTGACGCATATTTTTCACCAAATTCATGTTTAAGCGCATGTTTAAGCGCACCTGCTTCCTTCCTTCTTCCTTCTGCAGGTAGATTCCACCATTCGTATTGGTGCACACAACAACGTCAATTTCTTGCGTCGTTTATCACATGGTTTATTCAGCGCGGTATTTAGTACCAGCACTGTAACAATAGTTATTTACACTTGTTTATGGTACAGCAGCAATGCATGAGTAGCCAGATAATTTATGTTACGTATTTTGTAGCTATATAAGACTTACAATCAGGTGGTGTTAAAATTAATAATAAATGCGGCTTGATTTATATATTGGGGAAAATGCACAATATGGATGGATCAGTGGTTGTGAAATATATTCCTAAAGCTGATATATATGAGGGTCGGAAGGTTTATATTGCTATATATAGGGGTAAGCATAATGAGCTACTTCCGGAGTAATTCCCGTGCTTGATGTTTCTCCTATCAGACTTGCTGAGGTAGATAGGTTCAGCTATATTGTGATTGGTGCAGTCCAGTATCAGCTGCAGATGTTGTTGTTGTTGTTGTTCAATGTTTTCAAAGGTTTTGGGCTTGATGCTGTCTATAAGATCTTTGATTAGGGTTCTGCTTTTTTATCTTCTTACATGCAGGCTTGTACAGGTTAGTAGGAAGTGCTTTTTTGTTTCATCCTCGGTACCAGAGCTTGCAGGTACCTTTGGCTTAATCTACTTCCCTTGGTAATGTAGCGTGACGTAGGAGTATGGCGTTCTTTTTGTATTGATGAAATGTATTAAATTAAATAAATATTTACAAGGATTTACAGCACAGTCTATGTAATGTTCAGTTAAATTTACTAGTCACAAGCACTATACATACTGGGACTGCAGATTGGGCCTGGGTCGGTAAGTTAGACATGTCCACTACGGCCATATGTATAGTGTTAGTGTGTTTTTACACCTTCTACATTATGTTGTAATACTTATATTAAACAGCCTTTTCACTTATTTTTCAAGTTGGCAGTTTGTATCTGAATCTGAATATTCTTAGATCTCAAAACATCTTTAAAAAATAAACTCTGAGCTTTAATGCAAGCTATGTTAACCAAGTTTTAAAACCCGTTGCCTACGAATTTAAGTAGAAGTCACTAGTTACACATTATATATATTATTACAATAATAACAGTGGTTGCTCCCTGTTTTGATTATGCAGCTCCATTGTAAAAAAAATAAATATATATATAAAAATAAAAAAATCCATACTGACGCCACACGGCGTCAATGAAGTACGACAGGCAGGGATCAAAGTCCGACTGGTGACAGGCACCTACATACTCCAATCAAACTCTGCTATATACTAGGACCTGTACCTAATTTCCTTACCAAATAAAAACTTATATGTGCTGATTTTTTCGTCATCAATGCCTTTGTTCTTGCTGCTGCTGCTGCTGCTGATGATGATGATGTTTTTTACTTTGACATTAATATCGCCTTAATAGCTTACTCTCTGGAAATTCCATGCATCTTGCGGACCCTAACCATTCCAATAATTATATAAGAAAGGAATTACCTGTTGTAAAATGTATCTTCATTGATCTATAGATTAGTTAATTTATGTCATCTTAAATCATCATCACATAATTTAAGTATTTTTTGTACTTTTTTGTTGTATATTCTGATAAGATTATTTTTTTGTTGTTGATTTTGGACCTTTTCTGTATGGCTTTGCTTTATTTAAGCTGTGCTTCAAAAACATGTGCGGCGTCAAATTCATTTAGGTTAATAACTGTCAAGATATTATGGGCTGAATTAGCCGTAGATAATGCAAAGAGGATCTAGATTGTTTATCTTCTGTCCATTGGTCATACCAGAATCTGTTGATAGCTGTATCTTTCATGGACTTCCATGCAGTTTTCTTTAATTGGTTCTTGAAGAGATAAGTAGCCTCCGGCAGTAAGTATTTATTCAATACTCGCTTTACTATGCTGGCTAAGGATGGACTGTCTATTGCTTCCATGGTTAGATGTCTGGATAATATTTTATTTTCAAAAGTTCCCTCTAATCTTGCAATGTTCATGAAAAGATCTTCTTTTATCTATGATAGAGGTTACTGGATCAATTCCTTTTAGAATATGTACTCCAGTCGTAGCAGTTCTTTCTGGTAGGCTTTGGAAGTGCTTCATCATGGTTCTTTGTAGGTTGTCAAGTCTATCTATATCATTTTTATTGATTTTCAGAACTTCAATGCCGTGTAAGGCTCTTGGTATGGCGTAAGTCCTCCATAATTTCTTCGCAACCAGCGGCGACAGACACCCCCACCCCACCCCCTCTCTAGCATGTATTCCTGGGCCCAGTAATGCAAACATGGTTTGTCTAGCTTTTGGCATGCAGTCAAACCCCACACAGTGATCTGTCTTGCACGCTCACTTGGCAAAAGAATCACTGCCGTCACAAATGTCACTTGATAAACTAACAAAATGGCGGATGTTCGTCTGCTGTCACTTTAAGAATATCAACACCAAAAGTATTTTTAAATGATTTTTTTTACCACGATAATTGATGTTTATTAAAGAAAATATAGTTATGGAAATGCCACTCGCATTTTTTTTTTTTTTTTTTTTTTTTTTTAGAAAAGAAAGATTTAACTTAATACTGTTAAGTTTAACTGTGGTGGCAGTGCTTATCTTCAACTGTAAGGGGAAGTAACTACTGCGTGGAGTTTGGCGTGCAGTGTGCTATGTAACGTTACGGTACAGCTAGTGACTTACATTTTCACAAAATTTACTTCTGCAAAAGTTTTACGTTATATGACACTTGTTGTCCAATTAATTTTAAATCTCACTTAACCTTTTTGGTATAATATTTTGGGTATTATGCTATTTAAATATATTTGAATACATAATATAAATGCAAGAAAGTCCCAACCGCCACTTATTTGAATGTATGATATGCTTGTCATTCATTAATAATATTTGTCAATCATTTGTGCAAAGGATTAAAAGAGGTTTTGTATATTTGATCAAGTTATTTGTTCTCCTTTCCCATCCATTAATGTGCATGATTTGTTTTTTAGTAAATGAATCCATTAACACATTTGCATGTGATGTGAATTGCATTACTTACGTTCAAACCATGAACGTAAAACTTGATAAAGGGTCTTTGCTTAAATGTGTATTATTTTCTCAATATTTATTACACGGCAAAATCATTAGTTTTGTTGACATTAAATTTAATGGAACCTGTAATCAAGTCAATTTCTTTCTTTTCTTTCGTGGATTCATGTTCAACTTGTGGTATTTTTATTTAATATTTTTCGTGGGGATAAATATATTCGTGGCTAATAACGTCCACGAAATCGACGAAAATTAGTCTCCCCCCCCCCACGAAAATTCATGATTCTACAGTAGTCATTCACCTCACTATATAGTTTTATGTGAGTAGATATACACCATCCATCCCGCAAACTAGATTTTCTCAACGGATGTTAAAAATTTTGTTCGTGTTCGTGCGCGCGTGCGCGATTTTTTCCGCTGCCATATACCGCAAATGTACGATGCCCAGCTCGGACAAGTTTAATCCTCGCCTCTTCAACACGTTAATTATCACGTTGTCGAATATAAACAAAAACAAACAAACAAAAGAACATATTTACATGCGAGATCTAACAATCATGTCGATGTTTTAAGGGCAATGATTAAATGATTATCGTCTTAATCCTCACATAGAGAATTTGAATCAGTCTACATTTGTTGTACAACAAGCGACAGAGCAACCGCTCTCTCGCTTGTCCCTAATTACATGCCAGTGGAGCGGAACTACATAAACTCAGTAAGTGTCTGATATACATAATTTCATAATTACAGACGGTACAATGGCATTTGTTGAGATCAAAGATACAGCTGGAGCCACAGTCAGAGGTGTCGATGTTGGAAATTTAATCCTCCCTGATTTTAAACAACCAGCGGGTGTTCTGCAGCAAACGTTTGATGCTTTGACGTCATATAAGCTTCGAGATGACGACGTCATGATTATTAGCTTTCCAAAATCTGGTATTTCACCTGGAATTCTAGCTAATCTCTCTAAATATTTAGGCATATTCAGCAACCATATTTATGATTTAAGCAAATGAATGTTCAAAATATCTGAATTCATCCCCCGGTCACACCAGAATATTTCGGGGATATGTTTTAAGCAGTTCGAATCACATTGGTTCCTCAAGATAACAGAACTAGAGGTCGCCACACACCCCAGTCGTGTTTCTTTGCCTATCGTCGTATGTAATCCCTGATAACGTCAATGTTGGGTTGTCCTTGAGCTTTCAAAGCTCTGGCTCCGTATAAGTTCTCAGGCTCAAAATTGAGTATCATACTCAAGTTCCTGCTGACACTAATGTGCAGTTAGAGTAAATGTATGAAAATCCTAGTACTAAATCACCGTTATTATTTTCGAGAACTCGGGGCCTGGTGTGACCGGAGCGTTTAAATGACAATTTATGTGTTATATTAATCTATCACTGAACAAAGATATTGCCCAATTCAGTAAATATGTAAAGCAATCATCTTCAGGCGTACATGTATTTTAATAGATATCATCGTTTTAAGTAATGTCAGTGTGCCATCATTTCTACCATAAATCTTGCAACTTTTAAAATATTATGATGTGGGGTATAATCATAACATTGAGGGTTTTTTTTCTTTAAGGATCGAACTGGCTTTATCAAATAGTCAAGATGGTACTGAAGAGGGACTCGGAACCAGTTGCGAGCAATAAATCCACAGAAATGTTGGAAGCGAACTTACTGGACGACCTGGACAAACTCCCTTCTCCGAGAGTTCTGAATACACATCTCTTACTGAAGTATGTTGTAACATCCGGCATGGTATAAATGTCAGGAAGCAGGTTTGAATCTGCGTCTGGGTCCTTATTTACAAAGCATCATATTAAATCAATGTTTGATCTTCAATGAGGTAAACAGGGCTGCTGTTTCTTCAATTTTTGTGAAAGTGTGCTATGATGGTAAATATTTCTTCCATTAATTCGATTGATATTTCAGAAAATCAAGAATTTGTAGAATAAGAAATAGCACGTGCTGTTTCGTAAATACGGGCTTAGTGAAGCGATCAAGGAGAGCTGCTAAATTTAGAAGTCACCCCAAAATTGTGGCAAATCAGAAGCTCTGAAAATTTAAATTTATCGGGTACATGTATATCAATAGAACACCTTTCTGTTTTCTTTTTACCATATGAAAAATAGATCAACCTATCTGATAAAACCAAGTGTTTTCCACAAATTTAGAGTGACTGTTATTTGTTTTAATATTTCCTGACAGCCATAGGACACAAAATTAAGTTAAACACCGTTTCAAACACGCATGGAATTTTTATTCTTTAGGTACTTACCGAAAGACCTAAGGAGAAAACAAATAAAGACGATTCTTTTGCTCCGGAATCCTAAAGACACAGCGGTCTCTTTCTTCAATTTTATGAAGGGAATGTACTCATTTGATTACAATGGCGAGTGGGGGAACTGGTTGGACACCTTTTTGGCGGGAAAACGTAAGTAACATGCACATGGGTTTACAACAGTTATAACCCCCCGCCCCCTTACGTTGATGTCACTGACATAAATATATTTCGACATGTAAAGGCGTATTTCACAATAGCGCCATTATACTATATAGACAAAGAAGGACAATCAAAACTAGAACCGCAAGCGGTATCTCGGTTTTCGCTTTTAACCTAATCAACTTGAACACTTTATTTCAACTCAGTCACAATTTTCAATATGAAACAGAACGAAAAGGTTTTTTGAAGACCTACTCTCATTTGCACAGTTGTTGTTTTTTTGTGCAATGTTAGAACATTCAAACTCTTCTAGCGCAAATATTTTCCCATACCCTTTACTTTGAAATCCATCACATTCTGTGGTGCTGTCAACAAGGAACAAAATGCTGAAAATCGCATTTCAATCAGACTTTAACGTTTTGAGTTATAAGCAAAAGAGTGATTTTAAGCAAAACGCCCTCTAGCGGCAAAATGAGAAACAAAATTGCAAAAACAGCAAATAGTTCAAACAAGTATATAAGTCGCACTAGTCGAACATTCTTTTTCTTATATATCACAATTTCAAGCATAAAAACTGATTAACAATTATTCCAAAAAAGGATCAAACTTTGGACTGCCGTAAAATGAACAAATCAAGTCCAAAAATTTTTTACTCTCAATTAAATATTTTTAGTTTTGGGGAACTTTGAGGCCGAATAAAAACACAATTATCTTAATATGACCTTGACCTTTTCAGTGTTTTTTAACTTTTTAATTGTGAGTCCCTTTCAAACTTAACAAAACATAACGTGTGAAAATTTCATGACGAATAAACAAAAAATAAAGTCAGGAGTGACAAAAAACATGTTTTTGGAATTTTATTTTTTCCTAAAATTTAGTGAAGTTTGACCGTTTCTAGAGGACACACTACGCATTTCTTAAATTCGCCACCCCATATATTTTGTGTGTATATGTCTTTCAAATTTTATGCAGGAGGCGGAATTCTTCTATCTGATCTCTAACAAAAGTGGAGGGTTTTTTCGTAGACCTACCCTCATTTGTCCACCTTTTTTTATGCTCACCGAAGGTGACGCATATAGTCGCCGCTTCGTCCGTCCGTTCGTCCGTCCGTCCGTCCGTCACACTTTCCTTGTCCGGACTATTTCTCAGGAACTAACGGCTTGAATTCAACAAAACTTTATGGGAAGCTTTATTACCAAGAGGAGATACGCATATCGTCAGCATGACCAGATTCCTAAATTTTTCCAAGAGTTAAGGCCCATTGACTTTTTGGCCTATAGTACATATTGCATGATTCTTGTCTGGGCTATTTCTCAGGAACTAATGGCTTGAATTCAACAAAACTTTATGGGAAGCTTTATCACCAAGAGTAGATACGCATATAGTCGGCGTGACATGGTTCTTCAATTTTTCACAGAGTTATGGCCCCTTGACTTTTTGGCCTATAGTTCATGTTGCATGATTCTTGTCCGGGCTATTTCTCAGGAACTAATGACTTGAATTCAATGAAACTTTATGGGAAGCTTTATTACCAAGAGTAGATACGCATATCGTCGACGTGACCTGGTTCCTCAATTTTTAAGAGAGTTATGGCCCCTACTACAATGTTGTTGACTAATATTCATGTCATTTGCCTAATTTAACAGGAGATATCATTTAAACAAAACCCCACAAAATTCAATATGCTAGTAATGTCAATCATAATCATGTCAGCTAATTGTTGTTTAGGCCATTATACACTATTTCAAATATCCAGTCATATGTCAAGAGTGTTGGTTAACCTCTTTGATATGAGCACACATTGAAATGTATGACTTAATTTTTAGTAGTATAAAAACTTTAAAAAAATCAATGAAAGATCTGATGAGTAACACGTATTATCATATTAAATAGTAAACTGTTACTAAGTCTCCAAATTAGAGTTGGTAAAACATCTCATCTGATGAGGAAAATAGATATGATTTAGGAATGGGGATTTCAACATACATGTATCCTCCCACCCATTGACCAAGGCCTTATTTGTAACATTGACGTTCTTCGGGGAGCATCTGTCAGTTCTACTGACTTTCTTGTTTTACAAGGTTCGAACATTCAACCTCGTCTAGAACAAGTTTTTTCCAGTACTCGATGATGAGATATCCATCACATTTGATTGGGCTGTCAACAAGGAATATTATGTAAAAAACCGCATCTAAATCAGGTTTCAAATTTTTGAGTTATTAGCAAAACAGTGATTACATGCATTGCGCACCCTAGTGGCTAAATCAGAAATAAAAGTGAAAAGTTTGACCATTTAGGCACATGTTCAGATAAAGTAACTCCATGCCCAAAATTTCATAGCTGTAGCTTTTCTCATCTGGCCGCTAGGCTGGCTACAAAAATGGGTGGAATTGGAAAAACAAGAAATATCTTTAAAAAAGATATTCGGCGTAGGATGAAAGAAAAACGAGATTTCCAGTCTTCTAGAACATTCCCAGGAAAAGCGCGCGAAAGACCGACGCACAACAAATTTAGTACGCTCTAGAAATAGTTCAGTATTTTTTCTATGAAATATACTTATTTATAGACGGTAATACAAAAAATTATATCTGTAAATAGGCTTGTTTGATATTTGTTCATATCATTATTGCATATGACAATTATGATATAAAAGCGTTATTAGTTGTTTTGGTTTTGGCGAATTAATTTTCAATGAGAGCATCTCGGCAGGCTGGAAGAATTCAATATACATAGTAATTAAGGGGTTTCATGTCATAACACGGTGGATTCTTTTTTGTTGTTTTAAATCATTTTCACAAAGTAGCATCCCTCAATTGATGGAAAAGGATTTTATTTAACTTACTGAAATCACATTCATGTTTACATCAAAAAGAAAAGTAATAACACCAAGCTGAATGATATATACAAGCTGCACCCCTTATTTACAGTAATTTTATAGTCCATAACGATGCGTTAACCAATAACAGGAGTCCTTTTATTCAGCTTAGAATTATTTACCGCTGTTAGCGTACATTTGATTGGTTTAAGATGCGAGTTGAAATCGAAATTATACAGCTACGCCGAAAAAAAAAATCAACAGAAGAAGAACAAAAGGTTTTCGCCCTGCGGAGGCGAAAACCTAATAAAAAAATCAACAGAAGAAGAACAATAGGTTTTCGCCAAGTTTAAATAAAATCTGTTCGATAGTTTTGATTTTCCTTCTTTGTCTATATAGTAAAATGGCGCTATTGTGAAATACGCTCTTAATGACCTTTTAAGCCGGTCTCCCAAACTGTTGATTTAAAAGAAAATAAAAAATATTTTCTTCAAAGAAAGCGTTGGTGGAAAAAATACCTTTTTTATGGTAAAATTCATGAAAATATTACAATGTGACAATTAGATAATATGATGACAATTAATTTAAGTAAAGTACCTCTTTTAAAAAATGAAAATACATGTAATACAATAAACACATTGTTTCTTAATGGCTTTCATTTTTCCAGGGCAAATATAATTATATTTAAATATGAAAATTCACAGTTCATTTTGTATTGTAAAATAGCGACTTTATTGCACAATAAATATCTAAAAACATTTTAAGGCCAAATGATTAAAAACTGTTATGTATCTTGTGGCATAGGTATTGATAGGTAGACATTTTTTAATTACATTATCGTATTCTGATACTAGTATGTTTGTAAATAATAATCATGATTTTTTTATTTGTATAGTCCCTCTATTGTAATGTTTAATTGTCCAAAAAATACCTTTTTATTGTAAAATACCATTTTATTCATAACATTTGGCACAATTTTTGCGCTCTCTGTCTCTTTCTCTCTCATTCTGTCTGTCTTTTGCTTATTACGATTTCTTATACAAAACGAAACTGGTTAGCTTTTAAATTTTGTAATTAAATCTCTCAGTCAATCTTGTATTTCAGTCCCGTATGGAAAAATTACAGACTATTGCATAGAATGGGAAAAAGATATTAAAGCAGGCGTTGGCTTCCCACTGTTAACAATGCATTACGAGGACATGATACAGGTAGACCATACATATAAAATTATTTAGTTGTATATGACTTAAACCGATGAAAGATATTAAACGAGTTTTAATGTGCGTTTTTGTAATGACATAATTGATTTCTTTTCATATAGCACTCTTAAAAGTAAGTGAAAAGAGGTCATCTTTATATATACATTTACATACATGCATATAAATCTGTATTTCCCACAACACCAAAGATTAATACAATACAAACTAATGAACAAATAGGACTGCAAACAGCAACGAAGAGAGAGAGAAAGAGAGGTAGTTATATACACAGTATTATAAAAAAAATAGTTTACAAGCATTTTCTTTATATACAATGATATAATGCAAATTGTGCTAACATGTGAAATTAACAAATGTAATATTTCATCATTTTCTTTCAGAATACGGAGAAAGAGTTCGACAGACTACTCGATTTCCTTGGTTTAAATCTTGAAAGTGAACTCAAAAGAGAAATTATTTTGGCAACCGGGTTTGAAAAGATGTCAAAATCGCACAATTTGTGTAACCTCTTGTCTAAGCGTGCTTTCAAGGAAGGGTACACGTACTTTAGAAAAGGTATATACATCACGTAGACGGCATATACTAGGGTCCAGTAAAAAGTTCTGTCACTAATGGCCATCCGAATTTTTAAAATTCTTTAATGACTTCAAT
This sequence comes from Solen grandis, assembly GCA_021229015.1. Lineage (NCBI taxonomy): Eukaryota > Metazoa > Mollusca > Bivalvia > Adapedonta > Solenidae > Solen > Solen grandis. The sequence continues at coordinate 23,700,001 of CM037784.1, forward strand.
TGTGTGTCCAAAATAGCTAACGATATACGTTTATTTCGTGCAAATTGCTTTCCACATGAAATATATGCAGTTTTATCACACACATATTAATAAGTAGCTCTATAACATTTAAAGAGACCTTTTCGATAATAAAATGACCATCTCAATAATCGGGCCAATAAAAACATCACTGTCGGACCGGGGCCGAAATTGATATTATTTAATAGCCTTGCTTTTCCTACAATTTCATTGGTTTAAGAATTATATAATAAAATTGTCATTAAATATGTGATTTGATACTGACCCGGTTATTTGTCCTCGGGAAGTCATATTGGCTCTCGGCCTGCGGCCTCGGCTCAATAACAGGGTCAATATCAAATCACTTATAGTATATAATAAAGACTGGCCAATTTACTTGTGACGAAAAGACTAAACTTAAACTATATTAAATGTCGCATTGGGATTGATAAAGATTCAAAGCAGATGCCATTTTAAATCGCAGTTTTTATGTGGGTTAAATTTTTAAAGCCGGGAAATAATTTGTCTAACACCTCTGTTACAAAGGTAAGCATCGCTTCTGTAAAATTTGTGATCGAACAGAATGCGCGATTGTCGGTGACAGATTTAGTCAGTAACACACAGTGTGCAATCAATTCTAGCAAGAAAAGATTAAAACAAAATGTTTTAATGGCCGGCTAATAATAAGCATACTGCCCCCCTCTTTTTCTCTTTTCTACTGTCTCTTTTCTCTTTTTTATTGTCTATGCATGGGACTTTCATATTACAAAAATGACCTCTCTTTATATTAGGCCTATTTATATATAGTGAGGCAGTTATTACTTTATCAATTTAAACATATTTATTCCCATATAATACATACATCAAATATTTCAAAATATTTACATAAACAAGGGGTAGGATTAGAACGAAAGCTTTAAGCTTATATAGTTCTTTTCCTAGAAACAAAGTAAGTGTTACCTTCTATGGCAAGATACATTTAAACTACATTTTTATGATTGAGTATACTAAATTAGAGAAAAAGAAAAATAACCAAATATCGATAACAATGAAACTGTGGACAAAATATCAATTTCTCTGCACGAGTTCCGTGTCTCACTATGCTAAAAAATATGAATCCCAATTCAGAAGCATTATGCATATATTTTATGTATCTTGAGGATGCATTGAAATTTAAACTTTGAATCCTGACAGCGAAAACATTACATCTAAGATGAAGAATGCACTGGTAAAAAAATCACTAGTGGTCGATTTTTTTTTAAAAAATGAAGAACTAAAAATAAACTAAAACTAAAATAAAAAAAAAATCGACCTCTCCATATATTATTCATGCATAGATAGGTCGATTTTTTAAGTTTTTATTTATTATCATTTTTTTTTTTTTTTTTGGTTTATGTTTATCAAAAGGAAGCAAATACAAATTAACAAAAGCAAACTATTGGATGTATAAAACTAGTTCTTAAAACAAACTATAAAAAATATAACAATAAGAATTAAAAAAACAGGTCCAGCTGGTATCGAACTCATGACTCATGATAGAAAAAAAAAGTACTGGTCGACGCTCTTACCGATTGAGCTTATTCCACAAGCCTGAAACGAGCGTAAAAATAAGGCTATTTATAGGTAATCAAAACAGCATCACTACACAGACATTTTACTACTGTATTAACTACACTTTATATTACGGTTACATATTTACAAGATAAACATTACGCATTACTTATCCCACCCGTCAAGTAATACTTTATCTATTATGTATAATTGCAAGCTCAATAGAGAAGACATGAAATGTGCAATGTCCAGACCGACGAGCGAAGCGATAAGTAGGTCATGGCCTATATGTATAAAACATATTTAAAATACAAACATCTAATGACTAATAACTTATTAAATATGATCAATTACAATGGAAACTATATAAAACAAAAACAATCACGTATTTGAAAACCCTAAACAATCACATAAAAAATATCAGTCACTGAAAACTATTACTATCACAGCTTTACATTCGACTGCAATGCTAATTTTGCACATGCGCTAACGGAAGTGTAAACCCATTTTAATTGGACATACTAAAATAGTCCGGTTATTTCTAACATGCACATGTTTGAGTCACAGAAAATGACAGGTAAGAAGCAATGGAAACGAAAAGAGGTCCCTGTATTGCCAAGAGAACATAAGTTAGAAAAAATGTACGCAATTTTCTTAATTTCTAGTGGGTCAGTCGATCAGGTGCCTTGTCCTTATAGTCATACAGTCCCCAGATGATTCTACAAGAACTCTGTATGAAGAAAGTGAGAGTTTTACAATAAGAAACTGCCGAGCAAAAGCTGCCCAGGGATCCATCTTATACACGGCAACACCTCCTCTCACAAATGGGAGGTTGTTCCTTTTTTAGGTAGAAATTGTTAACTATTCACCTGATATGAATCCTTTTAATCTGCTTTTTCGCAATTGGATAAAAAGGTTACAAAAACGTGTTTTGGTAAAGAGGAATACTCAATTTGATAAAACGTAGTACTTAAGAAATTCGAACCCCATTGACAGAACTTTTTACACGACCCTCGTAACTTTGGAATACCGTAATGTAATTTTTAATTTAGCAACGACAAAGAGCTTTTAATGGTCGCCTGCATTTTCTAGTGTCAAAGGTGTGAATATGCGATCTGTCTTCTTTTGATTTTGTATTTGCTAAAGGCTGTATCTTTAAAATGAAAAACAATATTGGTAGGTTGGGTGGATGGATAAATAGATGATTATTCTATGGCATACCATTTTGTTGACGGTTGTATACAAACTGTTTTAATCCATTTAAACAGGCCAAGTTGGCGACTGGAGAAACTGGTTTACAGATGACCAAAATGCCACGTTTGACGATACCTGGAACTCGGAAACAGCAGGACTTGGTTTTTCATTTAAATATGAATAACTGTCGAATGTAAACATTTCACTGCATCCAATGTATTTATATCTCAGATATTGAAGCCACATTAGATTCAGTACATGGAATGTATGCTTTATTCTCTCTCAGAAGTTTGTGTTTTAAACGTATTCAATTCACTCTGAAGTGTATATCATACCTTATGTGAAGCAAAAGAAGTTGCAACTTAGTTTAATTTAATTACATGTATTAAAATAGGGTTCAACTTGATTCTCTTACGTCATTTTGGGGAAAAAGTGTTTGCCATCTCGACGTTGATCAAGTATTTTGCGCCTTAGAAAGTTGTTAATAAGTACTGCAAGTGTGGACTCCAACTCTCAAACCTTGAATTAAGGGTCACTGAACATTACACTGAATGTCTGAATGGCATAATATGCAACACCACTTTTGCATCATATCACAAACAAAAAGTTTCTTAAAAAAAGATATACGGCCGTGTTGAATTAATTATATTTAGTGTTTATTCTGCATCTTGATAAGAGGACATTTGACCCAAGTATTGTAAATGTCTTTTAAGCGTTCAAAGTATATAGAGCGGATATGAAATTGCTGACGATCGGACAGACGAACCACCAGTTCACAACATAATACGTCCCTTAAGGTAATACACCTGGATGGGTGTTTCTCGGAACATTTGTGTCATCTGCATTCCAGCAGTTGTCAGAGAAAAGGGTGAACAACATTTTACTTATCACTAAACAAAACAAGTTTGGAGTACATCCACCAAATAGTATTGGAGTTATGCTTTGATACATCACGTCTTAACGAATGTGCGATTTCCAGGATTAGAAGGGGTTTGAAGGTTTCAAATCCGACATGTGTTTTTCATCCATTACATGTTCTTTGTATAGTTAAGGGGTTACAGCAGATTTTGATTTTGGTAAAAAAAATATTGAATTTCTCATTTATTGTAAGTAGAATGATGGAAGAAAGCCCAAATTTTAAGATTCATGTGTTAAGAATATAATCAAAAGTATATTTGCCAAATTTTGAAGATACAAAAAGTCACATTTAGTGTTTTTATGATAATTTGGCTAAAATTCAATAGTTCTGGTGAGGTATGTATTTTTTACATTTTCAGAAAGCATTTATATCAGAGAAAAGAAATAAAGGAAATTTCCGTTGATTTTTTTTATTTAGAAAAATATATATAAACATTCACAATTTTGGGATAATTTTTGCATACATTTTGGTCCGGCCACAAATGAGATTTTATACTCGTTTTGTATTTTCGATGCATACTTGACATTATTTTTTTCTGTAACTTATAGATACATTATAAGTTATAAATAGTGATATTTTAAAAATTGATATTTGGTGACCCCCAAATTTTAATTTCTTTTAGTTAAAGTCTGAAGTACTTATATGCATTTTTTAAAATCTGTCCGTTACGCTCAAACGCCTTTAAATCAGTTTTTTTTTAATATTAAGGCATGTATCAATATATTTCTGTCGAAATATCGAGGTTATAGGAATGTACATACAAAGCGAACAAGCTGATCTCTTTTCCGGAGGAATACTTTCGATTTTTAAGTCGAACAATCAAAACACAGTATACAGTATTCATCAGTTGTTAGTGACCTTCACATTTAAGTTTAGTCAGGAAGTTCAAGTGAAAACAAAACGGCCGACGGCCGAAAAAAAACAACCAAAAAGACTACCCTATTTTCGTGCTTATTAAAGGCAATGTAAATACTAAGGTTTTTTCTACATCAATAACCAAAAAATGATAAGATTATTTAATCAACGGTTCTTTAAAGTTAAAGATTATTTTTGTTAATTAACAACATTTTTAATATTAAACGTTTGATAGGTAAACATTTATTACGTAAGAGAGAAAAATTATCTTGAAGTTCCTAATGAACAGCTGAAATTAAATGTAACGTTACTTAAACGTAAAATATTAAAATGATATTTTGCTTTCGTCCCAATAAATCTATATAAAATTTATAAAAAAAATATTTATTGGTATGCACAATGACAGTGACGCATGTACCAATATATATATATATATATATATATATATATATATATATATATATATATATATTACCAGATTCTGGGTTATGGGTCCATTTGATAAACTGTATATCAACATCTGCGTATCGTACATATCGTTTTTACTGGTGTAACAATTTAACATTCCAATCTAAAAATGACCCCATGTTATTTGATCATTTCTTTCAAATTTTTAATGTTAAAGCAGGCTTATATTAATTTAAGTTTCAACTAACGCTCTACAAGTTTGATAATTCATTTTGTCTAATTTTCCTAAGCATTCATACGGTCCATGCCACGACATACCAAAGTCATAAAATGGTACTGGTACAGCTCCCTTTATAACATATAAGGGTAGTTTCAAAACTGGAGATATTGATCGTGCCACATGTCTACGGCGTGATACTGCAGTGGGGCAGCACTATACCTGCCTCTCCGAATGACTGAAATAATATCGCTGTGACGTTAACCCCAACAAACAAACATTTATGTGGTGTAGGCCTAATGTTTATATTTTAACTAACCGTTAAAATGACCCTCATTTTTGTATATAACGATATATACGATACATATAACGACGGCAAATTTTACGGATTTTTTGCTTGCTTGATTGTCTTTCACGTCTGACCTACATTTTAGTTATCTGGTGATTTTGACCTGCTGCCTCACTTTAATATCACGTCGCAGACAATGGCACGCCATATTATCTTGACCCCCACCCCCCTACCTACACTACTCCGGGCAAATTAGTCACGGAACTGCCCTTATATGCTGAGCGCCAAACAAGAGATATATACCAGTATTGTTTTTAACTACTTCGGCAAGTCGCGACTGGGGATGAAACAATTCGTCCAACGAGACTGGGTGATGATCAGTTTTCAACAACTGTTTTGATCCAAACATTTTATATCACATATCTTGACGGGGTCACTTTTTTATGTTTAACAGTCATGGTCAATTCTTATAATTCTTGACAAATCATTCCTGGAAAGAACCGATTGGAAGTTTGGTAAAAAACCTGGTTCTTTATAAAATATGTTCAAAACGTGCTAATCTGCCGTCAAAGATGGCCCCTGTCCGATTATGAAATTAACAAAATAAACACTTTCAAGAACCTAATTCTAGAAAGATCTTGACGAAGTTTTCTTCTTTTTTCTTTTTTTTTTGTAAGTCGCGCTAATCCTTCAAATGCATATAATACAATGAAATATTAATTGCACTTACATGTAATCAATTTTAAAATGTCACCAGGTCCAATTCAAAATTTTGTTACTTAAGGATTGAAAAAAATTCTAATAGAGGTGATCCCAGCAATCCCAGTTTCCTAGTAAGTTTACAATATAAAATTTGTTCCGATCTACCAAAAATAATAATGGTATTCTAATCGGATGATTGCTTCAATTCTTATTTTCAAGAACAAACGGAACACTCTTTAGTATGATCTACTTATGTCCCCTGCCACCCCTGCCAATTTGCACAAGTCTGCTGATACACCCAATCACATGACCAATATATAGCTGTATTTTAATTCTGATTGGCTGGAATTTGGATAAAAACTGCTGCTGCAATCTTAATGAGACGTGACTCACTGCTAGACTCATGGTCGACGAATTTCGCTCTTTCGGAGTGAAAGATGTATGATGTTATTTATTAATATGATAGATTCTATCTGATATGCTAAATATAATCAAGCAAGTTTTCGATAATAATATATGAATAAGAAGATTCAGCTTTGTACTCAATCAATCATTCACAAATGGAATAAACACAAAAAATACTAACGTTACAAAGCCATACGATCCATTCACACAATATTAATACACATAAATTGATGAAGGTGAGAACGAAATTATACGTCATCTTTGATGACATATATGAGGTCGCCTAATGTATGATAAAATAAGTAATATGTACCTATAATACAAGATTATATCAACATATCAGTTAACATTCAAAATGAATGTAAACCTGAAAATACATTAATTCTAAGTATGAATATTTACGAATGAGAGTACATGTTACATACAATATTACAATACTATTTTGTGTATTACGGGTACTTGCATTGTAATCATTGTAAATGAAATATAATAAAAAAAATATTTAAAAAATAACGATAAACTTGTACAATACGATGACATTTTAATTATTACAAACAATTCAAAACTGCTGTACTCCTTCACAGGATACAATATCGAGTGCTGGATGAAGTACCGGGTTAGAATTATGAACTGTTAGTAGAAATTGTTATGGACACTTTCAACCAATCAAATCGCTCTCATCCGATACGAAATTACAATGATTGGACAAATACGTTTTATGTACAACGCACGGGACAATGACGTTGACGGCACACATAACACGTGCACTGAAATGAAATGATGGAACACGAAATCACGTGACATAAGTACCTGTCTACATAAATATATTTAAATGTCATCAAATAATACAATAGTTCAGGTAAGAATAATTTAATGGATAATTTCCCTTTTAAAGAAATGAACCAGAACAATGTCCTAAGGACGTGATTTAAACCTGCCCCCAAGATAACATCACACGATTTTCTGTCAACTCGAACTGGACAGAGTGAAACCCATTTAGAACGAAATGGTTGGAGTATTTCCGCGGGACGCGATGTGACAAGAAAGGCCGACTTCACCAGGTACAACTACTCATTGTTTAGTATATATATACCTGTTAGATTTTATCAATACAAATGTAGATCTACTTGGAATTATTTGAACTAGTCTACTACTGTTCAGGTCAAGGTGACCTATAGCTTAATTGATTTTAACAGTAATTACAAAGATGTATAGTCAGCTATCAGTTGTTAAATTTTCTTCAAGATACATGTATACAAATTTAACATTATATTTATTCAGATAGAGGAGAAAATTGAGAAAAGTAAATTTAGTAGGGTGTGCCTGGACTTTTCCACGGCTCCTTATTGACGAAACGCGGCGTCAGTATGGAATAGGTTTTATTTTTGCCAATGGAGCCGCATAATCAAAACAGGGAGTAGTCCTATAAATAAGCCTTCACATATCATAATTCCCCTTCAACATTTAATATTATGATTTAACCGTTTTTAACATTTTTACTTTCAACAGATATGCGAAGTCTTATGCCTTCCCATAGAGGTCCATGTAGCAAAACATTAAATTAAGTGACAAAATAACTTTCATATATAGAAAACAAACACAAAAACATATTTATTGATCTCATTAAAGTTTGAAATATTACCATTATATTGTCAAAGAATCCTTTTGTAGTTGACACATCAATTGATGTAGTCATTTGTCCACCATCTTGCTGTGTAAATCAGTGTTATGTAAAATATACGGAATAGCCGAAAATATTTAGACGAAATAAATAATGTCAAATTAACGATGTTGAGTGGGGCAATTCTCATTCACTGATATATTATCATCTGTCATATCGCTCACTACACGATATAAATGTTTCCAACATTGGAAATGTTTATTTTAGACTTAAAACACGATATAGTTTACAAGACAAACTTCATCTACCCAAAATTCGTGTTCCCAGTTTAACCCTGATTGTACACATTTTTTTCGGAACACTCAGTGTTGTTTGTACGTAATGGAGGATATAAACGCAAAAAAGGAAAATGAAGTTTTTATTTTTAATAAAGTATTTCACCCTCTGAATGTCTATGTATAAAAATTACCTCAACTAACATGGTAAATTATTATGTCTGCTATAAGTTTATTGTGTTTTCATAGTGAATTGCCATTTTTTATGCCTATGAGAAATGAAAATGTAGCGCGTTAGAATTCACGCGGAGTTTGCTAGATCAATGTATACGGCGAGCCATAAGACATAGCGTATCAAGGAAATGTCAAAATAGTAAAATCGATACGCTATGGCTTATTTATAGGACTAAACAGGGAGCAGCTACTGTTATTATTGTAAAATAAAAACATGTAATATGTATAAAAGAAACACTTTATAATTCAATTACTTGCATTAACTGCTTAAGAAATAAATAACAAGATTCAAAATATGCAAGTCTTCAATCCTTATGAAGAAAAATCTGGACACATATACTGTGTATCTGATGACTTCTCCATAAATTCATAGGCAACGGGTTTTAAATTTGGTTAACGTACCTTGCAAGTAACCCGATTCATTAAAGCCCAGAATTTATTTTTTCAAATATGTTTTGAGATCTTAAACTATTCATTATTCAAATACAATCCGTCAACTCGAAAACTCATTGAAAAAGCAGTTTAATATAAATATTACAGCATAATGTAGAATGTGTAAAAACACACAAACACTATACATATGGCCGTAGCTGACATGTCCAATTTACGGCCCCAGGCCCAATCTGCGGTCCCAGTATGTTTAGTGCTTGAAATCGATAAGTTTTTATGTTATTTTTGGACATTTTCTGTATGGTTTTGCTTTAAGTCGTGCTTCAAAAACATGCGCGGCGTCTTTGGTGCTTGGTATCAAAATTTGTCTTGTAGTTATGTATAGTAAGGTCTTTACATGGTGAGCACACAAACACACACACGTGCGCGTTTTATATACATATTATTTAAACGTATCAGTTTAAAGTAATAAAAGCAACATACGAAACTGCTGCCAACAGTGGGTGTTACTCAAAACTGATGATAGACTAGGTGAGCGCGTGTGTTATTACCACAGGGGTTTGAAATTCTATCAATAAATCAGTATAGTATAGAAAAAGATAAGCCCCGTATAAAATAAAATAAATAAAAAAAAAAAAACGCACATAAGAAGAGCAACGCCTTTTCGCTACCCATCCAACGTTTAGTGAGCCTACTCGAAAAAGAATATTAAAATGCACCCAAAACAATCGATGGTATTTTAAATCACACCATTTTTCAATAATAAATTAACACTTTTCGAGCATAACACAAAAACTATAAGAGGTATCGACATGGAACTTCATAGGTTGATAGATCTCATTGAGGAGAAGTGCAGTGTACAAGAACCGCAACTCTGTTTTGCATACTTTTGGAATTATTGCCCTTTGTTATTTTTCATACTTAAATTTTGTCCGAAGCATAGCACAAAAACTATAAGAGTTATCGACATGAAAGTACGTAGATAGATAGATCTTAATGAGGAGAAGTGCATTGTACAAGAACCCAACTCTGTTTTGCATAATTTTGGAGTTATTGCCTTTTTATTTTTCATACTTAAATTTGTCCAAAGCATAGCACAAAAAGTATAAGAGGTATCATTATGAAACTTCACAGGTAGATAGATCTCAATGAGGAGAAGTGCAGTGTACAAGAAAATTTTGCATAATTTTGGAGTAATTGTCCTTTGTTATTTTTCATACTTAAATTTTCCGGAAAAACTTAAGAGGTATCAACATGTAATTTCATAGGTAGAAGATTTCAATGAGTGAAGTGCAGTGTACAAGAACCACAATTTTAATTGGTTTTTCCCTTTTTTTTTTTTTGGGGACATCTTTCGCTTATTTTTTTTATTATTTTTTTTAAGTTTATTACCAATGCATTTACAATACAGAACAGAATACAAATGAAATGGACTGAAATAGTCTATGATCATTTTCAAATAAATACATGCATAAATCAATATCACAGATCATGGCGGACATATTTTTTTTCATAATGCCGGAAATAAATAAGTAAGCATATATGAGAACAGACATGTTTATATTTAAAAGGAAATCAGTAATAAACATATAACCCAATGTTTTCACTTTGTATTATATATATATACATATATATATATACATACATACATATATATATGGCCTGCGTTTTCTTTTCGGTGACAATGGTGCCAAAGTAATATGCGGTTGTATTACATCACCCTTAGTGATAGTTCTAATTTGTTACCAATTATTCGTTACAAATAAAATAAAGGCCAAGTTCGACTGTGTGTATAATTCATAAATATTTTACTTATTTATGGCCCCTTTTCGACTTAGAATTTGCTAACCGATAATGTTTCATAATCTGTGTCATGTGAATTTGCTAACCGATAATGTTTCATAATCTGTGTCATGTCAACTTGTATGGGTATTAAATCTCTAGTCTTAATCAATTGTATTGTTTCATATTCATGTTATCGTGTTTCCACTCACTTAATATTGTACATTGGTTTTCTTTACATTATAGGTGGCACATGTAATTAAAAACACATTATAAAATGGCTGTGAGAAAAACACTACCGAAGTCCGATATACCTGACGAAGATTTACAACTGATGTGCCCCATTTGTCTTGAAACATTCATAGATCCGAGATCACTCTGCTGTTCGCACTCTTTTTGTTTGCTTTGCATCCAAACTCACGTTATGGAGCTACAAAAACACGGCCATCTTCAACATGGAATTGAATGTCCTCTGTGTAGGCATGTACACAAGAGAGGAAACCAACGCCTCTCCGTGGAGAAGTTTTGTGAAAGTCTTCCCAAGAACCAACATTTAGTTTCAGCCATTGCAAGCAACCATGGAAATAGGTCGAACATGGGAGATATGATACTTTGTCAACCTTGTAAAAAGATGAGAAACTCAAAAACAGCAACTGTGTATTGTCCGCAATGTCGAGAATTTCAGTGTCATTCCTGTATCGGGGTGCATAACTCTTTCAAAGCCTTGAACGGTCACACGTGGATTACGTTAAAGCCCGGAACCAGTGAAGTCATCTACACATCAATAGGAAAGTTAACTCATTGTGAGATTCATGGAGTCCCTATAAAGTATCTGTGTACCAAAGAAAGTAAATTTTGTTGTACAGAATGTTTTCTCGATGGCCATAGGTACTGTGAAAATGTAATCAAAATAGACGACGTAAAGGTTAAAACCAAACACATTCTTGGTGTATCACAACGGCTCAGGGATGTGCAATCAAATTTGAAGAGAGATGTTGAGGTTTTTGATGGCCACGCATTGCAGTTAAATGACGAAGTTGAGAAGATCAGAAAATATTTTCTGAGAATGAAGTCAAGATTAAGTGAAGCTATTGATAAACAAGAGATTCAGATTCTGGCAGAAGTTCGCGCACGACAAACTCTTCTGTTAATGCTCTAAGTAAACAAAGAAAAGAATCGCTTTCCCTGCTGAAAAACACAGAAGAAATCATAGATGTAAATGAAACATTATTAGAATGCGGAACAGGAAAGGAACTAACGGTTCTCAAGTTTAAAGCTGAAGAAATCATTAATACATACAACAGAAAATCTGAAAATAAAAACAATCCTATCGACGCACCAAAGCTTAGCATAAAAGAGAGTAAGGAATTAGAAGATATCATGTCTGGAAATGTTCCGCTCTTTCTATACAAGACAACGCAGGTGATTTCAGATCCGAAAATACAGAGACAGTGATTTTAGATCAGTCAGGTGAAGATCTGGCCGGTTATGCGGAGTATAGTGAAAATGAATATAATGAGGTAAATGACTGGTTTGATGAAAGTCAGGAGATTGCAGAGAGTTTTAAAAACTTCACACTTGCGAAACACCAGAAAAAGAACAAGACAAAATACAGGAAAAACAAACAAGTCAAATAAATGTAACAGAACATGAGAGATAAAAACCAACAAAATGAATGAAGGTTTTGTTTACAAACAAAAACAAAGGTCAAGCTGTGATTTTAATCAGGAAGTGTATACTAAAATGTAAAAATGCATTTTAAATCATTGATCATTGAGGTGATGTGTTTTAACAATTGTCAAATACGACAAATATTGGTCATATACAGTTCAAATACAGGTAATACAAAAAAAGGATGAAAGCTTATTGAGATTTTCTCCTGTTTGTGACAATTCTGTGTGCTTACGGATAACAATATAATGGTGTTGATTATATTCTTACTTAGTCAAGATTGATAAGCAATAAAAATATATTAAAACAGTTTTGCCAGGAGGTTCTAATAAGGAAAAAAAGATTAATGAAAAACAAAGGGTCTTTTTTTAGCACAGAAAGAGAGAGAGAATGGGAGAGAGAGAGATGTTTGGTGATTGATGATGAAGTATAGAAAAAGTTAATAGACTGTTTATCACCATCATCAAACAAAAATCCCACTGGTAAAATAAATGTTTTGTACTTATTCAGTGCTTTGAAATAACATACTTAGTTGCAAAAGAAAGTGTGCACTCTACTTTTTTTTCATCCTAGTTGCAGCTTTTGCCTTTGATACATGCCGTTTGGGAGTTTACAATGAATTCCCTAAAATATGAATATCGGTACTTTCGAAATCACAAATGTACATCATACTTGTCATATGAAA
>CM037784.1:23713295-23763295 GCA_021229015.1 Solen grandis
CCCAAAAACATTTTAAAAAACTTAAAGTCAATCCCAGAATGGTTTTGAGATACAAACTAGTATAGTTGCACCAAAATTTTTAACCAAATTTTCTATTGCATGCAAAACTTTAACCAAAATTTCTAATTTTAAAAAGGGGCCCTAATTCATATTAAATTCAGTCAAGAGTTATCTACCTTGGTTGTCTGATGCCCCTGATCATATTTATAAACTTTCAAGTCAATACCATAAATGGTTATTGAGATAAAGGTTGATACTAACTTGCACGCAAAACTTTAACCAAAAGCTGCAAAGCCAACGCCGACGCTGACGCCAGGGTGACTACAATCCCTCTTTATTCTACAAATAGTGGAGCTAAATATGGTAAAATAGTCTTTTAAAGGGGTTTTGGGTATTTAACAATTTATTGAAATCATGTCTTAAATATTTTGAGTAAAAGAATTACTCAACATGTTGGTTTGTTTGCTGAAAGCTATTATTTGTTCTTAACAATAATGAACAGCAATTAAATATTTAAAGGTTTTAAATATTAAAAGCTTCCTTATTTAAAAAAAAAAAATAGAGACCCTTTTTAATGCTAAATCCCTTAGAAAAGACTGTGTCCCTAAGTCCGAAACTGCAGTGCAGGGTAAATTTTGTTTACATTTTCTTATACTGGTAAATATTCTTAACTTGACCTATTTTACACAGTTTTTTATGCCCCCCTTCGAAGAAGGGGGGGGTTATTGCTTTGCTCATGTCGGTCGGTAGGTCGGTCTGTCGTCGGTCTGTCGGTAGACCAGACCTTGTCCAAGTGATAACTTAAGTTCTATTTGACTATTAAGTCTCAAACTTCATGTGGTTGTTGCTTATGATTAGTAGATGACCCCTATCAATTTTGGTGTCAATACCTCAAAGGTCAAGGTCGAGATATTTTTCAGGATGATGTATCATTTTCTTTCATTAATGTGGATGTTTGTGCTTATGGCTAGCAAGGCTGATTTGTTAATTTTTTAGCTCACCTGAGCACTTGTGCTCGGGTGCGCTTTTTGTGATCGCTTTTGTCCGTCGTGTGTCGTGCGTCGTCAGGCGTCCGTCGTCACACTTGCTTGTGAACACTCTAGAGGCCACAGTTTTGGCCCAATCTTCATGAAACTTGGTCAGGATGTTTGTCTACATGATATCTCGGATCATTTTGAAATTAGGTCATGTGGGGTAAAAAACTAGGTCACCAGGTCAAATTCTGGAAAAACCTTGTGAACACTCTAGAGGCCACAGTTTTAGCCAAATCTTCAATAGATTTGGTCAGGATGTTTGTATAAATGATATATTGGATGGTTCGATAATTTAAGTCCCGTTGGGTCAAAAACTAGGTCACCAGGTCAAATCTTAGAAAAATCCTGTGAAACATTTTTGAGGCCACATTTTTGGTACAATCTTCATGAAACTTTGCTAGAATGTTTGTCTTTATGCTATGTTGGATGAGTTTGAAATTGGGTCATTTTGGGGTCAAAAACTAAGTCACTAGGTCAAATCTTAGAAAAACCTTGTTAACACTAGAGGCAACAGTTTTGGCCCAGTCTTCATGAAATTTGGTCAGGATGTTCGTTACAATCTTTGAGAGTTTAAAATTATGTCACTTAGGGTTAACAACAGGTCCCCAGTCAAATCTTAGAAAAACCTTGTGAACACATTAGAGATTACAGTTTTAGACTAACCTTAATGTAACTTGGTCAGAATGTTTGTTTACATCAAATCTCGGATGAATTCAAAACGGGAAACCCATAGGGTAAAAAATGTAGGTCACCAGGGCAAATTTTAGAAAAATCTTGTGAACACACTAGAGGCCAACATTTTTTCCCCAGTCTTCATTTAACTTGATATGAATGATGACTGCATGAATTTCCAGTTGAGTGCAAATTCAGGTAGGATCAAAATGTAGGCCACTTAGTCAAATGTTAGAAAAATACTTAAGATGCCAGATTTTTTTGTCATTTTGCCTAACACAGCCATCTTAATCAGGTGAGGACACATGGCCATCTTGGCCCTCTTGTATAATAAACCTAGGCACTAAGTCTTTAAAGTTTTTTTTGTTTATAACTGACAATCTTCTTTCACTTAAACCTTTGTGGACTTGTGTAAATATTTCTCCAGCCCATTTATTTCAGTAATTTATTTAGTTCCACATTTTTGCACATTTATTTTCATCAAATTTGAAGTTTGAGAATTTTTTGTGACAAGCCAACATTATGAAGGCAAACTCCTTGCATGTAATATAGCTATATACATTATGGCATTGAGGGGGGCATAAAATGTTTCACAAACATTTCTTGTTCTCTACTCATTAATCTAATATTTTCTGGGCTTATAAACTAACCAAAACAATATGGGTAACATACCTTTTTTTGACAAAATTACATGGAGTATACAGGCACCACTTTTGTCTGTACCATTCTTTGGGAGTGGTGAAGGTACCATCCAATGACCAAACAGGCTCCCTCTGAACCATCACAGTTTCAAGGTCAAGAGGGAAATTGAAACCATCCTGCATGACCGCCAAACCACTGAAAATAGAATTGTAAAAAGGTAAAGGTGAAGTGTTTGTTTTTTAAAAGTGTCACCCCTATTGAAAGGGGCCCGCCAGTTTTGATTATGAGACACCTCTTTGCTTTCCCAAAATTACCCCCTGGTTTCCTCCTATATGCCAGGCACCCGGAGTAACCATTATTTAACAAACTGGCTTGCTGGGGGTTGAACCTTTATGGGGCCAAATTACTGGGTTAACAATTCCCCCCTGTTTCTTATGTACAATGTGCACCCTGCACAGAGAATTATGCTGAAGAAGGTAAAAAAATTTCCTTTAAAAAAGGGAAGGCTTTTCCCAATTTATCATTGGCAAGTTTGTCCAAAGCATAGTTGCTTAACCACCAGCTTTTTTAGTTCAAGTCTTACTCCAGTATTAATCAAGTACCATCAAATAGGTAAAAATATATTTGCTTTCTAGAAAAAATGCTTACAAGTGTTGTTTTTAAAAACTCAGTCTGTTTTGTTCTGTGAAGACAGATAGTAATAATTGGGATAATAATAATAAGTGTTTTCCAGTTATGCATTTTGTTAAAAATCAAAGCAGACTGATCACAGTGGCTCAAAGTTTGGGGCAAATTATTTTGATATGAAACTTAGGCCCTTGTGTTTCTGATTGGTTGTTTCTTCCCCAATTAATTTAAACCCATATAATTATGTACACAAAGGAATAATCCCAACTAATCTGTAAATGCAACAAGTCCGAAATGTTACCAGAACAATAATATGGGAAATGCAACGAGTAAAATAGTTTTTTACAATTCTACAATGGTTCTTTCTGAGCAAATTATTTATGTAAACTTTACATCCTCGCAAATCAAACAAAGTCCCAGAAAAAAAATTAACTAGAAAAACATTTGCATATTTTCAGTGTTTTCCATAATGCACTTAACTGTCCATTTTAGACCCCCATTTTTCTTATAATATGTGCCATTGTCCCTCATTCATTATGTTTACTATGTACCTATCCAGCATTAATTACATAGGGTAATTTAATAATAATTTTTCAATGAAATGTTTAAATAAATTGATATCATACACTAAAGTCTTTATCATACTAAAACCAACCTACCTTCCAACTTGATCCTATATTAGTCACTATCAACATAAAGAAGTCATTTTTTCTCTCTGACGTTCCTTGTCCAATTAACTGACCTGTGGGTAAGAAAAGGCGGGAAACCTGCATGCTTTTCAAACCAGGTAACTCCAGCTAAATAATGTTTGTTAATGAATCAAAGTGCTGAGAGAACAAAACTTTAATAATAATGTAATGATTTCAGATTTATTTTGTATAATACACTAATATTAAATTTTCAAGCTCCATGCAGATAAATAAAACCCAATGTAAATGAACCAGCTTTGACTAGTGTAAACAGTTGTAACAAGAAATATCAACTTAAAATTTGTTTTAATGGAAACAGTACATTACCTCTTCTTCTCCCTCTTTCTCTATATCCTACCGTTGGTAAAATTTACATAAATATATATGTATTTAAATCAAAAGGAAGCAAATATATAAACAAAAAACTTTCATCTTTTTATTCATGTATGGTAACTTATTTTTAAACTCCCAAATGGATAGATCAGGGGCATTTTTTGTTTTGTCCTGTCTGTCTGCAGATAACTTTTAACATTGGCCATAACTTGACAACATTACATGATATTGACTTGAAACTCCACCTGAGAGCACAATGTGCTCAAGGTGAGCTATTTTGATCACCTTGCATCAATCATCAAAATTTGCTTTAAACAACATCTCTGAAACCAATGGTTAGAAGTTGATTACACTTGGCATGAATGATACTTGGGTGGCCCTCCACAATACAAATGTAGTTGCTAAAATAAATTTGATCCTTGCAGACCTGTGGGTGCCATCGCAACTAACAGAATTTTATTTTAAAAACTTCAAAAATCTCCTCCAATGATCAAAATTTCATTTCATTTGGCACAAAATGTCACCTCATAACCCTCTACCATAATTGCTAAAATAAAGTTGATTCCTTAAAAACTGAAGCCCCTAGGGATCAGCTAGTTTCCTAATATACGCCATATAGAAAAATTTCAAAATTCTTCTTCTATGAAACCAAATGGCAACTATCTAATTATATTCAGCAAAATGTCCACTCATTATTGCTAAAATAAAGTTGATCTCTTGAAAATGAGGCCCCTAGGGGTTCAGCTAGTTTCCTTATATAGCTCTTTATAGAAAATGGCCAGAATTTAATATACCATTTAACAAAAATGGTCAGTTCATGGCTGTCTACCATAACTGCTAAAATAAAGTTGATCCCTTGAAAAATGAGGCCACAAGGGTGTTGGCTAGTTTCCTCATATATAGAAGATTTCAAATACTTCTTCTATGAAATCAATGGGTAGAATTTAATTCCTTTTGGCGTTATAGTTGATTTAATGGCTATCTGCCATAGTTGATTCCTTGAAAAATGAGGCCCCTAGGGGTTTACTAGTTTCCTTATATACTCTATATCTAAAAATCTTCTTCTTTGAAACCAAATGGTAGAAATTAACCCTTTACTTCATATAGACTCATTTTGATGCATTGGTAAACAGGAACTGTCTGATCAGGGTCTGCTCTGTTTGCTCATACAATATTGTACCTCATTTTCTACACAGTCAACTGTGGCAAAGCAAAATACATCATTTCATAAAGCATTTAAAGATCAGTCAATTAAATTTTCATGAAGTCATAAATTTGTACATGAATATTCATTAGGTAAAGAGATAATTTGTTTTTGGGACAAACGGTCACCTCAATGCCTAAAATAAAGCTGACCCATGAATAGCTAGTCCTCCAGATGATTGATTTGCGCAAGAATTCTTTGTATCTGAAACTTGAATATGGTTTCTGCGGAAGTATCAAACAAGCATAAAAATAAAGTGACATGAATGGTTTTTAAATAAGCTTATGTACTCTGGTGAGCGATTTAGGGCCATCAATGACCCTCTTGTTGGTACTAGTGCTCAAGTGAACTTATCATACGTCCTTATTTAATAGGCTGGACAAATTGTTAGTTTTTCATTGTCTTAAATTTTTTTCACAAGTTTACCTATTGACAATGTACTATTTTGGCCTCAACCTTTACCTTAAAGAGACATTTTTGATGCCTTGGCAAACAAAGTAGACTGAGGCTTTCCTCTGTTTGCTCATTCATCGCTTAAATTCATGGCAATTTGCATTAAAAAATAAAAATCCATCGTTATGTACAGTTTTAAGTCCAGTTAATTAATGTTCATCTAGTCATAAACTCATGAGATAAAAGGTTAACATACTTATTTATTTGTTTGTTAAAACCCTTCCTTGTGATTCTGACAACAAGAGCCTGGTCTTGTATATACAGTTTGCCTGAAGTCTGTTGGTTTGGTCTGGACAGTGATGCCAGGCCACAACACCTGGTGGACCACATGGCTGGCTGCTGATGGAGGCACTGACTGGGGCCTACCAATGTCCATACAACTGGTCAGTAACATTCCTGAACCACCATCAATATGTTGAGTGCTAACTCTTCCTCCCTCATCTGAATAACAGACAGGCTAGTGTTGAAAAGTGTGGAAGTCTAGGAAATCAGGGCTACAAGTTTGACACATATTGAGCACATAGTGGGCATTGTATCTTGTCAGTTCTATTAATAATTCAGGGATTGCCAGGCTCATTGGGTGTTTGAACCTTGTACTAATTGCATCCTTTGTTCAGTGAGGAGTTGATTTATCAGAGTTCATACTATGATTTTGACCTCAGCCATCTCCATATAGCCATTAATATAACATGCCTGAGTCTCTGAAAACATAGTATTGTGTAGGAAATTGCCCCATTCTGTTATCTCTTTACTTAACTTGAGTATATTTATTAGCAACCTACAGATTGAATATCAGTTTTGGGACTTTAGGATTGTACTGTTTTGTCTGCCTGTACATGTATGTGTATGTAGAACTGACATTATGGAAGCTTGTCACAATTGTTCTCCATTCCTTACAGGAGTGTTTCATCTGTATGCTTGAGTGTATACTTCAGATTCAAGAGGTTATGGGTTTGATCCTATGCCAAGACTTGTCTGCCAAGTGTCAGGATAATATGACTCAGTGTGGTATCATGTACTGTCTATGATATGATATTGCAGTGAGGCAGCACTATATCTGTTCCATGTAGACAAACTCCACAAATCACTAAATTACCGTTGAAGGGATGAAGCCCACTAGAATATAGTAGATGGGATGTTAAAGCTAAAAAAAAAAAATGTCATGCCAGGGTCATGTCTGGGCTATTATATATGCATGGACTTGTTTTAATAAAACTATGCATACCTTGATGATATGGCACATGCAGCCATCAAGGTCAAGGTCATTGTCACTAAAAATAGATTATTGAATAATAAATGCTTTCTATGCAATGAGTATGTCTCCCTAACAATCTGTAGTCATTGTTGCTAAAATATATTTTATCATGTTTGGTTCATGTATTACATTCTAATGGTAGCAATATTTAATGCCTAAATACAATTTTTCTTTATAGAAGTTTGTAAATACAATTTCAAAATTTCCAACTTTTTTCATTTGTTTTGGAGTAAGAATATAGTCGCTCAATTCCTTTGTAACAATTTCAACAAAATCAGTCAAAACTGCATAGATGGACATACGATGATGAAGGCATGGAGATTAATTCATCAATTTCTGCTCATTATCAATAGAAGATTCAGATTTATTCATTCAAGATACCGCCCAGAGTGATGCTGCTAAATTTCGACTAATCAGAACTACCATAACATTTAGTGCATACACCCTAAATGAACCAGATTTCACAGAGATTATTGATAACAGCTAATTGTTCAGTAGATGGACTTGTATAACCTTGAAACTCAGGTTGTCTTGTTTTCTTTTCTTTTTTAATCTCTGAATCAAGTTTATCAGAAACTTTCAGCAACTGAGATAATTACTTCACCGCAATTCATTGCCATCTTCTTATTTAAATCTCCAGTACTGAACAAGCACTTATACCTTTAATCTTTGTTTATTTTCATTTTGTCTGTGAGAAGTTCATAATCATCAAATGAATCTGTGAGAATTTGATAACTGTCATACAACTCTGTGAATCTTATAATCATTCTAGCACTATATGTGAATTTGATAATCATATTTTAGAATTATATGTGAATTTTATAATCATCATAGAACTATAATGTGTGAATTTGCATAGAAATATGTGTGAATTTTATAATCCTAGATGTATTTCTTGGCTGTTGATATATCAGCTGACTTATGTGGGACACCTGTGATTAGTATCAGTGATTTCATTTAACTGGACATAATTCTTCATTAACCTTTGTTCTACTCCACTCACCAGTCAATAAAGTCATTTACCTTGTCAGTCGAGGTGAGCGGGTTAAGGGAGGGGATGAACCATACACTTCCAGATGAAATCCAACCATGTGGTGTGGTCCATGTATGGCCAGCGACTATGGGCCAGTTTTACAGATATCTTGGCATATCAAATACCCAGTGAAAGTGTTGGATGTTTATTATCTTGTTGTCAAAAGTTAATCTGGGAAAAGGATTTAAGACGTCAGATCTGTTTGGTCACATTTTGCTAAAATGATTACAAGGTTTGTAAGTAATAAGTTTAAATTATTTCTTTTACATAGATAATGATTTTTTTACAGCTTACTAATTCCTCTAAACAGTTTCTGGCTTGTTCTACATGCACATTGTACTTGCGAAAGTTCAGAAAAATTCTTGTCATATGCAACCTTCGGATCTGTAGTCAGTGAACATTATCACTAGTGATAGAATCACATATGAGGAAAAATATTTTGTCTCTCCAGCCTGGAAAATTAATAATGATGTTCTAATTAGTCTTTAACCCTTTCCCTCATATAGACTCATTTTGACGCACTCAATAGGTACCACATAAAGCCTGATCTGCAGAAAGCCAAACTCAAACCTTACCAAATTTAATTGTAAAATCCTCATTACCAGACCACTGAGGAGCAGCGAACAGCATAAAACCTGATCAGCCTGCGAGTGATCTGGTTTTATGCTGTTTGCATAGGTCTTTTCATGGTATCCTCTATGAGGGAAAGGGTTAAATGTTTAAGTAGGAGTGGCTATAAAGACCACAAATGATACTGTTCAATTAGAATATGAAAAGGACCACTGTATTTCATTGAAATGAAAACGAGTTATTACCGTATACACCGGCAGATTAGGCGCACTTTTTTTTCCCAGATAATTCAGGTTTATAGAGGGGGTGTGCCTTATATGATGATATACAGCTTTTCAGGTTTCTTTTTTCAATCTCCGAGAAGTGAAATTTACTGGTATACAATCTCAGAAAACGGATATACTGAAAGCCAATGAATACGATAATATGCCACAAAGTCTATACAAAACCATGATAAACAATACCAGGTTATTGCTTTTGTTCTTATTAGTTATCCTTCTGGTATATTTCATGATAAAATGATCGGTCAGAAACTGAAACAACTTGATGGAAGCCATTTTCAATATAAACCAATAAGTTTATTTTACGGGACCTCATGATGTATAGGAAAAACTTGACAGGTGGTAATTGTTACGTAATGTTTGTTAGTTGGGAGAATTTTGACTGGTGACAATGGTCCCCAGTGTAAGAATGTGGGGACACGGTTAAGTAATGTCATGTTATGAAAATGTGTCACCTTTATCCTACCCCTCGTTAAGTAATGGTCAAACGGTAATCTTACGCCCTGTGTAAATAAAACGGTTCACCGTATGATTAGCTTGGTGATGTACGGATAGCTTTCAGTCTGTAAAAATGTACGACGGCACAAATTTGAAAACAAATTTCTCAGCATACAATACGATAAGTGATTTTTTTTTTTTTTCAAATAAGTTTCCTTGAATATTAGGATGCGCCTTATACGTAGCTGCCTAATCTGACCATGTGTACGGTAAATGGTTGCAAAAGGTTGTAGCATGTTACTGGCTGCTAAAACTTCTTGATGTTTACTCAGCTGCTAAAACTTCTTGATGGTTACTCAGCTGCTAAAGCTTGCAAATGGTTATATGGCTTCTAATATTGAAGATGGTTGTTTAGCTGATAAAACTTGAAGATGATCATTTGGTTTTTGGTTAGATGTTTTCTCCACTTCTTAAACTTGTATATGTTTTCTCTGCTAACACTTGTAGATGTTTAAAGAGGGTAACTCAGCTGCCAGGGACCACTCTCACACAAGGGTGAATCTCTCCTGAGGCATAGTTATGAATGCTTGTCATGTTATCAGTCATATTGTTAATAACCTCCTCAAGCATGGATTTCTTCTCTCTCTAGACATTCAGAGGCATATTTTCTACTTATGTTCCTATATGTTTGATTACAGGATAACAATCAGCATGTTGCTGGTTCTTTTGAATGGTATGTACATGAAGCATATGGCTGCTATTTACCATAGATATTTGATGATAATTTAGCACAAATATATTTAAGATGAAGATGTTAGGTGAATAGATAAAGTACTTGTTTCAGAGTGACAGATGTGCTAGTGATAATTTTTTTTGCGGTGGGGTGGGGCTTTGTTTTGGCAAAGTGGTTATAGTCAGACTCACTTTCACTTAGTCCCTCACTGTAATGTGTTTGAGTTTTGATTAGGTCACACTATGTTTTATGCAAGGAGGCTTTCCAAATTACTTGCCATAGGTCACTGGGTGTCCTTAGTATACTTTCAGCTTACCTCAAGACAAATACTGGTGCAGCAGAAGTAAATTTTAACAGTAACATCTTAGCATGCTTGAAGTCTGGAGATAGCAAGCATGAATTTTCTGGCATATTGGTAGTTTTAGTTGTTGTTTTTATTCGCACTCATGTGTCTTGTGCATGGTGCTGCGGTTGTTGACAGAGAATGCCTTTAAGGCCCAGCACCTCTGACTTTGCTTTGGTGGTTTTATAAAGTGAAAGTGATATACTGGTAATATATGATTCACAGTATATGGTGTCGCTCACAATCTGACTGAAATAATGTCACACTGATGGTTAGCTCCAAAACAACAGTTAATGAACAGATGTACTAATTCTGCTCAGATCATGTGGAGATTTTGATTATGGCTATTAATTAAGGGCTTATGTGTGTGGGTTAATCAAGGCCATGATGAAAGAATGCACGTCTGTACAAAACCACAAACAGACTTGATTATCCATTTATTTAGGTCTTACTCTTTAAATGTTTTACTCGTGAAAAAAAATTTTTTTAGTTGATCTTATTCCCTCTATTTATAAATATAAGTCAAGTGGTTACTATGTAAGACATTCAATTAAACACTCATTATGTGGCATCATTTTGTGATTTATTCAGCCATTGCTCTGCAGCAGTATAAAATCACTGGAGAATAAATTCTTTCTGATATTCACAAAAAACAAATTTATTGTAAATTAAACCAGTGGAATCCAGATAAATGAGAATTTTACAGATAATCAACTGAAAGAGGAGGAATTCTTGCTGTGCGTTTTGTTTGTATTATTTCTCCAGCAAAGCCTATTAACACTACATTTTGCAACCAGTGCCCACAAAAATCAGCCTGCACATCCGTCCATCTATGCATCCATGCATGCTGATCATCAGTGATAGTCTGCACTGTTTGCTATTCAGTCAATAAACTTTCAGCAAGCACTCCCATAAACAGCTAATGGTATAATCCAAAATAAAGAAAGGACAAGTCCAATTAAGAAATTAAGCATGTGGTAAGGGTTAATGAAAATTTTCGATCATTATTGATACACTTGGAATATGAGTCAGCAAGGGAATGAATAACATGATGTTCTGCTGCACTTAAGGGTAATTAAATGGCAAGCCATACCCTCCTTGACGGAGATGATTTTACCCAGAAAAATGCACTTCAAACATGTAACATGCATTACTCAATTTGAGCCCGCCTGCTCTCCAGAAGGTAAATCCTGAAAGAAATTCTTGCACAAATTTCTGGTTAGACATAAATCTGGGAAGAACTTAAACTTTTCCATTTCCCTAGTCAGTCTGGTGGATTACGTTGTTAGCCTGAGGTTCAGAAATGAGTTACAGCACTCGCCTTAATGTATGCGTGAGGTTTCTGTCAAACATAAGGTTACGCTGACATGGTAGATGGAGGTTGGTGCAGAAAGTTACATCTGTTCTCACTAACAGAATTTTTGGTTATTAAAGCAGTTGAGAAATTCAGATTAATAAGTACATTCATCTTTACTCAATCAAAATGCCTGTTCCTATAGAAGTCCCTTGGCTACAAGCAATAGATGAAAGATAATTGAATAGTAAAATAAAAAGAGTCTTAAGTCATTAACCTTTTACCTCCTTTGTATTCATGTACAAATTTATGACTTAATGCATATGAAGGTATTATGCTTAAATATTCCATGTTTTTCCATAGGGAAAGTAAACATATTTGCATTTCAACTCTTTAATTGGTATTTGAAACTATTGATTTTTCTGTGCAGATACAATATTTTATGAGCAAGAAGAAGAGAGTACATGATTGTATTATAAATATGATCATATTTTCTATATGAGGTAAAGTGTTACTACACAATTTATGTATTGGAAGACAAATGTCACATATGGATGGAACAAATTGTGCAAGCAATTAGACACCATTTTAATCTCAAGTCAGAAACATACTCCTTCCATAATAGCTTTACTTTGGTAGCTTTATTAGATTTATCTGAATTAGTAATGAAAATTATAAAAGCAGAAGATATTATATTTGGTTTTGTTTTCTTTTAATTAAAAAAATCCCAAATTGTTAAATTTAATTGATTGCTTGCTTTTCTAATATGCTTGATAAATATCTTGGGTTTAAGCTACTGTTTTATTACATTGAATTTATTTTTTTTCCATCCCTTTTCCTTCCTCTTACATTCTGTCTGTATTAAAGCAGCTCGTTCACAGAAAATTGGTAAAAAATAATAAAAAAAATGATTTTCTACTCTCCCTTGTTAATGTTAGTGAAGTCTTTGTTTCCTGACAAATAAACCAGAAAGTGTAGGTCAAATTGCTATAAGCACAACTTCAACGAAATCAGTTAAATTTAGAATATGATATCCCCAAAGGACATGGAGTTAGCACATGTGGGAAAAGTGAATGACTCTAAATATCATTAGACTAAATATAGTTTCAATACCGTCTGTGTATTGCCTGGGAAAACACCCAATTTTTTTTTACGATCACAGATGGTTGCATTGGGTGACCATGCTTCTGTAGATTGGGAATTGATAGAGGTAATACACACATATAGTTAAAAATCAAATCCTTAATAATTGACCATCAGTCTGTGAACGAGCTGCTTTAAATACTGAATATATCCCCATTGAGTATTTGATTTACATTTTTGTTATAAAGGTAAAAATATTCTAAAATACCTGCAACATTTTCGAATGATTGAACTCTTGCTTAAACCAGTCCACAGCCCCATGTGGGGGCTGAGTCTTTTTTTTGCTGCAGAGTTTGGTTCACCTTGGTTTACCTATGTTTATATCTTATGTTTATCAGACTGTCCTGCTCCAGCCCCCTTTATACCAGGCCACTGGAATATGTACTGTGTTTTAATTGAGTGAATGATCATTGTATAATCAGGGTTTCAGTTTCTAACGGAAGTTTATCAGTCAGAAGATCAGAATTCCAGGAGTTTTATCAGTGGCTTTCAGTGTTTGGTAAGCATAGTAATTTCAGTCAAATCTGTGTGATTCTCATGAAACTTGGTATTAATATAATTTGTTGTTGTCAGATAGCTGTTATCAATATTAAATTGAATCATTTTTATGACTCTTCTTAAATTGGAGTTATCACAATCACAATATTATCTATTATCATTCAGTTTATTTTCAACTAAACAAGTGACTTATCTGATGATGATTTTGGTTTCATTTTTCCAGGAAAAGCATAAACTTGATAATTATCATGGCATTTAACAGTGAAGAATACTGGAGTAGAAAATACATAATACTTATATTTCATTATTGAGATAGCCAGTAAATTTTGATATGTTAATCAGACTTGTTTGAAAGTGCTGACTGAAAAGTTTCAGATGGAGGACACCATAATTATAGTCTCTTGCTCACTGAGCCACAGCTAGCCCTGAAATGACACTGTATTGTCATTACTATTTTTTTTTTATCTTACAGTAACATTTTAGAATATGATGTTTATCTGACAAAAAGAATGACATGTAGTTATCAGGAAGACAATACATCTTAAGAGCTTGAAGTACTGCCTATTTAAGTTCTATATTATATATTACGTAAGAGAGGAAAAACTGCCAGTGTATATAAATTCATTGATTACAGTATACAGAGCACTGTCCTCTGTGGCCAAGTGGGTGGAGCATCCATCTCGGGAGCAGGAGGTCATAGGTTCAATCCTTAGCTGCAACATTCCAAAGTTGTAAAAAATGGTACTCTTAATTAGCTCCCTTGCTTGGCACTCAGCATTTATAAGGGTGGCCCAATGTCAGGATAATGTGACTAGGTGTGGTTTCATGCCACATGTTTACGGTGTGATACTGCAGTGTGACAGCACTATATGTCTGTCTCAAGGAGACATCTCGAAATGACTTAAACACTATTGGTAGGACGTTAAACCCAACAAACAAAAAAGATATAATTACATAATTAACATCTGTCCATGCATATAATTAAGGTATGTTTTACTGGTAATATGGTTTAAATCTTTACCTTTATGAATATTCATATGCATCTTAATGCCTTACGAATATTGCTTTACTGGACTTTGAATGTTATATGAAACATTAATGGATTTATCTTGGCTATGCAGACTGCACAACACTTTGTCTCATAACATAATTCCAGGTAGTTCAAGGACTGCGACCCATTTCTCTAAACTTTGTACGAAAATAATCTTCGTAAGTGTAAATTCACAGATGTAGAATAGCATTTTTCCTATGATTTTTTACAAAAAGAGTTGTGTTTGTATAATGCAATGAAATGGGTAAAGTTTCTTCATGTTATACTGTGTAAATAAGACATTATTAGACACTTTGTAGAACAACATACTTACAACTAAGATCAAATCTGTTCGTTCAAAGTTTCATGGAAAGGATCCCTTGTGATCCCAGTGTCAGAGGTGGGTGTAGTGTGATACAGCAGTGTGGCAGCTCTGTTTCTCATTAACTAGACAGGACAATCTGTATAGCAGTGATGGAAAACCTTATATTGTATGACCTTTTCTTATACCCCATGTGCCCGCTTCCTTCAGGATTCAGACAACAGAAAATATTTTTAAAAAAATAGATTGTTAATTTACCCAAACAATGTCATTATCTAAATGAACATCAAGCACAATAAAAATGTTCCATGAATAATACTTTTTTTTGTTGATTTCTAAAATTATTGAAAAATAATTAGCTTGAAGTTGAAGATCAAGATATGCCAACATTCAGATGTCCTGTTCAAGTGTTAAACTCACCAGGATTTGTTTCTGATATGAGTTGGACACCTTCACGATCCTGATCTTCAATCCGAGCCAATGATAGATCAATGATAGATTATCTAAATCCAATGTACATATGTAGACAGAGTCTTCAGGTGATTGAAAAATCTGATGAAAAAAAAAGGGTTTGGATCTGTAACCATCAGATCAATAATCAGATTGGGTAACCATTTACATAACCCTGGCACTTGTGACTCACCTTTGTGACCATTGAAGATCAAGAGCAGCCTGCCCATGCAGTCTGATCTTGGTCTGCATTGTTAGCTATTCATCAAATTAATTTTGGATAGCACCCCATAAACAACTATAATGGCTCAATGCAAAATGAAGGAAGGACCAGGACAATTGGTAAGGGTTAAGAACAGTTAATCTGAAGACAAAGAATTTGTTTACATTGGTTGTTGTTTCTGGTAGATTGCAGTTTATACAGTTTTGAGATGATGGGGAAGTGATACCACATAGTGATAATTTGCACCAAGAATGGGGCAAGGTTCTCTCTTTCCTGAGTCTGTTATCAAAACATAACAAGATGATCAATGAAAGTGTTCCATTGTTGAAGGAGTTTGGTATCAGTGGGAGTGAAACAGACATGGGTAATTGCCCAGATTTATAGGGTTTATGAATAGGACCAATGGTCATTAGCTGGAAACAGGCAGAGGTTATCTCTGGGAATGTTGTTAGGCCACTTATTCTGGGATTCCCACTGGATTTATATCTGACCAGAATATATATCAAGAATACATTTTCTCACCTCAAGGTCATCCTAGAGTATAAATACAGTTAAACATAAGTGTATGGATCAGAAAAAAAATTGTTTTTTTGTTGTTGATTTTTCATCTGCATAATTTTTTAGAAAATATTCGTTAATGCAGTTCACAAAAAGAAAACCAGTCAGATAAAGAGTGAGTCATTTTTTACTTCCTGTGTCAGATCCCTTTATAACAGCTGCTTCAGATCTAAGGTAAAATTGACTCTGACAATAATGTCATTTTTGCAACATGCAAACAAGACTCTGGCAGTCATGTGACAGGACTATGGAAGGGTATTAACGCATAAATTGCATCTTGCATTCGTACATTACAACTTGCATTCATACATTTACATCTTGCATTCGTACATTCACATCTTTCCTTCGTACATTTGCATCTTGGTTTGTATATTTACATTTTGCATTCATACATTCAATATTACATTCGGTTATCTAAGGTACATCTTGCATTCGTACATTTACATCTTTTTCGTTCATACATTCAATATTACATTCGGTTATCTAATATTGGAATCGTCTTTAAGCATTTTGCTCAAGTGGCATGATGCATTTTTTAATTTAATGTTTTAACCTTATTTCAAATTCTTCGCTAGATCGGCGTTTCATCGTCTTACTATAAACAAATGATAAAACATGCGACAAAATAGAACGCGACCAACGGTGTTTGACAGCAGAAGTTCGGAAACTTTCGGGTTCTGGACGGAAACTGCCGACAATATACGAGTATTTTGAAAAGATACAATAGTTGTAACAATCGTTTTAAGCTGTTTTAAATGAGGATGAATTTATACTGGTTCAAATCATGTTTAGTTGAATACTTATTCAAGTTAGTTTGTTTTAGAACATGACATGCACTGCCAAGACTAGTGTCTTTCACTAGATTTTTTATACCAACGCATGATTGGTGATACCATTTGCGGCATTTTTTTCACATTGAACCATATTATCAGTGAATTCAGGCATTTCACATACATCCTATTACCAACGGCATTTTCTTGTGTGCAAACTTACACAATGAAAACAAAACTAAATTTACAACCAACACAGCTGTCCAACATATAAAAACACCTATATATTCTGAATACTAAA
Source organism: Solen grandis (assembly GCA_021229015.1). Taxonomy (NCBI): domain Eukaryota; kingdom Metazoa; phylum Mollusca; class Bivalvia; order Adapedonta; family Solenidae; genus Solen; species Solen grandis. The sequence goes on from CM037784.1 coordinate 23,730,192, forward strand.
GTTTATTATATCCGGATCCTATATCCGCCTTTGCACAACACATCAAAACCTTTATTTGTAATCTTACATTAACGCTGGCGTTATTTTGTTTATTAAGGGTAGCTTAAAATTACATTCATTTTATACTTAGCTAAATCAATTTACATATTGAGTATTTAGCGAGTAAAGACAATTTCTCTGTGTATGTTCTTTCATAACGTTTTTGATGAAAAAAAAGATCAAAGTATGTTTGTTTACTCCTTTCTTTGTTTCTTTTCAACGATCAATTTGCTAATGGCCAAACAAATAATTTCTCGTGAAATACCTATCATTAATAATGTCAATGTGTGAAACAGTGTAAATTAATTACACCAATTAATACTTTATTTATCTTTTGAATGTGCATAACATCAAAGTACTTTCGAAATACCCGATTTAAAATTGCGTTAATTGATCAATTATGAAGACTTTAATTACAAATAATGTGAAAGGTTTTATGTAGACGGTCTCGGCCGGTTTCCTATCTGTCAGATCATATATTATCTGAGTAAACATTACATCATTTTTTTTCCTTCTAATTTCAGGTTTAAAATTGCGTTAATTGAACAATAACAAGACTTGATTATAAATGTAAACGGTCTCAGTCGGTCTTCGATCTACCCCCTATACTACATACTAAACGATGGTCTCCGGCCCCGTCGATAATTTGGAGACCGGCTTTTAGTAGGCCCCAACTTATGTTTATCTTCAAAGTATATTTCAGTCATTTACGGAAATTGCCGACAACAAATGCGTAGCGCCACCTGTTAGCATAATTTGGTCGTCCCGTCATTATTACACCAGGTGTCGCATCGTTCCTTTTTCGGCTTTCCACATTCGGCTATTCGTCATTGTTACTGCTATGCTCTCTGACATTTGTCATTCGTTAAGAGGAAGGTGTTATTTAAATTAGAATATTAAACATGACTTCATCTCATCAAATTAATGTTAATTGATGGTGTTAAATAACGCGAATAACATTTGCAAGATGTTCATATCACAAAGTAAGATGTACAAAGCAAGATGTGCATGTCACAAAGCAAGATGTACAAGTCACAATACAAGATGTACAAAGCAAGATGTGCAAATCACAAAGTAAAAAGCAAGATGTAAATGTACGAATGCAAGATGTAAATGTACGAATGAAAGTTGTAATGTACGAATGCAAGATGTAAATGTACGAATGCAAGTTGTAATGTACGAATGCAAGATGCAATTTATGCGTTAATACCCTTCCATACAGGACCAGTGTTGATCCGTTTGACTAGACTGTCTTGTGGATCATTTGGAATGCTTCTAGTGTCATCCTTGATTCAACATATCATTGTGTACCTGGCAGTATGGTTGGTACAAAAGTTCATTAAAAATGCAAAATAAGGACAAGCTGTAATTTAATAGCATAAATACGTTACCTGTTATTACTTCAGGTATGTGTCTATTTGTGCACAGCTTCCAAAACAGAGTCCGCAAAATAAACCATTCCCTAAACCCCCTAGTTACCGGAAGTGTAACCCCCGTTCTCCAATTGTGTTTTGGAAGCCATCGAGTTTCAGTGGGTTACCTTGTGTGTCCCTTTCTTGATAGCTTCTGTGCGCTACAGCTCTCCTTTCTTATCTTTTCATAGCCTCGGCTGTGTTGTTTATATTGTTCTCTTAGTTTTATTCTATATTCGTGTAGAATTCCCTATTTCCGTCCCGTATCGGGACCTTTTGCCTTGTGTCACGGGTTTCCGTGCTTCGGCTCCCGTGACACTGGTTTATTATTGATTTTGTATATACTGTTGTCTCGTTTCGAGATTTTTCCTTTTACGGGTTTTCTTCGGTCTTCCCGTCTTTTATTTTGCATACATTGTTCTTTTGTATAGCTATTTAATATGTCGCAGTCCCGGGGTTCCTGCGGACATGTTAAGGCGTCCTGGATTCCCATCAGTCCTGCCTATCATGTTCAGGATGCTCTAGGGTCGACACTTGCACCGTTTGCGCTTCGTGGACAGACGAGATATGGAAGAAAGCCTCCTCCCGTCGGTCTTACTCTTCCCGGAAAAGGAAGGCCTCCTCTTCCTCCTCCTTCTCCGGGTTCAGCGCTGCTGGGGGTCGGAGTCCCTCTCCCCCTCCTAGGAAGAAGGCTTCCCGCCCCTCTCCGGTCAAGACCGGCCCCGGGCCTCACCGGGTTAACCAGGGACCGGTCACCGGTCAGGACCGGCCGGCCCCCCGGCCGGGCCCCCCGGCCGGCCCACCGGTCACCGGTCAACATCGGTCTCAGAGACCCAAGACCGGTCATCACCGGTCATCGGCGAGAGATCTGCACAGATCGACGGCCAGGTCGGCCCATCACGCTAGACGTGTGGGTCGCCGGTCTTCGCCGATTTTGTCCGAGAATTCGGATTCGAGTTTTTCATCAGGCAGCCCTGCGGTTTCTCCGCTTCGGCCACCTCCTCTTCCACGTTCAAGGGTGCCCAAGAAACGGTCCCACAACCGTTCCCCGGGTCTTTCCGGTCACCGGTCCCCTAGCTCTGCTACTCGGGACCGGTCACCTTTACGCTCCACCACGTCTTCGAGGGTTCAAAGTGCGGATGTCTCAGCGCAACCCCAGACCTTTGACCCTTCCACATGGTGGTCCCACATGATGGGGGAATACGCCAGGCAGTTCAGCTCTGCCTCCTCCCCGTCATTCCGGGTGAACCTTCCCCATGGCTCGATCGGGTTTCTCTGCCACCAGAGACCCTTGATCATAGACTATTCCTTCAGTCTCCTCCCTCCTCGGGTCCACAGGGCTCTTCTTCCACACAGCCCCCTATGTGGCCCTTTTTCCCTCCATTTCCTTTCATGGGCTTTCCCCCTCAGGATGCTCCCCCTTCGCGCCCTGAGGCTGGGTCTCCTCCCTCGACTCGCAATCCCCCTACTAGTGGGACTGCTACGAGTGGACAATTGGAGGATGAAATCTCCCTTCATGCTCCGGAGGAGGACTCCTTATTTGCTGAGGACGTGCCTCTTTCTTCCACCTCGCGCCGATCCAGCGCTCATTCCGAACCTCGTACTGACAATCCTCTCTCTGATGAGGACGAGGAGTCAGACGAGAATCGGTTTTCCATGGACAGGGCTGTTCAGGAGGTCTTTGCTACCCTTCCTGCATCAGTATGCAAACCGGCCCCTCCTCCCTCCCGGAAGAGGTGCGAAGGTTACCTTGACCTTGTCGGTAAGCCTAAGGAGTCCAAATCAGTCGAACCGGAGTTACTCCCTTTCTCTCCGGTCGTCCGTTCGGCTTTGGAGGATTTTGAATCTTCATCCTCCTCTAAGCCAGGACCGGGCTGGTTTATTCCAACTTCGGACCTTCGGCCTTTGGGTTTTAACCCCAAGACCTACAAGTTTCCGGAGGGTGATTTTTCTATCCACCCCCCGAAACTGGACCTAGATGCGAGTCGGCTCCGGCTCAAGGTCCCCTCCTCTTTACCGCTTCAGCAGAAGGTCCTGGATCGCTGGGAGCAACGCTCCCGCTTCCTTTCCGGCATCTCGTCGCATACTGACTCCTTCGTGGCCGCTCTTTCGGTCAAACTACAACAAAAGGATGCTTTATCTGCTTCCGTCAGGCTTCTTTTAGAGGCCTTAGCAGCGACGGCAAAACATTCGATTTTGCTATCTCTTTCTCTCTCTTCGAGATGACTCGCTGCAGGCGGGATGCCATCCTGGACGGCCCCAACAAGCTACTTCTCTCTTCTTCTCGAGAAAAGCTTAGGTCGGCCCCTCTTTCTTCTTCGTCCCTCTTTGGGGGCCGAATCAAGGAAGTAGCGGACGCCTCCAGGGAGGAGCAAATGCACGGCGCGGTGGCCTTCCAGCCCCGCACTCCTACTTCGGCTCCCCCTAAATTCCGGATACCGAAGAAACCTTCGGCTTCTTCCGGTAAATCCCCGAAGGACTCGGAAAAGGGCAAGCCTCAATCTCCTTTCAGAGGCAATCCCTCTTCCAGGGGCGCTCGCCAATCTGGTCCGCAGCGACCACGATTTCCTCCTTCATCGCCCCCCACCCCTTCTTCTACCTCTACCAATCAAAGGGGTAGGAGTAAGCCCTAGGGGTGCGTCCTTTCTTCCGCTTCCTCTTCCAGACGTTCGATTAGGAGGAAGAGTGTTTCTGCCCCTTCCAGTAGGCGGCAGACTCACTCATTTCATTCATCATTGGGAGACAATCACCGACGACCAATGGGTCCTGTCTATCGTGAGACACGGGTATCGGGTTCCGTTCAGTCGTCCCCCTCCACTATCACGCTCTCCCATTCATCTCTCCTCCAATCATCATCGTCTGGGACTCGCCATTTCAGATCTTCTGGAAAAAGGAGCGGTAGAAAGGGTCTCGATTCCAACCTCTCCGGGTTTTACAGCCGTCTCTTTCTGGTTCCCAAGAAGGACGGCGGGTTTCGACCGGTCATAGACCTGTCTCATCTAAACTCCTTCATTCCGAAGGAACACTTCAAAATGGAAACAACTTCGTCGATCAGGGCAGCCGTCCTCCCCGGTCACTGGGCTGTTTCCCTGGATTTATCGGATGCTTACTTCCATGTATCTATCCATCCTCATTCCAGGAAATACCTTCGTTTCACGGATGGCCGAACTGTCTACCAGTTCAAGGCCCTTCCGTTCGGCCTGTCTTCGGCCCCCAGAATCTTCACCAAAATAGTTTCGGTTCTGGTCGCCAGGGTTCATTTTCGCGGCTCACGCCTCCTGGCGTATTTCGACGACTGGCTTCTTCTTCACATGGACCCAGTCGCTCTTCTCGACGAGCTTCGATGGGTGACAGACCTAGCTCTCCGGCTAGGCTTCATCCTCAATTCCGAGAAATCGGAGTTGATCCCATCCAAGAACTTCACGTTTGTCGGGATGCAATTTCTGACCGACCTAAACAGGATCAGAATTCCGGAACCCAGACTCATGTCTCTTCTAACTCTGGTTCGGGGGTTTTCGCGTCGGCAATCGATCTCAGCCCGCGAATTCCTATCGCTTCTCGGAGTACTCAATGCAGCAGCGGATCTTGTTCCGCTGGGCCGCCTTCACATGCGACCTCTTCAGTTTATACTACTCTCGATCTGGCGTCCCAGTCGAGACCATTTACAGACCATTCTTCCGGTTTCTCCGGAATTGGTTCATCATCTCAGTTGGTGGAAGGGTGTTCCTCTTTCTCCTCCTCAACCGGAACTGTTCCTCTTCTCGGATGCCAGTCTGTCCGGCTGGGGTGCTCATCTGGAACCTCTGGGTCTCACGGCCTCGGGTCTTTGGTCCCCTCAGGACAGTTCTCTTCATATCAACAACCTCGAACTCAAAGCGGTTCTACTAGCCTTACGACAGTTTTCTCCTCTCATTCGAGGCAAATCTGTTCTAGTATCTACGGACAACACGACTGTTGTCTCTTACATCCGCAGACAGGGGGGGACGCACTCGCCTTCTCTGTGCATGGAAGCATGGCACCTTCTTCATTGGTGTCAGGTGTCTTCGGTACTCATTCAAGTCAGACATCTTCCGGGTCGTCTAAATGTTCTAGCGGACCAACTGTCCCGCAGACATTCTCTTCTCCCCTCGGAATGGAAGTTACTTCCTCGGATCGCGACAACTCTGTTTGCGATTTTCGGGTCTCCGTCTGTCGATCTATTTGCTACCAGGCTGAACAACCAGCTTCCGCTGTTTGTGTCACCGGTATCGGATCACCGGGCTTGGGCGATAGATGCTCTGTCTGTAAACTGGGATCATCTATTTGCTTATGCGTTTCCACCGTTTTCTCTGATTCCCTTAGTTCTAAGGAAAATCCTGCGATCTCAGTGCCGGATCCTCCTTGTAGCTCCACTTTGGCCAACGCGATCTTGGTTCGTGGATCTTCTGGATCTTCTGATAGACGATCCTGTAGAACTCCCCCAGGTTCCGGACCTTCTGTCACAAGGTCGGAACAGGGTCCTTCACGACAATCCCTGCGCTCTTCGTCTTCACGCTTGGATGTTATCCAACAGCGAGTTAGACAGAAGAAATTTTCGGCAACAGTTGCCTCTATTATCTCTAAAGCCAGGAGACAATCTACTCGATCTGTCTACCAGGCAAAGTGGAAGGTCTTCCGTGATTGGTGTATCGCACGGCAGATTAATCCGGTCAAAGCTCCTGTCAGAGAAATCGCTAACTTTCTAGTTTTTCTTTTTAACGAGAAAAAACTTGCGGTCAGTTCTATCAAGGGTTATAGGTCTATGTTATCGAACACGCTTAAGTTTCACAGATCCTCTTCCCTTGGTTCGGATCCTTATCTTTCGGAAATTATTCGTTCGTTTGAACTGTCTAGGCCGGTTTCTCGTTCGTTAACTCCGAAGTGGGATCTTTCTTGTGTTTTACTGGCTCTTACTAAGGCACCTTTTGAACCTCTTTCTGAGGCGTCTCTACTGCACGTAACATGGAAGACGGTCTTTCTTATAGCAATGGCGTCTTCTAAACGTCGTTGTGAAATTCATGCCTTTTCTACTGAGGAAGGCTATTTACGCTTTAACAAATCTGATGGCTCTGTATCTTTGAGCTTTCAACCTGGTTTCCTTGCGAAAACCCAGCTCCCGTCGGTCTGTCCCCCTCCGGTAGTTATTCCGAGCCTTGCTAGGTCTTGCTCCAGGGGAGATCCTGATCGGCTTCTTTGCCCAGTTAGAGCCTTGAAGTTTTACCTCCAGAAGGTTAAATCTTTACGGGGTCGTCGTCTTCGACTTTTCCTCCCAATAAAAGGGGGGGGCGAAGTTTCGGCAGCATCAATATCTCGTTGGGTAGCCTCAACTATCAAGTTTGCCTATTCGGATCTTTCGGACAGGGATCTATCCTTTTTAAGAATTAGACCACATGAGCTCCGTGCTTTGTCTGCTTCTTGGGCTTTCTTGAATAAATCTCCCATGGACGATATTCTCAAAGCGGCCTCTTGGAAGTCTTCTACTACGTTTTCTTCCTTTTATCTCCGCTCACTGGCTAACCAATCACAAAACCTTGTGGATTTGGGTCCACTTGTAGTGGCTCAGACAATAGTTTAATCATCATGTCTGACGCCTCGGCGGCTTTGGTCGTTTTCTACTTCGGGTATCGCTGCAATCAAGGTTCTTTGTTAGCAACCTCCCGCCTTAGCGACGAAGTCATACCTGAAGTAATAACAGGTAACGTATTTATGCTATTAAAATGAAATTTTTGAAGTAAAATTAATTTTAATTAGTAAATACTTACCTGTTATTACAGAGTCCCACCTCCCTCCCCGCTTGCTGGCGGTTGTATCCCTCGATGGCTTCATATACAATTGGAGAACGGGGGTTACACTTCCGGTAACTAGGGGGTTTAGGGAATGGTTTATTTTGCGGACTCTGTTTTGGAAGCTGTGCACAAATAGACACATACCTGAAGTAATAACAGGTAAGTATTTACTAATTAAAATTAATTTTACTTCAAAAATTTCATTTTTGTGCATTTTCAATTTTACAAAAAATATCTTCCAAATATTGATGTTCACTTTAAGAACAAACTTATATTAAGTATCAAACATTCACAATTCATCGTAAACAGAAATTCAAGTTGTATTTAAAAATGATAAGATCAAATAACTGATGTCTGTTAAGGTTTTGTGCCATTATGTTCAACACTTGAAAAAAAGATAATATAACAATAAAATCAACTGCCAGGATGCACCAAGAAATATTGAAAATATTAGAAGCAATGTCTAAAAAACAACTACATGACCACATAGATTTGGATCTCTTAAGCTTGTCTCTGAATTTGAAGGTAATTATTGAAGCACCTATTCAAATGTATGTTTATTTGATTGACAATAAAGGTTATTAAATTGTGCATATCAGCTACAAAATGCAATAAAAATCATACTGGATTTTTTCCATTCAATTTTCTTTTTTCAAATCATCGATAATGTCTGTCATCAGCAAAGTTGCAGCGTAGTGTCAGGGGCAGATAAACCAGACTAAGTTGCAGTGAATTCTGCGCTGATCTATACTGGACATTATCTACGCTTTCCAGCTGGCTTGTGCAGACCTGTGAACTTTATTCGGTCTGAAAGTGGGAGATCTGTGCTCCCAAAGTGGGAGATTGGGTTGTGTGAGAGGGAGATTTTTCGCAGCGCGTTTTTTTCGCACTACAGTAATAACAAAACACATTTTTTTTATTATTCATTTACTTTTATTTCATTTTTTATTACTTATTAACTAATTACTTACAACATGTAAAAATGTTTGCGCCAACACATTCGCCAAATGAGAAAAATTAGAGCCAAATTTAAGAAGTTGGAGCCAAATTTAAAGCAAGTGGCTCCAATATGTTTTCAGAATACTTTATTGTCTTTATATTCTGGTATGATATATGCATTTGTTATACTTGGACTGTCAAAGACATATTCAATTGGTGCATAATATTTAAAAAAAAAAAAATAAATATTTCATTCAATTGTCAAAAAAAAAATTTCATTAAAAAAAAAAAAAAAATCAATTATAAAGAATTTTTTATGAGAATAGGTATATTAATATTTTGATACATTAATAACCAAACATCAACAAAAGACAAAAAAAAAAATGTGTTCATACAAAATCATAAATATTAACCTGACTAAAAATATAAAAAAAAAAAAAAAAAAAAAAAAAGATACTTGGGTACGTTAAATATTGGGTACGTTTTGGTTTGGATACGTTTTGACTCGCTCCATTAGCGATTAGCATCGAGTGATTTATATACATCGGTACATCTATGCTATTTACCAGTTGGAATCTAGCTAGGTTAAGCAATTAATCAATTTAAATGTTTTAAAAGAAACGGTAGTTAACATTGCTGATGTTTTTCGCAAATGGCCGCCATTGTGATGATTGCGCAATTTCATAACAGTTCCAAATGCAGGTATAAACAAAAGTCAGTAGAGGGTGTGACAAATGTAAACAAGTTATAAGCTGCCAATACTATCCGAGTATTCCACATCTTTGCATAATTAGGAAGCCTTAAAATGCGTGTTGATTGGATAATCCCACAGCAGGTGCTGGTTACTTTAAGTAGTATACAGTGTAGAGTGACCTGTATTTTTGTGCATTACGGAACTTAAAACAACCGCGGTACTAATTTACTGATTTCTTCTTCTTATGCGCCAAACAAAGTTGATAAGCGGTATATTGGGGGCCTTGAGATCAAAGGCGGTAGATTTCTGGTGTTGGTCGGTAGACCGGGAGATGCAAGCAATTATCGGTAGCTCCCGCTCAAAATCGGGAGAGTTCACAGGTCTGCTTGTGGTTGGTCGGTGGTTCTACGTACTCGGGTATCTGTGCACTCTGGTCTATATCCACCTGTAATTAAACTGGACATCAATATTTGACAGAAATCATTTCACAGCTAATTGGTAAACCCAAGTACTCTGACTTCAACAAAAACATCATAAGTTGCAGCGTGACGTTAGCCACACCTACTCTAATGCATATTAGATTATCAAAGTTTCTTTACATGCTCTCTCCCTCAGCCCCCACCTCATAAATTTTCTCCACAGATCCTTCTTCAGTAAAACAGCCAATAATAAATTTTACTGCTGTAATTTCTTTGTGTTTGTAAGACAATCAGTTAAAATATACACAGACACCAAATGCATGCAAATTAAAAATTCATATCTAAGTATTTTGTTTCTATGTTTACTTGTTCAAGGTGTATATACCAGCATATGTTTCTTTTTCTGCTATTTTTGGGTTCATATAAGACTGTTCCCCTATCTTCCAGCAACGTCTGCATGCTATTTTTGGGTTCATACAAAACTGTTCCCCTATCTTCCTTTGAAATGTAACCAGCAACGTCTGCATAAATAGTGCTTTTTTGATTGGTCTCTTGTAATTGATTTGCAGCAGGGATGTACAGTGCATCTCCATTTTAATGATATACAGTAAAACCTCGATAATGAGACCATATTGGGTCCATCTGAAAGTGGTCTTATTTTGAGTTGGTCTATTATTGAGTTTGTTTTTCATAAATATTTCATTTCAATGTTGATCAAATTCAATACTTCTTTTAATTTGATAGATGAAAATAATATCTCTTGAATCAATTTAATGTTTTTAAAAAGTTTTGTTATGAAATATAATCCTGATTATTTTTATAAAACCTTTTTTCACATTTAAAATTAAAATCTATGGTCATATCATGCCGATTAAAAGTCTACCCATTTTAAATTTCTCTAATTTCCCATAACTATCAAAGTGATTGCTTATTCAATTGTTGTAGTAATAAGCTTTTTTAATTATCCAATTGCCTCCGACTTTTCCCCGTGTTGTTTTGATTCAAGACAATTTCTTTTGAATTTAAAGATCTTAACGTTTGATTTCAGTTTTAAATCAAAGTCTTTGGAAAGTAGTTATGAAAATGATTGACTAATATATCGGGATATCTAATTCTATTTTAGTCAAGTTTTCGTGGGAAGTCTTCGTGCCAATTAACGATTGTCAAAACTTTAGTCAATCGAAAAGCGTCACGGTGATTGTTACTGCTAATCAGGGGCAGTTCATCTGGACATATAACAGATACTCGTTAGCTTGACAGGAAATACATCTGTAGATCCCAAGATTGCTCTCTGTTACGTAATATCACCCATCTCACCCATTGTTTTCACTCTCCATCGAATCTTATCTACCGTGTTATCAAAACATCCGAATTACGGCACGTGCGACCTTCACCTGTACCGGAAACCAGATGTCGTAAAATGACAACTTGAATCAACTTTTTCACAGGACCATCGTTCGCATTATTGAGGTCAAAAGAAGACTAATTTTACGATTTGGTCCGATTTTAGTGGTCTTTTTACGCAATTTTGAGTTGCCCGCTTTAATGAGGTGAGCGACCATTGAAATATATAGAGAAAAATTCGGGTCCGACAAAATGTGCCCGTAATATTGAGTTGGTCGTGATAATGAGTTGGTCGCAGAGTGAGGTTTTACTGTACATAGAGTTCAGGCTCCAATTCTACCACAATATTTTCATAGTGTTTTCAATACTTGAATTCTTAAATTAGAAAAAAACACTTCATTCTACATTTCCTAGTTTACGAAATAATCATGTACCTGACTAAGCTGACATGAATTTATATATATTAATTAAAAAAAAAATTAATTCAATAAATTGACTAACAATATTTATTAGGAAATTAACTATTTGTGTATATTTTTATATAGGAAATAAGAAAGATGAATTTGCACCTGTGTATTAAGGTATTACTAATTACTAAGTATTGTTGGTGGAATTCGAGCCAGGTTTCTATACAACATTCTTTTAGCCCAAATAATCACTAAAAAAATGCACCTTAAGTCAGCTATACAAAGATCATAAAACAAGAATGAAGTTTCAAACAAGGGATGCATTATATTTGTTTCTTAGGTTAAAATGGAACATATTATAATGGAGTTGCTCTGTACAAACATTACATCAGCACTTGGTTATTTTTACCCTGTCATTGTACCAGTGAATTGTTTCTAAGTCTGTCTCTAAATTTTATGCTTATAGTTTAAGTCTTAAAAGGCTCAGGATAGGAATAGGTAATAGCTATTAAGTTGAACTAGATTCAATTACACCATAATGCAATGCCCTATTTTCATTATGCTTTCCAGATAAACTCTGAACCAGCCAAGCTATTTTTAAAACCAACAAATTAAGTTTTTGAGTATCAGTAGATTCCAATTTAGATCTTGCATTTTTTATTGCATTCTGAAAGTACTTGCAAGCTATGCTCAAACTTTTAAACTTTTATATTTGTTAAAGCTTAAAAGTTGTTCAGCTGCTTGACAGACAAGAACAGGTCTTGTTCATTTCCCCCCTCCCCTGTGGCACACTATCTTCCCGGTCATCAGTCAGGGAAATTGGCTGATTATCATGCAAATCCTGAAGTTGAGAAGTCTTTGGGGAACTGTACTGATTGGGAAAATGAGTGGCACATTAATTTCATGCTTTAATTTTATTAATAGGCAATGAAATTTTCAAAGATTTTTCTTATTTCATTTTTTGTCTCTTTTTTTCCCCCAAGATATTTTTGCAATATACACTTCTGAACTTACAGTGCCCCATGAGACTTGCAAAGATTTCTTTTTCAATTCGGTAGGGCATTTTGTTTGATGTACACTATCATAATCTCACAGTACATCTCTCCTGTTTGCTCATTCAATATTGTAGCTCAGATTCTGTTCTGGTTGCATGGCAAAGAAAAATCTACAGATTCATATACCATTTAAAGATCTGTGTACATCAAGTCAAAAATTTGCACATGAATATTCATGAGGTAAAGGGTTAACTCAGTCACTAAAATGATGCCATTAACATTGACTCATGCTATTAAGGATGATGATTTAAAATTTGCTAGAAGCCAGATAATGCTATGACTATCCAATGCTGAAAGTAATGGCATAACCCTAATGTTATTTGAAAAGGATAGGCATAAAAAGAACTGATCTTGCTGTTTGAATGGTTTTATTGTACTCACCAAAATCAGGAGATTGCAGGTTCAGATTCTCAGTCATGTAATACAAAAGTCATTTATCAAAGCACTGAGAGACTGTCAGCAGGATTTACATGAAAAAGCTGTTATTCCAATTCAACAGGTTTGAACTCAATAGAGACAAAGGTCATGTGAAGCCAAAAACTCCAGACATTTTTCTGCATCTCTGTAATCATTAGTAAGTCATCTGAACTTGCACTTTGTTTCATGATATTCCCACCAGCAGTCTCTCAGTGCCTTGAGTGCTTTGATTTTAACCTTTTACATTCTTTGTTGACACAGTACAACTGAATATGCTTGGATATTTATGCAAAACAGATATGCCTGCTTTTGATTTTGTAAGATAGGCTCTGCTGCCAGTCTGAAAATGCTACTGGTATATCTCTGTTTGGCACTTAGCAAATAATGGTAGTTCCTTGACTGGCTGACCCATTGTCAGGATAATGTGACTTGGTGTAGTGCTGTACACTGCCTTGTTTATGGCTTCATTGATATTACATGTAGTAAGACAATTTTTGAGAACTTGGTGTAAACATTGTCTAATCCCTAAAGAGATTGATTGAGCAGTTGACCATGCCTTTGTTGCTCATGAAGTCCAGTCCCAAGAGCAGAATCATTTTTTTGTTCCATACGTATCAACATTCCCAATGACATCCCATGATTAGTAATATAGCTCAGTATTATTGCTGTGTTACTTACTTCAAGGAAAATAAGTTTTTACTGACGCTCAAGTTAAAATACCTGTAAAAAATAAAAGTGAGTCTCTTGTATATGTTTTATGTCAGGAATCTGTTTATAAAGAAAGCACCTTTCCTCTGTTATAAGAGAGGATGGTGTAAACTGTGAAGAGGATAATTGATAGACAGAGGCATGGTGGGAGGATGAGAGCCCCACCCCACCACACGGTGCATGGCTCCCTACCATCCTCTGGCTGTTTGTTCCTCATCCTATCTTGGTGATTTTCATGTCTGTGTGGTTGATAGAGATCTACGCCCAGCGGTTGGGGTCAGGCTGGGTTATCAGATAGCTGATGACATGTCATGCAATGTGGAATTTTTGCATGGTGTTTTTCCCTCTTGGATGCTGTACTGATAAGATTCCTTAATCTACCAGGGCTGCTGTGAACAAGGTAGTTTTACATGATGATTTACATGCAAGCTTCTGTTGACTTGTGATTGGTAATATAATAATTACTGATCTTAGGGCCATTTTTTTTTCTTCAATTTTTGTTTTAAAGAGCCTCTGTTTAAAATCTCATTTTCAAAAAAAGTCTTCTTTCACCAGATAAGTTACCAGTTTTAAGCAGGTTAGATGGGAAAGATTAGAAAAAAGGTACTTTAAAGCAAACATGTTTATGCTATAAAAGATCTTCAGATTCATTACCTCTGAGTACCATTTTGGTAACTTTTAAAATCTCACACCTTGTATGGCCTTTTAGGAGTTTTTCAAAGAAAACAAAATTGCGATGTAATTATTTTCATCACTCTGATGTCTTCCGAGTCAGAGGTGTAGGCGTTATGAAGAACATTAACTTTGGAAATAACTTCTAAACTATTAAACCTTCTGTCATCAAACTTCATATACTTGTTCACAATCACAAGGGTTACATTCTTATCAATGGCCAAAACTCTTAAATCTGTTTTGACTAAAATTATATCCCTTTTTTAAAACAACAGACAAGTGTGTTGGCATCCACATGCAGTGCTATTGTTTAAGAAATAATGTGCCTTAAACTCTTTACCTGATATATGTATAGAAGTGTGTTTGTGCCTTGGCAAAGAGGGCAGACCAGACAAACCCTTGAACCAGACCAGACAACTCCTTGATCCAGACCAGACACACCCTTGATCCAGACCAGACAGACCCTTCATCCAGACCAGACAGACCCATGATCCAGACCAGACACACCCATGATCCAGACCAGACAGACCCTTCATCCAGACCAGACACACCCTTCATCCAGACCAGACACACCCTTGATCCAGACCAGACATACCCTTGATCCAGACCAGACAGACCCTTTACCCAGACCAGACAGACAGACCCTTGATCCTGACCAGACAGACAGACCCTTGATCTAGACCAGACAGACAGACCATTGATCCAGACCAGACAGACCCTTGATCCTGACCAGACAGACAGACCCTTGATCTAGACCAGACAGACAGACCATTGATCCTGACCAGACAGACAGACCATTGACCCAGACCAGACAGACAGACAGACATACCCTTAAAGGAGCTGTCTGATCAGTGTTACCTCTGTTTCTTATACAATATTGAAGTTCAGATTCTACACAGTATGCATGACAAATACAAATGTATTGTTTCATATACCATTTAAAGGATGAGTAAATTAATACTCATGAAGTCAAAAATGTGTACATGAATATTCATTGGGTAATTTAAGGTTTAAGATACATAGTGAGTAACAAACTATGGATTGCCAGTCAGAAGGGAGGGTGCAGGGATGCACCTTGTCTGCCTTCTCATATCTGCAGGTAAAGTGCAGCATTTCCACATTGGACCCGACAGGTTTACCTGCACTTCACAGCTAATGAGTGAGAATGGCTGGAAAATCTGCAGCTAATGTCATAGTGAGAAAAACAGATGCAAGGGGAATTGGCAAGAACTGTAAAACAATAACATATTTCCCAGGTGTTAGTGCCATAACTCATAAAACACGGAAAGCAAGCCCTTTCGTAATAGATGTAATTGGAAAGAAATGGTAAAAAATTACATAAAAAAAAAGGAATCTACAAAATGATTACAGCATAATTATTTTTTGTGCATGAAGATGCTTGCAGTATAATGTTTCAGTATGAAGCATGACATCCCGCCAGTTATAACTGAAATATACATGGAAAGGAGAATCATGAGGTAATCATGAGATTTTTGTGAGTAAAGGCTCTTGCATAGTATATGAATTGATGATTCGTCATTCATACCTCATGACTTTGACATTGTTGAAAAATTTGAATCTTGTATCATGATAAAATACAACAGCATTTTTAGGGTATCTTGATCCAGTGGTAGCTTATGTGACCCATCTTTCATGACCTTCCCAGGTGCACTGCAGGGTTGTAACATTCCTAAAATTATTACTTGCTCTTCTTTGCACTTCCCAAATTTTAGATAGTAAAACCAAGTAAATACAAAGAAATGTTCAGATTATTCACTTGCCCTACACTAATTTTCACTCTCGCAAAGTACTAGCCCATCCTAGGAACTGTCATAAAGGGTTAGTATTAGTTGTAAACTTTTGTTTCTCAATAGAAGCAAGAAATAAAAAAATAGTACAACAGTAGTTTTTAAATGTATTTGTAGGAGGAACCATGTCTATCTAGTGCAGACTCAGTGCTTGAGTTTTTTGTTTCAAGTGAGCTGAATCATTGATAGGTTAACCAGTCAATAAGGTAGCCTGTAGACTGGTTCATATATGATAGGTTAACCCAAACTCCACACAGTGATCTCCCTTGCACGCTCACTTAGCAAAAAGAATCACTGCCGTCACAAATGTCACGTGATGATGGTAGGCTTACAAAATGGCGAGGATTTATTATTTATAGATCTTCATGCACAAAAAAAGTTATTCTCTAAACAGATTCTTTTTTTACCACAAGGCGATAATTGATGTTTATTTAACCCTTTCCCTCATAAAGACTCATTTTGATGCACTCTATAGGTACCACATAAAGCCTGATCTGCAGAAAACCACAGTTAAACCTTAGCAAATTTAATTATAAAGTCCTCATTTCCAGACCACTGAGGAGCAGCGAACAGCATAAAACCTGATCAGTCTGCGAGTAACTTAACGGTTATTTTCATTTTTTTTTAAATATTTTTATTTGTTATCATTTTTTATTTATTTCATCATATATGAATGAGAGAAAACTAAGCTGATACATAGAAACAGTTTTTTTAACAATTAAAAAAAATAAATTATATATCAGAAATCCTGATAAATGCCACTCGTGGTGGCAGAGATCTATGAGATTGAGGTTAACCAGTCAATAAGGTAGCATATAGACTGGTTCATTATATGATTTAACCAGTCAATAAGGTAGCCGGTAGACTGGGTCATATATGATAGGTTAACCAGTCAATAGGGTAGCCTGTAGACTGGTTCATATTAGAGACTCTAAAGAAGAGAGGACTAACAATTAATATTCAGTAATTTCTTCTCAACCAGTCCAGCCTTTGATCTTTAAATGCAATGAAAGTCTATACGCCTGTCTTACTTTGTGCTTACTTTTTCACAATTTTTGTATTGAATATCACTGAAGCCCTTGTTATAGTCATAACATTGTTATATATGGGCAGCATGGTCTTTGATGTTTAACTTTTGTGGCTGCCCTATCTTCTTTTACATTTATCTTTTCTTTGTTTATGACATGTACATTTATTCTGTATTATTTATTTGAAAGATGGAAAAAAGATGGTCTTGGTTAAGGCACAAGAAAGAGGAAGACATTTACCTGACCTGGACTTAAAGGTGACAGCTAACATGTGATTATAATTAGCAGATTGTTATCAAAGAAAAATGTCAATAGATGAATAGGCCTAAGGACACTTTTTGTCTAATTTATGTGAGAAAAGTTGATTTTATCGGAGAGACATTCTATTCATTTATGCTGGACTACATCATTTGTCCATTTGTTGTTTAAAGACAATGATGAGTAGAAATATTTGTTTCATGTATATGCTGATATTGATTTGGTCAAAAACTATAACGGATAAAATTGTTTACAATAAGAGAGAAGACAGGTAAAGCATTCATCTTAATATTGATTTTAAAGAAAAGTGGTTGCACATGTTTTTAATTCTAGTATGTAAAATACGTAGAAAAGTATATGATTGGCAATGAATGAAATAGATTAAGTTAAATTATTGGTGTAATTGAAACATAAGTGTATTAGTATTTAACTAGTCTTTATATATGACAAATGAATAGATATATAATAAAACAAAGTACAAACAGTTATTGATTTTGGTATATAAATAAATATGTGATTATTATTTGTAAGACCAAACAAATAAATCAATCAGTGGATAATTTTTATCAATTAGCAAAGGTCACCAGGTTTTATGTACTTGACCACTTGACACAGTATGCTGTATTTACGACTGCCAAAGAACAAGAGGACAGTCTTGAGTTGGTTGGTTTTGATAAGTTCTAATGGTCATCAATCAACTGGTCAGTTGTGTTTGTGACAGGGGGCATTGTATGGATCTCCTCAATGGACTATGTGTGTGTAAGTTGGACACCTCAAAGGTATACAGTTCATAGTTGTCTTTGCATAAAACCAGAGTGTATGAAATAATTGAATGCACATGGAATTTGAATTTGAAGGATATGAAGACTCTAATCAACAGGAAAGTGGATGTTTTATTCAATTTGTAAGTCAGATTTTATTCTTAGATGTTTAGAGTGATTTGTTTATTATTGTGTAGATAACACTGATTTTACTTTTGTGAAAGAATGTCAACTTTGCCATAAAACGTGTTGATATAAAGATATGTATGCAATAATAAAATAGATTTCTTTTGACATATATACAAATATTATGGCTGTTACAATTAATAGACTGAAGTTTACTTTTACAAGTAGAACAAGTGTGTTCCATTAATATCAATTCTTCAATATAAGTAACATACCTACTGGCAAAGATTTGTTTTTGTCTTCATAAGTATTTATTCCTCTCCCTCTGCCACTTGAAAATAAGTTGAAATATTGCAATACATGTATCAGAATATCCATAATTTACCAAGTTGTATTTTTATTCTGTAGCATTAGAATAATATAAAAATACTATCTCCTCAATATATAAGGTTTTGAGGCCACTTAAAAAGAATATGATGTAACTGTAACCAGGTGAGAAAACATTGCAACTAAACTGGGATTCATACCCGTGGCCCTAGTGCACAAGGCATGTAAGTTACTGACAGAGCTACTCGTCTGCTTACACAGATCTCTCAAATATACAGGTTGTTTATAGGATATTAAAATGGACCTTCTCCTACCTTAGTTCTGAATTTGATGCTGAATTACAGCAACCAGATTACAGAGGAAAGTATACCATGTTCTTGCTGAATATGTTAACAGTAATTTCCGGTAATTTCTACAGAAGTATGTTACTATGGCCCCACATTAGGCACTAAATGTAACCAGGTGACTGGGCCTAGCATTTTTCAGGATGTGTGATCTAAGATCTAAGCATTACTGAAAAAATGTTTTACTTAATTACTAGTATTTAAAAAGAAAAAAGTTATCAAGCAAGTCTGCATTTAATACACTCAACTAGGGTTGCCCATTTCAAAAATTCAATTTTCCGACTCACTGATGTACCATGAATGGATGGAGGGAGGGACTTGAGCTGGTATGGTTTTTATCAGCCACAGGACAATTTTAACTTGCTCGTGCAAACAAGATCTCTTATGATAATGGTCATTAAAGTGAACATAAAAGTAGCTGTAGATGAAAGGGTATAGATGAAAATTAACATGATCGTATTCTGAGATGTTTTCATGTCTGACAAGTGCTTCTGATGTCCATCCCATAATATGTTATAGATTTACAGGTGTACACAGATGGTAAATCACCCTGAAATTACTGGGAATATTTTCATGAAATACAATACTGTAAATTGTTGTTGGTAATGTTGCCATCATGTCTTTAACACCAAGTATGTCCTCATGAAGCAAGAACTTATATACTATTAGTCAGGTGGGTTTTTCTTCTGGTAAAATCCAGACAGTTCTCCTCAAATTCAATTATCTGTCAATACAATTATGAAATAAAAAGCTACATTCTGTAAGAGATGCTACAACATACATTGAGTTCTTTATTTTTGACAATAAATGAAGATCTAGATAATTAGATCTTAAGTCTTGAAAAAACAAGTTCTGAGGTAATCATATTCCTTTTTAATATAGTGTTTTGGGCCTGAATTGGATCAGTAGGTACTGTCAGTTCCCAGTCAACATGAATTGAGAAACTTGAATCTATTGTCATAATTGTTTCTGAGAAGAAGTCGAGCAATAAAACCTGAAAGCAGGTTGACTGCTTCGTTTAACATTGGCTTTTGTATTATCTTTTATTTTTATGCCCTGCCAACTGCATTGTGGGGTATATAGATGTTCGGCCTGTGCGTGCATAGGTTTGTGTGTGTGTTTGTCCATTACACCTCAGGTTAACCCTTGTGTTTAAGCTTTTTTTCTATGAAGATGACTTTACATCATCATGATGCTTGATACAAATGTATATCAAGATTTAAGCTTTTTAACCCTTTCCCTCGTAGAGGAAACCATGAAAAGACCTATGCGAAGAGCATAAAACCAGTTAACCCTGCGAGTAAGATCAGGTTTTATGCTGTTCGCTGCTCCTCAGTGGTCTGGAAATGAGGATTTTATATTTAAATTTGGTAAGATTTAACTGTGGTTTTCTGCAGATCAGGCTTTATGTGGTACCTATTGAGTGCGTCAAAATGAGTCTATATGAGGGAAAGGGTTAAAATACAAGCAAATACTTTGTTGTGACCAACGTATGCCAGCAGGGCATCAGTGTTGCAGAGACCCATTTCCTTGTTTTTGTATTATTTTGTCTTCAGATCTGTCTTCCAACCTTCAAAACTCTGTTACCTGCAGAAACTTTCAGAACAATGTAGCTCTGAAGTAGTAAGGGGGATATATTATGTAAAGTGACTGTGTCAATATGTTACAGTATTGTGGCATGAGCAAATTTCCCCAGACAGGTGTTAGTCTGAATTCCCAAGAGATACAAGGGTGATGTTTACACTTTGGATTAGCCCAGCCACTTCTCTGTGATTGTTTGTTAACTGTGGTTTGTTCTATCAATGTCTGGTTGACAGCTTGTGATGTGGTGTCAACTTGGCCACACAGAAAGTGACCGGTAGTGAACCAGTAGATCAAATTGTTGACCACCCGCTGACCACTGCCCTTTTTGATCCTTTTCTTTACAAGGACAGGAAGAGACATTCACACAGTGCATTGTGGGAAGTGGTGTGAGGTCCTAATGTACTGAACTGCACCTTGATGGGGATGCAGCAGGTCTAGCAGAGTATATTTTGTTAACATTGTGTTGGATTAAAGAGAAAGCAAGGTAAATTATGTAGAAACACTTTTAACTTTTTAGAAATCTGTTTTAATCATATTCTTTGAATCATATTCTATGAATCATATTATTTGAGTAATCTCTCTCTCTCTCTCTCTCTCTCTCTCACACACACATTTACTCCACTTTCTCTTATGCATCTCTGTATAACCCTATACTGTATTTGTTAGAATTATACCAATTTCATTACCTTGTATTCTCCCTGTTCTATTTTTTTTATTCCCCGCCGAAAGGCGGCGGGGGATATAGTAATAGTCTCCGTCCATCCGTCCGACATTTTTGTCCGGAGCATAACTTGAAAGTATTTGAGGTATCAACTTGATACTTTATAGTTGGATAGATCTCATTGAGGAGGAGTGCAGTGCACAAGAATGATAACTCTACCTTTCATAATTTTTTAGTTATTGCCCTTTGTTATTTTTCAGACTTAATTTTTGTCCGGAGCATAACTCCAAAAGTATTTGAGGTATCAACTTAACTTATAGGTGATAGATCTTATTGGGGAGGAGTGCAGTGCGCAAGAATGATAACTCTACCTTTCATAATTTTTGAGTTATTGCCCTTTGTTATTTTTTCAGGCTTACTATTTGTTAAAAAGAATTTGAGGTATCAACTTAGAACTTCATAGGTGGATAGATCTTATTGGGGAGGAGTGCAGTGCGCAAGAATGATAACTCTACCTTTCATAATTTTTGAGTTATTTCCCATTGTTATTTTTCAGGCTTACTATTTGTCTGGAGCAAAACTCAAAAAAGTATTTGAGATAACAACTCGAAACTTCATAGGTGGAAGGTGTGCAGTGCACACGAATGATAACTCTACCTGTCATAATTTTTTAGTTATTGCCCTTTGTTATTTTTCAGGCATAATTTTTGTCCAGAGCATAAATAAACAAGAAATATCTTTAAAAAAGATATTCGGCGTAGGAAGAAAGAAAAACGAGATTTCCAGTCTTCTAGAACATTCCGAGGAAAAGCGCACGAAAGACCGACGCACAACAAGTACGCTCTAGAAATAGTTCAATATTTTTTCTATGAAATATACTTATTTATAGACGGTAATACCACTGGCTGGGAACACGTGACCTAGCGCGCACCTGCGTCCTGCATCTTTCCAATATTTGCAAATTATAACGATTATTGTGCATATTCTACAAAAAGAAATCTATATGTTTTCGTGGCATATAAATGATCATTTTACAAGTGATATGGGTGAGAAAGCATTGAATATTGCTGAAATATCTTCAATAATCTAAATATGTATGCGCACAGCATCTTTTTCTTATGCAGTTTTAGAACTTTCATGTGTGCTGCATCCCCGATTCGATTTTTTGATCAGCAATTATGGACTAAATAATAAGTAAATGTGTACATTCTATGCATTTAAAGAATCTACAGACACATGGTTATTTTATAGGCTACTTCTTTTTAAAAAAATTTGTACTGATTTAAAGTGAAAATAACGAAAAACACGGTTTGTTTACCTTTTTGTCGCGTTCTAACAGGTGCGCGCTAGGTCACGTGTTCCCAGCCAGTGAATACAAAAAATTATATCTGTAAATAGGCTTGTTTGATATTTGTTCATATCATTATTGCATATGACAATTATGATATAAAAGCGTTATTAGTTGTTTTGGTTTTGGCGAATTAATTTTCAATGAGAGCATCTCGGCAGGCTGGAAGAATTCAATATACATAGTAATTAAGGGGTTTCATGTCATAACACGGTGGATTCTTTTTTGTTGTTTTAAATCATTTTCACAAAGTAGCATTCCTCAATTGATGGAAAAGAATTGTATTTAACTTACTGAAATCACTTTCATGTTTACATCAAAAAGAAAAGTAATAACACCAAGCTGAATGATATATACAAGCTGCACCCCTTATTTACAGTAATTTTATAGTCCATAACGATGCGTTAACCAATAATAGGAGTCCTTTTATTCAGCTTAGAATTATTTACCGCTGATAGCGTACATTTGATTGGTTTAAGATGCGAGTTGAAATCGAAATTATACAGCTACGCCGAAAAAGTATTTGAGATATCAGTATATACTTCATAGGTGGATAGATCTTATAGAGGAAAAGTGCAGTGCACAAGAATGATAACTCTATATCTTTCATACTTTTTGAGTTATTGCCCTTTGTTATTTTTCAGGCTTAATCTTTGTCTGGAGCAAAACTCAAAAAGTATTTGAGATATCAACTTAAAACTTCATAGGTGAAAAGATCTCATTGAGGAGGAGTGCAGTGCACAAGAAACATAACTCTACCTTTCATAATGATTTGGTTATTGCCCTTTGTTATTTTTCAGGCTTAATTTTTATCACAGTGACCTTGATATTTTACCTGTAGACCTCAAAATAGTGGAATTAGTAGGTCTTCACATGGGTTTCATATCTATAATCACTTTAAACATCAGTCTTCATTACTAAAAATTTTCTTTTAAAAATGAAATATTCTACTCTCCAACACTTCTTCTAAAGAGCAAGCGTACGGCGGGGGATGGCTATGTCAACATGGCTCTTGTTCATTCTTATTTCCAAAGCAAATCACCTTTCCTCTGTGAAATCATAATTCTTTCTCCCATTTTGAGGGCTTCCATGGCCATAGTCTCTGAATAACTTACTATCACCTAGGACAGTGGCAGAGTGGTTAGAGTGTCCACTTCAGGAGAGGAAGGTTGTGGGTTTGATCCCTGGCCACAACATACCAAATGTTGAAATAGGGAGCTGGTATAGCTCTCAGCATATAAGAGTAGTTCCAGGACTGGATGGCCCTTTGTAAGAATAATGTGACTGGTTGTGGAATCATGCAACATGTGTATGGCGTGATACTGCATTATGGCAGCACTATATCTGTTTCAAGTAGACATAGTCTCCGAATGTCTAAAATACTGTTGGTGGGATTTAAACCCACCAAACAAACAAACAGTCACTTAGCCCTCTCAGCTGACATAAGATCAACTCAGATGCAGTCAGGGTGTGCCAGGATGCTTCTGTGTACATACCAAATGGTTTTCTTCATCTTTATGACTAAATTCAGTTGCAGCAACAGTTAAATCCTAAATAACAAAAATCCATCTTGAGCTACTTTAAAGTTTATGATTAGAACTACAGGGAATATTTATGCTGATGTAATTGTCCTACTCAGCACTTACCATCTGCAAGTTGTCAGAAAGCCATTATCTTAGTAACAAGGGACATTTTAATGATATATGCTTCAGTTAAAATCAGATAAGCAGGATAATAATTTATCTGTGTTTAATCCTATGTATCTTGTATAATGGTACTGTGGTCTCTTTCTACCAATGCATCTTTGGTTTGATTCTTGGAAATAAATATGGATTGGAAAGTGTTGATAGATTGGTTAAATCATGCTTGTATCTTTCTGAGTAAGTCTTTTGGTACCATCTCTACAGCTGAGCCCTGAAGTTATATTTATGCACTGAAAAGAAAAAGAAACACAGGGTGATATACTCAAGGACTTAAAAATACCTCACCCTGGAAAGAAGTCAATATATATATATATGTATATATATATTTTTTTTTTGTTTCTTAAAACTATTTAAGATTATTTTAGAAATGTTATGATGCATATTTCAGCAATTGATAGGTGCATCTTTTTAACTCACCTGAGCACTTGTGCTCAGGTGAGCTTTTGTGATCGCCTTTTGTCTGTCGTCCGTCGTCAACAATTGCTTGTGAACACTCTAGAGGCCACAGTTTTGGCCCAGTCTTCATGAAACTTGGTCAGGATGTTTGTCTACATGATATCTGGAATGAGTTATCTCATATCTTAGGAAAACCTTGTGAACATGCTTAAGGCCACATTTTTGGCCCAATCTTCAATAGATTTGGTCAGGATGTTTGTCTACATGATATCTCGGATGAGATCGAAATTGGGTCATGTGGGGTCAAAAACTAGGTCACCAGGTCAAATCCTAGAAAAACCTTGTGAACACTCTACAGGCCAGAGTTTTGGCCCAATCTTCATGAAACTTGGTCAGGATGTTTGTCTACATGATTCTCAGATGAGTTCGAAATTGGGTCATGGGGTCAAAAACTAGGTCACCAGGTCAAATCTTAGAAAAACCTTGTGAACACTCTACAGGCCTACATTTTTGTCCCAGTCTTCATTAAACTTGATACAGGATGTTTGTCTACATGATATCTCGGATGAGTTCAAAATTGGGTCATGTGGGGTCAAAAACTAGGTCACCAGGTCAAATCTTAGAAAAACCTTGTGAACACTCTACAGGCCTACATTTTTGTCCCAGTCTTCATTAAACTTGATATGAATGATGACTGCATGAATTCCCAGTTGAGTGCAAATTCAGGTAGGATCAATATGTAGGTCACTTAGTCAAATGTTAGAAAAACACTTTAGATGCCAGATTTTTTGTCATTATGCCTAACACAGCCATCTTACTCTGGTGAGCGACACAGGGCCATCTTGGCCCTCTTGTATATCCTGCAGCACTATAGTAGCCATAGTCTCCAAATGACATTGCATAGGCAAACGGATCAAACCCTAATCAGACAGCTCTTTTCAGGAGCTATCTGATCTCTGTTTTCTCATACAGTTTAATAACTATGATTCTGCACAGCAAAGAAACATCCACTGTTTCATATTATACTATTTAAGGTTCATTAAATTATTACTCATCAAGTCACACATTTGTACATGAATATTCATGAGGTAAAGGGTTTAACTTTAAGAGGTCTGTCTTCTTCTCTTCAATTTTACTTTACCTCATGAATATTCAAGTACAATTTTATGGCTTGATTAATATCAATTTTCTGAAATTTAAGTGACTTTTTCATTTGCCATGCAGACTGTGTGGAATCTGAGCTTTTAACACAAATGAACAAATGGAGAAGAATCTGTTCCAGGAGCTGTCTGATCTGGGTCTGCTCAGTTTGCCAATGCACCAAAATTAGTCAAGTTAAAGGATGAAATAAACGGAAGCAGGAAAAAAAATCTGGATTACAAATGGCAATGATCAAGAGCAGGTATTAATCAGACTCATATGGCTGCTTTGTTTTGTTCACCGAGACCAATTTTCTGGTCATTAAACAATTACCTCTCTTATATTTTGAAACCCTATACCCTAATGAGTGTAACTATATGATATTAGCTACCCCTAAATCATAATGAATTCTTGCCACATCAATTATGGTTGTTAACCACACAATTTCTCATTTTAGTGTTTTTGTCGTCTCTATCGTGATTCTAGAGATGTTTATGTTGTCTACAGGATTAAGTTACACTTTCAAATAAGGTATCTTCTATGAACAGACTTTTCTCATGATTATGTTTTCAGAATTTATTGCACAATCTTTAAAAAAAAAAGATTTATGTGTCTCCTAAGAAAATGCTAAGTAAGTTTTATGGGAAGAACTGAAAGCAAAAGTGTAATGATGAAAGATAAATTCACCTGCTGTCAAGATTATGGGCAATTTCAGTGTTTACGTATGTATTCAGTTGGACAATAGCTACACTGATATCAATAAGTAGTCAATGGCTGACCTGGTTTAATAAAACAACAACATGGGAAAGGGTCAAATGGGAAGGGTGGGGCTTTGATTTTCAGAGATAAAAAAACTTACAAGAGAGCATAATAGAGAACATAGATTTGAATAAATATTAGAACTTGATTTATATCTAATTGATTTGTACCAATTTATTTTTTAACAGTTCAAAAAAAGAACTACAGAACCAAAGTTTTTAAAGACCCACACATAAACACATAAAAATTCCTATTTTAGCTTTTCATGTTTTAGTGTTTTTATTTCTGCTAGATGGATTTAGACTGCTGATTGTCTTGAATCTTCATGTCGGGATAATAAAACTAACATTGGTATTGATATACCTCTAATCTCTGCAACCACTGAAATGTTCGTGGGAGATTAAGTGCCTAGAAAGCTCTCCTGTGATTGACAGATGGAGGAGATATCGGTAGAAAAAACCTGACAGAATGCACACAGATTGGATGTGAAGATACAGGCAGACATCCTCTGAAACTTCAGACATAGATAAAATATTAAAAATAGTTGTTCTCGTTTGAAGTTTCATTAAATAGATAAAATCATAGCAGAAAAAATCTCTCTAAAGCTACATCTGTAGAAACTAGTTTCATTAAGTTTTAAGCAAATGACTTGGCCTGCATTCATGAACATCTAATTTAGTTCGTTTTTCTTTCAAACAAAAATAACTAAGAACTAAACCTCACTTATTTACTGACCAAGAGAATAGAAACTGATCATAAAATGGGGTCATTATAAGAATATTCATACATATAATGGTCTTGATTTTTTATAACTTTTTTTTTCTGGTATTAAATGATAAATTTGATATTTTGGAGTTTAGGAAAATCTCAATTTTATCTGAAATGCGGGCGTCTGGCACTTATCTCACTTGTCAACTTCATCCTCATCTTAAATATTTGAAGACCTTTAACTTCCTCATTTATCATCATAGGGATCAAATTCTTACATAATGTTCCTACAGAATATCGAATCCATTTTCAACAAAACTTGGAAATTGTAGAGATGAGAACCTAAGAATTTTTATTCACAAAAAAACTTAATATGTGAAGTGCATACCTATTTGCATATATACATGTTCTGCCAGAGATCAAAGGTTATCGACCAGGGTTATCAGCACTTTGGCCTGGTCAGTGGATATTTCATCTTCCTTAATTGCTTTCATGGACTAATTAAGGGAATATTTATTGTGCTTCAACCATAATGAAAATCAGTTAATACTTAATTATTTAAAGAGTTGATATTATTATCAGTTTATGAATAGCCTTGGCCTGGTGACATCGTGAAATAAATGAGAGGAATCCCTAAATGTGACAGGTTAATGTCAGGTGTTACAGCAAGGGGCATCATAGCCTCTTGGGATCTCATGACCCCCACTGATCGGTACTGAGTGAAGTTGCAGGGTGGGGAAGTGAGGGGGATACATGTTAAATATATAAAGAAAATGTTGTATTGATGTAAATTCATTGCTTATTTATTTTGAAGGATGAGAAAAAGTGACAGGGATTTTAATTTTTATATACTTCAGAGGATGAAAATGAAGTTGGGTGAATTCACGAGTGGATGCTGTGAAAAAATTCACTTTAAATTTCAGTTTTGCATAAAAAAAATCACCATGAACTTAAATTTGATTAGATGCATAAAACTAATCTTAAATCATTTTTTTTTTTTTTTGGTGAAAACTAGTAAATTAAACAGTGTTATTTTTGCAGTGTTAACCCTTTCCCTCATAGAGGAAACCATGAAAAGACCTATGCGAACAACATAAAACCAGATCAGCCTGCGAGTAACTCGCAGGCTGATCAGGTTTTATGCTGTTCGCTGCTCCTCAGTGGTCTGGAAATGAGTATTTTGTAATTAAATTTGGTAAGGTTTAACTGTGGTTTTCTGCAGATCAGGCTTTATGTGGTACCTATTGAGTGCGTCAAAATGAGTCTATATGAGGGAAAGGGTTAAGACAGATCAGGCTTTATGTGGTACCTATTGAGTGCGTCAAAATGAGTCTATATGAGGGAAAGGGTTAACATATATGGAGGCTATTAGTTGCCAAAAATCCAGCCTTGTAATCATGACAATTTATACTTCGGTTCAACTAAACAGATTTGTAAAAGTATAAACGTTTATCGGAGAGGTACATATTGTGCTCGTATTGTGCGAGTTGATTATCTCGATTTAACTAGTAACGTTTTTACTTCTAGAATGTAATTTGGTAACATGCAGCTAAGATAAAATGCAAATAATATTTATAATTTTTCAAACTCAAATATACGAAATGTACAACGACATACACGACACGTTTTACGCCGTACATCACGACGTTCGAGAATGGAGCCGCATCAGATAACACTCTCAGGTTTACAACTGCATACTTGACTTTTACATTTCTACGCGATTAACATTTATAGACGATTTTGCAACTTCCATATATGGCAGTATCACGGAAATAGGCGAAGATTTAAAGGCGGAGCCAAATTTCACGAGCGGAAAATAAAGAGAGGTAACTCTTACACCATGATAAATCGGTAAATACAGAAAGATTTCGTATTAACCTGAGTCTGAAAATGATACTTTGTAGATACAATAATTTTATATACATCAATTGTTAATCATTATACTTACCTTTGGACTCTTTTAATATATACATGGTAAAATAAAAACGAAAAAAAATATGGTTGAAAAAATGTTATGTAGCTCTATGAAAGGGAAGTTGCTATGTACAGACATTTAAGCGTCATAATTTTGGTTTTAATTTTACTAACGTAATAAGTGAATATTAAGAAATGAAAGCTTTACAATAGAAACTGCATAGATTTTTTTTCTCTGTTTTCTTATCCAGTCATACCCTAGTATTAAGGTTATATTTGTGATATAGTAATTAAATGTTACTTAATATTACTGGGAAAGGCAGCAGCCAGAATTTGGCCTGTAAAAATTATTGTATAGATCTATCTGTAGCAAATCTTCCATCTGTTTTGACTTGAAAATTGGACAATAGTAAAGCAGCAACTTAACTGAACCTTAAATATCAATTTGACTTATTCCTTCTATAAATATATTTGTTTTGCATAAAAAAATCTTGATTTATAGTCAAGCAGTAATTTTTACTGTCTGGGATAAAAAAAACATTAAGAGTTGGAGTAAGACACAGACAGTTGATGGCATGTAACTTTTGTGTATTTTCTTAAAGAAAGTAATCAATCTGCAGGTATGTATATGAACAAACACAGAGATTCAAAATAATGTTGGAAGTCAAACACTTTTTTTGCATTTAAAACATTAATATATTAGGTGACAATCAAAGGATCAATCTTCATTAAAGCAGGAGATATCTTATATCTTTATAGAACATCTCCTGATTAAAGACATAATGAATACTTCAACTTGAACTTTATACTGCCAATAGTCAATATTGACTACTTAAGGCACCTTAATTTTGGATGTGTTCTTGAATTGTTATTCAAAAAATTGAGTCCGGTACACCTCAACTCTGTTTGTGAAAATTATGCATTGTTTTTTTCTGAATATTGTGAATAAAAAAATCTACTTTTTTTATGAAAGTGGCATTGAGCGCGAATTCACAACACCAGTAATGGCAGTGGCTAGATATTAAATTTTGAAAAAAGCTCAATTGTGGTGAAGTGGTTTCTCATATCATGTGGCTTTGGTGGCTCGACTAAAAAACGTCAAAGTTAAAATCCTGGTCAGGGATATAAAAATCTAAATATAAATTTACGGCATGCTGCGCTTATATTGCTGGCTTTACAATGTAGATGAGGTACGTTTCAAAAACTAATCTTTTTTATATCTTCTGATGTTGATTCAATACCTGCATACAATGGCACTCATGCAACTGAAACACATGATGCTTAGTAAATAATTGTGATACTGTTTAATTCTCATAATGCATTTACCCTCAATGTGTAGACCTACACGCTGCAACACTTCCCTTATTCGTACATGGGAGATCACTGCGTGGAGATTTGCCAGTCGTTGTCGGAAAATACCGAAAGTGAGCGGACAATTATGTTTATTTACGATGATGCAGTGGGCGGGGAAATGGGCGCAGCTTATTTATCAACATTGCAAACGTGTAAACCTGGATTAAGCTGAGCCGAATCATGATGGTCGGACAATGTAAAGTTGCGAGCGTTAAAGTAAGAAGGCGTTTTGTAGTTTATCAAAATGCATTTTGTTGAAATACGTATTTACAATGTTGCATCGGCAAATTCAGTCCAAGAATGTATCTCTGGAGTTTAAATACTAAGAAATTCAAATGAATTGTGCATTTTGTCGGAAAATAAACTGTTCAACTCAGATCAACAAGGCTGGATTTTTGGCAACGAATAGCCTCCATAAACATATGAACCTCAGAGTGATCAAAATAAATATCATGGGGGTTCAGGTTCCACCAACCATTCTTTTCACTAAATAGTTCTTAAATTCTTATGGACAATTTTCATCCTTGTTGTATCTCTAATGAAAATACCCATATATTCCATTTCTTAGCAACTATCACTAGTTAATAAGGCAATAATTTATGACAACTTAATAATTAATATACTTGAATATTTCGTAAAAAAGGGATGGGTGGGTGGACTGCATTTTTACCAAATTTAAAAATTAAAGTTACATAGTGCTACATAATGTTGGTGGAATTTGAATCAGTTATATGAGACTGCAGGGTGTGAACACAAGACTTGTATCCAAGGTCTTGATACTATCTGGATCCAGACCAGTGTTGTTAAGTTGTTTTTGTTTCAAGCAAACATAAGGTTTAATTTAGCACAGAAAACATACCAAGTAATATATGCAATGAAACTTTGCCAAACAGCAAATTTATCATAAATATACAAAGCCTTTGGGACTTTATTTAATTTTCGTTTTGCTTTTGGAATAATTTATTATGTCTGCTGTTTTCTTTCTGTCAGTACTTTGGGGGAGGGGGATATATATATATATATATATATATATATATATATATATATATATATATATATATATATATATATATATATATATGTCTCAGCAGATTTCAAAAAGAAAAAAAAAATGTCAAGAGATCCAACTTCTTTTTTTTTTTTTCTTTTTTCAAAGCTATTATGTCATGCTTCGCTGCATTAACTGTGGGATTATTTAATGAATTTAAATGGTTACATGATTTTATTACAATCTCAAAACCAAGCTGCATGATCATAAAATTTATGCTCTTTAGATTATTTACAACTAAATTTTATTGCATTTGAGTGGATGTTTTATGTTTATGTAATAAATCTTCTTGATCGGGTATTTAAATGTTTGGTATTTATGCAGTACAATATCAGACGTGATTAAGGGAAACAGTCGTAAATACATCCTTTGTATAAAACTTCACTTTCTCCCTGCAAAATATTCCTGAGCAGAATTTTTGTCGCCATCATGGTGTACTTTATCTTAAAATAAACAAAATTGAATGATTTCTCTCTTTGTGGGATGAGTGAAATGTGATTTATTATTCATCATGAATAGAAGAGATCAGGAAGGTTTGAAATGCTCCCAATTACTCTACTCAACTTAATTTGTATAACCCAGTTGACATGTATCCTCCTTCAATATTGGGCTCCACTAATGGGTTACACCTCACTCAGTTTGTGGTAAGTTTCATTGAGGTACTTAAGTATCATACAGAACAAGGATTTTCTGAATAGACTGAAGGTATTGTACGTTTGGGATCTTTGGTGCCATAGAAGCATTAACTTTAGTGGGGGACTAATTTTTGTCGATTTCGTAGACGTTTCCTATGTTTTGAATCCACAAGGTAAACTGAAGGTATTGTTTGTTTGTGTTGTTTGATTTACAGTCTTTGGTACAGTAGAATCATTAATTTTAGTGGAGGATAAATTTTTGTCGATTTTGTAGATGTCTTATCTTCGACTTTCAATCCCTTGAAAACTGTTCATTTAATAAACTTCATGTTTCCTAGGTTTTGAATCTGCAAATATTTGTGCAAACAAAACTAACTTAATAACAGATTCCACAAAATTTGATGTCAATAAAAATTAATGTTTTTACAGTAAACATGGGCACACAGGTGGTTGGGAGGTGATGACTACAGCTGTCTCACTGTGCAATCTTTGTTTACCTTTACCTGAAGGGTTGACCACACTGACAGTTTGCTTAAAAAACAACCTTTCTGCCTCATTGCTTTTGGACTATTTCTTTCTCTACAGCAGTTTGTTGTAGTAGACTAGTCAATCTGTTGATGGATTTGTCTGGCTCAAAAGATGTGTCCATTCACATGGTTCTCCAACCTTAGTCGTGTCTGGCTTGTGATCTATTGTTTTTCAATTATCATTTTTGGATGACTGTTCAAGGTTTTGTATCATTTATTTGCTGCTGTAGGTGTGTGATGCAAACTTATATCATTAATTGCAGCCTCTAAATATTTAGAAGTGTTATTGAAATTTATGGGGAAAAAAAGAGCACAGTCTTGCATACAGCTGTTTTGTATGTGTTTGCATTTTATTTGTCCCTGAAAAAGGTCGTGTGTAAATGTGCTACTGTGAAGTTGTATTAGAAAAAAGAATTTTTTAATGAGCTTCCATAATTATAATGAATGATTATGTATTATGTGAAGTATAAAGTTCAAGCAACTGAAATATCTCTATGAACTAATGATTGGGACACTTTGAACATTTTTCATCAAAGGATATCTAGAAGAAAAAAAAAAAGAAATTTCACCCATGTGCCTCTGTGAATTTAAAGCATGTATTATCTATAATTCTTTCAATGCTTAATCTCTTTATTTTTCTGTTTCCAGATAGTTAATGGTACAGAAGATTGCACATTACCTGGATTCTCCATGGCATGGTAGACTAGTGCCCCAGTGTCCGGATTAGTACAGGTTTAGGCTGTTTAAGTTACTTGAATATCCACAA